>JAJHZJ010000378.1:5093498-5693498 GCA_023548195.1 Bettongia penicillata ogilbyi | reverse complement strand
TACTAGCCTGTGTTTGAGTTCAAAGCATGATATCAGACTAAAACATTCCTTTTCCTCCCCTAAACCCATCATTTACAGAACTCCTGTATCCTAGAACATAAATGTATTAAAACTTACCTAAATGTTATTTCCCAAATACAGATATGAACTGGAATAGTGATTTGATTGGTATAGGGAACTCCGAGATGAGAAAATTCTATCAATGCAGATCGGCATCTACTCAGCAACTCTTTCTAGAGCTCCTCGAAGAAAACAAAAATGGAATGCTTTCAACTCTATTGGCATAGCTTTCTTAAGATACAAATTAATTTCATGATCAATTGTTCCTACCTAGCTAGTTTGTTTTGTGACAGTATAGTATCAGTCCCCAGAGACCCCAGAGAAAAATCTTCCTATGAACCTAAACTGTAACACTAATCAGTCCTAGCGCAGGATACCAAATGAGAGCAGATTACTCAGCAAAACCTCACCATCTCTGCCCCGAAAATTTATTTCTAGCCATTGCCTGTTGATGTTAGGCTAGCTTCGTATACTACTGGAAATATTTTATCCAATTCTGTTCAATTTTTTTCACAAATATCCTTCAGTTGCCACAACATTTAATCTTCCATAGTTAAGATGACATTTACCTTGTCCAATGATGTTCTTTTACCTATCTGTCCACATTTACATATGGTTTGCTTGTATCTACCTAAATTACAAGAACCTCAAATGTTATGGTTCTCTATAGTGAATGAATCTCTATGTTGATTCTATTTAACCAGCCTTTATTAATTGCCTTTTTTTCATTTTAAATGAAACTCATTTTAAAATGAACTTTTATTAATAAAAGTTCATCTGTCAGGTGCTAGAGATATGAAAAAAAAATAATCTTTACCCCTCAAGAAGCTTACATTCTTCTGAGTTGAATGTTCAGAATTATCCCTGTAATTCATTTTGCAATAGAGGGATTTTGCGAAAGAATGTGGATGGACGAATACAAATAAATCTTTGACACTAAAGCAACTAACTCAAAGTTCATGACCACTAACATTGTGCCAGCAGTGCCACCGTGCCACTGGACCATCTGTCAGTAGCTTATCAACTTAGATGCTTATTGAATGTTTCTCATTTATTGTAAATTTTTACTGCCTTTGCCAACATAATTCTTTGATGTTTCTTTTAATTTTGTTTCCAAAGGTTTGGTACAATATTTTCAGCTTTGCCCCTAAAAAGAAGAACCAGGAGTAATTAGTGAAAGTTGAAAAAAAATCAGCAAATTTAAACTTCTTATCATGAAAAAATAAAAGCTTTCTACTAATTAGACATGGTCAAAAGTAACATGGCCTTTTAATGGGTGGAGGATTCCTCCAAGATGAGTCTGGACAATCACTAGTCAGATATGTAACTAGATATAAGGATGATTTGTGGGAGTGCTGGAGAAGATGAAAATCCCTTTCAACTCTCACACTGTATGATTCTGTCATCTCTTAGACCAAAGTCATGTAGAAAAAGGGAAAGAAAATTGGGGAGGGAGGTAAACATACACGATATAGATTCTAAGACGTTAGAAATACTTCAAAATTTTGTTATTAAATTTGATTAGTTGAATTCATTTATTATAATTGCTACTCATGTAAATAATCAGCCTCCATTATATCTCTGACAAGTAGTCATCTAGCCTCCCCTAAAGTACTATAGTGATAGGAAACTCAGCATCCCACAAGGAAGACCACTTCATTTTTCAACAGCTACAAAAATTAGGGAGGTTTTTGTTGCACTGAACTTGTCTGTCTTTCTTTAGCTTCCAGTCAATCATCCTAATTCTTCCCTCAATGGCCAACAGTGAGAATAAGTTTCATTCTTCTTTAGCATGGACAGACCTCCAAATATTATGATAGGTGTCCTTTGCTTTTGAAACCTTCTCTTCTTCAAGCTAAATGGTCCCAGTTGTTTCAACTGAACCTCCCCAACACCTTGATCTCTTTCCTCTGGACCCACTCTCGCTTGTAATTGCAGTCCTTGAAATGTGACTCCCAGAACTGGGCATAATCCTCTGTATGTCCTCTGACCAGAGAAATAGAATACAAGGGGATAGTAGAAGCAGAAAGGCATCAGAACTGAGAGATTTAAAACCAAGAAAGCAATCGGGGAAAAAGAGAGGAAATACTTATTAGGTTTAAAATTACCTTCACCAGGTGGGTCTCACTCTAACACTCTACAGCGTAAGGTTAAGGTAGTGCTAGCATATGTTGAGTAGAATAATTGCCTCTGGTGTTAGGATATGCCTGATGTAACATAAATAATGCTTTCCCATTTAATGCCTTCCTACTGTTATTTCCTGTTTATCCTTTACATCACTTTGTGCATATCTGCTTGCTTCTTCTCTCCCCTATTCCATTGTAAGCTCCTTGAGGGCAGGGGCTGCTTTTTGCTTCTTTTTGTATCTACAAAACTTAACACGATGCCTGACACATAGTAGGTGCTAAACAAATGTTTGTTGATGGATGACCTGCTAGGTTTCAATAGATGCACAGTTTGAAGGAAACTGCTTTTAATGTATTTGTTAAGCAGCCATTCTGTGCAAAGGGGCTGTTCAGCTCTGGAATAGAAAAAAAAATAAAAATGAAAAACATCTCCAGCCCTCACAGAGCTTAAATTCTACTGGGGGAAAATGGCATGTAAATATAAGCAAATTCAAGATATTTGATGAGGAAGAACTTACAGCTAAAAAAAGGACGTCATTTATTTATTTCTCATATTCCATGTGAGGAGAGCATTTGAATTAACAGGGAATATTTCTGTATCTCATTATACATTATGAATGTTATAATCTCTATAGAAAATTTAATTGATAAAAATATTATGGATTATAGATTAAAGGCAATAGTTCTGAGTCTTCTTGGAGAACCAATGGGAAACGATTTTCCACAATTTTCTGGTAAGTGGAACCGAGTATAGTTTAACTTTTCATATCTTGTAGGCATTATTCCATTGTGTTAAAAATACTTTTGAGAACTATAGACTTTGTGCCCCAGATCAAATATATTTTTGCTTTGAGGCATCTCACCTTAGGCTGCCTCCATTATCATCTCACTAGTTTGATACATAAATATTTTGTACCTGAGAAGTTTGGGCAGGTTTGGGGCACATCGTTTTTCTTCCTCTCCTTCAGTGAGGGTCGTTGCTTTACTGATGGGTAAGCAAGATATAGCAATAATAATAGAAATAATAAGAACCAAATAACACTGGTGAAACAGTTTGATCACGTTGACCTTATTTGCTTGGTATGGAAAGGATTATAAAACTTAGTTGACAAGTAATGATACTGAGGGGTCGGAAAAGGAAATGACTTGCTAAAGGTTATTCAAACTCAGGCCCCAAGACTTTAAATCTAATTCTCTTTCTCATGGTATTCAAAGGTATATTTCACTTTGTTGTTTTCACACTTTAAGTTCATGCTTAGATCTCACCTAATGAAGTTGAGCATTCACACTAACTCTGAAACTCTAAAGTCTGAATTATTCATTTTGCAGCCAAGGTTTGGGTGTACATTAGTCAAAGCAAGGAGGGAAGAAAGAAGAAAAATGCAGGAGAGAGACAGGAAAGGGGAGAGGAACAGAGAGACGAAGATAGGAAGAGAGAGAGACAGAGACTAAGAGACAGAGTGACAGTAACGGAAAAGGAGACACAGACACATGGAGAATTAAAGAGGACAAGGAAGACAGAGATCAAGAACAGGAATGAGCAACTTAAGTGTAATAGAAACACTACATTCTGCATCTCAAGGAATCATTTAAGTGGGAAGGAGGCTGAACTGGGTAGAAGGACAGGCGAGATCAAATAATATCCATTTAGACGTCAGGTTATTCCTTATGAAAATATGCTTCATATATAGCAAAATGGGGCAGCTACGTAGCTGAGTGGATAGAGCCCTAGGCCTAGATTCAGGACAACCGGATTCTAGTTCAAATCTGACCTGAGGCACTTACTAGCTTTGTGACCCTGGTCAAATCATTTAACCTCTGTTTGCCTTAATCCACTGGAAATGGCAAACCATTCCAAACCAATCCTTGCCAAGAAAAATCCAAGGACAGTATAGTCCATAGAATTATTAAGAGTCACACATGACTAAATTGTTGAACAACAGTAAAATGATTTGCAATTGAGAAAAAGGCAGTTTTTTGGATTGGAATCTAATGTGAAGCATCTTTTCATTTATCTGTCATTTAAAAAAACAACTCTTGTATGAAGGGCAGATTATAATTTGAGATTGTGATTTCTTAGTACTGTTTTCTTTGACAGAGAGATGATTTGTTAGCTGGTTCCTAACATAATTTTTAGTTTTTTCTAAAGTTTGTAACTACCACGATGTATCAAATTATTTGGTGAATCCTCAATAATGTAGACGGCTCATCTGGAATCTGATGATTTGAATTGGGATCTGGTCCAAAGGTCACATTTCCAAGAAAGATTTTCCTTTTTCTATAGGCAATATGAATTGAAAATTATATTTGGGACAAATCTTAAAGAAAAACTAACTGTATACATTCATAAAGCATTTAGAACCATCTGTTCGTAGGCAAACAATTCCTAATCATTTCCTGACTGGGTACCTGTCTCTTAGCTCCACATTTTGTCATGGGTAGAAAGCAATAGATTTTAAGATATGGTAACTAGAACTACATCCTCTTAAATTGTCATTGTTATTTTGTCTTTTCCTATCAACCAGAACCTTAGGACAATCTATTATGTATGAGTTGGGTCACATAAAACAAAGCGGGTCAAGAAGGCAAGGGTTAAAAGGGTTAAAACAAAGTCTTTCTCTAACTCAGCTGTCCCTTGCTCAAGTCCCTTATCCTCAAGGTGGATGAGTAGTAATGGGAACAGAAAGGAGGTGGATAGTCAGCTTTGCTGATCGTTATAGGAACTGGACTTTACCTTGCAGGTGCACCACTACTAAAGGTAAAGCAGTACTTTGGAAAGGATTTTAAAGTGACCTCCAACGATGCAATGCTGTCACCATGACTAACATGTCTCCTTCATCCACCCCTAAGCCAACAGGGGAAGGAAGTAATGGGAAGTCTCCACTCACAGTGGGTTCTAGATTCAAGTAAATCCCACTCTGTTAGTGAAGCTTCTAGCTCTTTAGGGTATAACTGGGCATCCCAGCCTACCTCATACACATGTATATGTTTGGCAAGTTGTTATCGTCACATAGAAAAGGGATTGGATTTGTGTTGACCCAGATGACAAGACCAAAAGCAATGAATAGCAGAGGTTCAAGAAGGCAGAAGAGTTAACATAAGATCACAGCTTTAGGATTGAAAGTGACCTTGGTGATGACTCAGTCCAAAGACCTCTTCTTTTACAAATGAGAAAACTAAAGTTAAAAGAAGTGTAACTTGCCCAAGGTCACACATTTAGTGAGTGGAAGGCAAGGGATTTTAAGATAGCTCCTCTGACTCCAAATCCAGGGTTCTTCTCACAGTAGATTCTCTTAAAAAAAGAGTATTATTATTTAAAAAAAAAATCTCAATAATGAGTTGCCCTGTCCCACTTAACAGTGTGATGTGATCTCCATCACTGGAAGTTTTAAAACAGAAAATGAATGAGCAATTGCTCAAGATTTTCTAGACAAGCAGTTCTCCATGTACGGTCCACAGATTGCACACAGAAGCCCCTAAAATCCTTTCAGAAGGTCCACAAAATCAAAGCTATCTTCATAATAATATGAATATATAACAACCTTTCAGAAACTGCTACTTGTCGAATTTGGTTGACTATCAAGGAAGAACATCCACAATTATCCGAAAAGGCTATTGAGATATTTTGCCTTTCTAACTACATATCTGGGTAAGGCTACCCAGATGAAATTCAGCCCAAAGAAAACAGATTGAATACGGAAGCAGATATGAGAAACCTAGTATCTTCTTATTAAGTCAGATATTAAAGAAATTTGAAAAAATATGTAAAACAATACTGTCCACTAATTTTTTGTTCTGAAAAATTGATAATTTTATATAATTTTTTGTTAGCATTTTATAGGTTGTTGTCATTTTTAATGAATTAATAAATAAATTTTATGGCATTTATATGTTTTAATTTCTAACATGATAAATATCAATAATATATAACCCACCTAGGCAAAAGCTCTTTTGAATCCTCAGTACTTTTTAGAATGTAAAATAGTCCTAAGACCAGTAAATTTGAGAACTGCTGCTCTGGAAGATAACTGGGGTGGGATAGTTTAGATCAGATGAATTCAAAAATGTATAATTCATGAATAAGGAACTGCATTCTGCATGCACACATATGGTAATCATTCAGCAAAAATATTTTTCTTTAAGGACTTAGCTGATTTTAAAATACTTAGCTTACCTTGAATTACTTGGCTTACCTTTCAATGGATTCATATTATTTTAGAAATAACATTTAAACTTTTTCTTTAACATTCAAGGCCCTTCATAGCCTGATACTACCCCACCTTTCCAGCCTTTATCCGTCATATGTTCTTACCATGTTTTCAACGCTAGTTGGGAATTGGGAATGTCAAATGAGAAAACTCCCCGTCCAAGGGATCTATTCCACTCCAAAGGCTATTCTTCTCCATTCCAGGCATTTTTTGCTCATGTCACTTTCTGTGCCTGGAATGACCTCCTCCTTTCATCTTTCTCAATTCCTACCCATCCTCAAGACTCATTTCAAATTCCACTTTCTCCCAAAGGGATTCCTTGATACCAGAGCAACATGGCAGAACTTTAAATTGGGGATACTTGAATTCAAATCCTGCCTCAGACACTTACCAGCTGTAATCCTAGACAAGCCTCTTAACTTCTCTGTGCCTCAACTTCTTCATGTAGAAAATGAGTTTGTGCTTAATAATCTCCAAGGTCCCTTTCAGCTCTAACTCTGTCATTTTGTATTCCCTTTCCACTCCCCATAAGAAAATGTCCTTTCCTTTTTCAGATCTTGTATGTCACTCTTTTTCTTTTCCTCTTATGCACTTATTATAATTTATTTTTGGTGAATGTTTATATCATATCCCCAAACTAGATTAGAAATTCTGTGAAAATTAAAGTTCCTTGAAAGTAGTTTATAGAGACGTCCCTAACTTTGGCCCACGATATTGTAGTTAGTAAGTGTTTAACAAATGCTTGTTGGAATTAAATGATTGAAGCTAAAGAACCTGAATTAACAATGTTTTTTATCTTTCCCTTGATACTTATCAGTGTTCTACATGTAATGTTGGTTTAATTGAATTAAATTGCACTAAATTAATGAGACTAGCATCATAGGCTGGTTGCTGATGAGGGCCAGGTAGCTTTACTATGTATGTTCTACGGACAAACAAAGCTCCCTTTATCCTTGTCAACCATCTCACAGATAGATACAGTTAGACCCGGGGGGCATGGTGGGAGATGGGCAGAGAATATAGCAAAAGAGTATAACTGCATTAGGGAAAACCAACCATTCATTTTAGGGGAGAAAAAAATCATTCAAAGTACCTGTCTTGTACAATGGGAATACATCATCTCAGGCTCTGGAGAAATAGGAGTTAATTTAAGCTCATCTCTACATACATGAGGGTGAACTTAGACCAAATGTATTTATTTAATAATAGAGGACAGATATTAAGAAACTGTTTGAATTGATAGGAAACTTTGAAAGGTATTATTAAAGGGGGAAAAGATTCTTCTTAAAAAATTGTCTTGCGCTAAATTAGACCCTTGAATTGACCGACAATTTAATTTAGCTTTTGTGTTTTGGTTCTTCTCCCTCCATCCCTCCCTCTCTTCTAGCCATTGCTTCCTTCTCTCTTCCCTTCCTAGTGTGATTGTAACAGGAAGAGTATTGGATTAGAGATCAGAGAAACAAGAGTTCACCACTATGTCTTTTATAAAGTGCTTTCCTTATAACCCTCTGTGATGGGTAGTATGTGTATTCGTATCCAGTTTTTACAGGGAAGAAGCCGATTTTCAGAGATTTTTACATGGTTTGCCAAAGATCATGGACCTAACAACCAGAAAGGAAGTATGTTGTTTGATTGTTCAGTCCTTTTAGTCACATCCAACTCTTGCTAATCCCATTTAAGGTTTTCTTGGCAAAGACACTGGAAGGGCTTGCCATTTTTTTCCTCCAGCTCATTTTACCAATATAGAAACTGAGGCTAACAGTTAAGTGACTTGTCCAGGGTCACACAACTAGTAACTATCTGAGGCTGGATTTGAAATCACCATCTCTACTGGTGAAAGAACTTTCTTCATTAATCAATGTTCTCATAAGCCTACCCCATATGTGCGTATAAATGTATATACATGTATATATGATATATGTTTTATTGATGTCTTTTCTCATTTTATCAATAACTTCAGAAACATCTTCCTCTCTCCAGAGTGAAGTTAAAAAAAAAAAAAAAACCACAAGCAAAAACACTGAACCAAGTGACTCTTATCTCAATCAATCAATCACTATTTATTTCTTACCTGTTATATGTGTCCTGGCAGTCCTTTGCATATCTAAGGAAATGTTTCATCACTGATTCTTTCAAATCATTCTTAACAGTTTTGTTTGCTCAGTTTTGTGACTTCTTTTAGTGAGCTTTTCATTGAGGTAACTGTGGGTCTTTAAAATTTCTTCTGGTTCTGCTTGTCCTACTCTGCATCAACTCATATATATCTTCTGCTCTTTCTCTTATTTCCTCGTATGCATCATTCCTCTACCATAGCCATCTATAGAAAGAGGGATAGGGACTGAAACTATGATTTCGTTGAAACAAGGAATTCCCAAATGAAGAAACACCCTCTACCAATGCAAGTAGGCATCCTCTCCCCAAATAATAATCTTGAGAGTTGCTTAGAGCAATGAGAGGTTAAATGTCCCTCTCAGTGTCATTCATCCAGTATGTGTCAGAGCAGGATTTAAACACCATTCTTCCTAGTTCTGAGGCCAGGTCTCGTCCACTGTACCATACTGTTCTCTATATCGATACACCATCATTTTGGTGTAATATTTAAAATGACTTTCCTGTGGCTCACAACTTGGAAAAGAGATATGTCATATTTTGCCACCATGAGCTCTCATCGAACTTATGAAAGTAAGGATCATTATGTTTTTTGTTTTTGTTTTTGCAAAGTCTAAACAAAATTTTAATCTTCTTGGTGATTTAAGTAGCAAGAATTTTTTTTCTCTTTCACAGAAATCATGGCCCAGTTGCCATGCAATTATATAAACTTCAGGCTGGGAAACATTTCTAATTGTCAGGAAAGCAGAAGGTATGTGGATATTATTTTTAGGTGTTTCATTCCAAATCAATATTGTGAATTTATATTTATTGTTAATGGAGAGAACAGCTGTGTTTATAAATAGTTATGTGAGTCTTTGCCCTGCTTATGGGGGGAGGGGATCTTGTTTTCATGTAGAATGGAAGAACATAAGTACCTTTCTCTGGTGTTTTATAAGCAGGGCCCATTAGGAAATCTCAGGTAATTGAATTTTTCCAGTGAAGTAACCTTGTTAGGCGTGTGACCTTCTACATTGAAGTGGGATATGATTAGTACAAGTGTTCCTGCTTCTCTCTCTGCTTTGTTCGTCTTAAAGGATTTTAAATGAATTTGTTAAATGTCATATCCCAAAGGGAGAAATAAGAGTTCTTCTGTTTCTGATTGAGCTCTCCTTAAACCCACCTCTTTAGAATGTCATTGAATATTACAAATACTTTGTAATCTCAAGGCAAATCTTGAGACCAACCCTCACTAGAAGTATCTTACTCAGAACCTTAACTAATGGTGAGGGACAATTCTGCTGAGAACAGGGGAGTCTCCTGACAACTGACCCTCAGAAGATAAGTCATCAGGAGATGATCCCACTGTACCTGAGCTTGGACAGACTTTGTGAGATAGTAGAGGATAGAAGGCCTGATGTGCTTTAGTCCATGGGGTCACAAAGAGCTGTACTGAATGACTGAACGACACTATGTTGTTTACCAGTGAGACCATAATAGGACTTATTTCTACCATTTTGGTTGGATGGTCCTACTTAATCTTTCTCAAATTTCCATCCCATTCCTCCATCTTTCCAAATAGATAAGAATTCTTACTATATATCTAAGTACAGACCATTTCCTATTGATTCTAAATGAATACTTCTGTCTAAAATAGTCTTTAACAAGCTTAGCAGCCATAAGCTAGTCTTCCAATGATTAAAAGCAAATCTCAAACTCTACATCCTCCACAAAACACATCTAGACCAGACTGCATACAACCAAATGAGGCATCCTTTCCTACTTTCATGATAATTTACAAATATTATCTCATTTTAGTCTCACAGCAACCCTGGGATGGAGGTGCTATTGCTATCCCCTTTTTCACAGATAATAAAACTGTAGGCAGACAGGGTTTAAATGACTTGCCCTGCATCAGAAAATTAGTAAGGATCATTGGCTGGATTCGAAGTCAGGCTTTCCTGACTCCAAATCTAGCACTCTTTTCACCTCAGCACCTAGTGGCAGTGTATGGAACATTACAGGCTAATCAATGCAAACTGAGCAGCATTAAGAGAGAAATGAGATGCTCATGTTGAGTATGAAGTTGGTGCAACCCATTACAAACAAAGAATGATGAGAGAGATCTAAAATAAACGATGTCTACAGAGAAATATATGAGCAAGAAGGAAGACTATTTCACAATAAAATGAAATAAGGAATTGTTTCAGGGCATTGGTCAGAAACATTCCAGTCTAGGAATCAAAGGATAAACTAATCCAGTTCTCTTCTACTCAGGCTATTGGTCAATAGGCACAATGCAGAAGCTGGGAATTAAAGGAAAATTATTTTGGGAATGTGTGTGTGTGTGTGTGTGTGTGTGTGTTTTATACTCTTGAATAGGAATACACAATTAATCTGACAAAGACATTGATGCATGAGTTATTGCTGTTTGAATGTGGAATGTAGTTTTGCAATTACACTTAATTTTTCTAATACTGGACATTTTTATTAAGTTCCTAACACTACAAATAAATTAATGAAGGTTCATTGAGACATCCTGCTTTAGGATAACCTTCTCAGATGCTTCCTTGACCAATTCCTTCCTACTTCTCATTGCAAAAATAAGTAGATTATGGAGAGATCTATATTAATTAGGCTTCCTCCTTCATAAATTGGTTTCTGTTGGCCAGTAGGAGACCTAAGTGTGTTGGAAATAGGGAACTTCAAAATCCTATCTGTTTAGCTTTTGATAAATTGAGGGTTATCTCTAATACATGATAAATGCTAGTGGCAGTGAAAATATATTAAAAAGGGTATTATTTAAACCATTCCCAAAGTCTTGGCAATGAGAGCAGAAATAGCATTTTTTAATGAAGTAATGCATATGTATAACTCAATTGCCCCTGTAATGCAGCATTTAAAAGGAAATGATAATTTGAGAAAGATAATGAAGGTGATGCATGCCTAGCTATTTCATAATTAACTGTAAGAAATAAAATGAAATGTCCCCAGGATTCTATTAGCATGTATTCATCATCATCATCATCTATGTCTACCTATGTACATGTCTCAACCTGTTATTTCCCTACACGAACTTTGATTAATTCCCCATTACCTACCAATTAAAATCCAAATTTCTTAGCTCGTCATTCAGTGTCCTCCACAATTGGATTTCAACAAAGCTTCTTTTCAGTTTTATCTCATTACATTCCCCTTTATATGCCCTGTGCAATTTGCAAACACATCCTACTCTTTTTCTGAAACATATCCTTGACATTCTTACCTCCCTGCTTTTATCTATGGCCTTTCTTATGCCTGAAACACTCTCGTCCAAATCTGTATCAACTGATATACTTCTTATCCATGAGTTTCATTTGAAAAGTCACTTTGAGTCATATTTATTTGTGTATGTGCCCTATATCCTTTGCTAGACTATAAGCTTCTTCAAGACAGGAACCAGGACTTATTTACCTTTACATACTTAATGGAGCCTAATACATATATTTCATGTTGTAGGAATTTATCAAATATTTATTGAGTTGAATAGAATTTAATCATTCCAGTGACACTTTTAGGAAAACTGTATGAAAGGACATTAAATTTTCTAGGTAAAATAATCGTTCTGAAATGTAGTAAAATAGGATGCATGGCTTACTCACTGATTTATTTAACTGAGTTAAATATCCATTATTTCCAAATTCTACTTTCCTTCATCTGGAACTCTGCCTCTAGAGTGCAGATAGCTGGGTAATTTTACTCTAAGGTGAGGAAAGTGAATAAACTGTCAGATATAATTGAAAATAGATATGCTACCTCTTTCCATTATTGATAGAACCAACTTTTGGCCAAAATTCAGCACCATGATGCAGTCCCACTGCGAATAGAATGCTTCCTTCTCCCTAATGCTTTTGATAGGTGATTATCCTTTGAAAGCAAAGGAAAGATAGGTGTTAGAATGACTGGAAATAGCATGAACACAAAGTTGTTGAGCTTTTTCCAGGGCTGTATTTCTCTGTCTCAGTCTACACACCTATCTTATTTTTTAATTCCTAATGTTTCTCTCTCTCTCTCTCTCTCTCTCTCTCTCTCTCTCTCTCTCTCTCTCTCTCTCTCCTCTCTCTCTCTCTCCCTCTCTCTCTCTCTCCCTCTCTCTCTCTCTCTCTCTCTCTCCCTCTCTCTCTCTCTCTCCCTCTCTCTCTCTCTCTCTCTCTCCTCTCTCTCTCTCTCTCCTCTCTCTCTCTCTCTCTCTCTCTCTCTCTCCCTCCCTCTCTCCCTCTCTCTCTCCCTCTCTTCTCTCTCTCTCCCCCCCTCTCACCTCTCTCTCTCTCTCTCTCTCTCTCTCTCTCTCTCTCTCTCTCTCTCTCTCTCTCTCTCTCTCTCTCTCTCTCTTTCTCCCTCTCTCTCTTTTTCTCTCATCATAACAGCTAAACCATTTCATTGGGGGACTGGTCAAAGAAGTCTCCAGTTACGCTACACATTTATGCCTTCTACATCACAACTTTCCCCATTGAGGTTTTGATATATCACTAGTCAGCATAAGAAATTAATTTAGAATTTGGGGGGAGTTTTGCAGAAGTTTCAGACAATTTGTGAAGGCCAGAAAATGACACAGAAAAAGTTTAGAGACTCAGAAATGCATAAAATATATGTATAGTATTGTGTAATATCAAAGTATTTTTTATCATATAATACCACAATAATTAAAACTTCTTCTCTGGTATGGAGGGAGAGCCAGAAATTTTTTCATTGATTGTCCAGTTTTTAGAGTGCTAAGTTCCTAATCTTTATATTGTGGAAGGAATAACTATAATCATTTTTCCACTCCTTGTTTCTCCTACCCCCAGTTTTCAATAATTGCATTTGCCCTACAGTGCCTTTGGCCCTGAGGATCTTGAACCATTTAGCAGTTTGGTATTTTAATTACCATAAATGATCAGCTTTGCCAGCTTATACAAGGTCTGTGGCAGTACCTCAAAAGCACAGCTTGGTCTAGGGAAAACAGATTTATAACATTTCTTTCTTTTCCAGTGACAGTAAGCAGGAAACACCATCTCTCACACTTTTTTTTTTATCACTGAGTTCTGACACTCCCTTGGGAAATGTGGATATCCTATTTTTTAAAAGTTGTTTCTAGGCATTAACACAATCAAAGAAAAAAAGAGCTATAAGCAACACAGTTTAATGATGTAAATGAATGTGTATTGTCTATTTCATAGAGTTTTGCAATGGAAGGAATCTAGACAGGATTCTAGTACAAGTCTATCACTCTATAGATGGCAATCTCCTAGGGTCATACAGAAAGTCACACCAAGATTCAAACCCACTTCCTTTCACTGAACATCTTCTGTATCATGCTATGCAATACCACTAATTGCCCAAAGCTATATCTAAAGGCAAGATTCAATGGAAAAAGTGCTGGAGTTAAAGGAATTAGATTCTGCTATTATTGCCTTCATGACCTTGAGCAAATCACTTAACTTCTCTGGAGCTCTTTCCTATGGAGGGAGTTGGACTAGATGTTCTCTGAGATCCTTTCCATTTCTAAATCTACAATTCTTTGAATGTGAGCATTGAAATCCTGATGGCAGCAGCCAAGGCAGGGGCATGGGGGAGAAAAGGGGGGCAGGATAACTATGCTATTGGTTTTCTTTACAAGATGCTTCATATTCATGAGAGAGAGTAATTGTCTTCTGTGCCATTTTCTTGTGAAAAGTAGAAATCGTAATGGGACCAATATGAGAACTTAATGAAATCCTTCAGAGAGATTTGTTTGGTCAAAATCCATCATCACTAATTAAAGTTGTTATCTACAGGTAGTCTGATTGTTGTATAAAAATCAATGACCTGGAAAGGAAGTAAATCACAAAGATATACCGTAAAAAGTTACGTAGTGAGTGAGGTAGAAAGACCATTGGATTGGTAAAATCTAGGAGGCTTAGGTTCTCATTCCAATTCTGCCATAACTTTCTGCGTAAATTTAGCTACATCACTTCATCTCCTATGGTCTCTTCACTTAGCAATTTTCTCATCTGTAAAATGAGCATCTCAAATTGGATGATCTAGAAGGACCTTTCAAGTTTATCAAATCAGTGATGATATACGTCTCTTCTCTCATAGCCTCTTTCTGCAATATGATGATAATGCCACTTGTGCTATAGGGCTGTTCCATTATCAAACAAAAATAATGTATGTGAAATACTTTGTAAAGTTTAAAGACATCTATAAATGTAAACTCTCGTTACTATCACAGAGATGAACCTAATCCTTTTCCTTGATTGCAGTATTAGTGCTGAACTGCTTCTCCCACCTAGCTATATATAGATATGATCTGGGGTTGAGAAAAAGAGAGCTGCACTGCTCAAACAACATCCCTGTGAGATCCTAGGAGCAGACACCACTGAAGCCATAACCAGTGCTTTCTTCAACTCAGTTATATTCCTTGCTTTCACCTTTGTTCTCAGTCTTTTCTTTTTAAATGAAAATTCTTCCAAACCAGTCATTCAAACCATTTTATAAAGGAATTTAGCTAAAAATTTAAGAAGTATGTGTGATGTCTTTTGTCTTTTGATTCATGTGTAAATTGGATTTAAGTGAGACAGAGTTGCACGAAGTCGTCAACCTCACTGTCTCCTCCAGAGCCATTATAGTCCAGGGGCAGGACAGAGTCAAGATGGCTGGCAGTGGCTCCGGCTGCAGTGCATGACCTTGGCATCTTCAGTGTCTAACCAAGCTCTAAGCACTCCACATCCCTGCTACAGCTTCCTTCATGGCCATTGGAGCAAATTATTCTCATCCACCTATTCCACCAGAGGAAGTCTTCACCTGCTTAGGGTAAACATTCTCCTAACTGGTCACCTTCAACCTGGTTTGGTCCATCTGTGGAAATGGTTTATTAGGATATGGCTGCTGGGCATGCTGCAGCTTCTTGGAACCACAGGTGAGAGTTGGGGGGAACAGGTGGATACCAAAGATGGAAAGAGCCCCCAAAAGGGCTCAGCAACCATCACACCAAGGTACTGGTCCTTCCTGAACACACCCTACATCCCAAAAATTGAAGAAGTAATAAATTGTAGAATATTAGAGATGGAAGGGACCTCAAAGATAGTTGAATCCAACCCCCATTTTACAAATGAAGAGCCTGTAGCCTACTCTAGATTTCCTGCATTGGAAGTCAGAATTAGAATCCAAGTTTGCTGCCTGCCAGGACAATGTCTTTGCCATTGCATCATATTTGCACCTGACATACTATCAAGTGGTGGAATTATAAAGCAGTCCTCCTGCATAAACATTGGAACAGTTTTATAGTGTATTATCTATAATGCAAGTATAAACTCCATTGCTTCCAGGAAGGAACTACAACAGTCCCTGTTAAGGAATCCTTCCTTAGACTTCTTCCTAGGCCAGGATTTATGACAGAAGGAATTAAAAATAGGAGGTCCAACTGGTATGATTAATGTTAGACAGATGAGTGGAAGACCCAGTCCCATGACTAGCCACATGCTCATTCTAGGCATCTTAGCCCAAATACATGAGTCTATATATACATATACAAACACACTTTTCTGTCTTTTGTTTAAAATGGTATGCTTTAAGTGAATACTATGGGTTATCTTTAATTCAGTTGTATTGCTATCTATCTTGCTCATTCCCACAGAGCTAAAGGTGTGCTTTCATCTAAAAGTCTTTTAAATATTCATATCATAAATTTAATTTTATAGAACACCAATAGTCAATTAGTGAATGGAAAATAAAGTTAGTAATCAGTATTATAACAATAAAAAACTTATTAATGAAATAAATACATAAGAATGTGTAAATATAGGGAAAACATATTTGATATTGAAGATACCTCATTTTCCATGTGAAATATGCTCCCATTAAAAATCAGTAAAACTATTCTTCATTTATAGACAGCTGAAGCCTACAGTTTCATCTTTAAGATATTATCATGCAAATATTCTTTCCAAAATACATATTGATGCCTGAATATTTATTAACTTTGTTGAAGTAAACTCATCTAGTGGAACCCCAAAAATCTAATAAATATTGAATGACTGATATGTGAAGAATCCTCTTCATTTGAAATGACCTTCTAAAATGTGCTATAGAAAAACTAAAGGACTTTAAAGTAGAATAATGGATATATAGTATAGGCATATCTCCAAAAATTATTCTTTTTAAAAAAATTCATCCAGAGTATAAATTTACCTAAATTTTTTACATACTGTACTGTATAAAATTCATGATGCCTACTAGCAACTTAGAGGTGATCCTGGGCTTTTAAAGGCTGTGCCAATGATGTGAAGGTTTTATCATGGTGAAAATGCTTCATATAAGGTCCCTATGATAGTGTGAGTCTACTTTTCAAGAATCTCTCTAAACAAACATGGAGAGTCTTATCACTAGAAATCTGCCTAAAATCTGTCCTTCAGTCTCATCACTCAATTTAACCTATACTCCTCCCAATGAGCAATTATCTCTTAATCACCAAATCTAATGTCTTTTAGTGAGTCCTAATATTTTTCAGATAATCTTCTGCATTTGAAAATGTTAATTATGCTCTTTCCCTAGATACTTCCTTCTCTTCTCATTTTTGTGATATCATTCTCTCCTGGTTCACTTCCTGTTTGACCTATTTGCTCTTTCTTTTATTGGGTCATTGTATTGTTAAGGTATTTTTTACTTAATTTGAAGATCTTTCCCATCCATTAATAGGCCTGTGTGACCTGCTTGAGTCACATGGGAACCTGAGTCACATGAGTCTGTGGTGGGAGGAGCTTGTTGAACAGGTAGAACAGGAAGAGGTGGAGCTGAGAGGAAATTGGTCAGACTAGTCAGAGCTGGGAATGACAGAGGAAGCAGGCAGCTGGCTGTGAGTGAGAGAAGGGCATTTGCTTAGGGGAGCATGTTTGTGGGAAGGCTTGATAATATGTATATAGACTTCTTGGTTCCTATAATGGATTTCTTTGTTGCTATGATGGATGTGGTTTTCTGGTGTTGGGATTTGGCTTTCTGGTTTTTGAATAATTGTTTTGGTTCTGTCTTCTATGTCTGTTATAGTTTGTGATTCAGAACTGTGCTGGCATATTCATAGCCTTGTAGGTGCTATGAATATCACAGTGGCTACAATCATCATCCACATTAAGCATCCCAACTATGGATGTTCCCCCAATATATTGTCTTAGACTCTATCTAGAATTTCTTAAAGTTTTTTGGGTCAAGGATTCCTTTAGAAATCTGATGTGTGTGTGTATGTATGTATGTGTGTGTGTGTGTGTATCCCAGCCCCAGTCTCCCCGGTTCAGTCTTGCATTACTGCTGTACATATCCCAGAGATGTCATTAATTTAACATGTATAAACCCTCCACTCTTCCAGCTTTCATTGTATCTTCTATTAAGGCATTACTATTCTTTCATATGTCTCAGGTTCATAATCTCAGCCCTATCCTGGATTACTCACTCTCACCTTACATTTCCAATTAATTACCAAAACATGCTGTTTCTGCCTACACAACATCTATCACCTCTTACTCTTTTATTTCACTCACAAAGCTACCACCTTGTCACCTTTCCATTTAATTAGCAGAACACCCTCTTACTTGTTCCCCTCTTTCATGTCTCTTCTTGCTCCAGTGTATCCTGTTCACTTCTGCTGAAGCTATTTCCTTTAAACACAGATCTGATTGTGTGGTTTCCCCATTCACCCAACTCTAGTGGTTTCCTATGGTCTTTAGGATAAAATACAAACTAATCTACTTAGTTTTTAAAATGCTGTCATGCATACACATACATATATATAATATATGTATGATGTGTATACATATAACTATAGCTATAAATATGTATGTAAATATGTATTGTGTATATATGTATATCTGAAATATATAAATATATAGCTATAGCCCCTATACATATACATATATACACATGTACATATGTAAATATATACACAAATATACACATATGCATATGTGTGTGTCTATGTATATCTCCCCTACCTTTCTAGCCTCAGTGTACTTTACTCTGCAATCTAGACAAATTGGTCTCTAGTCCTCACTTACAACACTCCAATCTCCATCCCTCTGCCTTTGCCTAGAAAGTAACCCTATTCTTTTCCCCTCTATTTCATAGAGTTTTTCTCCTTTAAGATGTAACTAAGGTGCTTTCAGAATAAAGCCTTTTCTGATACCCCAATTGCTACTGTGTACCCTGTCTCTCAGAATAAGTTGTATTTAACTACTATATTTATGACTGTATGTGGATTCATTAACTTTATATTTATGTTGCATATATTTTGTGTACTTTTTTATACAAATTAGAACATAAATCATTTGCTAATAAGGATTATTTCATTCTTTGCACTTATATCTGCAGCACTTATCACAGAACTAGTCCCACATTAGGTGCTTAATAAATACTTGTTGAATCGTTAATTTAAAGTCTTAAGGGGACTCTCTCAGGAATGTTTTACAGTGGGTTCTAAGGACTTCAACTTTTTTTCTATGCTCAAATTAGCTTCAGGTGTGTTTGCATCGTTCATATGTTGCCACAATACACTATCTTGGATTCCATTGATCTAGGTACTATTTTAGTGTCTGCCTGTTCTCAGTAAACTCTTTAAGCTCAAGGACTATATTGTTTATTCTTGTCATTCTATATCATTTTTATCATATGTTGTTAGTGCCTAGCATAGTGTCTTCACTGTATTAAAAGCTTTATTTGTCAAATGAATAAGTAAGTTAATGAATAAGCCAATGACAGTGCTAAGATAGAGTTGGGAAAGAGATAGCTAGATTGATAGTTAAAACTATATAACTACAGTTGTTGAGAAGTCAACTTGTCGGCTTAGATGGATTGGGGGAAATGAAAGTTTATGTCTGTCTGGCAATAAATAATATAAAGTAATAATATCATAATATAACTAACATTATTATATTAATATAATAATATAAATGATGTAATTAACAATAATAAATAATATATTATCATATATCATATTTATATACATATGCATATATGTATGTATATATATGCATGTATGTATGTATTATGTGTGTATACCAGGTGCCAGAATTACTAGCTATTGATCTACCCATGTCTGTGCTTACTTAAGCCTTAAATGGTAATATTGGAAATTTTTCAGATCATTCTTATTTATTTTTACCCTTTACAGGTTCAATAGTTGTCCAGTGGCAGGTACTATGTCTATATGTCACCAAGATGATTGGCTATTTCAGTGTGGGGAAAAAAAATTGAAAACACTTTTTGTGAGTCCTAGAGATTAAAAAAAAGTTTCTCATCTGTATTCTTCATTAACTAACTGGTGGTTGGGGAATCTGGTAAACAGAGGCAGAATAATATTAATTATTTTTAAATGGGCATCATAATGCTTATCTCTATGACATATCGATTAAATGAAGATTTATCCTCAATGACTAATCCATACCCCAGTAAGTGAGTACAAAGGAGAGAGGTGTTCATCCATTCAAGTCCTGAAGGAGTTCTTGACTCTAATGGGGGATGGGGAGTGGTTCTATACAATGTGGGAAGAGAGGGAATGTTAATGGACTTAATGCTATACATGTTACCTAAAAAAGAATAAAGTTAATAGTTTGGGGAAGCATGTTCCAAACCGTGCAGAATTTGAAAATGCTTTAAAAGCTGTAGTGTTTTACAAATGGAAGGCATTTTTCTTTTATTATGATCATAAAGCTGGCAAGTTAAAAGCATTTTTTCTACATGTGCAAGTATTTGGGGTCTAAGAGAAAGAGAGACTGATAACATTGGCAAGAATTAGTCACAGCGTGACAGAAAGAGTGCCAGCTTCTTTGTACTGCTCTGTTAATTTAAAAATAGAGGTCAAAGTACAGGAGCCTTGAAAGAATTTCAAAAACAGAATTAATTGATGAAATGAGAAGAGAAAACAGAGAATTCTACGGCAGCTGATAGGGGCTGTTTTAAAGAGATAAGAAAAAAAGCTCATAATATGAGTCTCATGTAAAAAACTCACATCCAGATCCCCAGTGCCCCTGAAGAAAAGGTTAAGGTAGAATTTAGGATGACTTTAATTAAAGATAATAAATCTGATAAAAGAGTAGATTCTTCACACTGTCATGGTAAGACAGCAACAGTGTTTTCTGCAGTTGCCAGGGTGAGTCCATAACTATTACTCAGGCAATTTAGAAGCTTCTGTAACTTGCATCTTTAGGACTTAAATTAGTGAGAAAATATAGTCTATTAAAAAAAAAGGAAGTTGATTCCCTTTCCTTATATAAATTATATGATATTAAGTAGGTAAATTAATCTCCCTGTATGTTCTTATGTAAACTGGCATAATAAAAGTAGCATACATATCTTACAGGGTGTTGTGAAGATAAAACTAGATAATTGAAACTAGAAACTTTTTTGAAAAGGTAAAAGTGCAAAACAAATACATGAAGGCTTATTATTGTTCATTATAGAGCGAAAAGATTAAGAACCATATGATTATGCAGCGAAAATCGTGTTTGTCATAGGTAGGGGATAAGTGAGCCAAAACAAGGAAGGGGACTGGTTTAATGATAAAGAAGATGGGAATTGTGATGTTAATTATTCAGTTATATCAGACACATTCAACTCTTCAGTGGGGTCCCATTTGGGGTTTTCTTGGCAAAGATACTGAAGTGGTTTGCCATTTCCATGTCCAGCTCATTTTACAGATGAGGAAACTGAGGTTTGACCAGGTTCACACAGCTAGTAAGTGTCTAAGGTTTGATTTGAACTTAGGTCTTCCTAACTCCAGCCCCAGTGTTTGATCCACTGCACCACCTAACTGCCTGGGAATGACAAAGGTGATGACAGCAAAAGTCTTTTTTTAAAAACATACCTTAATCCTCTAACAAGTACATTCATATAGCAGGCCCAGTGGAGATTATAAAAGAAAGAAGTCAAGGTATCAGTTCATAAGATAATCAGTCCTTGCCCTGAAGAAGTTTATTCTAGATGGGGAAACACTAGGAGATAAAAGACTTGTATGTGCATAAGTATGATAAACCCACAGGGAATCCAAATTGGGGAAAAGATCAAGTAGTATTAATCAGGAAAAGCTTCTCGAAAATTAACTGATGATCAAAAGATAGATATGAGAGATAAAACATTTAGTAAGTGCTTGTTAAGTCCCAAACACTATCCTAAGGGCTGGTGATACTTACAAGAACATAATATGGTCCCTATTCTCGAAAAAATATGCTGTCAGTAGCACATAAAGGAAAGCTGAAAAGTTGGGGGAGGGTGGAGGGAGAGATTTGCCTACCCCAACCAAGGCAGATAAGGTGGAACAGTCTGAAAAATGAGCAAACTAAACTTGAAGTGTGTATATATGGGGCTTCACAAATGTTGCACCTGGCCAGAGTCTCAGAAATCAGGAGAACAGACCCCAGGTGGAGTCATCATGTGGTGTGTAACACTACAGAAAAGGGAGAACAGAACAGCTGGGAGGAAGGTGATACAGAGAGTAAGGACTGATGGAAGGGATCAGGGAATGACATACCATGAAGACATAGAGGAATGCGAACAAGGAAGTCCATCCTTACAGCTAGGTAACAGGTAGCTAGGTATGGGATAGGATTTCAGGGATCTCAGGTAGAGCATTTTGTCTGTTCCCTAAAGGTATGAGCCAACCCCTTGTTAAAGCCCCAAATCATTGGACTTCATTTCATTAGGTCAAAACTTTTGCCTCCTCTGAAATGTGATTTTTTTCCTGGAAGAAGCTAACAAGGTATGTCCTAGGTATGTCCCATTTACATTTTAATGTGACTAAGGCTTGTGTTTGTTTTTTTTTTCTTAAGAACACTTTTGGTTTGAGTGAAAACAAAATGACACCAGATTAATGAGGGAGGTCCTAGTGAATATGAGAAAAGGCACAGATCCAGAAGGTCCAGATACAAAACAAACCTTGTTTAACTCACAATTTTATCTACAATTAGCATTATATGTATATTTAGGGGAAAGGGGAGGGAAGTATGTTAGTATGTATGCTTATGGAAATGCTCTTGATGGTAGCAAAAGTCATATGGCAGAGAATGAGAAATGGAATTGGCTAGGCATAAATTAAAGTAATTTAATGAATATTCTTAAATGTGAGGTTAAGGTATTGATGATACTGCTGCAGAAGGGATTTGAGGATTTGATTCAACTCCACTTCCTAGGAAGTAATTCCTGGGATTTTGAAATTCGGGTCAAAAGAGAATTATGGTGGTCTAAATGTCACTCCATAAAACAGACACCACTTTCTTCAAAAAGGAGAGAAATATATGAAAGGAAATGTGTGTGTGTGTGTGTGTATGCATAAAAGAAATATGTAAAAGGACCAACAACACATTACTGGGGTATTTCTAATTTAATGCAAGTATAAAAACTTATCAGAATTACTTCTATGAGTTAACAGCATAATTTTTCACAGTAACCCTAAAGATGCAGATACCTACACATTCTTGCAAAGGATAGAATTAAAGTATATATAATTTACTCTTCTGAAGCTCCTTTGGCCTTGTCATATGACTTCCAAACCCTAAGCACATGTACAAAAAAGGTAAGAAAACAAAAACGTGAGTTTTCCTTTGATGTCCCTGTGTCATTGGTCTATCAGAAAAACATTTTATTTTTTTTTTAAAGCAAGAGCAAGACACATAACGGTGCTTGGCCAATAATCTGGAAAACTGGAAGAGTGTGACATACCCTGGCTATTGGCTTGGCCTCAAGAGAGAGCCAAGGCATGGTGTGATCTCAATTGACAAGAAACCAGAGAGAAAATGAACATAAATCCTGTATGTCTTTCCTATAGCCTTCCTACTACTTTTGGCATAGCTTGGTCATTTATAAGGAGAATAAAGAAATTCCCTCCTCCCCTCCTAAATTTCATATAGACAGCTCCTCTGCCTCTAAGTATTGGAGGGAACTTATCACCATCACCATGTACAATGTAAATGTTATGAGAAATCGAACAATCCACACTCAGTGGTGGGGAAGGAACAGCCCAGTTTGGAGTATTTGATTCCTTACTAAAGGAAGCAGGCTTGGAACTGCTTGGTCACGTGGCCCATCATTGCAACCCTGTCAGAGATGTCTGGTCTAATGTAAGGGTTCTTAACTTTTTTTGAGTCATGGATAGTCTCCTCTGGGCAATCTGTGAAGACTATGGACTTCTCAGAATAGTATATTCTCGTTCTTTCAATAAATAAAGGAGATACTAAGTTCAACTTAGAGGTTAGTGAAAATGAAGGTTGTTTTTTTTTTTCTCATCTAAATTCAGACTCCCTGAAATCTATCCAAAGGTCCATAGACCAAAGTTAAGAAAGTCTGTTCTGCTGGGAGATGGGGAAAGAGTTCTGTTTTTATTCCTCTGCCCCTCCAAAAGGACTCGACAAGACAAAAACATTACAGAGTAAAGCCAAATAATTCTATTTGGAGACTTTTATGAAAGTAGTGTGGAGTTCCCTTCACAGGCAATCAATAGCCTAAGGACTCAGTTTCCTTGAGCAATGGTCTGAAATGACAAAGGTGTTTTTACTTACAGTGATTTACTGGAAAGACCAGAGAGATTATGGTCACACAGTAGAAAAGAACAGAGGAAACACCAATAAGATTAGATTTTTGTCCTGACTTTTTTCCCTGTTTGAGTGATCTTAGGCAGGTGACTTCACTTCTGTGGGTTCTGTTTACTCATTTTTAAAATTATGAAATTGGACAATATTCTCTCTGAAAACTCCTTCCTTTTAGTACCTTGTTACAGTCAGGAATGATATGATGAGAATCTGGAATAAGATGGAGAAGTCATCCTAGAGACATGTGGAAGTAAGATTTTGTAGGAATTGGAAACTAACTGGATCTGGAAGGAGAATTAGAAATCAAAGGAAATTCATGAATGGGAGCATAAGGTACAGATGCAGAAGTATTGTGACTGACAGTAATGGGAAAAACTGAAAAAGCCACTTATTTGGGGGGGAGGAGATGGCAAGTTCAACTACACTAGACATCCAGGTGGAGATGACATCTAGTCAGGTGGAATATCAAATGATAAAAGAAAGTCAGACAGTTAAAAGGAGGATGCCAGCTAAGAGATCTGACATCAAGAAGTGCAACAGAAATACAAGAAATAACTGCATAAAATCTGATGGTGCAGAAGAGTTGGACAATCCAGGGTGGCAACACTGAGTGAAACAAGAGGTTATCATGAATATGCTTCAGACCTCCAGGGAAGGTACTTGAAAGAAAGGTTGATTCCTGGCAGGTGATCAACGTTGCTGGCCAGGCCACATGTGCCAATTTCTTCTTGTAAGTGAGGACAGTCAATCACAGAGCTTTTATACACAAGTAGTACTTAACAAATGAAATAGATGAAGGAATGACTCTGTATGTGATTGACTAATTCCAGAATTGTTTGGATTTTGACAGTCATATTTAGTTGACCTAGATTAGATGTAAGCCTGAACAAGAGGTCAAATCACACTGATGTATCAATTCTTCATGAGAACACAGTTCTTTCTTCCCGGAAAATGCCTTTCTAACAATTTCTAAGAGAGAGGTGCTTTTTGCTTTTAGATGAAGAAAACTTCATCTGAATTTCAACCGAATAAGGTAATAAATAAATAATAATATTCAATTGAATAAGAAATAATAACATTCAGCTGATTTAGGTAAGAAAGAGCCTCAGAAGTACTATGTAGTGATCTGAATAGGGGAATATCAATCTTTGTCGAGACTACCTATCGATGGCTAGAGGTAAAGAGGCTACGTTCTGTCACTGTCATTTAAATAAAAATGAATATTCAATGCTAAGGCCCCAGTGTTATCCTATGTGTGAAACATCTATTGATGTAACAGGAATTTATGAATGGGATTCTTTGATATAAAGCTTTGCAATTTATAAAACCTATTAAATCTTCTGAAGAGTTCAAAATACTTCCCAAGGACTTTGATTTAGTTCTTTAGAGGTCCTTTGTGTTACAGACAGAAAATGTTATTCTCCTTGCAGAAATGATAGGAAGGCTTAAGATCGAGAGGTCAAGTGATATGTGGGCCCCACGACAAGTCCACAGGGACAGAACTCAGGTCTGCTACCTTCCCAGAAAGTCCTAGTGTTTTCTCCACTAGACTGTTTTGCAAACTGTTCTTAAATAAAGAGCTTGATGGGAAGTATTTGCAGAAAAAGGCATCTGTTTAATGGCTAAAGATAGATGTTTTCAATTTAAACTTTTATCTGCCTGACTTGTGAGTTCTATCAGGGTCATGTCTCATTATTGATTTAAAGTACAGAGACTTTTTTTTTCCTTTTGACAAGTGCCCTTTTTCTTTGTAATGAAGTACATGGGTTATGTAAACATTGTCAGTGTTTTCTCTGGACCTGGTAATGTTACTAACATGCTATCATTTGATTCTATAAAGGATTCACTTTCTTGGAGAGGTTTCCTTTGCTCCCTAGCAGTGGTGTAATAAGGTCTTCAGTAAGCAAACCCTGCCCCCATTTCCACTGCACCTTCAGCCCTGGCACACTGGCTGCCTAGATCATAACTGGAGTGTAATTTGGTTTAGGTCTAAAATGAACTACCTTCAGTTTGGGCAAAAGTCTTAACGTGATCAAGTGGTGTTATACCTGAAACAGAATAGGAAAATATTCTAAGACCAGACCATTAAAATTTAGTCTAACGTACAAATGTAAACATGTTTTTAAATATGTTATACTATTTCAATGCAATTGGTTTCCTTTGAATTCTTACATATTTTATTTTATCCATTTAAAAAAATATTATAATGTAAAAAGGGTCTATGACACCAAAAAGAGATAAAGAATCTCTGATAGGTCATTTCAAGAATTGAAATGTTCTTTCTAATATTACATCTCTTATTTTATTTTTTACATATGTCTGTATTTCACAACTATGGCAGCAACACTAGAATTTTTTTAAGTTAATGAGTGCTTTATGGAGGATTTGATACTACCTTCTGTACTTTCCCTGTAAAGTCAAATCAGTCTTGTACTGAGGCTAAAATGGTGAAAATTCTAAGTCTATGGCATGCATGCCTGGAGTCCTGCAGTGCTTACCAAGGACTGGAAAGATTAAGCTTCCACTCAAGTGTAATACATACTGATTTCCTTTTTGGCAGAAGGAAGCTTCACATCTGAATAAAAAAAGGAAAATATTGTGCTAGCTTAGCAAAGGTGTTTTGTACTCTGCAGAACTCTCCAATTCTGTGAAAATGTGTTCTTTCTTATTGTTAGCAAGTATCTTTTGTAGAGCTTTTAATAAAATATATATATATATTTTTTACAGTACTCTAGCATGGTCCCAAATAAGACTGTAACTGTCTGGATGCTTTTATGACCACCTGTGGTTTTTCAGTAAAGTCTTCCTAAAAGGAAAAAAAAGAGAAAGAAATTGAATACTTCAACCTTTCTGAAGATGTTTACTCTCCTTGTGTCTCTAGGAAATTTATCAGTTGTATAAGATCACTCTTTTTAAAAAGTCTAAAAGAATCAAGAAATCATCTGAAACCTGTCATTTAAAAAAATGCTCAGAGGTGAGCATTGCCACAATGTGCTCCTACTCTTGTTTGGTGGCTGTTAAAATACCTCTGTTGTACAATCATTAAGTGAACAAAATCGATTTTGGTGCTCTTGTAAGAAAAATACTTTGTCTCTAGAATATTATATTATAATAGAATTATAACAAATAACAAATATAAATTATGTTATGAGTTATAAATTAGCCTATAGTCCTTGTTGTTTCTTGTAATATTTATAGGTTTTTATATTTAAAATATTTTACATTTTATTAAAATTTAAATCTTTTAATCTCACTTGATGAAAGACATTTGTGTATACATCTAACATTCTCTGAGAATTTTGCCATATGTGTATCACCTTTTCTTTATATCTACTTTCAGATTCAGAGAACCTCTTTGGTAGAGGTGAGGTTGGGGGGACATGTTGAAAACATGGCTGAGCCCTCAATCAATGTCATTTTCTCCTTAAGAATGCCTAAGATAACTTAATGCATGGCCAGAAAGCATTTAATCAGGCCAGGAAGCAACATAAATATCATCTAGGAAGTGAAACAGGTAATATCAGGACCAGTGACAAATTTCTTACACCTCCAGGAAAACTTGCATCCATTTTCTCTTCATCTTTCTAACTCTTCAGTATAGCTACATGGCATAGGCATTTAACACTCAGATTATAAGGGGTAGATATTGTGTAGTATGGTAGATTTCTTTGAATCTTTCCAGAGAACCAACTGGGTAGATTTTTAGTCACCATCTTTATGATCTGCACACATGGTTCAGCTATGACTGCTGTATCAGGTGGACTTCTTTTCTGTTTCTTCCCTTCATCCTAACCAGACTATACCTTTACTTCTTTCACTCCCCTCCTCCTACACCTTTTAGGTCATCTGCATCAATCAAAGTCTTTGCTTGGTAATTTTACAATGCTACAGGTTAGTCTAGAAATGTCCCTTAATATGAATATCTTAAAAAACACACAGTCAGGAAAAAGATATACAACAAGAGGTGAGAAAAGTGACTAAATTTCACTTGAAAAGAGAGACAAACTGACTTTATTTTATACTTCAGGGTCTGAAGGGATGCCTTAAATATATGAATTTCAACATGCCACTAGCTACTGCTTTATGCTTGGCTGACCCAAGCAATATTCATCTGATTGTTTTCCACTAAAGAACATGGACTGACAGATGATTAGTTCAAGCTCAGCTCTCTTCAGACACAATTGTCCTTAGGGGCAATCATCTCAGGCCCTAGGTCATGAGGGCTCCTATACTGCTGGACAGTCAATCAAAAAAGCATCTGGCATTGAGAAGCAAATCTATCCTTTCCCCTAACTTTTCTGTTCCTATTGACAACACCGACATTCTTCTACTTAAGTGCTGACCTTTTCCTCTCTATAAATTCCTACATCCAGGTAGTTGCCAAGCCTAGTCAATCGTCTCCAAAATATCTCACGTCCATCTCCTTTCTACCCATTTTGCCATTAACCTAGTTCAGGTGCTCAACATTTTTCATCTGGACAATTGCAATGGACCTTAAATTAGTCTCCTTCTTCAGTTTCTACCCTCTCTAATACATTTGCCATATTGCTGCAAAACTGATATTCCTAAAACACAAATCTAATCATGGCACTCTACCATGTATTCAAAAATCTTTAATAGCTTTTCAGTTTTGTCCCTTAGAAAAATGCAAATGCCTTAGCTTAGTATTTCTAGCTATTAAAAAAAAGTCTTTTCCCCATCCAACCTTGCAGTCTTCTTTCATATTTCTCTCCAATTTAGTCAGATTGACCTGTTTGTTCTTCATGCTCGTTCCATCATCAGGTTCCATATCTTTGCTCAAGTGATCCTTTCTATTGTGATGTACCATTTCTTCACTCCTACCCTATAGAATCACTAGCATCCTTTAAAGTCCAGTTCTGTACATTGCATCTATACCAGGGCATTCCTGATCTGTGAATAACTCATAGCATCCTTAGCATTCTCTCCTTTGAATTACTTTGTATTTCTTTAACTTACTTGAAAACCTATGATCCCAGTAGAAATGTAAGATTTCTGAAGGCACCCACCATTTTGGTTTTGTGTGTCTAAGTGCCTTGTATAGTGCTTTGTAAGTAACAGTCACTTCGTAAATGTTTGTTGAATTGAAATGAATTAAAAAGGAACTCAAAGTTCATCTACATTCCCCCAAAAGTGTTAGTGCAATTTAAAGCTACTAAATCTGTTTTTATAAGCACCTCAAAACACCTACTGCCATCATCCCATGACCAAGATACTGAATGTCTCTTCCTGTGTTGTAACTTTATTCCCTCTACCCCCTTCAAGCCTACCCTGGTGCCTTTTTATTTTTTTCCCCCAAGATTATTGTACCCAACTAAAAATTAGTTAAAGTTTAGGAAACATGGATGTATATTATGATCTGATAAGAAGGCAGCACATTGTAGTTGATAATATACAGAACCCAGAATCAGAAAACCTGGTTTAAAATGTGACCTCCAATACCTATTGGTCAGATTACCACCAACAAATCACTAAATGTCTCTAAGCCTCAGTTTCCTCAGCTATAAAAGAGGATGTTATTGTTTGGTTGTCTTTAGTCTCATCCCTTTCTTTGTAACCCCATTTGGGGTTTCCTTAGCAAAGATACTGGAATGATTTGTTTTTTTATTTTTCTTGAGGATTATGTGACTTGTTTAGGGTCACACAGCTAATAAGAGTCTGAGGTAGGATTTGAACTTAGGTCTTCCTGACTTCAGGCCAGGACGTCATTCACTAAACCACCTTACTGCCCTATAAAAGATGTTTTATATTAAAATATATCTCTATGTTCTCTAAGAGAACAATATTATTTCTTGTCTTTGAAGTTATTTTTAATCATCATCATTGTAATCCTTGGTTATGTACTCCTCTTGGAAGGGTTTCAATTTGGGACACATACATCATAAGATCATAAAGCATAGGGCTGGAAGAATTTTAGAAATCATCTAGTTCAGGATTCCTTAAACTGGGGCTAGGGTTTTAATAAACCCATAGGCTTATAAAAAATTGAGGTTTTAATAAAAAATATATTTTAATAAAAATATTTTGACAGATACTTGGTTTCCTTTTTAATAGTGTATTTTTTTATTCATTTCACATTTTTCAGAGAAGGGGTACATAGGCTTCACCCTTTTTCCAAAAGCATTCATGACACATCAAAACATTAAGAACTAATCCAACCCATTTATGTTGCAGATAAGGAAACTGAGACTTGGAACTTAACAAATTGCCTAGGTTCACACAAGTACTAAGTAACAGAGGAAATAGAAATAAATAAAATCTAGTTCTCTTTCCACAAACTGTCCTCTAGTTCTGTTGACTACATACAAATTGGTAAGAATAAAGAAATCTAAAGTTTCTGCCATAAATTCTATGTACCTACTACTATATTGCTACTTTAGACAACTAGGTAAAAAAATATATATTCAGATTCTCTCATGTCATGTAAACAAAACAGCTGTTAGTTATGACTTTTGGACTTTTCACTCAATTATGTTGGCATCACATTAGTGTAATAGTGGCCAAGTGGCTCTGTTTGCCATGGGCTGATGGTTAAGTCAGAAAGCTCTGTTGGCATTTCAGATGCTGCTACAGGTAGAACCAGAATGTACATCTCATCTACTTTCACTCTTTGCTCTCCCTCCTTTCTAAACGGAATGATATGGCATTTGGTCAGCAACACTTGAGCCAAGGATTTTTTTGAGTATGGCTGTGTAATCCCCTGGAGAAAAACCAAATGTACAATGAAACCCAATTAACAAGCTAGGGCACAGTTCCATGGAAAAGTGGTCCAGTACAGGTGGTCTACAAATCCACAGTTCCTCCTCCATAAGCTTCCTGTGTGCCAATTGCATGAGCTAATGTTGTGTTATCATAGCTCAGATTTAAATGATGTCAACAACAAAATTAATAGCCTGTCTCCATCCAGTTCCTTTTTTTTTTTTTTTTAGAAAACCATGTGGCAATAAGAAAATGATTGAATTCTCAGTGATCACATTTGAAATGTAGTTTGAAAGATATTTACTATATTTATAAATGTGCCTTCTCTACTGTAATGAAGCTGACCAGTCAGCCATTTGAGGCATTTACCATAATTAGAGCAGTTAAAGGCCTGAATGTTTTGTAACTGAGGACACAATTAACTAGGTATAGAAGGGATCATCACAAGGATGTTTTCAAGGTAATGAATTTTTCAGTCACAGCAACTCTTGAAGGCTACAGTGGGATTCTATCTTCACTGATTGGGAAAATGCCCACACCAATGAAATCTTAAGTTTTGAAGACGCTTGATATAATTTCTCTATACCACATCACATATTAGCTACATATGATAGGTTACCGAGGTCCCTGCCAATTTTGAAATTCTGTGATTTTATATACTACAGGCAATTTTGTCCCGATAGCAGAATGAGTGATATAATAGTCACCATCCTTTATTCCTATATATTTTTTTATTTTCTCTCCTTTTTGATTTCTGGGTAAATAGCCTAAAATCTCTAAATTCAATATATTGCCAATAAAATGGTGACCCACTTCATGGGAACTGTTCAAGGACTAATTAATAAAACATTTAGAGAACCTTGGATGAAAGACAAAAACGAGATTGAAATTACTCATTATCTTTTCGTAATTGCATTTTAAATAGTAAGAGCTGCTAGTCTGTGTGCAACCTACGAACATAGCTTTAATCATTATTGCTGTTTTATTTAGTTCCATTTTTATAGTCCTTTATCCCTGAAGAGTTTTTTCCTTATTAGAATTCTTTTTTGTTCTTTTTGAATGTTTTCCTTAAAATTAGTCTACCTACAGTTATGATTCCTGTTCATGTTATATGACCATGATTTCCATTCTCAGATGTCCCTGAATTCTTGTTTTCTGAAAACAAATTTATTAATATTTTTTCCATATCTATCCTTCTAAATCATCTAGTAAACTCAGTGCTCATGGAAGTTAAAACGCTGTGATTTTGCGGTCCACTTATTTGTACTCTTTCTATAGAATATATTGATAGTTTCCTTTTTATGAAACAAAAATGTTTTTATTTTTAAAAATTCCACCCTGTTGCTGTTCCACCCATTATTTTGAACTTCTTTAAGAAAGAAGCTATATAAATTTTTGAACATATTTAAAGGAAATTCTCCCCCACTGGGAAGAAGATAAAAAGTATATAAATCTACCCTCCCTAGGAAAGTGTGCTCAGAGTGTCACTTTACTTTTCCATTTTTTTTTTAATCCCTTCACCTCACATTTGAGAAGTTACTTTAGCACTTTCTGGAGCAAATCTGTGAACATTTTTAATGGAAATTTTCCTCCTTTTTGTGGATATAAACTTGTATTACACCTCTCATTTTTTTTCTCTATTACACATTGCTGAAAATGTCTTCACTTGCCAACATGAAAAAAAATGAAGTTACTAAGGAAATCACAGGAATTCTTGAAGTTTCAAAACTTATACACAGGAGATACATGCATCCATACATGCATACAGATATACATATATATGTACACGTACATACACATCTATACCATATGTGTACATGCATTCATATATTATTTATGTATGTATATAGCAATACATATTTGAGTATTCACATACAATTTTAGGTGTATGTCTTAATCAGGTATTTGAACCAGTGGAGGGATATATTCTGATTAGTTCAAATAATCTTAAGTATTTCATGACAGATCAAAAAAAATATTTAAAATCAGAATCAATCAACATTTAAGTGGAATTAACATTCCCTGGATCAGCTTGATAAAAAAATAAAATGAACTAGTCTGTTTCTTCTCTGTGGGATTTGCATGTTTGTATTCAATATGATAAATAGAATCAATCTATATCCTATACATGGTTCTTTCTACATTACTTTCCCTCTGCTAGAATAGTCTTAGAATATGTTTGGATGTGATATAGCACAGCAGTGAATATTTTATTGTTCAGAAAAGATAAGGAATATATTATTGGTAAAATATTAAAAGCCTATACTTTGATTTGTTCAATCAATATACATCAATCACTGTTAACATTGTTTAAAAAAATTGATCAGGGAAATTGAGGGAGTTATGAAGAGCAGTACCATTACTACTTATTCAACAATGACTAGCATTTTTATGGTATTTCCTGTATGCTGGACCCTGTGCTAAATGCTTTACAATTATCTCATTCGATGGCCAAATATTTAGGTTGGAGTCATCCCACTAAAATCTTTCTCATCTTATTTCTTCCACTTTAATTATCAGTTTCTTCTCTCTATACCCCAGTATAACTCAGTTTGACTCCCTTCCTACAAGAAGCCTTTCCACCTTATCCTCTCTCTACTAACATTGCCCCTGCTCTGGCTTTAATTTCCTCCTTTCCCAGTTTTGTTCCTGTAGTTAACCCAGTTCAACTACATACAGTCCTCTGTGCCTGAATCCTTTGCCTCTCTATATTTTTGCTAACGAAGCCTGGCCAAACACCAGTCCTAAATCCCTTCTACCATCCATCTTCTATCTTTTTATTTGTATAATATCTAATGATGCTAAAGAGAGTCACAAAACTGGACTGGATGGATTCACTACAAACTCATCTAAACTCAACCGGGCACAAGAAGTAGACCAAGACATTCTTTTTTTAACTTTTTTTAAAATTTGCTTTCTATTGCATTCTCCACGAAGCTTGTTTGAGACTATCTATGCTACCCTTTCCCACCTCCATCTCAGCAGAATACTTTGTCATATATTATTGAGAAGAGATGACATTCCGGGATTTCCCTCTTCTCCCCTATGATACATCCCTTCAACTTAACCCCTTGTTCTCGTCTCCTTTTCTCCTGTTCTATCATAAAGGGGTAACCAAGACTAGTCACTCTACTCATGTCCTTGATTCCATCACCACTTATCCTGTCTCATTTAACAGCTTATCTCTCAAATCATTCCCACCCTCTTGCTGCTTTCCACTCTTCATTTCATTACTGACTCATTCCTTGAAGTCCACAAAGCCAAGTGTTCAACATATTTATCCTTCGCTTTTCTCTTATCCCCTCAAGCTATCATCCAAGGTTGACCTGTCAACAAAGGTGTATGATAAATGAGTCAATTCCACAACAATTCATATCCTGCTTTTTCTGGGACCTTGTTCAAAGAATTATTTCCTCTCTCTCATCTCCTCAGACTCCGCCACTTCAGTGACTGTTTCTCCTTCACCTACCAACATGTTTAGATCTCACTGTTCTTAAAAATAACATTGTTCCCTTAATTCTTGTATTCAATCCTGAGCTGCTGCCCAACATCTTTCCCTGAAAGAATTCCATAAGTCATAGCCTATACTTTCTTTTTCTCCTTACTTAGCACTACAGTACCTTTCAAATATGACTTCCATTTGTACCATTTTCCTGAAGCTGTTGTCTCAAATGAATCACTAATGATTTCCTTGCAGCTAAAGTGAATGGCCTTATGTCACATGGCTTTGGCATTGATGTTCTCCCTGAATTCTTCTCCAATGAGATTACATCTGCAAAGCACTTTGCAAATCTTGACATGATACACAGATTCTATTATTATTTCTCTGTCTTGTAGTTGGCTCTCTTTAACCTAACTGTATTCCCACTGACAGGTTAAGATTCAATGAGTTCCCAATGGGAGATGGTCACATCGCTACTACTTTCTTTCAGGGTCTTAGGAGTAATACTAGTTTGAGGACAAATTTATAGTTGATCTTTCTGGGTAAAATCAACTTTCCCCTGTGACTTCACAAAGCTTCTTTTTATGTATCACTCTGATGTACTATTATCATATATCAGAATTAGTCATGTTTCTGCAGTAAACCTTATGAAATTATAAGTTCCATCAGGACAGAGACTACATTTTGTCTAAACTGCTTTATCTCATTTGTCACTTAGTTCTACAGTATTATTAACAATGATGATGATGATGATACCACTAATAATAATTCTTTAATTCTGTGAAGTATACAATATATTTACTCCACTAATGGCATAATATTAGTAATGCAAAGTATCTAATAATGTAAAGCAAGCAAGTGGCTTAGTGGATAGAGTGGTGGATCTAGAATCAGACCTGAGTTCAAATTTGGCTTCTGATGCTTACTGGCTCTGTGACCCTGGACAAGTCACTTAACTTGTTTTCCTCAGTTTCCTCATTGCTTAAAAACAGGGAAGATAATGTCCCTATGCAAGTGCAAGGTAATTGTGAGGATCAAATGGGACTGTAATTGTAAAACACTTAGCACACTGCCTGGCACATAGTTCATGCTATATAAATGTTAGCCATCATTATATTGTCCCTTTTGAATGTTCAGTACTTTGTGTAAAACTCTACATGAACTTGGTAAATGTTTGTTGAGTTGATAAATAACTTTAATTATAACTTGGACAGCTCCTCCAGGGTTCCACAATTTGTTGAGAACCTGGGTCAGTGGCAACATCAGATCAACCTTTGATGCAATGATAGGATACTCTCTATAAGTCATTCATTTGCCCTTGACAATCAAAAGATTGTTTTTCATCCAAATGTTTAATTTTTATGTATGTAGCAATAAAGCCTAATACTCATAGTTTGATTTGTAACGAATATGTTTCATTCATTTTATTTTTTTTCATTTAGGCAGAATCCCAGTATCTAATTTCTATCCAAATATCTTTTACCACATACCTCCTTTTTTGTATAATGGAACTAATCATTATAAGCATCATTATTCATCAATAATAGCTAGACTTTAAATAATGATTCAAGACTTTTAAAGAATTTTACAAATAGGATGTGATTTTTGTCATCCACCATAACTCTTGGAGGTAGAAACTATTTTTCATAGGGAATGGAGGCATGCAGAGGTTTAAAAATGTCTGAGGCCCTATTTGAAATGACAGCTTCCTGACTCCTGGTTCAACACTCTAGTCATTGCATCACCTATTTTTGCTTATACTGGAAATATATTTTCGAAATTATTAAAAAATTTCAGTGATCAAAATTATGTTTCTCCATTGAAACTTTGTATTCAGTGACAGCATTTTTATTTGTTCACACATAATGATTAAGTACCTTCAATGAGTAGGACATGTATGATGAGAATTTACATATTTGAAATATAACTAGTTAAAAATATATACCTGAGTTTGCCTAGGAAAAACTCCAAGAGTAATGTCCTAAGCCTATAAAAGGTTCACAGAACACAGGGATTCATTATACCTAGTAATTCACCAACCACAGTAAATCATAGCATCTTGTCTTATAGCAAGCATCAGTGGTAAAGAGCAGGTAATTTCACCCTATTGGAGAAAACATTATTAACTAGATCATGTTCTTTATGTGTGCCCTTGTCTATCAGCACCCTTCCTTTCTTCCCTTGATTGAGAGCATGCTCTTATCTATGACTCGACCTTGGGTACATATTGGAAAAGTCAGTCATCTATGCCAAATGGGTTGAACATAAAAGAAAAATGGAGCTGGAACTCAACAGGTTATTGATGCTATTGCAGCCCCAAGGGTCTCACTTTCCCTTTCCAAAAGATTTCTCAAATATGTCATATCTATTTTCATTTTCCACAGAGGAGATATGATGAATACATGAGTCATGGCCTTTGATCTACCTGGAAATTCTCATGGAGATTGAGTCAATGTATTTACATAACCAAATCCAAATGAATCCTACCACTGCAATTTTTTTAAAAGGTTAAGAAAATTTGTTTTCTAGTACTGATCAAATTGTTCAATCAAAATTTGACTTGTATAAGTCAAAACAAAACTTTACACATTCACTTTAATGAAATGCTTGCCCATTCACATTCACACATTGTGCTCTGATGGTCCTGAGCATACGCTAGGGAATTTTTGTCATCAACAATTGATCAGTAAGGATTTATTAAATACTTGAGTTTCTTCTGTGCTGGATGCTATAGGGGATAGAAAAGTAGATAATCTTGTACCCACAATTAAGCAGTTTGTAGTCTGGCCAGTGAATGTGATGAAAATCACTTGTATTCAAAATGTTTCTTGATTTGCATAATGAGTCATATTTCCAACATAAGATTTTGTACAGAATAAATTAGAAGGGGAAAGTATGTTCAAAGCCTTCTAAGTGGATCTAATAGACAAGGACAGAGTCGAGTAGGGAAAGAATTCCTACCTTTACTTTAGTCAGAGTATGTACTTCTGAACTATTTAGGCTAATGGGAACTTTTATCTAGAGTAATAATTGGGTTAGTGAAAACAATTAACCAGATACTAAAAAACAGAGTGCAGCTGGGTGTCAGAGATGTGAAGAAGCTTGGCAGAACAAGGCCATGGTTGAGCTTACAAAATTCTGCCCGGGGACCAAAAATGGAGATGATAAAGCGATCAAAGATGTAATCTGGTAGCTATAATTATTAGGTTTTTTCTTAAGTTCATCATAATGACTTATTTATGGGTTAATAGAATTAATTCACTTTTCCTTATTTGATTATAAATAAGCAGTCATACATTGACTTGTTAGAAGAAGTTCAAGTACAGAGTATAATATCTGTATTTGATATTAAGGCATCTTGGTCACATGATCAAAGCACCATCTTTGAATTTGTTTTCAGTAGCCCAAGGGGGAAGAGAAAATTCTTAAAATAGATGTTAAATCTCAAATACATTTGTCTTCTATTTTAAAATAGATTATTATTATTCAAACAATAACAATAATAACTATATTTATGTAGTATATATAACACATATAATATAAATGTATCACATGTTAATGTTATAAATATATGACAAATACATTTATATATGTGTCAAGCACTATGCTAAGTTCTTTTCTAATTATTTTCTAATTTGATACTTCCAACAACAGGGAGGTAAGTTCTTTTATAATCCTCATCACAGATGAGGAAACTGAGGGAAACAGAAGTTAAGCGATTCCTCATTTTTAGACATATTCTCCAGTCTTCCCCTCCTTTGTCACACACCTTACTCCCTTGAACTAAGCCATCTCATTTAAAAAAGAAAAACATTTAAACAAAAACTGTAAATACATACGTCAGTATATGCAACATTCAGCCCCTGTAGTCTGTCACCTCTCTGTGGAGAGGAGGGGAGATGCTTCATCTTCTATTCTCCAACACTATTAATGGTTTTAAAATTAGTCATCATTTTATTTCCTCATAGTCATGGTTTCATATGCATTATTGTAACTACTATACATATAATTCTTCTGACTTTGCTTATTTCCCTGTGAATTCTTTAAAACAGTCTTATGCATTTTTTCTGATTTCCTAATATTGTAACTTCAGTGAATAATATCTGTTACATTCATATGCTTCAATTTCTGTAGGTGTTTGCTCCACAATTAAGGGGCACACTCTTAGTTAATTTTACTTTTCTACTACCAAAAGGAATACTATGTATAGTTTAGTATATAGGGACCTTATTTCTATTTTTGACTTATTTAGGATCACTGAATCAAAGAATATGATCAATTTAAATATTATTCTTATGTAACAAGGATCATGGGACTGTCCCCTTCTCATAGACCATATACTCAGATCCCTTGTTGAAGGTCACAGAGGAACCCATCAAGAGCTATTGTTCACATATGTCCTTTAGTAAAGGGTCAGAGCATGTTGAAGGAGAAAAGGAACAGGAAAAAGAGAAAGCAGGAAGAGGAGGTCTTCATTTATTACCTGGAGGTTTTCACGATATTTTGATGTTATCTCATTGTTATCCTTACGATAACCTTAGGATTGAAGTGTTATTATCCTCCTTCTAAGGCAGATGCAGGGTAGGTGACTTTCCCAGAGTCATACAGCTAATAAGTGCCTGAAGTCAATTTTGAAGTTAGCTGCTCCTGACTCCAGATCCAGTGCTCTACCCATTGTGCCTCCTAGCTTCAACTGATCACCCTTGTTATAAACATCTAATTACAGATAATTTCTGGTATTCACCTAGAATGACTGGAACATTTTGTAACTGAATAAAGAGTGTGCCAGTACTCTTATCTTAACATAGCCTCTCCAACAATTGCTGTTTTAGTTCTGTGTCATCTTTGCCAGTTTTCAAGGAATAAGATAAAACCTCCGAAGTGTTCTAATTTGTACTTACTATTTGTTGCATACTTTCTTATGGTCATTTATATGGATTATTCTTTTAAAAACTGCTTTTTTAAGGTTCTCTGACCATTTATCTACAGGGCAATGGTTCTTTGTCATATATCTATGTCATCTAAGTGCATCTCTTTGTTTCATATATATATATGTGTGTATGTTGTGTATACATGCGTGTGCTTTGTATGTATGTATACACATATGTATGTGTGTATATGAGTATGATTTTTATCAGTTTTATTTGATGTAAAGATCATATACCTTCTCAACATCATCTCTTCCACATGCATTGATTTTGTTTGTGCAAAATCTTTTTTTTTCAAATGTGTACAAGCACAATTGTCTCTTTTGTCCTTTATGATAACTTTTCTCCTTTTTTGGTCATATAATTCTCACCCCAGCCACAGGTGACAAAGTTATCTCTTAATTTCTTATTCACTTTCTATATTCAGATTCCAGATTCATATTGAATTTGCTATAAAATATAGAAGATGCTCATCTAAGCCTCTTTCTGCCAAGTTGCTTTCTAGTTGTTTCCATTTCTTGTCAAAATAGGACTCCCCCCTCTCCTATATTTTGTGTTCTTGGATTTATCCAATGCTAGACTATACCTTTCAATTTCAACTACTTGTTTGTTTGCTCTATTCCATCGATGTACTTTTCAATTTCGTACCCAATGCCAAATCATTTTGGCCATGGCTACTTTATAGTATCTCGAAAGCTGCTAATGCTATGCCCCTTTCATTGCTAGTTTTCTCATTATTTTCTTTGAGGTTGAGACATTTTGCTTCTCCAAACAAGTTGTCATTATTTAATCTCAAATACTTCCATAAAATTAGAGTCTTGACCCTTGAGGGGAAACAGGAACTAATCACAAGAAATAGAGGATGATAGAATATATGATCCCAGACAAATTGTGTTAGCACTGCAGGAGATAAGAAATGGATAAGGTTATTTTTGAATGTGGTGTTCAAAGGAAGCTCTATCAAGCAACTAGAACTGAGTTAGGTCTCTAGTATGGGGGAAAAATGTGAATTTTCAGGAAGAGCAAAAGATATTCTCACTTCTCCTTATTCAGATAATGTTTGTGCCCTAGACCAGGTTAAATATTTGCTGTCAGATAATTGGAAAACTTGTTTTAAGTCTTCATTAACATGATTGTGTTTCCTTGCAAGAGAATCGATGGTAGTGGCCTCTACCTGTTAAAAACTGCCATTGTATCAAAGAATTTCTGCCTAATTTTTGGTCTCATCTTAAGATTGGTGATGATAATTAATATCTCTGCAAGATACTCAGTGCTACTGAGAGTCTGCAGTAGTTCTGGTTTGAGGGATGATTGTGAGTCTGTCCTGCTTTTCGGTATGCTCGATCAGCCTAAACAATGTCATTTAGTTCCTACCTACACATTTGGCCCGAAACCTCTGAGCATTTTCTGTACAAGCCTAGGTATTTTTGCCAAAATCACAATATGTAAACAGTCTATCAGCTGTCAAGTTACAACACTGGTGACCAGCAAGTCAGAAAATTAACAGTCTATTTAAGGAACTCTCCCAGCCTGGGGGCATGTGTGCTTGGTAGATCATCTTACATTCAGTTATAAAAAATTTACTGACCTAATGGATGAGCCCAGAAACTGTACAACCCAAACCATATGGTTCATGGCACAGAGAACATGCTTAACTGTGGCACAGACTATCTTTTTTTTTGTGGATAATTACACACAGCCTCTAAAGAAGTAGCATTTTAAGAGTTAGTCTGTGAAAAATGGAACGTATGCACAATGAAGAAACCTTAATCCCATTTAGTTGTTCAAAGTTTAGGAGAATTGTGACTTCTATCTGGAACATCCTCACATCTAGGTCACAGAATTCCTAACTTCAAAGAAGCATTCAGGTTCCATATTCTACTATGCAAGGTCCTTGCTGCTTTCTCTCTCTTCTTCTTCTCCCTCTCCTTCTCCTTCTCTCTTTTTTTATTATTTTCAATTCACAATCATTCATTTTTATTCCTTTCTATCTTCCTCACTTGATGAAGAGAGAGTAAGGAGGGTAGGAAGTAAGTAGGATGGGGAAGAGAAAAAAACAGTTAAGAGTTAAGTGAATAGAGGGAGAAACACAAAATATTTGTATCACATAAACACAGACCAAAACAAAAACAACTTTCATATTGGTCGTGTCCAAAAATGTGTTTGTTCTTCTGAATATGAGCTTATCATCTCTCATGAGGTGAAAGTTGTTCGTCATCAGGTCCTCTGGAATCAAGATTGATTAGATTCTCAAGTCTTTCAAAAGTGTTCATTTTTTACTATACTGATGTTGTAGTGTAACTTTTTGAATTCTACTCATTTCACTTTGCATCAGTTCATATAGGTCTTACAGTACAACAGTATTCTACTGTATGACACAATCATATGCCACAATTTGTTCAATCATCCCTTCAATTGATAAGCAACCTCTTTGTTTCCTATTTTTATCAATACAACATGGATTGCTACAAGTATTTTTGTACATATATGACCTTTTCCTCTTCCATTTGCCTCATTGAGAGTATAGGTCTTATATGGCATAGCTAGGTCAAAAAATATAAACTTTTTAGTAACATGTCCATAATTCTAAATTACTTTCCAGAATTGTTCTAGTTCACTGTTTCATCAATAATATATCAATGTTCCTATTTTCCCCGCAGTCCCTTCAACATGTCATTTTCTATTTTTATCAGCATTTCCAATTAGATTGATGTTTAAGTCAGAATCTCAAAATTGCTTGATTTTCCTAATTACTAGTGATTTGGACCTTTTTTTTTTCATTTGATTATAGAGAGTCTGGACTCCTTTACTTGCTAACTACCTATTCATAATAAATGAACATACTTGTTCAAAGGGTCCTTAAACCCTTTATCAGTTGGGAAATGACTATCATTCTTATAAATTTGAATCAGATCCTTATGTATCTTAAAAGTGAAATCTTTATTAGAGTAACTTTCTTCAACTATATTTTCCCATTTAACTGTCTCCTTTCTAGTATTAGTTATATTGGATTTGTGTTAAAACTTTTTTTTATTATTTTATGTAATCAAAAGAGAAAGAATGTGTCTCTACATCTACCAACAGCTGAAGAATTTTGAATTACAGCAGAATAGTGAGGAAATATTGTAGTACCATTCCCTTTATAATAATAACTGGTATTTTCAGGGTATTTTCAGTTAGAAAGAATGCTTTACAGATATCTCCTTCAATCCTCACCAAAAATGTATGCAGAGGCTAATGCAGACATTATTTCCTCTTTTTTACATGTAAAGAAAGTAAAGGTCAAAGAGGTCAGATGACTTGGCCAAAGTTATGGAGCTGATATCAGAGGAGATAATCAAACTCAGGTCTGATTCAAGTCCACTATTTATACCATTGTATCACATATGTTGTGCAAACAGATTTTTTAAAAATTGATTAGTATTTTTTGACTTTTACACAACTGTGGCATTTTTTCAGTAGTGTCTTCCTCCTTGGTCTCCTCCTCTCCTCCATGACTGCAGTAGCTTCCTTGTAATAAAGAAAGAGAGTATAGAAAGACAAATATAATTATAGTCATAGCATCGAAGCATGTGAGAAATTGTCTCCATCTTTGGAAAAGGTCTTCATATTTGCTGCGCAGTCTAAATGAGAGGAAGTTTGGAAAAATCCTCAAAAAGATTTTATTAAATAATATTTTTAGAATTTTAGGACTGGAAATGACCTTTAAAATAGTTTTTTTATTTGTCTACTTGCCAGAATGGAGAAGTAGAGAAGACAAAGTTTCTAATAGTAGTCTTCTGAATGGAGAAGAGAAAGCAGAGAAAACAAAAAACAAAAGTGGAGAAGACAGAAGCTCCAGATCATTCATTCATTCATCAAACCATTCATTCATTCATCAAAAATTCCCACCGTGTAGCCGACATAGTGGTTTGTTCTAGAAATGCAAAAACAAAAATAGAGTATTTTCTGTTTCTTAGGAGCTTATATTAATTACAGAAAATAGATGGAGATTGATTCTCTTTCTGTGGTCTCAATGATAGGAAATTCTTCCTATTTGTCCTTCAGTTATTTTTTAGCCCTATTATAAATATTCCAATATTTACAACCTCTCATAAATTGGAAGTTCCTCCTTATTTTATCTGTATGTAAACTTATCCTACTCATTCACTTTCATACACTAAAGATGGTCTAAATTAAGATTCATTCATTCATCCTTCCTATCATATGTACAGTTCTGTGCTCGGCTCTGGAGCTACAAAAACAAAAACAAACAATTCTCTTGAAGATTACATTCCACGAGGGGAAAATAGTATATACCCAGTTAAGCCAATAGAAAAAAATGTACATCAAAAAAAGGCAATGGATTTGGAGAAAAAGTACCCAGAGAAAGATATTGCATGCTTTTGGCATGTGATCTTAACCTCTTGATACTTTCAGATCCAACTTTTCTCCATTATTTGGACAAGTCACTTAATGTCTCCGGTTTGCACTTTCCTTAGTTGTAAAATGAGAAAGATTGGCCTCTTTTCCTGTAAGGTATCTTCCAGTTCTAATCAATGATTCTATGAACATCTAAGTGCAAAGTAATATAAGGCAGTGAAAGGGACTAATTTTACTTCCTTTTGTGTATTTCTTGGTTGCTTATCTTTTGGATATGTGAAGGAAATTGTCTGTATTAAAATTCTAGCATTAGCAACTTCTAAGCCTTCTGACTATAACATTACTTTCAAAGCTACAAAAATCTATACTGATTCTATTTAGGGCAAATGATCCTCTAGATTCTAGGAAGAAATTAGGTTTCTCATCAGTTTGTGATCTGATAGATGCATCCAAACACTGATCAACTTTCCAGTGAATATTTCCTTAATCAATGGTTTATAGAGTCTGAAAAATAAAAGGTAGTAAGGAAAATAAATGTTTAAAAGCATTTATCTAACTAGCCACTGCCCTTCTGCACATGTCAGATATTGTTGTTATTACCCAAAACATAGGTTATTGGTATTCCATTTATTTCTTTATTGAATTCTTCACACCCTCATGACTACAATAGACTTCCAAAAGATCTCTCTTCCTCTGGTGTAATCTCCACCAGTCTATCCTTCAAGCCACCTACAAATTAAACTCCCTACATTATTACTTTTACTGTCACCTACTCTAAAACCTTTCATTCCCATTGATGTTAATAGCTATATTTCTTAGCCTGGCATCAAAAACTCTTCAAAATATGGCCCCGGTCTACTCACCAAATATATCTACATGTTACTTGCTTACCTGTACCCTTGGATTTATTCAAGCTAATTTGTGCATGGCCAACACAGCATGCCCTATTTATTGTCACCTCCAAAATGCTGCAATACCTTCATATGGTGCTTGATTTCCAACAGTCTTTACTGATTCTTCAAAGGGAAACCGAAAGCCTATCTCTTCTACTTCCCATTACCATCTCAGTTGAAAATCCATTCCCTTTCCTGTATTACACTGTACCATTGTGCATATAGATACTACCTACCTCATCATAGTTTGGGTGCATATGTTTTGCTCCCCAAAATGGACTGTTCCTTGAGAATATGGTCTAAATTTTATATTTATGGTCAATGTGCCTTGTATATAATAGGATTTCTGTAGGTATTGAAGAGTTGATCACTTTGCATTCATATTTTTTAAATCATGCTGGGAATGGCACACTTTATAGGAACTACATTTCTACCCAAGCTAATAAAATGTTTGGATAATAATGGACTGAGAATCAGCAAGAGAACACTCTTATCCCAAATGAACAACAAATTTTGAAAATAACAATATTTCCTTTCTCTTTTCAATGTGTCTTAACTGATTTTATACCCTGCTATTTTTAGTGGATAAGTTATTCATCAGAAGGCTTCTCCCTATACTAATACAAGTACATAAATCTTACTAATTAGAATATATTAACTGGAAGTTCTACAGAGGCAATGAGAAATGAAAAAAAATACTTCAAAAACCTATAAAGTATAAGAAAGGTCCACTGAAAGGCTTCTGCTGTTAGAAGTTATTTTCTCAGACTATTGCATACACATTTTGGAAAACTTACATGAGAAGTTACCTAAGGAATTCCACTGTTCTTTAATTCTCTGGTCAATGTGGAAATTTTCATGAATATAAATAATTACATGAATTACTACCTATTGTTAAGTAGATCCATATATATATATATGTGTGTGTGTGTGTGTGTGTGTGTACATGCACACATATACATACACACATATATAACATTGCAAATTTATTTTTTAAATTAATTTATTTTTAGTTTTCAATATTCGTGTCCACATGATTTTGAGTTCCAAATTTTCTCCCCTTTACCGCTCTCCCCCACCACCCCAAGATGACATTCATTCTGATTACCCCTTCCCTGAGTCTGCCCTCCTTTCTATGTCTCCCAACCTTCTTATCCCCTTCCCCCTTTTCTTGTGAGTCAAGATAGATTTCTATACCCCATTGCCTGTTTATTTTACTTCCCAGTTGCATGTAAAAATAATTTTTAACATTTGTTTCTAAAAGTTTGAGTTCTAAATTGTCTCCCTTCTTCCCTCCCCAACCATCCTCATTGAGAAGGCAAGCAATTTAACATAGGTTAAACATGTGTGGTTATGCAAAGCAGTTCCATAACAGTCATGTTGTAAAAGACTAACTATGTTTTCTTTCGTCTTATCCTGCCCCCCACTTATTCTGTTTTCTACTTTGCCCCTGTCCCTTTTCAAAAGTGTTTGCTTCTGGATACCCCCTCCCCCAATGTATCCTCCCCTCTATCATCATCCCCATGCTTATTATCACCTTCCCCTTACCTTCCTGTAGGATAAGATATCCAATTGAGTGTGTATGCTATTCCCTCCTTAAGCCAAAGCCAGTAAGAGTAAGGTTCACTCTTTCCCTTTCACCTTCCCCCTCTTCCTATCCATTATGAAACCTTTTTCTTGCCTCTGTTATGTGAGATAATTTACCCAATTCTATCACCCCCTTTCTCCTTCTCTTAATATATTCCTCTTTACCCCATAATTTTTTATATCATCCATTCATATTCAACTCAGCCTGTGCCCTCTATCTAGATACTATTTCATCCTACTATCCTAATGCTTCAAAAGGTCTCATGAGATACAAATATTGTCTTTCCACATAGGAATGTAAACAATTTAACTTTAATATGTCCCTTATAATTTCTCTTTCCTGTTTATCTTTTCATGCTTCTCTTGATTCTTGTATTTAAACATCAAATTTTCTCTTCAGCTCGGGTCATTTCATCAAGAATTCTTGAAAGTCCTCTATTTAATTCAATGTCTATTTTTCCTAATGAAGTATTATACTCAGTTTTGCTGGGTAGGTGATTTTTGGTTTTAATTTTAGCTCTTCTGATCTCGAGAATATCATATTCCAAGCCCTTTGATCCCTTAATGTAGAAGCTACCAGATTTTGTGTTATCCTGCTTGTGTTTCCGTGAAACTCTAATTGTTTCTTTCTGGCTACTTGCAATATTTTTTCCTTCACCTGGGGACTCTGGAATTTGACTACAATATTCCTAAGAGTTTTCCTTTTGGGATCTCTTTCAAGAGGTGATCAGTAGGTTCTCTCAATTTTTATTTTACCCTCTGATTCTAGAATATTAGGGCAATTTTCCTTGATAATTTCTTGAAAAATGATCTCTAGGCTCTTTTTTTCTTATCATGGCATTTAGGTAGTCCAATAATTTTATCTTTCCTGGTTCTATTTTCCAGGTAAGTGGTTTTTCCAATGAGATATTTCACATTATCTTCTATTTTTTTCATCCTTTTGCTTCTGTTTTATAATTTCTTGATTTCTCATAAATTCATTAGCTTCTATTTTCTCCATTTTAATTTTGAAGGAATTATTTTCTTCAGTGAGCTTTTGAACCACCTTTTCCATTTAGCCATTTATGCTTTTGAAGTCATTTTCCTCATTGACTTTTTGGACTTCTTTTTCGCCATTTGGGTTAGTCGATTTTTAGGGTGTTATTTTCTTCAGTATTTTCGGGTCTCCTTTGGTAAACTATTGACTCATTTTTCATGATTTTCTTGCATCCCTTTCATTTCACTTCTGAAATTTTGCTCTACTTCTTACATGATTTTCAAAATCCTTTTTGAGTTCTTTATGGTCTGTAACCAAATCATATTTTTCTTGGAGGTTTTTGATGTAAGAGCTTTGATTTTACTGTCTTCTTCTGGTGGTATGTTTTGATTTTCTTTGTCACTAAAGTGAGATTCTGTAGTCTGAGGTTTTTTTACCCTGGCTACTCATCTTCTTTACCAAATACTTGACTTTTTAACTCTTTTCAAGATAAGGCTCTGCTTCCAGGGGGATCTGGGTGAGTGTATTGTCCCAGACTGCAGGGGTTTTGTATTAACTGTTCAATTCCCCACTGTCTGTGGGACCAGAGCTCTGGAAGAGCTGCTGTAGCTTCCACCACTGCCACCATTGCCACATCCCCCACCCACACCCCACAGAATTTTCCCACTGCCTTTCTATGCTGTCTTTGGCATTTGTGGGTTGAGAAGTCTAGAAACTGCCACAGCTGCCAGTGGTTCAGTGCCCTGAGGTCTGCTCCCAGCACAAGGCAATGTACGCTTCCTGTTGCCCTCCAGGTCATCTTCTGCTGGAGATTTCTTTCACTCTGTCATATTGTGGTATCTGTAGCTCTAGAATTTGTTTAGGGTCACTTTACAGGTATTTGAGGCTAGAGCTCAAGCAAATCCCTGCTTTTGCTCCTCCATCTTGGCTCCACTCCCTATGGAAGATTTCTAGATGAGGATAAACCACATACATATCAGAGTCCTTATAATCTGTCTATCAATATGCTCTGTACTTCAAATTATCTGTGCCTACTTTCAAAATAATGTGAAAATATCATCAGTTGATGTAGAAGATAAGTTTAATTAATTTCTTCAAAATTAGAACCAGAGGATTGCTGATTATGCAGAGTGATAGCCTCCAGTGCATTAGTCTCTACAGGAAAGTTTCTATGTTTGGTCAAGTCTGTTAATTAAATGCTAAATAATAAATATAGAATTAGGAACTAGAACTGTGATTTCATAAACATAGAGATCTCTCAGGTAAGGAAACTCCCACTACTAATAAAGATTAGCACTTTTGTTGTTTTCAACTTTCAGTGTTAGAGAGTTGTCTGGATAATTGAGGGTTTAAGGGTCCATGGTCACATGACAGTATTTATCAGAGCCATGACTTAAACCCAGCCTTACTGATTGGGACAGTAGCTCTCTCTCCTTTTTACTAAGTTGTCTAATAATTAAAAATAAGAACTAAATATATCCTTTGGAAGGGAAAGGAGTTATCACATAATTGCCTGTGCATAAATGGAATTCTAGAGTGATAGTGAATTCCTTAATGTTTAGTGTAATAAAATCATAGGACATAAACCAAAAGATTTTCTAAATTCATTCATTCATTCATTCATTCTATAAGTACTTATTAAATTCCTAACATATGAAAAACAAAAACAAAACTGGACTATATGCTTAAGAAAATATAAAGACAAATAAAACATCTTAAAAGAAATTGACATTCAATAGTTTACTATTTAAGCATAAACACACAGTAATAATAAAGATGTTAATATTCTACTTAACCCTATTCTGTGGGGGGAAATGATGTCCTCCAAACACCCAAGGATTTTAAATTACCGTGCATATCTTTAAGAGGCTAATATCACTAGCCAATTCTTTGTATGGGGGTAAAGGAAGGAGAATTTGGAGAGAGAAATCCACAGCTATTTGAAAAATAGCACCTAGATGCCCAGCGTTGTGCTAGGCTCAGAGGACATGCACAAGGAGTACAGGGTCCTGACAAAGCCAGCTAGTACAGTGACAATAGCACTGGCTCTGGAATCAGAGGCTGGGTTCCAATCTCACCTTGAATATGTATTTCCCGTGTGACCATGGGAAAGTCACAGTCTCCTTGGGCTTGCTGGAATTATACTAAATAGTCTTTGAAGTTACTTCCAGCTCTGTGATTCAGTGCTTCCCAGTCTTGAAGAGCATACACCATGAAATAACACTGGTTGGAGGAGGACCAAAATGACATCACCATGATAAAATGAAATTTCAGTGTATCTGACATGGCTGAGCAGACCAATACGAGCTCAGAATGCTCTCCCACAGGTTGGGCACAGATAGTCCATGTGAATATTTAGGGTGCATAGTCCAAATTTGTGCATTCTACCTTTACTTTGTGCTGTCTCAATTTTGCTTTGCTGATGGAGCACAGCACCCTTTCTGAGGTGGGCTCACCATGCTGAGCAGTCCTGTGCTAGCGTCTGCCATGTTGCACAGTCAAATCCAAAGTTCTTGAGAGAGACATTGAGAGTGTCCTTGTATCCCTTCTTCTGACCACCATGTGATTGTCTGCCCCATGTGAGTTCTCTATAAAATAGTCTTTTTGGCAAGCATACATTTTGCATTTGAACAACATTGGCCAGCCCATTGGAGTTGACCTCTCTGAACCGTAGTTTGAATGCTTGGCAGTTCAGCTCAAGCAAGGACTTCAGTGTCTGGTACCTTATCCTGCCAGATGATCTTCAGAATCTTCCTAAGACAGTTCAAATGGAAGCAATTCAGTTTCCTGGAATGTGCTGATAGACTGTCCATGTTTCACAGGCATACAATAATGAGGTCAGCACAATGGCTCTATAGACCATCACTTTGAAATAATACTAAGTAAATATTAAACTATGTGATATAGACTTTAGGTACAAAAGGAGTTCAGAAATAGAGTAGATTTGATGTATTCAGAATTGGAGTAGATCAATGAGGAATAAAGCATTTTGAGAAGATTTGAAGGGGAGGGTATTGAATAGTTCTCAAAGGTTGGACAGGATATGGAAAGGCAGAGAAGAGAAAACATGATTTTCAAAGTAGAAGAAATAGCAGAAGCAATGAAATATCAAATGCATTGGCAATCATTATGACAAAGCAACAGTATAGTTTAATTTTTCATTTAATCTTGGATTGTCTTGCTCAACCTGTAGCTGAAAAGTGGCTGGAATAGTATCAACTTTCATTGAATTTGCAAGAGGTTTTGTAGTGTTGGAAGAATTTGATACTTTCTTAGAAGAGCAAAGAAACAGAGAATAGTTTCATCTGTACAGCTGGGGGAGTTTGCTTTACTCCTACCTTATAAAACAAGTCTTTCTAATTTACAGTTTTGATTATGTCAACTCTGCAGCTCAGAAACTATCGGTAGCTCCTCACTGATGACCAGATAAGATGCATAACCTTTAGCCTGGCTTTTAAGACCATCCATAATCTGGCTCTATTTTATTTATCACTAATATTTCACAGTGTTCACTTTCCTGTTCTTTGCCTTCCGGTCCAACTGGAATGTTTACCCTTGCCCCATTACTGTTTTCTAATCATTTTTCACCAAATGTGGTTCATTAATTTATTCCTGCTTTCTATAGCTATGGCTTTTATATATTCAGTGCCCCTTTCCTGGACCCCATGGATATCCCTCCTATCTTTCCTTATTCATTCAAGGTCCAATTTCAGGACCAACTTTTCCAGGAAGTCTCTTTAGGTTTACTCATTAAATGTGATCCCTCCCTCTTCAGACTTCTTATAGTTTGAACTTCTTCTATATGCTTATAATGAAGATTAAATTATATTCATATATTCATACCTTTCTATGGTTTCAGGCCAGGAACTAGAATCTAGGATGTGTTGTGCTTAATTGTATGTCCAGCACTTAGCACATAGTAGACCCTTAACAAACATTTGTTAAATCAAATAAAAGTGAAGAGAAAATGAAAAGGGACTAAAGATGATCATTTCACTTTATGTAGTTTAACCCAGGGATTGAAACTGACAGCCTGAGTGTCCATAACAAGTCAGATTCACTTAAGTAACATTTTCCTTGATACACCTACTTTATCCTTTCTACCTTGGTTCCTTTCCAATTCAGCACTTCCGCTGGATTCCTTTCTGTTCACTTTCCCTCTTGCTTTTATCCCCTAGAGCATTCATGCTAGCAGCACACAGGGCTATGGGAAACATTCATTTTAAGAAAGAAGCTGCCTAAATGTGGCCTTGTCCATCATTTCATGAGTGCAATCAAAAGCATTATCTGGAAAACTGGCATTAGTCAGACTCATCTCTGTTTTGCTCATACATCTTGCTGAATCTTTATTCCTCCCAAAATATGAACATATTTTCTGTACTTTTGCAGATTTTTGGCCTTTTCCTCTCTTAACTGAATCATTGCCCTTCATTAAGTCTCTGGCAAAGGTTAAAAAAAAAAATATTGAGAGCTTGAACTTTCTAACTCAGAGCCTTACTCTATTTTCCCCTAAGATATAAGGCTAAAATTTAAAAAATTGTAAGCTTTTTATCTTGTCATCTGTGCTCTTCTAAAAAGTGTTAATCAAAATTTTGAAAATCCATATATATGGTTCATTCAGTTTTAATTGGTTAACTTCTCCATTAAACATATATGATTTCTTCTTACTGTTTTTATATTGACCATCCCTATTCATGGGATTCATCAGAATTTGAATTAAGGCCCTCTTGGGCTGCTAGCAGCAATCCTAATACTGTCCCCATACAAGTCAAGAGGATAAAAGAAGTTTTACTTCAGTTGTAAAGATTTAAATGTCAAGTTCAGGGCAAGGGAATATGCTGATGATTCTGGGATTGGTTCCTTCTCTGATTTTTATACTCGTTTTGTGTTGGTGAGCATTGACATCACACAGTCTCATTCATGAAGATATATTCAAAATGGTGCTCATAAAGCACACCTGAAGGGGTGGAGTCAAGATGGCAGAGTAGAAAGAATCATATATGCTAGCTCCAAACCCACAGCCCATATATTTCCTGCAAGAAGAACTCCCCACGAATTCTGGATCACTGCAAGGTGTGCAGAAACACAGTGGAAGAGATTTCCATTCCAGAGAGCCCTGGAGAGCCATCGCCAGGGTCCATCATGCCCCGGAAAGTGGAGTCCACCCCTGAGCTGCCCTGGCCATGTGGCCGAGAGGAGCGGATCTGAGCAGGCTTCAGGGATGGAATCCCCAGCGGCCGGGAAGGTCCCTCCGCCCACAGATGCTACAGGTCAATGAGAGAGATGTCTAGGCTGACAGAGAGGGGAGCGGGGTGTCTCCGTGACTCGGCCCCCTCGGGAGGAAGCGGCGGAGGCAGCAGCAGTGGCCCGGGACTCCCTGAGCAGCAGGCAGAAGCTCAGGTCTCTGCATAAATTCCCTGAGGGAGCTGAGCCTGGGAGGCGGCCCTGCCCCCACCCGCTCCATTACTGAACATCTCTGCATAAAGCCCCTGAGGGAGCTGAGCTTGGGAGACAGCCCTGCCCCCAGCCCAGCAGCAGAACTTAAGCTCACATTGAATAGCAGCCACAGCCGCCTCGGAAAGCCCATTTGAATCTCAGACGCCAAGCACTAGCTGGGCGGATCTAGGCAGTGGTGGACAAGAATCTCAGAAGTCAAGTAACTGGCTGGGAAAATGCCCAGAAAAGGGAAGAAAAATAAGACTATCAAGAGCTTCCTTGAGTGGGTGCAAATGGTGCCACCTTTCAATTCTGATGATGAGGAAATATTCTTACCATCAGGGAAAGACGTGGAGGGCAGGGCCTCTGCATCCCAGACATCCCAGGGGAGCCTTGGAAGAGCTCAAAAAGGATTTTAAAATGCAAGTTAGACAGGTGGAGGAAAAACTGGGAAGAGAAATGAGAGAGATGCAAGAAAAGTATGAAAAACCAGTCAATACCTTGGTAAAGGAGACCCAAAAAAATGTGGAAGAAAATAACACCTTGAAAAATAGGCTAACTCAATTGGCAAAAGAGGTTCAAAAAGCCAATGAGGAGAAGAATGCTTTCAAAAGCAGAATTAGCCAAATGGAAAAAGAGGTTCAAAAGCTCACTGAAGAGAATAGTTCTCTCAAAATTAGAATGGAACAGATGGAGTCTAATGACTTTCTGAGAAACCAAGAAATTACCAAACAAAACCAAAAGAATGAAAAAATGGAAGAGAATGTGAAATATCTGACCTGGAAAATAGATCCAGGAGAGACAATTTAAAAATTATGGGATTACCTGAAAGTCGTGATCAAAAAAAGAGCCTAGACATCATCTTCCATGAAATTATCGAGGAAAATTGCCCTGACATTCTACAACCAGAGGGCAAAATAAGTATTGAAAGAATCTATCGATCACCGCCTGAAAGAGATCCAAAAAGAGAAACTCCTATGAACATTGTGACCAAATTCCAGAACTCCCAGGTCAAGGAGAAAATCTTGCAAGCAGCTAGAAAGAAACAATTCCAGTATTGTGGAAATACAATCAGAATAACTCAAGATCTAGCAGCTTCTACATTAAGGGATCGAAGGGCGTGGAATAGGATATTCCAGAAGTCAAAGGAACTAGGACTCAAACCAAGAATCACCTACCCAGCAAAACTGAGTATAATACTTCAGGGGAAAATATGTCAATGAAACAGAGGACTTTCAATCATTCTTGATGAAAAGACCAGAGCTGAAAAGGAAATTTGACTTTCAAACACAAGAATGAGAAGAAGCATGAAAAAGTAAACAGCAAAGAGAAGTCATAAGGGACTTACCAAAAGTGAACTGTTTACATTCCTACATGGAAAGACAATATTTGTAACTCTTAAAACTTTTCAGTATCTGGGTAGTTGGTGGGATCACACACACACATACACACACACATGTACATGTGTGCACGCACACACATACACACATGCATGCACATACAGAGACAGAGAGCACAGAGTGAATTGAATAGGATGGGACCATATCTTAAAAGAAATTAAGGTAAATGTTGAGAGAGAAAGATAGGGGCAGGAAAGAGGGTGAAATGGAATGGGGTAAATTATATGTCATTCAAGAAGCAAGCAGGAGACTTTTTAGTGGAGGGAAAAAGAGGAGAGCTGAGAAAAAAAAAAAAACAAGAAGTTTACCCATCACATTCAACTAAAGGAAGGAATAAAATGCACACTCATTTTGGTATGAAAACCTATCTTACAATACAGAAAAGTGGGGGAGAAGGAGATAAGCAAGGAGGGGGATGATGGAAGGGAGGGTAATGGGAGGAGGGAGCAATTTGAAGTCAACACTCTTGGGGAGGGACAGGATCAAAAGACAGAATGGAAACAATGAGGGGCAGGATAGGATGGAGGGTAATTCAGTTAGTCTTACACAACACGACTATTATGGGAGTCATTTGCAAAACTGCACAGATATGGCCTATATTGAATTGCTGCCTTCCCAAAGGGAATGGGTGGGGAGGGAGGGATGGGGAGAATTTGAAACTCAAAGTTTTAGGAACAACTGTTTAGTATTGTTGTTGATACTAGGAAATAAGACATACAGTTAATGAGGAATAGAAAGTCATCTGGCCCTATAGGACAAAAGAGAAGATGGGGACAAGAGAAGGGAGGGATGATAGAAGAGAGGGCAGATTGGTGATAGGGAAAATTAGATTGCTCGGTGTATTGGAGTGGGGGGAGGGGAGAAAAGGGGAGAAAATTTGGAACCCAAAATTTTGTGAAAATGAATGTAAAAAGTTAAATAAATAAATTTTTATTTAAAGAAAAATAAAAAAAAAATAAAAACCATAGAACCATTAAAATAAATAAATAAATAAATAAAGCACACCTGAAGTAGAAGACTCCTCTAGTTTGAGGGAGTTGAGGCCTGTCCTCTCTTCTCCTCTCCCTTTCCCCAGCATTTTTATAACTCCACAGGCATGTCGCATGCTAAGTTACTACTTCAGTCCCACTTTTATGATTGAAATAAAGAAAACTTTGGTTATTAGTGATCAAACAAACAGAGCCTACTGGTCAGAAGCATTTCCTAGTTCTCATCATGGTTTTAAATCTGCTCCAAACTCCAGGAACTTTCCTCTTGAAATTCTTTCTGCTCCATGAGATCTACTCTCTCCCTTTAACAACACAAAGGCAATCAGGATACTGACACTGTAGGTGAAAGTATTGAACTTGGAGTCAGGAAGACCTGAGTTCAAATCCCAGACATTTAGTGGCCAAGAACCTGGTGAAGTTTCTTAACCCATCTTATCCTCAGTTTCCTCATCTGTAAAATGGAGATAATAATAACATCAATCTCACATCAGAGTACCAGGCCTGACTCATCTTCCTGAGTTAAAATATGGCTTCAGACACTTACTGGATATGTGACACTGGTCAAATCACTTCACCCTATCTGCCTTAGTTTTCTCATCTATAAAATGACCTGGAGATGAAGATGGCAAATTGCTCCAGTATCTTTGCCAAGAAAACCCCAAAAAGAAACAGAGTCAGATATAATTGAAACAACTGAATAACAACAAATTACTGTTTTGTCTTTTCCTTCCTTCCTTCCTTCCTTCCTTCCTTCCTTCCTTCCTTCCTTCCTTCCTTCCTTCCTTCCTTCCTTCCTTCGGAGAGCCAACAACATATAAAGGTACTGAGCGTTGCTATTTGAAAAGTAGAAATGAATTGTGAGATCCATCCTGGGCCACCCTCTGCAATTTGCAATCCAATAGGGGAAAAAGGGCAAAGCCATTAGACAAAGAAGGAAGGTCACATGGCAGAGTATAAAGAATATAGCTGCTGCAATCATAACACCTGGGTTTAAAGCTCTACTATTTTACTATTTATACATACTACGTGACCTTGGGCAAATCACCTCCCTCTGGGCCTGTTTTCTGAGCAATAAAAGCAAGGTATTGGAATACATGATTTCTAACGTCCCATTTAGCCCTAAAGCCCATAGGAGCCAAGAAGAAGGCCAGTGTCTGCTTTTCATCAGCATCTGGTCAAAGGACAGAGAAATGTAAGCTTTTAGGTGGAAGGTAGAAGGACAAAGGGAGCTTCAAAACATCATTTCAAATACCCAATGCAAAGAGCAACAGTGGCTTATGATGTTAATGCTTTGTAGAGTGAATAAGGAAGCATGGTACAATGGAAGGCTTACCAAGGCCAAAGGACCTGTCTGTATTCAATCCTGTCTCTGTCATGACCTGTAGAATACTGGGTAAGTCACTTAACCTCCTTAGACCAGCTAAGTTGAGCTCAGTTTCTTTATTTATTAGATGAGGCAGCTGGACTAGATAGCTTCTAAACTCCCTTTCAGTTCTAAATGTACGACCTATGACATTCATGTGGCAGCTTAGTGCCACAGAAGATAGAATGCTGGACCTGGAGTTAGGGGATCCATTTCTCTGAGGTCAAATCTGGCCTCAGACACTTATTAGCTGTGTGATCCTGGGTGAGTCACTTCACCCTGTTTGCCTTCTGCTGTCATCTATAACTTCCAGGCCCCGTTCTATATTCATCAGTGTGACATGTTCCTAAAGCATTGCACCTGACAGTTTTCAAAAACTCTTTTTCAGGAAATTTCAGAGACTGAAGATTGTCCTGTGTATCTGCTAAGAGACTTTAAGTTCTAAATATAAATATTAAAAAAAATGATAGGAATAATAAATAGTGTTGTGTATGAGAAAACTATGTTTTTGAGTCTTGGAAGAATAGTTTTACTTTTTAAGGTTTGAGTTCAGTTCTTTGTAATTAAAATGTTCAATTTGACATGGCAAGGATATATAGGGAGTAATTTTGCTAAGCTCCATGGGAAATAGAAAAGAAGTACAAGACAGTACTAGCTCCAGTGGCCTGGTGAAATCAGTGTGGTATATAGCATGGTGCACTGAGCTGCAATACTTTCAACCCAATTCTGGCCCCAATCCTAGCACTTAATCCCATTATGACCTTGCACAAGTTAATTTATATCCCTAGGCCTCAGTCTCCTTATCTAAAAAATGAAGCAATTGGGCTATGACTTAGATAAAGACTTAATGGTATGGTTATTAAATTTGCAGGTGATGAAAACCTTACAGGAATTGCTAGCACACTGGATGACAGGATAGCAAAAAGATCTTGACAAGCTAAAATACTGAGGCACATTTGATGAGATGAAATTGAGTAAGGATAATTTAAAGTATCACACAAATAAAAAACTCAGCATCACAATGAAGCATCATTCAATCAAATAAGAATTTATTAAACATGCCCTATATTGTAAACACAGTGGTATGTGATAGGAGACAAGTGGTTAGACAGCATTGTCTCTAAAAAGATCTGGGGATTGTAGTATATTATCAGTTTATTATCAGTTAAAAACAGAGCCATCCAAACAGCTTTTAAAATCTTATGTTATGTTAAAAGAAGCATACTGCCCTAGACTTGGAAAGTGACAGCCACTTTGATCTGGTCAGATGTCATTTGGAATACTACATGCACTATTGGATATCAGACTTTGGGAAGGACATTGTTAAGCCATGTGGTATCCCAAAAAAGGCAATCAGGATAATGGAAAACCTTGCATCGTGTTATATTAAGGAACTGGAGAAAAGGCATTGAAGGTACATGTGATAATAATCTTCAAGCACTGAATGGGTTGTCATGGAAAAGTGAATAGTCTACATTTGTTTGGCCATAGAGGGCAGAACTCAACAGTGTGTAAAAACTTCAGGGGAGCAAATTTAGTTCCAATTAGAACTCTACAGAAGTAGAAGAGGCTAACTCAGAAGACAGTGGGCTGTCTCTCATTGGAATCTTTAAGCAATGGCCATATAACCTTATCTTCTGGAAGGGATTTGTTCAGTTATAGGTGGAACTAGGTGGTCTCTTTAGGCCATTCCAAATCTGGGACTGTGTGAACTATGATTCCTACAGGAAAAAAATAGGGTCAAGAAGTTCAATTAGTGGATAATTTAAAGATACATGCCTCCTGCCCCATGTATGCTAATTTCATGTTTCACCAAAGTTATACTCTATTTAGGCTTGTGTGGTTTTCTTTGCCAGAGGTGTCAAACTCAAATAGAAGCAGAGCCACTGAACTATACGTAAGAGTCCCTGTGCACCACATATTGACTTAGAAAACCAGTTACTAATATTGTATATGTTTTATTGTATTTTAATTTATTTTTGTTAAATATTTCCCATTTATATTTTAATCTGGTTTAGACCACACTTGGGAGTATAGTAGGTTTCATATGGCCTAAAGGTCTCATGTTTAACACCTCTGTTCTATTCTCTTTATAGAGTAATCAATAATGTGGCAAGATTCATATATAATGGCTCATGTACCGTATTTCTATAGTGGATGGGATATTTGTTTCTGAGTTTCTCCATTTCCTTTCTCTTTGGGTTCTAGTGCTTTGAATAGTGGGTAAACAGAGTATTATCTTTTTATCTACATGTCTAGACCTAGGCACTGGTAAGCATCCACACGTTCAGTTAACATCTCTTCATTTAATTAGTCCCACATCATCATTTGCCTATTGGACACTTTGAAATGAATGTCCTGTAGGCATCTCAACCCTGAATATTTTGAAAATGGAATTCATTATCTTTCTTTCCAAAATCACCCTTTCCGAATTTTCCCATGCTATTCAAAGGACCCATCATCCTTCCAAGCACACTAGTTTTTAGTGCTTAAAATATCTTTGCTTTATTACTCTTCCTAATCCACAGTGGCAATATCTTACCTGTTCTTCCTCCACAGTATCTCCCACATTTGTACCTTTCTGTCAACTCTCCCATCTTCCACCCTAGTTTGGACCCTCATCACTTCCCTTCTGAACAATCACAGTAGTCTCCTAATTTATATCAGTGAGTAAGCAATCTTCCTTCTTCACCATATCTTCCATGTAGCTGCTAAAGTGATATTCTTAAAACAGAGGTCTCACATGGCACTTTTCTGCTCAATGAGCACTATAGTCTCTGACTATGTAGTGGCTCCCTATTACCTTCATATTCAAGGACAAATTCGAATGTTTGATATTGAAAACTCTATACATCCTGTTCACAACGAATGTTTCTGCACTTATTACATATTAATCCACTCTAGCTATTATATATTTTTGCCAAATAGGCCTTTTTGCTGTCAACTGCTATCACACTACCTCTGATATCTGGGTTTTTTGCCTCTACCTGGAATTGATTCCTTTCTGATCTTTACTTCTTAGATTCCCTATTTTTTTTCCAAGGGTCAGTCAAGTTCTCATGAGTCATTTGCTGATCCCCCATTCTCCAGCTGCTTGTGTGAGGACTTGGACCAGATGTGACTGGGAGTGTGTGTGCTAAAGTCAGCTCCTGTCAGCTTTAGTTGTTGAATTTTCAGTGAGAGCATTTCTGTCTCAGAAATCAGCAAGCACTACAAATCAGGCCTTGATTGATCTCTCTGTTAATTGAATAGACTTAAGAAAATGTTCATGATGTAGATTAAGTTTAAAACTATGTGTGAATAATACATTTCTGCACATATTACTGGCACATCTCTGAAGGTGACCTAAGGAAAGTCCATACAATTTTCTGGTCCTCAGTTTCCTCATCTAAAAAATAAGGCTTTTGAACTACATGATCTCTAACTTCATTCCCAGCTCTAAAATTCCACTTAGAATAGGTTGGAAGAAATAGAGGTAGAAAGGTCAGTAGGAGGCTTCTATAGAAATAGGAGCATGAAGTAATAAGTTCTTGGACTAGTTCATGACAGCGAAGAGGGAAGGCTTTTGTTGTAAATCTGTATATTTCTCCATTTCACGTTGAAAAAATGCATAAAAGCATAAAATTCAAATACTTGACTGGTCAAAATAAATCTTTTTTCCTGAAAACTTTCTGTCAAATGGTTATTAAAACTCTCAGGAGTAGTATTTTAGGAAAATGTCATATTGGTGACTTAATGTGGAATTAGTCTAGGAATAATGAATGACAGGGATATTAATGAAGGCAAATATATTTCTACTCAGTACTAAAAAAAGTTATCTTAAATAGACTACCTGCCTAAAGATTTTCGCCACAATATAAATTAGTTTCTCTTGCTATTCTTAGGTTACTTCTAAAAATATTTTCATCTGAAGACCCCATCCAATTATTTTTTCCTCTCCCTTATGCTTCCCTCCCCTACTTTTTTTTTTTAGCTTTTTGCTTTCTCTTATGTTTGCAACCACATGTTAAGATGTGATAATTATAATCACAGGATCCTCAAATTCTGAAAGAGATCTTACTACTCATTGCGCCTACCTCATATACAGCAGGAACCCCCATAATCGCATGGCTGACAAATGGTTTTCCTCTACAGGAAATCCTCCAGTGGTAGAGTCCATTACTATCCATGGTTGCTCATGTCTCGTTTTGATGGATCTCACTGTTAGGATTTTTTTTTCTGATGTCAAGCCTCATTTTTCCATTTAGTAACTTTTTCCTCCTGGTTCTTTCATCTGGATGAAACAGAATAAATTTAATTCCCCTTCTGTAGGACATGCCCTCAAATGCTTGAACACAGATAACATGTTTTCCTCATCAAATATCTTCCATTACTTCCACTGATCTTTATGTGATGTGGACTATGGGCTTGGGAAATGCAATAGAGAGAAGTGTCCCACTATAGAATATGTCTAATTTCCACAACACAAAGAGATGAGATGATTTATATCATAAAGAAAAAAGCTCATGTATTCATTGCAATGTAAATTACCTCATTTCTTTTACAATAAATAAATATTTTGACCAATTCAAAATATAGGATCAAGAAATGTAGTAGCTAAAAAAAGTTTAGGGTTAGTGGAATTCTATAAGATTGTTATAGAATTAAGAACTGAAAGGAATATCAGAGATCATGTGTTCAACTCATTCACTTACAGGTGAGAAAACAATTCGTAGAAGTATTGTGATTTTACTCCATTCATATATTTAATTACAGACCTCCTAGTGCCCAGTCTAGAGTTCTATGCCTGATCTCTAACTTCATTCCCAGCTCTTCAAATGATTACAAGGCAGAAGGAAAGAAGGAAATATGCAAGTACATTCATATATGTGTATTTGTAAGTATTTAGCCACAAGTGCCTAATATTGTTGTTTTATTATGAAATTCAAAACCATAAGAACTAGCTCTCTACAATGATATATTTTCAGCAATTAAGAAATCTCTGGGACAGTATTCTGTATGATGCTAAGGGAGGGTCACAGCCACTTAGTATGACTAATTTGAGCTTGAACCTTTTAGCTACAGCAGTGGCCAGAAATAATTTATTACAGTGGCATTACGTAAAAGAAGTAAGTGCTAAACAAATATTCAGACTGGCATTTTAAAATATTTCAGCCAAATAGATCAAAGGTTCCCCACCTCCCTTGCTTTATATCAAGATGAACCTGTTTGGTACCTGTCATAGGGTGAAGCTTATCTAAACTCCACAGGAAGCAAAGGTTATCTTTCACCCAATAAAAAAGGGCACATAAATGTTAACATTTAATTAAAGGCACAGGAAAAGGAAAGGTACAAGTGCAGGTCAACAGCAGGAAGAATGGAGTTTTAGTGAGTAAAGAGGCATATTTGGATGCAAAAGTGAGATAAGATCTCTACTTTGATTGTGAAAAGACCAACTTACTTCATGTCCATCAATCACCATTTTTTTTCTCCCAAAGAAAAGGGAAATGTTCTGTCAAGATTTGACTAAGAAGAGTACAGGGAATATGAGATGATGGTGTCTTTTTTAAGACGAGTTCCTATTGAGATTTTGCATAAGTATGTATGTGCTATAATTATATTTTTATATACACATACATGTTTGTGTGTGTGTGTTCTATACATTCTCCTACTATGCTTCAAGGGGTACCTAAATGGCACAGTGAATAAAGTACTAGAGTTGGAATCAGAAAGGCTCTTCTTCATGAGTGGCTTTTTAGACACTTAACTAGTTGGGTGATCCTAGGCAAGTCACTGAAATCTGCTTGTCTTAGTTTCCCCATTTGTAAAGTATGCTAGAGAAGGAAATTGCCAACTGCTCCAATATCTCTGCCAACAAAACCATGGGGTCATGGAGAGACAGACACAACTGATAAATTACTTAACACCAAGCTTCATCATGTTGTGTTACCATGGTTCCTCCAAAACTCTTCCAAGTTTTAGCAACTACTATCAATTTGTAAAACTTCAAGTGTAATATTAATGACACTGCCCAAGGAGGGCCAACTTAGCTTCCTTCAGGGAGAACCTCCATCATATTGTTGACCAGACAGTGAATTTTGAAGTTAAAGAAACATATGAAACAATTTCTTAAGACATGGAGTAGTTGCACTCTGCATCAGTCATGGAATTTCAGAAATCACAAAATTTTGGTTTTTTTGAAGTGTTTGAAGAGTACCAACGTGTCCCAATGTCCAAAGATGTCATTACTATAGTCATATCTTCAATTCTTATACTGACTCTTGAGCTAAAGCATTTGAAGAAAGACTTCATGATTCGCTATTAACCCAGAACTTAAAACTAGTTCTCATTAAAGTCTCTTTCCCAGGAAGAATTCAGCAACCTGATGAGTTGAGGGGCAAAGAAGTGAGAAATATAATTATGAATTTCTAATCAGATTGTAAACTCATTGAAGGCAACAACCATGTCTTCTTTGTCTTTGCAGCCCCTGGATTTGAGGCAGTCCCCTCCTGGGCAACTAGTCATTTGTTGACTGGCCTTATTTTCATCTTGGATATATTGTGTATACATGTTGTGTCTTCCAGGAGACCCTAAATTCCTTGAGGACAGGGAATTTTTCATTATTGTCTCTGTGTCATCCACATCCTAGAACGGTTGGGGAGCCTGTGACCTTGAGGCCACATGTGGGAAGATCCAATTCTGTGCCATTTGGATTCAGCCAAAGGGCCGTATCTGAGGACCTGCGGTCACGCGTGGCCTCATGGTCACAGCTTCCCCACCTCAGCCCTTGAACACAGTGTGCATTTCATAAATACTTGTTGATTAATTACATTTGCTGCAACTAAATCAGAAATCTATATAACAAATTGCAAGCTAAATAAAAGATCACAAAGCAAGGCAAGAAATATTTCTTGAACACTTACTACGTGTGAGGGCACTGTGTCCAATGTTTTCCAAATATTAGCTCATTTTATACTCACAACAGCCATCACACCAAAGGTGCTGGTTTTCCCTGAACACAACCTATACACCACCTTAGCTGAACTTCCAACTGAAGAAGAGACTTTGAGGGCCATTAGGCTCCTTTCATGTGGCAAAACACCTGGTGCTGATTCTGTTCCAGCTGAGATTTACAAGGTGTGGGACCATTTGGTCATACAAAAGTTGACTGAAATTTTCCAGGTTATATGGCAAGAGCAAGTTATCCGCCAGGAGTTCAAGGATGCCTCCATTGTCCATCTCTGTAAGGGTAAAGGGAATAGATTATCCTGCGTCTATCACAGGGGGGTCTCTCTCTTGCTAGGGTCCTCCTTTATAAGTTTATGCTTCACTTGGAAGATGGGCATATACCTGAGAGTCAGTGTGGTTTCAGAAAGGGCCACAGAACAGTTGATATGGTGTTTGCTGCCCGACAATTCTAGGAGAAATGCAGGAGCAGAACAGAGGTCTGTACACATTTGTAGATCTCATCAAGGCCTTTGACTCTGTTATTTGTGAAGTTATGTCAAAATTTGGTTGCCCGGAGAAGTTCATCAGTATTGTATATCAATTTCATGATGGCATGGTTGCCTGGGTTCTGGATAGTGGACAATGCTCTCGTGCCTTCCCAGTCACTAATGGAGTGAAACAGGGCTGTGTGCTTGCTCCCATGCTTTTTAGCATGATGTTTTCAGCCATGTTGTCAAATGCTTTCAACGAGAAAGAACATGGCATCAAGGTCAACTACTGTACTGATGGTAAATTCTTCAATTGTTGTATGTCTATGAAACATGGACAGTCTATCAGCACCATGCCAGGAAACTGAATCACTTCCATTTGAACTGTCTTAGGAAGATTCTGAGGATTACCTGGCAGGATAAGGTACCAGATGTTGAAGTCCTTGCTTGAGCTGAACTCCCAAGCATTCAAACTATGCTTCAGAGAGTGCAACTCCAATGGGCTGGCCAACGTTGTTCGAATGCAGAATGTATGCTTGCCAAAAAGACTATTTTATAGAGAACTCACATGGGGCAGGTGATCACATGGTGGTCAGAAGAAGTGATACAAGAACACTCTCAAGGTCTTTCTCAAGAACTTTGGATTTGACTGTGCAACCTGGCAGACACTGGCACAGGACCACACAGAATGGTGTGTCCACATCAGAAAAGGTGCTGTGCTCTTATGAGCAAAGCATAATTGAGGGAGCACAAAGTAATGGTAAGATGCACAAATTTGGAGTATCTACCCCAAGTATTCACATAGATTATCTGAGCCCAACCTGTGGGAGACAATTCGGAGCTCATCTTGGTCTGCTCAGCCGCAGTTGGACAACCTGAAATTTCACTTTATCATGGTGATGTTATTTCGGCTGTCTTCAGGAATGAAGGGCAGTAACCATAACTCACAACAACCCTGAGTGTTAAGGGGTGTTATTATCCTCATTTTCCAGGTGAGAAAATGGTGGCAGACAGAACTTCAGTGACTTACCCAGGCTCATGCATCCTTTCCTCCCCCACCCCCAGAAGTCTGGAATTAAGCATGGATGTATTTATATATAGACATACATATACATACACACACACACACCCATATATATGAGAACATAAACTTTCCCTAACAAACTCTACTCCTGATCTTTGTTTTATATTTGTGCATTTATTTCCTATCCCTCCTGACTCCTCTGTCTCACTTCTGCCTGCTACCTTGCCTTCCTGTTACTTAACCCGCCCCGCCAACAAGAATCTCTCCCTTATCCTCCATTTTCATAAATCTAAACCTCCTTCCGTACTCCCTTTAACCTATTTGTTCACCCTTCTCTCTAGATTCCCTCTCTTATCCTCTCCCCACTCCCTATGCCTTTACCATTTCATTTCTTTCTGAATTTAGAAGACTTTTATACTCTACTAGATATATGTGTATTGTTCCCTCTTGATCCCATTCCAGATGAAAGTGGGTAACCAGAACAATCCTCCCCGCATCTAATTCCTCTGTGTTGGTTTTTCCTCTCACACTTCATTTCTATAAGATAATTACTCATATTAGCTGTTCCTAAACAGTTCTACTTCTTAAAGCCATATCACACTGAATTCTACCTCAATCTTTCTTATGTACTACCAATTACTAATAACAATGTTAGACATGTGTTTTACATTTTACACATATAAAAATTAAACAGTCTATCTTTATGGAGTCCCTTGTAATTAGTCTTGGTTTGTGTCTTATATTTCTTTTAACTCTTGTATGTCAAATCTTCTATTAAGTTCAGCTTTTGTTTTATTTTGTTTTTAATGAAGTCCTGAAAGTCTGACAATGCATTAAATGTCCTTTTTAATCCCATTTAGGAGTATGCTTCTCTTGGCTGGATGTTATATTTATGGCTGAAATCTTTCCTTTGCTCTTTGATATATAGTGCTTCAAGACCTTCGGTCTTTTAATGTCATCACTTCTAGGTCTTGTGTAATTTTAATTGTGGCATCACCATATTTTCTTTCTTGTTGCTCAAAATATTTTATCCTTGAGTGGAAGACTTGGAATTTGACCATAATATCCCTGTGGGATTCTCTCATAGTATTTCTTTCAGGTGGTGATGAGTGAATTTTTTTCTATTTCCATTTTCCCCTCTTGTTCTAATGCTTTAGGACAATTTTCTTTAGTCATTTCTTAAGTGATTGTATCGATTCTTTTTTTTTTAATCACAGGTTTCAGGTAGTCCTATTATTCTAATGTTTTCTCTTCTTGATCTGATCTCCAGATCAATTGTTTTTCTTATGAGATAATTTACATTCTCTTCTATTTTTTCATTTTTTTTTTGTTTTATTATTTCTTCATTTGTTATTATTTCACTGGCTTCCCCTTGCCTAATTCTGGTTTTCAAGGAGTCATTTTCTTCCTTAAGATTGTAGATCTCCTTTTCTAATTAGTTGACTTTCTTTTTCAAAATCTTCTTGTTTTTCTAGGATTGTTCTTATATTTTATTTTTTCCTCAATATCTCTTAATTTTACTTTTGAAGTCTTTTTAAAGTTCTATGAATTCCTTATGGGCAGGTGATTATTTAACATTCCTCTTTCTCCTTTGCCTGTGCATTTGTTTTTGTAGTAGCTCAATTTCTGTGATCACCTCTAGTTCTAGGGTATAAGGGATGGTCCCCCTGACCTTAGACCCTCCCTTAGTTCTCCTCTCTGGTTTGGAACCTAGCTCAAGATCTCCAGCCTCCTATAAGTGCCCACAGCCAGCACTGCTTCTTCACTCATTCGACATGTGCTGGTTCCTTCTCATCTCCACTGTGTGACTGTAGAACAGCTGGGTCTAGTGTTCCTTGTCAACAAAAGTTCCCTTGAATCCCTCAGGCACCCAACACCCCTCACTGTCCCAGGGGTAAAATTTCCTGCAGTTGCTGCAGAGGCAGTCTCCCATCATGGATAACCTCAGGGCTTGCTTATTTACATGGTCCCTAGCCTGGATGTATTCACTCTTCACAGGGACTGAGCCTCTTCCAGAGATTTTTCTTCTTATCTCCAATTGTCCCAGAAGGACTCTTGTTTTGCCCCTACTCTTATTTTTTATTTCATTTTATTTTATTTTACCACTCTGTGTTCACCCTCAGGTCCTATTTTATCCCTTTTGTGGGGGAAAATCTTGAGAGCTTGGAATTTTCTGACCATTCTGCCATCTTCCCAGAATCCTCTCCAGGATACATTCTTTTTAGAAACATCAACCACCTGACTAAATACTCTTTATATACTTCAGGATACTTTCTTGTTCTCCTTGTATCTGTGGCCCTCCTCAATTAGTGACTGAGGGAGAAAGTGAAATGAGATTTCATAAGGATGTCTAAGTTAGAGTCCAAGTAAGTGACATATTCCTTGTATATTTCTTGTCTATAACAGAAAGCTTTTTTGACAGTGGAGGAGAGGGTATAATGAACCTGAAATTAGTATGAATGCATAAGCAATTCCTTGATTTCTATCCAAAAGAGTTTCCAGAATGATTGATATATGTTTGGTGCCTCCCATGTTGACAGCTGGTTGGAGAGCAACCCCTATAGACTCCTGTTTATCTTGTTATTTTTAAATGTTCTGAGAGATTTTTGATCTTATCAAAGTGGATATTCCCTCCACTGATGCAGCCATATTCTATCTGTCTTCCTTAGCCTACAAACCCTTTCACAAAGGATACAAATCCAGCACTCTTCAGGTAGCTTAGTGGAGGGAGTGTTGGAATGGAGTTAGGAGAAGCTCAGTCTAAATCTTACTTTAGTAGTAATGTGAAACTAGGCAGATCACTTACTGTCTACCTCAGTTTTCTTATCTATAAAAGGGAGATGTAATAAATGTTAGAGTGGATTTGTAATTTGATTAATGTGGGTACTTCCTTCATAGATATAGATTATATCCCTTTTTCTTTTAAAAAAATTATTTAGTATTTTATTTTTCCCAGTAACATATAAAAACAATTTTAACATTCATTTTTAAAACTTTGAATTCAAAATTGCCTCCTTTCCTCCCTCCCCACCTCCCCTCATTGAAAGGGCAATCAATTTGTTATAGGTTATACTTGTGTAATCATGCAAAACATTTCCAAAATAATCATGTTATGAAAGAAAACATAGACAAAAAAAAAAAAACTCAAGAAAAATCAAGTAAAAAAAAAAATCTGCTTCAATCTGCTTTCAGACTCCATCAGTTCTTTCTCTGGGGATGGATAGATTTCTCATGCTAAGTCCTTCAGAGTTGTCTTGGATCATTGTATTGATGAGAGTAACTAAATCATTCACTGCTGATCATTTTACAATATTGCTGTACCTTTGTACATAGTACATCCGCTTTGCCTCAGCCCATGCTAGTCTTCCCAGATTTTTCTGAGAGCATCCTGCTCATCATTTCTTACAGTATGGTAATATTCCATCATAATCACATACCACAACTTGTTCAGCCTTTCCCCAGCTAATGGGCATCTCTTCAATTTCTAATTCTTTGCCCCCAGAAAAGAGAAGCTATAAATATTTTTGTACATATAGGTCCTTTTCTTGTTTGTTTTTTGTCTCTTTTGGGATACAGACCTAGTAATGTTATTTCTAGGCTATTCAAAGGCTATGTATGGTTTTATAGCTCTTTGGACATAGTTCCAAATTGTTCTACAGAATGGTTGGATTAGCCCAGAACTCCACCAACAATACATTAATGTCTTTTTTCCCACCTCCCCTACAACATTTGTTATTTTCCTTTTCTATCCTATTAGCCAGCTTAACAGGTATTCTGTAGTACCTCAGAATTGTTTTAATTTGCATTTTTCCAATCAATGAGTTAGAGAATTTTTTCATATGGCTATAGATAGCTTTGATTATTTCTTCTGAAAACCGATCATACCTTTTGATCATTTATCAATATGGGAATGGCTTGTATTTTTATAAATTTGACTCTATATGTTTGAGAGATGAGACCTCATGCTGATTATATCTCAAACTACAGTTCTCCACAAGGGCTATGAATCTAGCACTCTTTTCACTATATCTCTCCATCTTTGGCTCTATATTTGGATTCAAAAATTTAATTGCATAATTCAAGATGGGAAAATACAACTGGAAAGTAATTCCTGCTGAGGGTTTTAGGGTAAAACGGTAAACAATAAAAAGATGCCATGACAGAAAAAACTGCATTATGAGAGGTGTAGAGCTCCCAAAGAGCAAGGTGACAGGCATTCTTAGATGAAATTGTGTTCAGTTCAGGGTGGGACTTCAGAGAAAAGTCACCAGAAAGGTGAAGAGATGGATTGAAAACTTTGGAGACATTTAGCCTGAAAAAGAAAGAGTTAAGGGGCACCTGTAAGTTAACTGCCTAGAATTTAAGGGACTCTTGAGATTAATATTATTCCCCTGGGTCTCGGGGCAGAACTACAATAAATGGATATAAATTACTTAAAGGAAATTATCATTATCATCATTATCCTAATGGTAATGATGGTAACAGTAATGATAACAATATAACAGTTTTAGGTTTTCAAAGCACTTTACCAATAATATTGCATTTTTCCTCACCTGTCCTGGGAGGTAGATGGTATTGCTATTCCCATTTTACAAATAAGAAAATTCCAGAACTCCTTGTTTTTCCTCAAATGACTCCTATGCCATTTGAGGAAAAACTGTCCTGATTCCAGACAGTTTCCTTTGCTGTGCCTCATACCTGGAATGCCCTCCCTCTCCATCTCCACTTCCCAACTTCCCTGACTTCTTTCAAGTCCTAGTTAAAATCCCAACTTCTGCTGGAAGCCTTTCCTGATTCTCCTAGTACCTTCCTTCTGTTATTTTCAGTTTATCCTGTATATAGCTTGGCTGAAGTGATTTGCATCTTATCTCCCCCATTAGACTGTGAGTTCCTTGACAGCAAAGTCTGTTTTCCGTTTTTATGTTTCTAGACTTATCATGGAATCTGGCACATAGGGGGTATTTGCTGTTTAGTCATTTCAGTCATGTCTAATTCTTTATGACCTCACTTGGCAGAGATGCTGGAGTGGTTGGTCATTTCCTTCTCCAGCTCATTTTTATAGATGAGGAAACTGAGGCAAGAAGGGTAAGTGACTTTCCCAGAGTCCCACAACTAGTAAATATGTGAGGCCAGATTTGAACTCAGGAAGATAATGAGTCTTCTTGACTGTAGGCCTGGCTCTCTATCCTCCACACCACCTATCTACCCCCATGGTTGCTTGATAAATATTTATTGACTGATTAACAGATTCAGCAATTTATCCCAGGTAGTATAGTTTAATAGTGTCTAAGATCAAAATTATAACGCATGTCTTCTTGATTCCTGGTCCAGCACTCTACTATTATACTTTCTAAGTGCTGCCAAATACCTGTAGAAAAACCTCTAAACTATCTAATGGTTAGAGCTATTGCATGGTGGACCTCAGGAGATACTTGGTCCTCTACCATTGTAGACTATTCATAGACTAGTCAGAGAATTTGAAGAGATGCCTTTTCGTATGTGAGCTTTAATGAATGACTTTTCTGGGTTTTTTTTTTCTATTTATGAGTTTCTCAGGTTCCTCAAAGTCTTTATCAAAGTGTGTCTTTAACGTATGAAATTAAATGATGATGATGATATGAACATAATGGCCTTTAAAATAATCATTCTTACCATGCAAAAACCAGTTCTATTATGTCTAGTTAATGAAACTCCTAAATCTCAGGCCCACTCCCTCTTTTATTCAGATACGGAGAAAGCTGCAGGTAAGGTATTTTTGAATTAAAGTCTTCAGAGATGTATTTGTCCTCAACAGAGAGAAGGCCAACCTAAGGTTGTTCCATACACCTTGGTATAGAAAGATTTAATGAAAATCACTAGGTATGCCTACAAGGCACAGTTTGAGGTTAAAGAGGATGTTTCATCATAGTGAGTGGTTTTTCCAGAGAGTAGTTTCCACACAGTGGAAAAATGTAATCTTGGGAAAAGAATCTGAGACAGAGAAGAAGGCAGGATGTTCCAGAGGAAGCTGAAACATAACTTAATTAGAGAGAAAGAAAAGAAATACGCCCTACAAATAGAGAACATCTGTTTTCATAGCATATACAGTGTTCTAATGAGGTTGCCTTTAGGGTACAATCCTGCCCCTAACAGGTAAAGCTGTTATTTCCCCATTTAAGTTGATGTTTCCCTGCAGGGGTAATTCCTGCTCCCTGCCGAGGGAAATCCAGAGGGAGTTTTCCCAGGGTAGGTGGTTCAGTGGTTTTCAGAGGCTGTGGTTATTAGAATATTAGCATTCAGCATACTGAAGAATGCCTACCTACTCCATAACTAAGATCTCAGAGGATCATTAATACTTGAAAATTTTCACAACAGGAACTTGTTTTTTAGATGAAGTAAATAACCGAGAGATGCAAAAAAATTAATGCACTTCCTAGAATTATTTCTAATCTTCCAATTGCTAGGAACATGCTGTTTTCTACTTGTCAATCCTTCAGCTAACATTTATTATATATTGTCAGATTGCATCATACACAACTAAGGCAGTATCCTCAAGAGCAAGTCCCTTCAAATTTTATGCCGTTTAGCCCAGCAGGTTTTTAAAATATATATACTGAAAGGAATCTAAGGATATCTTTTCTGTCCTTCAGTTACATTCTCATCTTCACCCCATACTGGGACATTGTCACTATAAATTTGTGGACCATATAGATTTATGACTTCTTTAGAGTTCCAATTTTTTAATGATGGATCACTTGAATTTGGGAGTTGGGAGCTGCAGTAGGAGTGACCACATAGAATCCAGCACCAAAATGTTGAGCACCCAGGAGGAAGCACAACCAGGCTGCCTGAAAGGAATGAACCAACTCAGATCCAAAATGGAGCAGGTCAACCTTTCCCTATCAGTAGTCACTGGTCCTGGACTTAGGAAGACAAGAATTCAAATCCTGCCTCAGATACTTACTAGCTTTGCTGACTGTGGGCAAGTCATAGTCTGTCTGCCTCAGTTTTCTACTGCATATAAAGAGGATAATAATGTCATTTGTCTCAGAGAGTTGCTGTGAGGACAAGATAAAATACTGTTTGTAAAGCATTTTGTAAAACTCAAAGCACTGTATAAATGTGAACTAGCTAACAGTGGAATCAGCAGATAAGAAGTTGTTTTACTCCCAGCTCAGGTGACATAAGAAGACCAAGTCTCAAAACCAAAGAACATATATATATATATAAAGATTCTTTTAACTTCAAAAAGTGTTAAGCTTCCTTCTGTTCAGGTTGTGTCCCACAGACTCATTGATATCACTGACTATCTGTCTTTTCCATTTGTATCTATAGACCTTTGAAACATGAAGCACTTTAAAATGTCATTAAAATGTCATTCATTCATTCTTTTATTTGCTCATTAATTCGTTCATTCATTCACATCAGTCCAAGTGAGAAGTGATAGGTACTTAGATAAGGCTGCAAAAGGAGATTAGGGTCATTATGTAGAGTTTAAAGACACAGTCCTTACCCTCAGCTTGCAATTTTACTAGTGAGATGATGTGTGTGTGTGTGTGTGTGTGGAGAGAGAGAGAGAGAGAGAGAGAGACAGAATGATTTGATGATTGGAAAAATCTGATGAGTGATACAGATAATAATTGTTCAATAATCAGAGGTGGGATAGGGAAGTCAGGGTAGGTTTCAGGTGGCAGGTGGGGTTTGAATTTGGTCTTGAAGGATGACTTTTGTACTCTCCTATATCTAAGGTTAGTCAGGATCCTGCATTTTGGCCTCACTCCCCCCCACCCCAATATAATTATAATTCGTTTGAAGTCCTAGATACTAATAACATGAATACAATTCTTCCCACAATTGAACCTTTGTTTGGTCATGTACAACTCTTCATGATCCCATTTGGGGTTTTCTTGGCAAAGATACTAGAATGGTTTGCTATTTCCTTCTCCAGCTTATTTTACAAATGAGGAACTAAGGCAAACAGGCTTAAGTGACTTAACCCAGGGTCACACAGACTGTAAATACCTGAGGCTGTATTTTTCTTGATTCCAGATCTAACATTCTATCTACTGTACCACCTATGTACTGTACCACCACACAATTGAACAGTTCTAGCTTAATAACTGCTTTCTGACTGATGTCATTAACCATATATAACTTGCAAGACATCATGATGGGTACTGGAGACAGAAAGATGAAAAATGAAATAATCCCTTTTGTTGGGGAGTTAACAATGCAATTGGCAGAATAAGCCATGTATAACACAAAGTGTGATTCAAGGTAGACTGTGATAGATGTAAAGGAGAGATCCAGAAAAAGTGACAAGAAATTTGAGGGATGGAGAGATCATTCTTATCTGGAGGGATCAGGAAAGGCTTCATTAACGCAGAAAAGCTTAAATGAGCATATTTTTAAATGGTATTTTTTTCAATTACAAATAAAAACAAATTGTAACATTCTTTTTTTAAAAATTCTAGTTTTAAATTTTCTCTCTCTTTCCCTAAGATGGTAAACAATTTTATATGGATTATATATATGCAATCATGTAAAACATATTTCCATATTATTAGTCATGTTGCAAAAGAAGAAACTGAACAAAAGAAAAAAAAAACCTAAAAAATAAAATGAAAATAGTATGTTTCAATCTACATTCAGACTCCATCAATTCTTTCTCTGGAGGTGGATAGCATCTTTTATCATGAGTCCTTTACTGTTGTCTTGGATCACTGTATTGCTTGAGAATATCTAAGGCTTTCATAGATGATCACTGCACAATGTTACTGTATACAATATTCTCCTGGTTCTGCTCACTTGACTTACCATCAATTCATGTAAGCCTTTCCAGATTTTTTCTGAAGTCCACCCGCTCATCATTTCTTATGGAACAATAATATTCCATTAGATTCATATACCAGAACTTGATCAACCACTCCCCAGTTGATGGACATCCCTTCAATTTCCAATTCTTCAGCACCACAAAAATAGCTGCTATAAATGTTCTTGTACAAATAGGTCTCTTTCTTTCTTTCTCTCTCTCCCTTTCTCTCTTTCTTTCTTTCTTTCCCTCTGTCTCTTTCTTTCTCTCTCTCTTTCTTTCTTTCTTTCTTTCTTTCTTTCTTTCTTTCTTTCTTTCTTTCTTTCTTTCTTTCTTTCTTTCTTTCTTTCTTTCTTTCTTTCTTTCTTTCTTTCTTTCTTTCTTTCTTTCTTTCTTTCCTAATATCATAGAGATACAGATCCAATAGTTGTGTTGCTGGATCAAAAGGTATGCACAGTGTGATTGCCCTTTAGACATAGTTCTAAATTGATGAGCAGATCTTTGAATTCTTCCTCCGGTATACTACCTGAAACCCAAGTCAGCCCTGGGATTGTGTCTTTGGAGTATTTATCTCACAGGAGTCTGTTAGGGTATAGATGTACTTTTTACTTTTCCTAATGGAAAGGGACTGGTTAACTAAAAAGAATGAGTCTGTAACAGTAAGACTACTGATATGTGTGTATGCATGTATATACATATATGTTTATACATATATACATGTGGGTGTGTATATATATATATACATATACATACTCTCCACTACATGTCTGATGCTGCGTTCTTATAACCTACAACATCCTAAGGGTTTTTTAAGAGCTATAGATACATTCATAGAGGGAGTGCCATGAGCCAAATCTTGAAGTAATAGAAGGATTTTAAGACAGATATGTGGGGAGAATATATTGCAAGGATGAGGGACAGCTTACATAAATGTAGAGAAGCAGGAACCAATGGGATAAGATAACAGTATGGACAGCAGTCTGATTTAGTAGGAACGAAGCATGCATGAACAAAGCTAGAGCCAAATAAGACTGAAAATGTCAGTCATATCCTGATTGCGAAGGGCCTTTAATGCCAGGTTAAGGAGTTTGCCTTTTTTTTTTTTCCTGTAGGAGAGTCACTGAAGGCTTTTGGTTAAGGGAGTGGCATCGCAGAAACTATATTGGGAAGACTTTGGGCGACAGTCTGAATGACAGATCGGATAAAAGAGAAAATAAAAAATGACTGAGAAGTCTGTTAGAATAGTCCAAATGAAGGGTAACGAGGGTGCTAGCTACGGGAATAAAGAGAAGAAGATATATGAAAAACAGCATGGCTGTAGAATCTAGAGACTCTGACGGATGAAGGTAGAGATGAGGGAGAAATAAGGCAAAAGATGGTTCAGAGATTTCAAACCAAGGAATATCCCTTGGTAGTCATATCTGTCGCCATGGTTTCAGACATACCTCTAGATGACTTCTATATCTCCAGTCCAGATTTCTAATATTAGGCTCACATTTCCAATTGCCAGCTTGCTGTGTCCACCTTGTTACCATGTCAATGCTTCAAAGTAGACATAATCATCCTTCTCCCTTCTCATTCAAGCGCCCTTCCCTCTTCCTCAACTAGCCTAATAATTTTTTGCTGGCACCAGCATTCTTCCAGTTCCAGGTCCCAGCCTCCAGGGTCATCTTTGACTTTTCTCTCTCCCTTAGTCATCCTTCATATCCAGTTATTGCCAATATGCCAAGGTTCATCTTAGGTGCTACCCCCTGTGTGAAGCCTCCTTTATCCTACTAGCTGAAAGGGGGATACTCTGCTCTGCATCTACAGCTCTACCTGGTTTCAATCCCTGGAATGTGATGCCTCCCCCAGGATAAACTGATTACCTGTAAGCCTTATGCTGCTAACTCAAGCTTTAACTGCCACTCCCTCCCTTAGCCTTCTCTCCACTCTGATTGGGGGAAGGGAGGGCTCAGTGCCAGGCTCATCCCAAAGCTGTCCTTAATAGAAGGCAAGAACTGAACTCAGTTCACTCCACTTTGCACCTGCTGCTTTGATTGGTTTTAACTCCATACAACAAGATGCCCATGACCTGTTTCCTACCCTTGCCCCCTTTTGTATATTGTCTCTCCCCCACTTAGAGTATAAGCTTATTGAGGACAGGGACTGTCTTTCTGTTTTTTTTAATTATGTCATCCATGCTTAAGCCTTAATCACTGAATAGGTTTTGGTTAAGTCAAACTATTAAGGACCTTAACTTCAAAAGGCCAAGGATCCTCACTGCATCCTGGGTCATCTCCATTTGTCCTCATCCACATCTGGCCGCTGAACCCAGATGGCTCCAGAGGAGAAAGTGAGGCTGGTGACTGCACAGACCTCCCTCATGTAAATCCAGTTCACTTGCATGTGATGGCATCACCTTCCTGATTTCATGGTCCTCTTTGAGAATGAAGGACAAACAGTAAGTACCAGCCTGGCACAAAATAGGTACTTAATTAACGTATATCAGATTGAAATGGATTGGAAGTGGTTTCTTCCTTGTATTTCTTATGGCGCTTTGGCCATATCCTCTGCACTTATCAAATTTTACCCTGTATCATCCTTCTTGGCCTACATGCCTTAACCCTCCCTAAATAGATTATAAACTTCTGAATAGCAAAGCCTGTTGTTTTTCTCCTTTGTTACATATGCTAAATTGAATTGAACACACATTAAGTACCCATTATGTATAGGAGATTATGTTGGGCGCTGTAGATAAAAAAAACTTTAGCAATGACACAGTCCCTACTTTCAAGACTTACAGATCCCTAGAAAAATAAAACATACAAGTAAAAAAATATAACAAGGACTTTCTTGACAAAATGCTCCAGAAAAATAAAATGAGGGAGGAAAGGACACCTTTAGCCAAAGGAGTAGCAGAGGTTTTAGAGAGGATATGACAGCTAAATTGAACCTAGAAAGATGGCAGGGATTTTAATAGGTAGCAGTGCATTCCAGGCACTGATGTAGAAGGAAAAGGAAGAGCAGGGAACAAGTATTTATCATGTGCCTACTATGTGCCAGGAACTGTGTTAAGTACCTTATAAATACAACCCTGGGAGAAAGGTACTATTATTATCCTTATTTTTCATAGTTGAGGAAACTGAGGGAGGCAGAGATTAAATGACTTGTCCACAGCCACACAGCTTGAAAGTACTTGAGTCTGGATTTCAGCCCCAGTGTCCCTGACTCCAGGCCCAGCGCTCCATCCCCACACCCCCACTCATCCAAAAGAGGGGGGTTTTAGCAACGAGAGAACATCAAGTCAGGGAGACGAAGACTCAACGGTAGAGACAGTGAATTGTTGAAGTGGCTCCTAAAAGATCAGACTATGGAAGGAGAGGACTGGTGCTGGAAGAACCAAGCCATCTGCCCCAAGAGACTAGAAGAACCGAAGGTGCTCAATGTGCAGCCTAACAAGGTGCATGGTAAAGCATGACCCAGCTCGGAGTCTCTGCCTTGCTGCTCCTATTTCAAACTTACATTTCTACAGCACGTTAAGGCTTGCACATGCCTTGTGGACATTATCTCCTTGCATGTTCCAAACTACCCACTGCTATAAAGATCTTCATTTTATGGGAGGGGTGCAATTGTCACCCTTATGTTATAGACAAAAAACCGAGGCTCAGAGATTTGTCTAGCATCACAAAGCTAGTAAGCCTCGGATATAAGATGTAGAATCAGGGATTTCCTGCCTCCAAACCTAGCTCTCTGGCCCCTGTGAATCCTGTCTCTGTTAGATTTGGCTGTTGCTATGGTCCTTTCCAGTTAAAACATACCAAAAAGGGGGCAATATGATGTGCCAAGGAGCAGAATCAGGAAAGGTAAGGCTGTGGAAGAGGTTGAAGGACAAAACATTGTGGGGTTCTTAACTTTTCATGTATGTCATAGACCTCTTGAGAAGTCTAATGAAGCTTATGGGGTACTTCTCACAACAATATTCCTGGGTGTTTTTTTTAAAATTCATAATTGAAGGAAAGTCTACATTTCACTTAAAATTTAGGGAATGTAAAATGTATTTTCCTCATTCATTTTTGGGGGGATCCTTTGGAATCTATCCATGAACCCCAGGTTAGGAACCCTTACTGATAAGAGAGGAGTTTTGTACCTTGAAGATGAGACAACTAGATGGCTCAGTGAATACAGCACTAGAACCATAGTCAGGAAAACCTGAGTTCAAATCCAGCCTCATGCACTTATTGGCTGTATGAACCTGGGCAAGTCTCTTAACCTCGATTTACATTGTTGCTGCTACTGCCTGCTGTTGCTGTTGTCATTGTTGTCTTAATCCACTAGAGAAGGAAATGGCAAACCACTCCAGAATGATACAATTGAACAACAGCCACAACCTTGGAGAGGGACCAAAAGTGAATTTAATGCAAGATCATCTCTTGGTGGTCACAGCTTAGTGGTTACGGTAAAGTAAAATGAATAAATGGATAGATATCATGGGGGAAAAAAAATGATGAAATTTGAAATCATTGGAACAAGGTTCAGTTCCTCTCAGCCAATTACTATCTATATAAACTTGGGCAAGTCGTTTGACCTCTGAGGCCTCTGGGACTCTGAGGATCTCCTTGTGCTCTCCTTGAATCTTCCCACTAGATCTGGTAGTCTCTGGAGGCCCATAAACTTTATTATCATTATGCCCAAATTTCTGTCATACTTCCCACCCTTGATCCTATCAAAATTCCATTCTCCAGGCAACTGGCCACTCCCATCCAGATCCTCCCTAGATTCCCATCAAGACCTCTAGACACCCCAGACTATTAACCACTCCCATTAAGAGGATCCCTGGAACTCCCAGACTACTAGACCACCCCAGATCCCTCTCACAGTCTTTCTGTATATAAGATCCATCTCTCCTCCATGAAGGTACTCAGATTCAATCCAACTTAGACTGTCTAGCTAAGATTGTATCTGGCTCGCTTGTCAACACAAGTGTCACAAATGGTTAGGCTCCTTAAGAGTCAATCCAATATGGCAAATCTTTAATAACCTTTGTTTTACTTTGGCTAGAAGAAGTCTTGAATCAAATTCATTAGGCAGGACCCAGTGTGTTGGTATTTTGGGGTCCCCAGCACCCCAAACCTCAACAGCCTCAGTTTTCTCAATTGTTAAAAAAAAAAGAAAAGAAAAGAAAAAACAGGAGTTGAACAAAATGGCCTTTAAGATAGCTTCTAACTTTCAATCAATGGCCTGTGGAGAAGAGGTAGAGGTCATAGAGGCTAATTATTTTGATGAACTGTGTGTTAGAAATGACAGCAACATGAATATTGAAATCTCAAAATTAATATCTTGTCTACCTAGATAACAGATTTCTATTTACCTAGGACTTTCAATGTATTAACAGGAACAACAAAAATGGTAGAAATTTCAGGGATCTTGGTGAACCACTAAAGGAGGTACTTTTGAGCAAGTGTACCTTTCCTTAAATCATACTATTCATGGGACTATCTCTTTTCCATATTTTCAGCATTATTTCTTCTTTAGAATGGGTTCAAGGAAGTTACTTTTTTAAAAAATTCCTTATGTTAACCATAGAAAATGATAAGTTTGTGGAAGATGTATGAAGGAAGTAGGCAGAGTTGGGCGAATTCCATATGGCAAACCAGTTAGGTTCCCAAGGTACTAGGAGGTGGCAAAGAATTTCCAGATACAGCGAAACTGAGCAATGGGGAGAGATAAAGAAACAAGACAAGTTTTCTCATCATCACTACTGAGTTTGAGTTTTGAGGAAGTATTGCATAATGGAAAAGACATTTCTCTTAGAGTGAGATCTAAGTCCTGATTTGTTACTTTTTAGCTATATAATGTTAGGCAAAGCACCTGACCTCTCCAAGCCTCAGTTTCTTCATCTGCAAAGTAAGAATAATATTTTTCCAATCTATAAGTGAAGACATGAATAAAACATGGTAAAATTTAAAAGGTTAAATAAATGTGAGCAAATTCCTCAGGTTGAGGAATAATGGTTAAGATGGAGCTGAGGGGAGAACATTGTGGCTGAGCGTATGACAAGTATTCTGAAATTTTCCAAAAATTAAAAGAAGATACAGCCAAAAACCAGACAAATGAAGATGATTGGGGGTAATTAGAACCAGCTCTGCCTCTTAAACTTTTCCACTACATGTCTGAAAAAACTTTAGACAAGCACAGTTGTCTGGAGTTGCTGAAATTAATGATTTATTATTACTGAGCAGACAGACTGGGGAAAAAAATGAGGAAGTAACACCAGCAAGAAATCTGATGAAATTTAATTAAACAAAGTGTTTTTTAATCTAACCTTACTATTTACATTTCTTAAAATAGTTCATAGAACTTAGGTTTCTGTCTTTTGGAACTGGCAGGGACCTCTATTGTGTAAACAAGAAATTGACACTATGAATTTATCATTCATATTTCATCATACCTATTTACATAACAGAGGATGTAGGAGGTTGGGACATCATTTTACTCCTTTGGTTAATTATCAGGAATTACGTTACGAAATATTGTATGACTTTTCATCTATCAACTGTTGGTCTTCATGTCATTCCACTACTGTAATATTTAGGTCAGAAGAGATCAAGTCTCAGAACAGCACTTTATTAGCATTTCATATTGATTGAGTTCCTACAAAAGCCTAGACTTTGTGCTAAGTGTTAGAGATACAATTACAAAGAAACTAGCATACAAGGTTGTACATTCCCATAGCCTTACAAGAGGTATTTTTTCCTGCCACTTTAATATCAGCAGAGCTGAGGCTAATAAAATATATTTAAGGTTTAAGTAGACCTTATTCAATACCCTGGCAGTCATCAAGTGAAGCTGTTAGTTCACTTTACATGGATATTTATGGAGTTAAATTTCAGTCTTTACTTTCTCTCCAACCCAGCAGTGACTCGTAAAAGGAAGCTTTAAATATAATGAAAGCAATTAAAACAACAAGTAGTTACATCCTTAAAAAGAAAAAAAAGTCACTGAGTTTTTTTTTAAAAAACATATTAATCATAGCCATGTTCTTGAGGAAAATAAGATATGTTCTTATATACTTCTCTTGCTAACCTAGCAATGTTGCTCAAATTGATGCAAACATTTTCCTCTTTTCACAGAGAAATTTTTCACCAGTATTTTTCACCATGGATGCATTTTATGCTGCAAGTTATAGATACTGTTACTTTCTCTTACTTCTTTTTTTCACAAAACTCATGCTTGATTTTCTAACAAGGAGTTTCACAGAATAAAAAGCCCAATGTTTTACTGCTGCTGTTATTTATGGCTGGTGTCTAAAATGTCAGTGAGGGATTTTTTTTTTTCCCACTCTATTAAAGAACACTGATGCTGAGTAAAAGTCAATAGAGGAACCAGTAAGTACCAAAGCACTGTAATGCTAATGCATTATTGTTGTTTTATAAAATATAAAATAGTCCACTTATCTGTTTTAAAATTTAAAACAAAGCCCATAAAATTATTCAATAAATACAATATAGATTAAAACTTCAGATTGTTATTTTATAATTATCATTTAAAAAGAGAGGTAGAGGAAGACAAGGAAGAAGAAATGAAAAAGGGAGAAAAAAGATTACAATCTGTATTTTGAAAAACCTATGATTTCATCAATGTGAGTACTCCTTTTAATATTACATATAGACATCCATCCATGCCTCTGTACCCATTGGAGTCTTTGCCCATATCTTTTTACAAATCATTCACAAAATTCAATCTAACAAATATTTATTAGATGGCTGCTATGTACAAGGCACTGAGCGAGGCATAACAGATGGAAAAACAGATTAAAAAATAGTCCCTGTTGATTAAAGAGATGCAAATCAAAACAACTCTGAAGTACCATATCACATCTATAAGACTGGCAAACATGACAGAACAGGAAAATGATAAATGTTGGAGAGGATGTGGGAGAGTTGTAACACTAATTCATTGTTGGTGGGGCTGTGAGCTCATCCAAACATTCTGGAGAGCAGTTAGGAAATATGCCCAAGGGCTACAAAAATGTGCATATGTTTTAACCCAGAAATATCATTACTAGGACTGTATTCCCAAGAGATCATAAAAATGGGAAAGAGTCCCACATGTACAAAAATATTTATAGCAGCTCTCTTTGTGGTGGCCAAAAACTGGAAATCAAAGGGATGCCCATCAATTGGGGAATGGCTGAATAAGTTGTGGTATATCAATGTAATGGTGTACTCTTGCACCAAAAGAAATGATGAACAAGAAGACTTCAGAGAGGCCTGGAAGGACTTATATGATCTGATGCTGAGTGAAAGGAGCAGAACCAGGAGAACTTTGTGCACAGTAATGACCACAGTGTGTGAGAGTTTTTTTCTGGTAAACTTGGAACTTCGTAATAACGCAAGAGCTTAAAAAAAAATAGTTCTCAATGGTTTTCTAAGGCAAAATGCCTTCCACACTCAGAGAAAGAACTATGGAATTCATTTGCAGAATGTAGCAGATAACTTTTGTGTGTGCATAGGTGGGTGTATTATGTTTTGATTTGTTGTATGATTTTTTCCATTTATTTTAGTTCATCTACACAGCATGACTATAGTGAAAACATATTCAATAGGAAAGTATATGTAGATCCTATATAGAATTCTATGGCATCTTGGGAAGGGAGGAAGACTGGTGGGGGGTAGGTGGAGGGGTAAAAATCTAAGTTTTTTGGTAGCGATTGTAGAACGTTAAAAAAAAGTAATTAATTAAAAAAAATAAATTGGAAAAAAAAATAGTTCCTGTCCTCAAGAAGGGATCTTGATAGCCTTTGGCTAGATCATTTCTATTTGACAGGGACTTATGCCCATAAAGGTCCAAAGTTAAAGGAGTGTGATATTCTATCTCAAAGAGTCAAAAAGAAGTAAGATTGGCATGATTTTTTTCAGATACTTAAATACTAGTTAATCAAGGACCTCAGGTCCTGTCTACTTTCAAATTTAGTAGTAATTTCTTAGCCCTGTGCCTGGATGGAAGGCAATAACTCATATGGAAAATTGCACCCAATTGGCATAGCCATTGAAAACCCAGGATCACCTGAGTGTGATATTGATGCATCAGAAGAGGCTTCTAGATGCTCTAGATGCTAGATATATATAACAATCTTTCACTATATAACAAATTTGATGATCTTTGGAGTGCTGTTACCTGGTGAAAGAACTGATATCTACCAGGGTTTCCCTTTTCCCTTCCATCTGTCAAGCTAGGTTTTCCCTAGAAGTTGACAAAGGCAGATCTTGGCCAGCCTGGGGTTGGCAAGGCTCAATATGGGTTTCCTTCAGTGTAGCTCCCTGGCAGTTTTTGACTGTATTTACAAGATTTCCTTGTTAAGGGCATAAAAAGACCTCTCACAGACCGGCACCCTTCGGACTTGATGGATATTCCAAGACCATGAGAGTCTCTACAAATTGTGCCCTATAACTAGATAAATTTCCATAAGGGGACAAAGGATAGGGGAGAAGGGCAGTGTCTACCTGAGCTAAGTAGCTAAGTAGTAATATAATTTTATTATATATCCTAGGTAAGACTAATTAAGCCTCTTTTTAAAAAAACCTGCTGAATGACCTCCCTTCATCCCAACATCAAAGTGGAATTAACAAGGTGCTGGCCAAAATCAGATCCACTCCTAACATACACAAATAAAAGAAACTTTTTATGAAGTTCAGAGGACTGTCTCATTTCCTCCTCATGTATCAGTAAGCACCCCAACATACACAGGGCTGACTGCTATCGCAGGTTCTTAGATCTGGATTCATAAAAAGAAAGGCAACTTTTAACAATCACCTTAATCAAGCACATGTATCATTCACCTAATTCAGGGGAGTCAGCACCCTGAACTTCAAAGAAAATACAGAGAAATCAAAAGTCATCAAACATGGCTTCCTCTACCATGACCAATATCTGCATTTTCTAAGGGCAATGTGGGGAGGAGAGGACAGCTCCTTAGCCACTTTTCCCAGAGTACTTACCTGCCCAGACAAACAGTGCCAGTCAATAAACCCCAAAGTAAAACCTCACCCTCAGAGTATTTATGCCTTTTTTAGAGCCAGAGTGCATCCCAACCCTTGAGAACCAGTGCCTCATTAACAGAAGACTTGGGCCTTCCCACCAATCTTCCCTAATCAAACTCCCCTTAATGAGCAGGCCCATTAATGGGGGGGAAGATCCTTAATCACATTAAAATAATTAACAATACAAATATATATTCTGTTTCTAGTTAAAGAAACTCTCATTTCTGTACTTTACTCCTAGTAAAGACTTTTGATGGATAAAGGCAAGATTCAATCAGAGGCACTTGATTATATCAAAAAAATCAAAAAGACAGTGAAAGATCCTATTTTGCTTGCCATCACACCTCCTTATATCATGTGTTGTGAAACAGCATTGCAAAAGCTTCCAGAGCTTTGGGAAGGTAATAGTTACGAGCAAGCTTAGAGTATAGTTAGGTAGTCCTACAAGGATAAGAGCCATAAGGAATATTCCTGTCAGGTGCCAGCACACCTGGGCCACACTCGAGGCATGTCTCTTACTACAGGTAAAGACCTCCTTTCTCAAACAAGACCATATGGTTCCCCCATTGTTCTTTCTCTTCTTTTCTCTGGGAAAGAAAAGAAAATATCATTTATTGTTTCTTAATGACCAGTGTTGGGGAGAAGCGAGAAGAGTTTAATCCAGGTCTCTACTGACTGTCATCAAGAGTCATATTGAGTCAACATCTAAAGACAAAAGAATGATATTTGGCAGGTATCTAGTGCATACTATATGGTAGGAGCTGGATCTGTGATTTCAGTGGTATGAGGAATTTTGGATTGTAGAAACTTCCTCTATCAATGTAGGTTGACATCTTCTCTGAGATGTAATCTTAGAGAGGTACCTAGAGCTCTGAGAGGTTGAATTATAGCCTAGGGTCCCACAATTAATATATGTCAGAGGAAACACTCCAATGTAGAACTTCCAGGCTCTGACCATCAGCTTGTCTCTCATATTGTTATATAATTGCCTAGCAATACTCTGTGACTGTTTAATGAGATCATAATCATGTGTTTGATCTCTGAACATGGCATGGTAAATTTTGTGTTTTTCCATAACCATAGGGTGTCCTGCTAACCTTTGCTAACCTTATCAAATATGTACCATTGGAAATAAATAGTTTTTGACACTACTAGAAAACTTTTACAGTTACTTTCTTTTAGATAGTAAAATCATCACCTCCTAAACCAGGGATGGAGAACCTGCAACCTTGAGGCCACATGTGGCCCTCTAGATCCTCAAGTGTGGTCCTCTGAATCCAAACTTTAGTGCACAAATCCCTATAATAAAAGGACTTGTACTGTGAAACTTTGACTCAGTCAAAAGGCTGAACCCATTCAGGAGTTTTTTGGTTTTGTTTTGGTTTTTTTATTCCCTCAGACCTTAATCTCCCTAACTTCTCAGCTGAGTAACAAGCTGCGTTTCTTTCTTTATCCTTTCACCTCTCAGTTTTTTGGTTGCGATCTTTCCCTTTGCCATTGTCAATTAAATTGACTGGAACTAATAGACAGAGATCTTTGAATAAACAGATATATTAAAATTGGCAACATTGCCACTAACCTTTATTGTGGATTTACTAGACACGTACCAATGCACACAGGGCCATCTTTGTGGTACTATATGAAGGTAAGAAGATCGTAAGTGCCCACTGGCAGAATATGCAACTCGTCAGTTTCCAATCCATAACAGCCTAACAAGCACTTTTTTAAAGTACCCATTATAGTACAGAGTTGTTACTAGGGCAACAAGATTTTGTCTGAGTTTAACCAGGTACCTCATCCTAAGTTCCCAAACCAAGTATTGCTCTCAGAGAAGTATAAAAAAACAACATTAAAAACAGAACTTCTTCTAATCCACTCCTGAAAAGTAACAGAGATGCTCTGAAAAGTAATTTCAAATACTAGACAGAAACGGGACTTAAGGTCCAGGATGCCTAAACACAGAAGCACAAAATAATACAACTGATGAAACACCTTGAAAGGAAAGATTGCCATAGCAAAAAGAGGACAAGAACGGCAAATCAAACCTCAAAAAACAAAGTTGACATTACAGAACCACCTCTCTGAATTGTGTCAAGACCTGCCCCAAATTGGCCTCATTCATCACTTAATAACCCAGAAATAGATCACGGAAAAACTATTCTCTCTTTTGAAGGGTTGCTGATCATATGAGCCTAAGTTTCCACATTTCCTAAAAACTGGCATTCTGCTGCTATCCACATTACCACTACTTCTCAGCCGAGTTGCACATCTTTATGCCACATATCTCTTTTTTCATAATTCAGATGCAAGTGGGAGAGCACAGTTTTTATTAATCATCTTGGACTGGCAGTTGATGTTAATAAAGCTATTAAAAAAAAAGTAGGTAGCCCTAGGACATCGAAATAAGCGCCTGATTAGTAATGTTATGAGAAATCACTGAAAAGTTTAGAGTCCTTTATACATAGTATGTGTATATTTTCCTATTACGGTTATGATGTTTAAAATTATAAGTGCTTTCCATCTTCCATGTTTAATAGATTTGACTCCCCCTTTTTAGAACCTTTGATACAGAATGCTCAAGATAAAACACATCTAAGAGAATTATAGTAACTATAATTTCTTTCTCCTCCCAAATCTCTATAATCACGTACAAGAACAATTTTGGCAGAAACTGAACTGTGATTGCAGGATAAGAAATGTGTCATTATTTTCTCCACAATAAATGTGCATCCTATCAAATTCCATCTTTGAACAGAATGTCCCTTTGCTTGCTGTAAAAGATTCCCTATAGAGATGTTTGGCTTCTCTCTCTAATAAATGACAAAGAAAAAGAATGCACGCAGGGATCACTTGGAAGGAAATACTAGGAGATTGAATTTCTATGCAATGTTATTATTCTTGAAAACCACTATTTTCTGATCCACTAGGACTTAACTTTTTTCCCCCTCTAGCCAGGGAAGGTTTATTGGTGACAAACAGAACCTCTCCTTTTCAAAATATTTACTTTTTAATTCAAGGTTTCTTTAAAAACCTTTCAGATTCAGAATTTAGTGCTGTAAAGAATAAGAATTAGAGCAGCTGCAGTGTTTAAATGTAATTACACTTCTAATTTGCATAGGATTAGAGAGACTAGAAGGATAAGGAAATATTCACTTCTACTATTACAAGCCATTATGTTTTCTAGACACTTTTTTTTCTGACAGGGTCAGAAGGAGATGTCAGTCAGATACAGGGGATTTTTGTAAATAAACAAAAGAAAATCTTAAAATGTCGCCAAGTGTGGGAAGAGGATCCTTAAAAGTATGGGAAACCTTGAGGGCTTAAAAGGATTTACAGGAAAAAACGGATCTCACTCTGGATAAAATGCTATATTTCTCCAAAAATGGAACGGGAGGTACTCTACAAATTAGATTAGATTTTTTTTTCGGGAACCCTCACCAGTCACCTTTGAAAGCAGTGAGATCAAACACTAAATTAGGTTATGTGACATGTTTTCTACCATGGTATGTTCTGAGGGCAAAAGTTCATCATTCTGTAAACACCATTAGTTGCTTCATTAAGATAAAAACTCCAGATGTTCTAGTTTCTAAACCACTCAACTCTGCATGTGGATCAGTTTTTAGTAAAGCAGCTATGTCCATGGAAATGGAAGTTCAGAATGTCAAATAATTGTTTATTAATACAAAACAAAGAATCGCAAACATTCTCTATGGAATTTTAGTTTTTCACTTCAGGGTAAGATAATATTCAGGAGTTCTGTAATTATACAGACCGTATTATGAATAGTTCTTGCTTGGGTTCATCTCACTAAATGCTAAGTCACTTTTCTTGCCCATTCCCCGCTCCCCCCCACTTAGTTATTAAATGAGAGCTTCTGATCTTAGTCATGGTGGCAACTGCACACCCAGACCCCCGTTCATAGGCATAGGGAAGGGACAGTATTACATCAGTAAAACATTTATTCAGGATAGAAATATAAAATAAGGGAACAGCAATCATTTTTCATATTCTCAGCAAGTCCATGGTCTATTTCCCTTACTATTACTACTATAGTAGTTTGGGTCTAGAAACCCTCCAAAACCTCATGATTTCAAGTGAAGATACTTACACAAAGTCTTTGTATAGCTAAAATTAGAGGGGCCAGAGGACTTGAAACTTTAATGAAAGGCTCTTCCCTCCTAGAAGCTTTCCAAAAGTCTGTCCAATCAGCAGCTAGATAGTAGACCTGGTGCCTCATGAAAAATGTAGTACTTGCTCCTCTCTAGTAAAAGCCTGTGATACGGGCAGTCATTCTGGAAAATGTAGACCTTTCCCTATTGGATTCAAAATTTATACCCTTCCCAGTAAAATAACAACCACAGCAACTAAAACATTAATTATGATGATGATGACTTTTGATGATAACAATAATACAAAATTTGTAAATCATGCTATATGCACATATGCAGCCATATGCAGATTATATATAAATATCCTGTCTGTTAACATAGCTTAGTCACATATTATCTCCAGTTTATTCTACATGTGTGTGATATCTATCTGTCTGTCTATTTATCTATCTAACCTGTCTGTATGTCCATCTATATGTTACCTGTACATAGTTTTTTGCATATTTTCTCCCCCATTTCACTAAGAGTTCTTTGAGTTCAGGGTCTATCATTTCCCGTTTCTTCCCTCCTCAGCACTTACTCAGACATAGAGCAGGCACTTAAACCTGTATTGACTGATTGACATGTTAACCGTATCATTTTACAGCCCTGGTCAACAACACTTTCAGGTAGTTTTTGGTCCAACCTGACTCAAACATTACTCCCCACTTATCTGGAATCATTAAATTTTCTATAATTCATCTCTCCACTTCACATGCTCAAGAACCCTTTCTTCCTCCCAATTCTCAAGAATATCATATAATTTTACTTCAAACCACAACTTTATAGTGGGCTCAGACATCCTGGGAAGTTCCTTTGCTGACCCAAGGATTCCTGTTACACTTAAATGGGGCACATGAAAATATAGCAATATACCATCTGTATTTCCTCATTTTCCAGGTATCAGGGGCTGACTAAAAATTAGCATCAATCCAGTTATGACCTGCTTTTTCATTGCCTGATATGCACAGTTGGATATGTGTTCGTTGACATCTCAATTATCCAATGACAAGAAGAATAGATGTGCTGCAGTACTGGAAAATGTTCCTCTTCCTTTCAGTCCCTTAGATGCAGTTTGGAAGGTCCCATAACTCAAGCACATCCAAGTCAGCTGGAGGCTTTTTTGTTTCCTTTCTAATTAGGGTTTTGATTAGTATTAATCATTTTTGTTGCATGCATTTCAGTGCAAGGGTATCTTTCTGAGACTGGGGAGAGAGAAATAAAGTAAGAATTGGGATTGTTATTTATCATTCATTTCAGTCATATCCAACTCTTCATGATCCCTATTTGGGATTTTGTTGGCAAAGTTACTGGAGTGGTTTGCCATTTCCTTCTCCAGTTAATTTGACAGATGAGGGGCTGAGGTAAGCTGGGTTAAGTGACTTGCTTAGCGTCATATAGCTATTAAGTGTCTTTGGCTGGATTTGATCTCACGTCTTCCTGATTGCAGGTCTGGTGGTCTACCTACTGCACCACCTCAGCTGCCTAAGAATCAAATATTTTTTTCTTATTGTGCATTTTTAATTGTCAGAGTACTTTTCTATTTGTCCCCTTTAATTCAAGGAGAGGAACCCTGGTATCATCCTGAGAATGGGATTATCTATGAATGTTCCATCGTTCCAGAAGCACTAACAAAAACGATCAAATATTTGGACTCTTATGTAATGTTCTACGGTTGTTCCATATGAACTAAGTAGGAAGAGAGCTGAAGCCCATTCATTAAATGAGGCAGTATGCCCCAACATCTCACTGTAGTCATATATCTATGAGTAAGTAGATTCTAGCACTTTTAGGGAAACATATTTCTGCATAATGGTTGCTTCAGCCATTTAAGTTTTTTAAAAAAGAAAATGACATGGATTAGAATTGATTTTAAAACATTTAACAATCTAGGTACATCCAGACCTTGAAATGAGCATACTTTTGAGTCATACAACTGAGGTTGGGGGCATAAAATTCATAATTAAATGTACTTTTAAAAACTCAAACGAAGAGGAAAATGAAATTCCTGAATTTCTTATTTTACTAGACCTCTGGCATTTCAATAAAGTTTCCTTAATATAGATGACTGCCAAGTATAAATTATGAGGATATAATTTTCCATCTCAAATGTATAACAATAATTTGCTCACTGACTGCAGTGAGGAAAAAATAAGAATATTGAAATTAATTGGATTCCAAGAACAATGTCTCATTTTGGTGGCAAATATTTATAGTATGTACTTTCTTATATGGTTATGAGTTTAGAATTTATCCATGAAAATGGTTATACTTAGTATAAAATGTATAATTCTTTTAAAGAAAAAAGAAAATCTACGAGATTTATTTCATAAGAAACATTTTACATTATTGATACTCATGAACTGATGCTAATATTATATTCTGTTGACTTGAAATATAATCTAAAACTTCTATTTTAAATAGAATAATAAATTGTGAACCCTATGCTAACTAGTAACTGTAAGAATGAACAAGGACTAAGAATCTTGATTCTAAAAAGTATGGACAGCAGGGTTCCTAGAATTTGACAGTGATCTGTATATAGTGAATGAAGTTTATTTTTCTGCCATCTGCAAGGAGATGTTATCTGTGATCAAAGTAAAACTTGGTGCCTCTCCTAGAATACAAAGTAAAGGGAAGTGTTTCAGCACTCACCAGGTTATCAGATTGAATGAAACATTTCTTTAAAATATAGAAGGGCTTCAATGTAAAACTAGTAATAACAAAAACAAAAAGAAAAAACCTAATCTGAAATCAGAAAGAAATCCAGACCTTGGTCAGGAGTCTGAAGGGGAAGGAAAAGATCACTAATTACATGGAGTTAAGTAATAAATATTGGGCGTTTTCTAGAAAACTGAACTCTCTGAGAGGGAAGCAACTCTTGTCCTCCCAGGAATGGTAAAATGGTTTGACATGGGCTCTCAAGTGAAGGAGAAGCAAGTAGTGGTTGTTGGCAACTCCATGGTAAAGAATATTTACACAGCTATTTATTGACCCAGTCTTAATTGAAGGGAGCTTCAATGCCATCCCAGGGCAAATATCTTGAAAGTGATAGTGGCCAGAGGCTTTCCCAAGATTTTATTAAACCTGATGTATGTGACCCATTTCTGATGATTCACAGAGATAAAAATCATACTGCCAGAAGGAATCTAAGATACATTGCTAAAGTTAAAGTTTTTGAAGTCTTGCATGAGAAACTGATGAATGTAGGGGTAGGGAAAATATTTCTATGCTTGCTGCCAAAAATATCATACGTTATGGCATCATAGATTTTAGACTTGAAAGGGACGTAAAGGCTATCAAATACCAATTTCCTAGCCATTAATGAAATACCAAGTTGAAAGTAGTCCCCAGTGGAATGTTCAGAGATTAATGCTTGGCCCTCAACTATTTAACATAGTTTATCAGTGGATTAAGATGTGGATGTCATTTTTTGAAATTAACTAATGACAAAGCTATTACGATAGCTGATTCGTTATATGACAAAGATAAAATCTGAAAAGGTCTCAAAAGATAAAATGTTAACCTTGATCTATTAAGGTGCAATGCTTTGGGGATTAATATGAACTCTTACACTTGGGTTCAAAAAATTAACCTCCCCAATACAGGATGCAGTAGTCAGGGATAGATACCTATTTGTATTTTTTTAAGTAGGGATTTTATAGAACTGCAAACTAAATATAAGTTGTATGATAGGTAGCCAAAAAAGTTAATTCTACTTCAAAATTTGATAAAGGGTGACATGCCAACAGGACCAGGAAAATGGTAGCATGATTGTATTCCTTCTTACTGAGACTATATCTGTAACATTTGCTCAAAACCTTACACATGCAAAGATATAAGCTAAATATTATTCAGGACATGGCAGCTAGACTCTTGAGTTCATATCATATGAGGACTGGTTTAAAAAAAAACAACTGTGTTTAGGCTAGAGAAGAGACATAGATAGCCGTTGATAGCAACCTCCCAGTAACTGAAGATACCAGTCAATAATAAAGATAATAAAGATGAGGATGATAGTTTGATACTCTAAAGTTTGAAAAGTTCATTCCAATCATTATATTATTTTATCCTCACAACAACCCTAGAAATAAGTGCTATTAATACCCTTGTTTTATAGATAAAGAAAGTAAGCAAGTGTCTGAGGCTAAATCTGAACTTGTTGCTTTCCTGACTCTATGTCCACTGCTCTATCCACTGTACTAACTAGACAGATTAAATTTGTTCTAGTTGGTTAACGAGATCATAACTATTAAAGTAAGTCAAAATTTCAGAGGCAGAGAAGTCGAAAGTAAAAACAAAACAAAATGACCTTTTGATCAAGTTATTTAAAACTAGGGTGGGATGTTTATTTTATTTATTTTATATATGTATATATGTGTAATATATACATATATATAACAATATATATTATATATGTATATATATTTATTAAAGTTATTTAAAACTAGGGAAGATCTCACCAGAGATCTTCTAGGAAAGGTTAGACAAGTATTTGCTGTGCTGTAGAGAGAATGCTCATGCAGGTATTTTGAGTAGAGGGCCTCTGACATCTCTTTCAAATATTAGATTCAGCAATATCTAATATTAAAAATACATTCTATACAAAAATGTTAGAGAACTGGAATCAGTATTCACTCTTTCCATAAGAAAAATGATTATCAATATATTTGATAAAAAAAATACCTACTACAACCTGGGAACAAATTTTCTAATAAAAGTTTGTATCCAAGCAATAAATTGAATCATCATGATAAAATATTAAGAATTTGTGTTTCTCTAAAAGTTTTCATTACATTCTCATTTCCTTCAGTTTCAGAGAGATTTTATTTTGTGTCTCCTTTTGAGATATAGTTTATTAGAAGAAATATTTGTAGAAAGAAAAAATATTAAGATATTACACCTGGAATTATTTGCTTTCATTGAATCAATTTTTAAATGACAAATTCATATTTGATCATTTTGATAAGAACTAGCAATGAAAATCTATTTTTAGAGATTCTATAATCATATATTTTTATTACTTCTGACTGATTTTCCTCCAATTATTGTGAATTGGGTTATCTGTTCTTCTTTGGCCTATTTCACCTCTAAATATTAATTTATTTTTCCTAGCAGTATAGTAGGAAGAGTGTAAAATAGTGGAAAGAGTAAGAAGACAGTTTTTCAAGATTTTTAGAGACATGGAACTCAGTATCCCCAACATCCCTACTGTACCCCTATCAGTAAAGATGATTGATTTTTAAATTTTATGTAACTTGTACTTTCCTCTAAAACAGGTGAAACAGATAAGGTTATTTGCTTGTAAATTTAGACCTAGAAGGATCTTTGAAGTGAATCTATTCAAATCCCTTCATATTACATATCAGTCAATCAGCATTTATTTATCACCAATTTAAGCCAAGCATGGTGTTAAGTACATGGGGTGCAAAAAGAAGCAAAATTCATTCACAGTTTTCAAGGAGCTTACCATCTAAAAGGGATGCAAAAAAATATTTACAAACAAGCTATGTACAGGAGAAATAGGAAATAATTAGCAGAGGGAAGGCCCTACAGTTAAGAGGGGTTAGGGAAAGCTCCCCTATAGAAGATGGGATTTTCGTAGGGATTTGAATGAAGGCAGCAATGTCAAAAAGTAGAGATGAGGAGGGAGAACATTTCAGACCTGAGATATCCAGAGAAAATGTTTGGAGCTGAGAGGCAAAGTGTCTTGTTCATAGAGCAGCAAGGAAACCAATGTCTCTAGATTGAAGGATATTTTGGGGTTCAAGGTGGAGTCTCGGTTATGAAGGGCTTTGAATGCTCAACAGAGGATTTTATATTTTGTTTAGGAGGGGATGGGAAACCACTGAGTTTAGTCAGTAGGGGTGGGGAGTGAGATGGTCAGATGGAAACTTCAGAAAAATCACTTTGACAGTTGAATGGAAGATGAATTGGAGTAGGCAGAGACTTGAGCAGGCAAACTGACCAGCAGGCTATTGAAATAATTTAGGCAGGAGGTGATGAGGGTCTGCACCGGGGTGGCAACAGTGAAGAAAAGGGGGTATGTGTAATATTACAAAGGTGAAACTCACAGGTCTTGGCAACAGATTAGATCTAGAGAATGAAGGAGAGCGAGATGGCACAGACAACAGCTAGATTGTGAGCCTGGGGAACTAGGAAGATGGTGGGAAAATAATAAGGAAGTTTGGGGAGGGGTTGTCCAGGAGGAAAGATAATGAGTTCAGTTTTGGACATATTGAGTTTAACATGTAAAGAAACTGAGGCCTTGAGATTTTTCAGTGTCCTTGTTCAATGTCACACAGGTAGTATGTAATAAGTCTGGGATTCAAACCCAGGGCCCCAAAATGAAATTCAATCCTCTTTTTCCAGGACCGTGCTGCCATTAATCAGACTTTAATGCATCTTTTAGACTATAAATTCTTCAAGGTCACCAACTAATTTCATTTCCTTTATATCTTTCCATATTTCCCAGAATTATATTCTGAGCTAAGTAAATATGTGAGGATTGAATATATATTACCATGAGTATCAAAACAACTCTCTGAATTCCCCAGTGTTTGAAATCATAAACATTATCCCTTTAAAATATTTCATATTTGTTGACTTATTCAAAGGTTTCCATTTAAAATAGTCACTAAAAATGTCAACAAATGCTGTCAATTTCAGAATAAGTACGAGTAACATACAAATGAATAAATAGTCGCTGGCAGTTTTATTGGCTTTAGCAAAGGTATCCTTTGGAGCTTTAACAAAATAAGTGAATTACTATTTGCCTTATTGCCCCCCCCCAAAAAAAGATGAAACACAAGAGAATATTCACATTGCCTAAAGTCAAACATATGGAGCCTAGGAAAAACAGTTAGCACAATACTCCAATATGTCGTTTGCTGAGCTGCTCATTCCAAAATCTGTTCAATTGGGCTACAAAAGAGGGAAATGATCTTTAATTTTAAATGTGGCTGGATTAAAGGCATGTCCTTTGCATAGTGATGGTCATTTAAATATAATCTAAGCAATCTTGTAGTTAAATAACTATGATATTTTGTTTAGATTTAAACAAAATCTGAAGTATGAATCTGTGTGTCATCTGTACCTCATGCATACATAATAATGCTCTCCCTGTACTTTTTAATGGAGTGGGGCTGGAATATGATGTTACCTACAACAGGATAATGTGGAACCTTTTAGCTACCTCAGTCTTGCTAAATATATCTAGAGCAAAGTTCATAACCTTAGGTCTGTGAATTTTTAAAATGTTTTTAATAGCTATTTCAATATAATTGGCTACCTTTGTAATCTCTGTATTTTATTTTATGCATTGAAAAACATGATCGTGACAAAGAGTACATGGTTTTCACCAAAGTGCCCAAAGGACCTATGACACAAAACAAGTGAAGAGATTTGTGCTAAAGAGAATGAATGATGCAATATAAGGTGATAGACAAGAACACTTACGCAGTTCTCTTAGTGAAGTCAGAATAGTTGTGATTCCTGGAATGTGTTTTATAAAACAAGAGGACAAGGTTGTTGGCTCATTGTGGAGCAAGAAGAACTTTCAGGGATAATAGGCATAATACCAAGAAAAAAGAGAATAAGAGATCATTATGCTAATGGCATATGTTTCAACTGGGACTTTAAGTTTAAAAAAAAAAATGCAAAAAACCTTTTCCTCACATTTTCCCACAACAGCCCTGTGAGGTAAGCAGTACAAATATTCTTTTATGAATAATTCAGATAAAGAAATAGAAGAAAAAAGATGCAAAGTGACTTCCCCAAGGTCACACTACTAATAATTATCAGATGCAAAACTCCAATCCAGATCTCATAATTCCAAGTCCTGAATCCTTTCTTCTAAATTACACAATAAGAGGATGAAAATTGATACCAGTCTCTATTGAAATTGTTGTTCTTAATGTTTTTGCTGCTGTTTTGTTTCTAAAGCAAATACTTTTTAAAATTTATTTCTAAAGCAAATGTTTTTAAAATTAATATCTGAGTATTTGAAGCCTCATTAATATACCAGAGAAAAAAACCAAAAGGACCTGCCTCACATCATGGAAGTTTCTTCTCTGAAAATCCTGACAATACAGATACAGCCCTCCCCATAACCATCCCCTACTCCCAGAGACTTACCTATATCAACTTTTGCATTTTGGGAAATCCAAATTGCTTAAATGCTCAAAAGTAGCATAGCCTGATAAAATGTATTAGCTCTAGGGGGAAAAGAAGCTAGGGGAAAAATCCTTAAGAAGTTGTTGCTGTCCATTGTCACAGTGCTGAATCAGCCACCTTCTTCATTACATGGTTGTGATGGTGGAATAGGAATCTTAAGAACAAGATGTGGCGTACTTTGACCCAGATTAAATATCTTGATCCCTATTTTCCCATCCTCCATCCCTGTTCTACCACCTATACCTTACCTCTTCTGAACATGTACACAAATCTCCATTATACATATTTAAAAAAAAAATGGATCCAGTTTATACTTCTATTAGTCTCGGTGACCTGGGAAGGCTATTACTATGATTGAAACAACAAAACAAATAAAACGTAATCCCAGTAATCTCTATAATATACTTGCTTCTTATTATGTGAGTTTTGATAGGATGCAGAAAAATCCTATCTCCTAAAATGAAAGAATTAGGTTAATGTTTTGTCACTGCATACAAGATATTGCACCAATCCCCCAAAACACCTTCCTACCAGAAAACAAATTTTAGAATATATAACATTATGGATTATTCACTATCTTTTCAATAGTAACTCTAAAGTTTATATAGATCTAGAGTATGCTGTTATTCACCATTTCTATCTAATCTCCCAAATTCATATAGCATTTTATATTAGTACCACTCATTTGAAATTTGTAGATTATTTTGTCTCATTTTCTCACCCAAATTTTAAACTTCTTGTAATCAGTGTCCTATTTTGTATCTCTCTGTGTCCCTCGTGGTATTTTATTCAAAGTAGATACTTAATAGATATTTGTGCATTCATTAGTATTTCTTTACTGCCTGTCTTCACATAAGTGTAAACTCGACCTAAATACAAACCATCCTCCCAAGTATGGGAAGTCATTATGATAGAACGAAAGACTTACTGACCTGGGAGTACATAAAATAGTATTTGCTCTAGATCAAGAGTTTTTCATCTGCATTCTATGATAGAATGAAAAACTTACTGACCTGGGAGTACATACAATAGTATTTGGTCTAAATCAAGAGTTTTTATCTGCATTCTATGAATCTGTTCATATTTTGATAACTATTTCCTAAATAATTGGTTTCTCTTGCAAACTTATATGTATCTATGCATCTAAAACATTATCATGAGAAATGATTCAGAGGCTTCATCAAATTGCCAAATGAATCTGGAATATCAGATAGGTTAAGAGGGAGTACCAATATTAGGGCAATCCCAAATCTACTAAATAGATGTGTAGCATCTTACATAGTCAGAAAGGATCTTGTATTCCAACTGTTCCAACTGTCTCATTTGACAGATGATTAAAAACTAACAACTCTCGGCTAGAATTTGAAGTCGTGCTCTAGCTCCAAATCCATTCCTCTCTCCATCAAAACATGTCACCTATTATTTAAGAAAGCGTTTAGGTTTGCGTTAGTTAATGGATTTTTGACGTTGTGAACTCAGCTACTTCTTTATAGATCATTATAGTTCATAGGTTTTCCAGTGAATGGGAATGGAATCTTTTGATTAGGTATCTACCTTTAGGCACTCAGGTTTTTTTTCTTTGTCTCTCTCCATCTCCCATTTCCTTTCTTCTCCTTCCCTCCCTCCCTCTCTTCCTTCCTTTTGCTCTCTTTTTTTATTTTCTGTATTCTTCCATTTTGTGCTCTTCTTCTTTCTCCTCCTGTTCCCTTTTTCTGACCTTACCTCCTTTATATTTGTTGCTCTATCCCTCTTTCTTTCTCTCTGTCTATATGGATATATGCCTATATATGCATATATATACACATGTATGTATGTATACACATATGTATATATGCATGTGTGTATACATACATATTTGCATGTGTATGTGTGTGTCTATATACATCATATGTGCATATGGGTATGTGTATGTGTGCATAAATTCTTCCTGATTCTCCTTAATAAATCTCTTGGGCTCAGTCTATCTTTAAATGAGACTCTCTACATGACTTCTAAGGTTTTCCCAAATCTAGACTCTGTGAAGATATACCGAGTACCAACTATGTACCTTGGCACTGCACTAACCACTAAGGTGCCAGAGATATGTACAACATTTACTATGGTTTCAGGGAACTCCCAAATCTCATTTGAAAAATGACACATTTTTAAATACCACATACTTCCTTATATTAAAGTACCATATGAGAGGGGAAAATAAAATGCTAGAGTTCAGAGGCATCATGTTGTCAATGATCTTATTTGAAAAAAGCCGTTAGTTACAACTGGCATTGCTATGCACACTATATCCATTACTGTGGCTGCTATAATTCTTTTCATTTCACTTTTTAACATCCACTATGGGAACATTTTTCATCAAATAGCAGAATCTTGAAACTTAATAAAACAGATACACAATAGATAAATAGTAAAAATAGTACCCTTGGGTTAAACATTTGCTTCGCTAATGTTATACAATCTCTAGTTTCTAGCAATAAAATATTATTTCATTTTGTTTCAGCAGTGTTGGAATGGTTTCTGTTGTTGTCCTTCATCTGGGATGATAAAATTATAAATAGTCCTACAGTGACAGCATATGTTTGTAAAAATACATTTGGCTTCGTTAGAAAGGAACAAAGTTGAAAGGAAGAGGCCAGAAGGTTGTAGAAATCTAAATATAGGACTAGGCAGGGACATTTGTGACCTTAGATGAAGAACACCCTGAGGACTTAATGAAGCATCTTTCATTACTTCATTTATTAAAAGAGTAATCAAAGATATGCTGTTAGCAAAAGTTAATGATAAATATAGAATTAAATTATGAGCAAAGCATTGAGGGTTAAAAATTATGCAAGACACAGGTTATGTCCCTTTCCTTAAGGAGTTTATAATTTAGTTAGAGAGACAATTGTGATGATATAATACAAATGATGAAGAAAGAAGATAATTTAAAGACTGCAAGGTCTTTTGTATATTTTACATGCATTGTCTTATTTGATAAATTGGGTACATAGGTAAATATAAAACAAATTACAATGTAAATACATAAGAACAGTTGTTGTGTTTGTCCTTTGTTTTTAAAGAGGAGCAGGACCTCAGAGAAATGATGACATGACTTGCACTTGACTTTGTTTTGAGAGAGTAAGGGCTGTGCAAGGTCACCAACCTCACTCTCTCCTTCTGAGCCATCTGGATCTAGTGACCAGATACTCATCAAGATGACTGGAGAAGGCCCAGAATGCAATGGGAGACCTTGGCTTTTTAGGCTAAGGCCTTTTCAGGTACTCACTTGAAGTGAGGTAATGCCCATTCAGGGCATAGGCCTCTTAAAAGGTAGTCAAGGGGAAGGCCCTTTAATAGAAAAGAAAAAATAAATAGACAAATCACTCTGGGAGGGGCAGGAGTCTTAGAGTTGCTGTTTAGAAAAGAAATTGTTACTATAGAAATTCACTTTAAGCCACTGAGTGGAGGTTGGGCAGGGACCCTTCGTTGTTCAATCTGTGGGCTTCAGAATGCAGGGTGCCAATGCTTTGAGAGACAAGAACAGTCCAAATAACCAAAAGATAAGAATTTGAAAGCCCTTCCAGTCAGGGTAAACATCAACAAAGCCATGAATAAAAATAGTTATTTCAACTGAAACAATCAATGTAATTGGAGGAGGGGGAAGTCAAGAAGAAGAAAATGCAAATGAAGAAAAATTTGTAGGAATCTTATCAGGAAAGGAATTTCAATCCACAGACTGGATGAAAGATTATTTAAAAACTTATACAGGGTAAATGGTAATTTATTTATTTTAACTGCTTTTAGATTGCTGCTAGACCAAAGGTTTTCAAGTTTAGCTACTATATGCATCTCTTATCTTTGTTCAGTTCCATGCTCATATCTATAGGCCTGTCTCTGTTCAGCTGTCTTCAATTTCTATGGCTTAGGATATGGAAAAGAGTGTGAATGAGATAATACTGTAAACTGAGGCAGCCATTTTCTTGAGGAAATTTAGATCTCTCTCTCCCCCCCAAAAGGAAAGGTGCCTAGAGAATGCAAAAGCCAATTCTTGAGGTTTAAATCTCCCTTTTCCATAAAAGAAAGAAAGCCACAAGAAGACAATGCCTGTGAAATTAAAGAAAGGATTTTACTAAGAAGGGAAGAAAAAAATACATGCATGTGTACTGTCCAGCCTGTGCTGAACAAAATATATGAATGGGAACAGTTTATATACCTTTTAAACAAAAGGAAAAATAAGAAATTGGTGGGGAAAGGTGGACTTAAAAAGGAATGAGTCAATGAATCCAATCCCCAGTGGGGTGGGGGTGAGGAATTCCAAGTGTCTGAGCTATGGCCCTTTGATACACAAATCAGAAAGCAGTCTTGGTGATAAGCAGTTCAGGGTTTGATAAGGAGATGTTTCCAAAAACAGAATATTCTCTGAGCCCCATAAGCAAAGTTAGAGTGGTTTCTGGGGACAAAGTTGTCTCCAAAAACCAAAACACAGGAGGTGTTCAAAAGTCCCATAACATACAGTCAGGAAATTATTGGAAAATAGGGATGTCTCATGATGATCCATAAACTACCAAATGGCTTAGGGTCTACTTCAAAAGTTGGTATGAGCTTACAACTGGGTTTACTCCAGGCCACTGCAAAGGATGGTATGTCAAGCCACTCATTCTGTGTTTTAGTTCATACAGTCAGTCCTCATACAGCTCTTGTCAGTTACCTAGATAATTGGGGAGCTCAAGCACAAATTCACTTGAACAATACAAATCCACCATTACTGTTGGAAAAACTCAAATGAATCATACACACAGCAGCCAATTGGTAGTATATTTATGTCTGTAAGAAAAAGCACTTGGTAGTATCATGTAATATAAATGTGGGGTTTTCACCAGTTATCCCTTGAATATTGCTGTCATAGTTTTCATATGGCAAGTGTTGGAGACAAGGCTTTAATGACATCACCTTCTTATTTGAGGTTCATTCTTGGTATGAAATGAGATACTTGCAAGTCATTAAACATTTAACAAAGGAGATGTACTTTTCTCTAACACAGCAAGGATATAGAGAAAAGGATACAGAGGCACTTCACTTCTTTGCATACACATTCCCTAACACCACCCTCCAACCCCCATCTCCATTTTGTAACACATCTGTCAGCAAGACATCCAAGTATGTTCATGACTGTAGGCACCCACCAAATCAGCGAAACCCTGGACTCTACTTTGTTGGGATCTTTTCATACTCCTAGGAAGCTGTGTCAGGGAAGCTAATTCCAGTCAGGTCCTGGAGAACCCAGGATGGTTGGAGAAGTGGGGTAGGACATTGCGTCCAGGAAACTGAAATCAGCTTGGTCCAAATAGTTGCTTTGTGCTATCACAGCAAGTCTCACAATTTTGGATTCTTGGTAGTATTCTCTCCATTGAAACATTCTGAGAAAATAGAGTCTAAAGATGTATGGGTATGATCCCAAATGCTAAATGGAATGTTGTGCTGGACTTAGCAAGTTCATGGACTCACCAAATCTAAGAGGTAGGGTTGAAAGAGAGAAAGGAAGTTATAGCAGTGGTCCAAACCTGAGGTTGTACACAGGGAATAGAGAGAAAAATGTCTCAGATATCACTTACTTCAATTATGTTCTTCATTATTTGGAAGATGGAGAAACTGATCTCTTAAATATGGTGGCATGACTTGGACTTATCTGATTCCAACTTTATTGCTCTTTGTACTGCATTAAACTGCACACATACACACACACACACACACACACACACTCACATACTAAAATGGATGTATGGTAACAGGAGCCATGAAAACTCAAAAAAAAAAATCATACTACCACCTAGAAAAGGGACAAAGAAAAACAAAATAGGATAAAGCAATTTCAAAAACCTACTGCAAAAAAAAATCAAACACATCTCTATTTTCATCCTGCTCAGAAAAATGAAATGAAAATCTTCCAGTTTTTCCCCCTTAAGTATTGATGTCAACAAAAGTTAAAAGTCATAGTAGGAAATTGAGTCAGTCCATTGACGAAGAGCAGTCATTTCACTAACAGCAGAGGAAGGGACAAAATTGTGCAATTTGAAAATTTCAGAATCCAGCAGCATGAGCACTTCAGTCTCCTTTGGTGGACAATAGTTAGCCCCAGGGTACTTTGGACTGAATTAATAAAAGAGGAGTGGTGTCCTTAAAAAGAAGAAATATTCTCAGTGGTAGGCAAGTGTCATTACTACCTGTGGAGCAGCTGGACTGGCTGGAAGCAATACATAAGAAGCAGACTGTAAAATGTTTGGTTATTTTTTTAAATTAAATTTCAGGATGCAGAATTCAGTACTTGGATTATCGGTCTCAGAAGAGTGGTTTCTTGGATGCAGGAACTCAATCTTTTTTTTCTTCTTGTTCTCCACCCCTCTGGCAGACTGCTGAAGCCAGTGAAACTATTTTCAGAATAACATATAAAAGCACAAAATAAAATACAAAATACTGCAAAGGAAACCAATTATATTAAAAAATTATTATTATTTTTAAATCAAGTTCACAGTTAGGGTTAGAACACCCGTTTTAATGGGAAGTCTTCTGGTAATGTTACACAATGTAATTTTGTATCCAGTAGGTGCTTACATAATACAATATTTCTTGTTATCAGGTAAATATAAGTTGGCATTGTAGAAAAATCCAGGGTAACCAAGACACCTAGAAACTAGAACTGACTTTAACACTAATTAGTTGTGTGCCCCTAGCTAAGTCATTTCCACTCTCTTCCTCAAATTCCTTATTGTGACTTAGGTGATCATTAAGGTATCTTCTGTAGCTCTAAAATCCTAAGAACAGGGGCAGCAGCTAGGTGGCCTGGTGGATAGAATGTTGGGACTGGAGCCAGGAAGATCCACTTACCTTGGGCAAAGTACTTAATCTCTGTTTGCCTCAGTTTCCTCATCTGTAAAATGGGGATAATAATAGCACCTACTTCCCAGAGTTATTATGAGGATCAAATGAAACAGTGCTTGTAAAGTCCTTGGCACAATTCCAGGCACATAGTGCTATGTAAAGATTAGTTTCTATTGTTATAATTATTATTTTCAACTATGACTGAAAAAAAACTAGTCTATAAAAAACAATCTATAAGCCCTAACAGGAGACTTCAGTTCAATAACCAAGCTTTAGAAGGTATAACTTCTCTTTGGAGTGACTGTTGGTATTATCTGTCTTTTCTTCTAGACCCAAAATGTTATTTGATTTGATTTTTTTTCCTGGAACTGAGCAGCCTCTGGCAGGTTATAACAATGATGCTTGGAAGTTGTTAACTTTTTTTACCCCTTCCCATTACTGCAAATTATAGTTTCCTACAACTTATGTCTTTTGTTCCCTAAACCAGTTAGAAGTACTTTGCTGGTAAATTAAAGTTTCTTGAAATTTGAACTCATTCAAAAAAAAAAAAATGTTTGGTTCCTGACCCCAATGTTTGCTGTGAAAATATTCCTTTGGAACCAAGAGAAAAAAATATTCAGACATCTGCTGAGTGCTCTCTGCCTTATTTACAGAAGATTTTTTAAAATGTTAAAATAATGCATTATACATATAACTTTTACAGCAAACCCAATTAAACATGCATTTGCAACTGGGAATTAGTATGCCGGTTCCTTACAATTATCCCTTAGTGAATGCATCTAGATTTCTCAAGGCAACCTTGAATCATGGATATAGTTTCAGGTTTTGAGTCAAGACTCTTCCTCTGCGCACAAAACTCAGACAGATGTTAGTCATATGATGATTGCAAATTGCTTTATATCTGATCTTCAGTTTTCTCATCTATTAAATAACAATATTTTTGTGAAATCTATTTTTCAAGACTTTTTTGAAGCTCTGATAAAATCATAAAACACTTTTTTAAAAAACCATAAAGTATCATATACATATCAGTCATGATTCAAACTAATACTCCTACAATATGAAATCAACAAATGTTAAGTTTACCAATTAAGAAGACTCACTGCTTGCCTATAAGGCATAGAAAAATAACAACACAAAGCACAACCAACAAATTTATAGCACTTATCACATGCCAGGCGCTGTGATAAACACTTTACAATTATTATCATATTTGATCCTTAACAAACATAGGAGGTAGGTGCTATTATCATCCACACATTATAGGTAAGGAAACTGAGGCAGAGAGGTTAAATGACTTGCCCAGAGTCATACTGCTAATAAATATGAGGTCAAATTTGAATTCAGGTCTTTCAGATCCCGGGTCCAGTTCTTGAATAACCAAAGCATCATCTAGCTACTTCTAAATTAATTGAATGACTTGCTTAAGTTCACACAACAAGCCAAAGGATTTTTACCTGAGTCATTCTGATTCCAAAGTCCATGAAGATCACTTCATTTATTTTTTAAGGAATCATAGAATGTGAGAGCTGAAAGAAACTTTGGAAATGATCTAATCCAAATGCTAATCTTAAAGATGAGGTCAGAGACATTAGGTAAGTCAGTCAGGGTCATTCCACCTAACTGGTATCAAAGTTAGGACTACTAGACTTCAATCTAGGTCAGCTAACTCCAAAGTCAATATATCACGTTGTTCATTGACAGCCCATCCAATGTAACATGAATTGTCTTCCATGAACGCTTGCCTTGTTTTGGATTTTCATCTCCAGAAACAATATAAAAGGGAAGTATTTACCTTTTCCCTCCCTTTTGATCTAATCAGTCAACAGCTAGTTGTAAACTCACTTTGTTGATTCATTCAACAAATACTCATCAAACATTCTCCATAACTGGTGGCCAGAAGGAAAAGAAAAATCAACAAAACTAAATTCTCAATGTTAAGAAGCTTTCAGACTAATTGGAGAAGTAAGATGTGTACTCTGATAATTATAACGAAAGACAATATGTAAAAAAATGGCATAAAACATTCAGACGTTAAGTTCTGTAAGAGGTCAGAGGCAAAGGAAATTATTTCTACTGCGAAAGGAAGGCTGTATAAACAAGATGAGTTTTTACCTGTGCTTTGAAGATGGCCAATCAGCTATCACTGACTGAGAGCCCATTTTTTACAGAGCATGATCTCTCAGTTTTTAGCCAAGTGATATCAGCTGGCACAAATGTCAACAAACTATCATGTTATCTCCAATGATATATGAGGCTCAGGTTTTGGATGAAGTTCAATTAATAACTAAATTCAGTTGCTTTCTGAATTTATTTTTTATTTTCTTGATTTTCTTATTATCTATTAATCTTTGCTAGATTTTTCTGATACTATGACTTGCTATTTTTGAGTTATTTTTAGACCTTGAGTATAATTTTGCAGATTTTCTAATTGTTTTGACATCTCTACTTATATCTGTATGCATTGGTAACTGCTTTGTACTTATGTTTTGATTCCTTTAAATATACTTATTATCCAATTTAATTTTTCCACTGATACTCCTTTCATCCCCCAAAAGTGATGCTGCAACTTAATTTTCTCAGTGGTTTTCATCCTTTTGGTCTCTTACATTGAACAAATTCTTATTTAAATTGTAGGGTTGTTTTTTTTTTTAAAATTTACCACTTATCTTGTAGGTTGCTAAATGTTGTCTTTTCTATTATATAATATCCCGATACATATCCTCTCCTTTCTATTCATTTAGCCACTATGCTATTTTCAGGCCCACAACACCTCTCATTTGGACTATCGTGGTAGCTTTCTGTTTGTTCTGCCTGCCTCAGGCCTTAACTTATTCCAGTCCAAATTCTCTAACCTTCCCTCCCTGGATTTGCCTACAGTTCTTGCCTCAGAATTTAGGCCACCAGACTACAGCAAAAGAATTAGAGGCACTTAGAGCAAGAAAGGGTCCCACTAACCCTTTCTCTCCTAACTCAATCAAGCAGGGAAAGAGGAGAGGATGGAAAGAGAATTTCTACGTTTAGGTCAGGGAAGGATCCAGAACTCCAGAACACAGTGATTCCTTTTAGGATTAAGCTGCAGTTACAAACTTTACCAATATCCAGGTACTTTTTAATCTTTCTTTGAGTATTACTCTTCTCAGTTAATTTAGTAGTAATACATGAAGAGCAGCTCGGTGGTGCAGTGAATAGAGCACTGGGCCACTTCAAATGTGCTCTCAGACACTGACAATATGTGTGACCCTTGACAAATCACTTAACCCCTGTTTGCCTCAATTTCCTCATCTGCAAAATGGACTGGAGAAGGCAATGGTAGACCACTCCAGTAACTTTGCCAAAAAAACCCCAAATAGAGTCAGACACAACTGAAATGACACATAAATTCAAAATGTAGCTGCTCAAACATAATAGTTTGATGGCAATAATATTGCAAATTCACATGCTTCATACTACCTGTGTGACCATGCTGATGATAGCTAACATTGCCATGGCACTTGAAGATGTTCAGTGTGCCTAATAACATGCATTGTATCGTTTGATCCTCAGAACAATTCTTTGGGCTAGGGCACCATTAATATCTCATACTACTAAGAAGGAAATAAGCTCAGGGTAGCTATGATATGCCCATGATGATATAACCATTCAATTTCTAAGGTAGTATTCAAACTCAGGGTATCCTAATTCTAAGTCAAGAAGTCTGTACACTGTACACTGTCTCTCCTCACTGAGTTTCAGTGACCTTACCTGTAAAATGATCGAGATGATTTCTAAACTTCCTTTCATCTCTAAATTCTATGAAGTTGAGACCAATAAAAATATTCAAACCACTATTTTAGAAATTGTTTCCTGCATTGTAATCAATGACAATGAAGATTCAGGTTTTCATTTTTTTTAAATCACCAATCTTAGGTATTTAATTTACTCTAAAAAATAAAAATACTATCTGGGTCCTCTCTACAAACCTAGAAAATGTTCCACATACCTTGGCTGAGCCAATATTCATCACAACCAGCCTAGAAACTTGTTTACATTATATCAGAACACTGTGAGTCTTAGATCACTGGCAGCAAAGACTCTTTGGATCATTTTACCCTAAGCGGTTAGACAAAGCTGTCTTTGTCATGGAGACTGTGGAATTTGGGCTACTTACCTGCTAGAAAATGTAATTAGGCATTTGTCCAACAACCAAATAAAATCTATGCTAAAAAACAGGAACACTTCATGCAGATTTATCTATTACCCAACCAGACTAATCGATACTTTCATTGTTTAGCACAACTGAATTGAAAAATATCAGCTCTAAGGATGGAAGTTAAATCTAAGGAAATTGGAGTATAACAGGGGAATGAATCTGTTTTCTGCCAAAGCCTGGGGCCCACTGGAGAGCCAATTTCACACTTAAAAATAACTCTAGCATGAATTAGTTACAATATTTGGGGACAGATTTTTTTTTTCAAAATTAGAATAAATTTGAAACAATACATATACAAGCCAAAACAGACTTAGAATTGTGATAAATCTTTTATTTATGATAGGGAAATTTTATTCTTTTTTGGAAATAACATATATTTCAGCAACTATGATCCACAGAAGATATTTCCATGTAGTATAATTTTAAATATATGTAAAGCTCTGTATTTTAACAAAATAGAAGTATTTTCTAAGTCCGATTAAAATCCCTGTGATCTAGTTAGGGATCACCATGGTTGCAAAAGATACACAGTATTCTTAACCTAGTTTATTTAATACTATGTCAAAGACCCATGCAACAGTTGTGGTAATATTTCTGGCCTGGAGCCACTGTTTTTTCCATGTCAGTTATCTTCCAAATTCTCAAGGCTATTTTAGGAAAGGTCTTTTAATCAGGAGAGTGCTGAAGGAGAGCAGGCTAGAACACGACAATAGTAAACTCCTCATTAGCTAGAATGGGTGGAGGATGAGGCATTTCGATTAATTGATTATTAAGCTTCATAGAGCTTTATTGAAAACTTACAAGGATGCCCAATTTTCAAAGCATGTGAAAAACAATTCTAATTGAAGTGGCAGCGTGGTACAGTGGGCATCATGCTGAACTTGACATCAGGAAGATCTAAATCCCAATTCTCACTCTAGGGGAAGGACTATTGGAAACCTGTCCTGGCTTCTGGCAACTCTTGAGAATTCTTGTGTCCTTGACACATTAATTTATAGAATAGTATAGAATAAGATCATTTATTCATCTTCTTTTAATGGTGCAAAAAATGGCTTTATTCTCAGGGTCAACTTTCAATGATAGTACTGAAAAGCAAAAGGTCTGCCTACTTGAATGTGCTGTTTATTTTTTTGGATTGGGACATTCTAGATGGGTAAAATGTTACTCTCTGTGGGTCTGAGGTAACAAAATTAGAGTATTTACTTTCCTGGAATTGGATATGCTGCACCAAACAGGTTGACTCACTTCTACCAATGATATGGCACTGCATTGAGTTTTTAGAATCTGCATCACCTTTCTGTTCCTTCCCTATTTCTCTATATTTCCTCCTGTAAAAAAAATGCAAGGCACTCTACTTACCAACCAGTGAATGAACACGTTCATGAATCTCCAACTAGTATAAATAGAATGCAATCATAGTTTGTTTTTAGCACTCTCTTCTTCCTGATGATTTTCCCTGTTCTGACATAGGTGGTTCTCCCTCTCAGGTAGGCAGTGCCTTTGCAGTCTTTTTCTGGTCCTTTATCCACATCTGTATTCAAGAAAGAATGTAAAAAATAGATCTTTTCCAATGGCTCTCCATGTTCTCTGGAATATAGCACATTATTAAATAACTCGTATGTGCCCAGAAACTGCTCCAGAGGTTCCCAACATGGATGATATCACCCACTAGAGGTTCCTGGAACAATACAGAGGGGGCAGTAGTAGACTTGGGTATAGTTGGGAGTAAAAGGTTGAATAGAAAGTAAGGGGAAGGTGGAAGCATAATGAAAGAAGAGAAGACAAAAATTTGAAAAAACATTCATACACGTTTCATCTATTGTGTAACAGATTTAGTCATAGTTATTACATTATTTTCCAAATAAATGCACAAAATGTAAGTTATAACCAGTCAATGGTCAAGTCTGCCAACTGGTCTTAACAAACAAGTATTGGCAGGTGAACATGCTGCACATTGTCAAGAAATCCACCATACATTCATTGGCAGGAATATGTGTAATACGATATTATACAGTTACATGATGTAATATTGCATCATCAAAATTTAAGTGTAGGAAAAAATACAAATTTTCAATAAATGATTAAACTTAAGATACATGATTTAAAATATATTTTTTGAAGTGAGGCAAATTTCAAAAAAAAATTAAATGGTTAAAAAAAGTTGATTTCTTGGGGGGCACTGAATATTTTTTTTATGGTAGGTCAAATTAGTTTGGGAACCTCTGTGCTACACAATAGAGTTAAAAAGGTAAAACTTCAATATTCCCTACCAGAGCCATACTTACGAGTGCTAGGACTTTGTACCAGGGTGCCAAAGTTAGACAGAGCAGCTAGTAGGGCAGTGGATAGAGCACTGGTCCTGGATTCAGGAAGACCTGAATTCAAACAAGGCTTCAAACACTTACTAGTTTGTTGTCCCTGGCAAGTCACTTATCCCTGTTTGTCTCAGTTTCCTCATATGTAAAAATGAACCAGAGAAGGAAATGACAAATCACTATAGTATCTTTTCCAAGAAAACTCCAGATACGGTCACAGAGTCAGATATGTCTAATGGATTAAATAAGAGAGCAATCAAACTTAGAGAGTTATTGTTAATACTTGCATCCCAAAGCATCAAAAATGGAATAGATCTTAGCACAAGAATAATCAGTTAAAATAGGAGACTACCAGATGTTACTTCCTCCTCTCCTGCTACAGTTTCTGTACCTCAGTCCAATTCTGCCCTGCTCCTATCTCCCCAAAATATTGACCTCCCCAGTATTAGCCTCACTGGCCTTCCCTGATACTTTTCTACCCTGGCCTTAAAATTCTTAGTTACATTATCTGATTCCTACCTTGTAGGAGGTAGGAGACTGTGTTCATCCAGGCATCAAACATAGGTACTGATGATCTGTGTTGCCAAAGCCAGGAGATATCTGAAATCAGATCTGGATCCACTATCATTGTGCAAGAAGAGGGCACTGGTTTCCCCTCTACGTTCCTAGAGATCTTTGTGCCATAGTTACCAATGGAGAGCATTGCTAGACCTCCTCAAATGACATCATGTTGTCAAGAATGGTAAATTTAATGACAGATTAAAAGCAAATAAGATAGTGATTGTTAGACTGTTATGTCGAACATTTCTTTTCATCTTTTCTTTTTTCCCTAAAAGAAAATATATTTAGTTTTTGTTCTTTGTGTGGAGAAGGTCAAACAGACAGACAAATTAATCCTGTCACCACCTCGGCTTTCTTTAAAGTAAATTGTTTTACTTCCCTGGGAGCATGTTAGGTTAGTTGTAATCCCACCTCTGTAATTAGAGCCAATACAGAGTGAGTAAAAAACAATAATATTAGCTGCAATTTACATAACACTTTAAGGTTTCAGAAGCCTTCCTTTGCGTTCTATCAATTTATCCTCACAACAACAATTTTCCGTAAATACTGTCATTACATCCATTTGACAGATGGGGACAAATGTCTTGCCTATGGTCACCAACTAATGAACGTAGAAGACAGTATCTGAACCCTGTTCTTCCTGACTCCACGTCTATCACTCTTCCTACTACATCATGCCATTTCTTACAGTTTTATTTGCTGAGGAAGATAAGGCAATAACTCAACACAGACCAATAGTCTTTCTAGAAACCAAAAATCACTGTAATTTCTAGCTATATAGTTTTCTTCCTCCCTAATAGAAACCATAGATTTATCCAGTTTCTCAATTTTTAAATATATAGAAAAGTACTATTAAGTTATCACATCATCATTCAAACTATCAAAATATTTTCAAGTAACTACGTGTATAGTTCTGTAAGAGACATTTCAAGGTGGCATAGTTCAATGGGAAGAACATTGGATTTTGAGTCAGAAGGAAGGATAGAAGCTTTTATCAATATGCCTCTTGGTGCTGGGCACTGTGCTAGGCACTTTACAAATGTTTCATTTGATCCTCACGGTAATTTTGGTAAAGAGGTGCTGTTATTATCCCTTTTTTGCAGATGAGACAAGTGAGACCCGGATAGGTTAAGTGACCTAACCAGGTTCACACTACTAGATTTATATTGATTGTAAGTCTCTGAATCCTAATCTTTACCCCCTCACTTCCCCGGCTTCCCTTTAAGTCCCAGCTAAAATTCTACCTTCCACAAGCAGCTTTTCACAATCCCTTTTAATTGTAGTGCCTTTCCTCTGCTATTTTTTTTCCAATTTGTCCTATGTACAAATATACATCCAGGTATGTGTGTATATGTTTACATGTATGCAAGTGTATATACGCATATGTGTATATGTATGTGTAATATTCATATATATAGTTTTCATGTTGTCTTCTCCACTAGACTCTGAGCTTCTTGAGAGCATGGACAGCCTTTTACCTTTCTTTGTTTCCCTGGTCTTTAGCATAGTTTCTGCACATGGTAGGGTTTTTAAAAAAATAAAAGTTTTATGTCACACACAAAAGCTGTCATAGGATATTAAATAGAGGATTTGGGTTTCCCAAAGTTGTTTTAAATAATGGAATATGATGGAGTATCACATAATCTCATAATTTGAAAATACCTCAAAGACCATCTGGAACAATTTGCTCCTTCATTTGCCACCAGCTGCTCTGCCTGGTTTCAACACATGCACTCGCCCCACTCCCCAGTCATGCCCACTTTTCGTTTTCCTTTTGTATGTCATCTTTGCCCTTTATATTGGGAACTCCTTCAAGGCAGGGACTGTCTTTCTTTTTATTTGTATCCTCAGTGTGTAACACAGTTCCTAGCACATAGTAAGTACTTAATAAATGTGTATTATATTTCCTTGTATCATCCATGACCAAGAATCCCTTTGAAAACACCTCCAACAAGTAGTTATCCTATCTTAAAGGAGGCAAAACCCAAAAAATTCATCCAAAGATCTTGATGAGTCATCAGATCACTATAGATTGAGAATTTACAATCCTGTGTTAGTTCCTAATTTTCTATCCTACTAAAAATAAGAAATAATATCAAATAGTATCTGTATAAAAAGTGTTATTAGCACATGTAAGTCTTGTAACTATGGCTTATTGTGTGGATGTCACAAGGGGGATTTCCTATTAGATGATTTTGAATTTTCCCTGAAGGATTTTCAAGTCATTTATATAGGCTTCCTTTATTAACTTGGTCCTAGGAGTTTCCTGATTTCCCTCTCTAGGTTTGTCTTCCCATTAGCACTTCACTTCACTATATGACATCTGTTTAAATGTCTTATCATTATCCCAAACTCATTATATCCAAAAGTAGAATCAGTATCTTTTTTCATCAAGACTGGCTACTCTTGCAAACTCACCCATTATTGTCAATAACACTAGATATTTCCTTAATATATTAGCTCCTTATTTGTTTCACTACTGATAGTCCAAACAGTTAATGCCACATTTTGCCAGTTTGATATTTCTCTAAAGTCTCTCTTAGTTAGTCCTTCTCTTTCAATTCCAAAATATCTATCTTGGTGCTGATCAACTCAGTGAGAACTAAAATAGCCTCCTAGTCTTCCTGCCTATAATGTCTGTTCAAATCTCTGACATGCCACTACTGGATTATTATTTCTTGAATACCTCCTTCTTTATTTCTCTCCCCCAGTCAAGGACCTACAATGATTCCTTCTTGCCAAGTCAAAACTCAGTATCCTGACACTCAAGGTCTATCGATTGTACTGAGATCACTGTCATCTCTCTCATCTCTCACCATTTCACAAAGTAACCTGGCTATTCCAGCCAGTAAGGTCTTCTTACTGTGGCCCAAAAATGTTCGTCTCATCCCTATGGCCAGGGTTTTACTAATAATCTCTTCCCTGCCTTTAAAATGTATTTTGTACTCCTCTGCTAAGCCAAAACTTAACCTTTTGTATAAGAACTAGCTGAAGACTTCATCCTTAAAAAAGCTTTAAGGCCACTCTACTGGACTGCTACTACGCATATCATCATATCTCAACTTTTATCATAATTGGCAACATGTTTGACCTCCCCTTACTAAATTACAAAGTCCCTGAGGCAAGAATTATATCTTTTTGGGAAAAAATGCACCCTCAATATTTGAAAGTACTGTACATGTAGTAGGGAGTTAGTGAATATCTGTTAGCTTGAATTATTGTTGAATTATTTCTCAGATCACTGAGGTGCTAAGTAGATTATTAATTTTAAAATCAATAATTTACAACAGAACAATATAATATGCACTATGAAAATAAACCATGGAAGATTTAATCTCATTTTGATCCTTTCAACTATTCAGAGCATTTAGAATTTGGAGACAAATATAAATAAATTTTCATTTTAGTTTATATATTTGTTTGATTCCTTTTAAGCTAAACATTGAAGTCTTGAGTTCAAATAAGATTTTTTTTTATGCTAAAGAAAAAATTTCCTGACTGACAATTCATCTTTTAATGTTCTACACTCAAAGCCAATTTAATTCACATCTTCTTTAACTGTATCTAAATTTGACATGTTGGAAGCAGTGCAGTTTTCCACTGAGCAGTATTTGAGTTCTCATCCAAACAGATAGATCATTCATATTGCTGCCCAGAGATAAATAAAATAATTTAGCAAATTGAATTGTGCCGTTTGGCTTGGTAGGAATAAATTGTCAATTATTTGCTGTGATTTGTCACTTTGCTTACCCTTCCTTAATGTTGTTTACTTCAACTTCCTTGTTTCTTTTCCAGCATTAAATTTTGAATTTGGTCCAGTTCTCTTCCTGGAACAGCACTTTCTGAACAGAAAAAAGACATGCACATGAATAATGAATACATCGCAATTGTATCACTTTACTGTTTCATGTTTAAATAAGATAAAATTAGTGAGGCACAGCACTATTTTTAAAGTATTTTATGGGGGAGAGGGGAAGAGGGATCATCCAGGTTCAGGAATAGAAAGCAGGATGTACCTTCTTTGGATGTCTTCAGGTCATCAAAACGTCAAGTCAAAAGGAGGACCAGACGCTCAATTGCCATTCAGCAGCTTGATCTGCATGGATGTATGTGCCTCATCTCCAGATGTTTGCTTGCATTCGTTACTTTTCTTCCAACTGTCTTATCAGTTATAGAAACACAAATAGGCATATTCTGTTTTGAAGGGCGAAATGTCCTGATGCTGGTGATATAATTCGCAATGCTATGCAGCATGTGTGAAACTTGGCAGGGCAATTGGCTCATTAGTAGTATACAGGTGTCAGAAACAAGCTGTCAGTGTCCGTAGTATGACTGAATTTTAGAGTGGGAAGAGTTCTTGGTGACAATGGAGTCCAATCTGGGTCTTAAAAAGAATCCTTGACTGCAACATATCCTACGAGTGGTCATTCAACCTCTGCTTGGAGACTTCTAGTAAGGGGAACCTCATGATCTCCTGAAGCAATCCATTCCCTTTTTGAACTGTTCTAGTTATATGGAAGTGTTTCCCTGACTTTAAGTGTTACCTCTTCACTACTTTCATCCATTTCCCTGGATTTTGATCTTTGGGGCTAAAGAAAGCAAGTTTCATCTTTCCTTATAACATTCCTTCAATTTTTTGCCCTCATTGTTGTCATCCTAGAGTGTTCTCAAGCTTACGGATGCTCTTCTTTAGCTGTATCACTGAGAACTGAACACAATAGTCCAGACATGATCTGACTAGGATATACAAGAATTTTGTCATCACCTCATTCCTGGAAACTGTCCATTCATTCATTACTACAATCCAAGATAGTTTTCATCTTGTTGCCTGCCATATCAATCAATAAACACTTATTATGAACCTGCCATGTGCTAAGCACTAGATCATACTACTGACTCTATTGTTTTTATCTATTTAATTTTCCATTTTTGCTTGTGGGACCAGGAGCTAGAATTATGATACCATTTACCGTTTTTGTGTGGGAAAATACTACTACTTTGTGTCACAGTCAAGTTGTAAGATCTTGGTGGACTAGAAAAAAGGAATGAATCTAGGGAGAAATTGACTAGACATAAATGTTAGTTTTTCACCTGGAGTTAAAAAACAATTTAATTTTGCAAGTATAAGATAGGGGAGTTATAGTTAGGTAGCTATTTGTCTGAAAAATTCTGAGGCAGGGGAAAGTTATTAACTGCAAGTTTAATAGAAATAAGCCGTATGATATTACAGCCAAAATAATAGAGATAGATTATGGATAAAAAGAAAGATGAATAGTCAAGATACATCAAGAGATCAAAAAGAGAGATAGAAGCAGATGATAGATATAAAGAAAATGGTAGGTAGATGATAGAGAATGGAGAGATAGAGATAGATGAAAGCAGAAAAAATAATAAGTGATGGATAATGGAAAGATAGAGACAAAATAGAGAGAGAAAGATAGATAATGGGGAGATAAATAATGGAGATAGATGATAGATGGAGATCAATAGATAGAGAGGCAGAGGGAAATAGAAAGACAGATAACAGGGAGATAGAAATAAAGAAGTAGAGACAGACAAATAGAGATAGAAACAGGCAGAAAGACAGACAGACAGACAGACAGATAGATAGATAGATAGATACATAGATACATAGATAGATACATAGATAGATACATAGATAGATACATAGATAGATACATAGATAGATACATAGATGGATGGATAAACAGATAAACAGAACTTATCCCCCATTCCAATGTAAGTTTCTTGTAAGTAGGGATTATTTACCCCAGCACCTAGCACAGTGCCTGACACATAGATGCTACTTATTAAATCTTTGTTGATTGATCCTTGGGCTGGTCATATAGTGAGAATGAGGTACAGCCTATGGTCAGTTCATGAGCTCTGCGAGTATGAATCAAGAGATTCTTTTGGAGTTGCCTGGTTTACTGCAGATTTATAGGTTGGTAACAAGAATTGGAATATCTGCACTGATAAAAATCAGAGAGCTATTTATTGAACTATCTATGCAAAATGAAACTCGTTTTCTTTCTGTCTTCAGTTATTTTAAATATATTTCCTGAAACTGGAACAGCTTCAAGTTTTCCAGTGTTAATATTTCCACTTGTTGGTATACATCTTGTCAGTTATGAAGCTCTCATTTTATCATCAAGCATATTCCTAGCCTATATATGTGGGTCATTCTGATGCTAGGAGCCAAGCTGTTGGGCCAGACACAATTGATGTCATGGTAATGAAACTTCACTTAAGTCAGAATATTTGTTTTAAAATACCAGCTCTGCTGCTGGCTAGTGGGCTGAGCTTGGGCAACTCATGGTATTCTCTTCTGAAAAATGGAGATAATGACTCTTGTCCTGCTGGCTGTGAGCATCAAAAGAAACAATGAGTAGAAAAGAGCTTCATAAAATATTATCCAAATGAAAGTTATTTGTTCTAAAAATTGGAGGTTATCTTATTTTTCTGTGATGGGAAGAATTTGTGTGGTGATACTACCATGTGATATCTATTTCATAATCTCTACATATGTCTTCTGTTATAGCCCACCTATTGATTTACAATGTGCCATAGGCATCAAGTACTGTTAACAGAGTCAGAAAGATCTAGGTTCAACACTTCGCCTTGGATACATGCTAGCTTTATGACCCTGAACAAGTGGACAAGTGGTAGAATCATATTTAGAGTGAAAAGGGACCTCAGAGGTCATATAGTCCAACTTTCTCCTTTTATAGATGCAAAAAGAGGGATAAAGTAAACTTTTGCCAGTGTAAGACAATAAAGAAGAAGCAGGATTCATAGCCAGGTCAAACTTTGGCATGGCCTAGCATACTAGAATTTGAAGAGACCTTAGAAACATCTGGTCTAATTTTACATATGATAAAACTATTAGGTTAAGGAGCTGTCCAAGGTCACATTTTAAGCATCCAAGACAGAATTTGAGCCCATTTGAACTCCAAAGAACCACACTACTTCAGTCATCAAGCATTTATTTAAAAACCTATGCTAGTCACTGCCTCACTAAATTCACTTCTCTGAACCTCAGTTTGCTTAGCTGCAAACTAGGGACAATATTACCTATGTACTTACATCACAGGATTGAAATCCAAGGGATACAATATATTAAATTCTTTGCAAATTTTAAAACTCTACATAAATGTTAATTATTATTACATCTAATTGTGTGCCTGAGGCAATAATATAAAACTGTGCCTCAATAATAAATGATGATTTTATATCTTTGTGCCCTTTAACTTTGTGCAGTGAAGGCAGATGCCCCACTTTCTAGGTCCTGCTCTCACTAGGTGATCTAGTGTATTTAACATTGAACTTGGAATTAAAAAACCCTAAGTTTCAATACTGCTTCTGACTAGTAGTGTGGCCCCAGAAAGTCACTTAACCTCTGTGGGCCTCAGTTTCCTTATCTATAACTGGGGATAATATCTTACAAGGTGGTTGTGAGGGTCAAATGAGATAATGTATATGTAAGGTGCTTTGCAAACCTTAAAGTGAGATATAAATGTTATTGATTATTACATGAATTTATTTCACATGCCTCTCATTCTGCCTCCCAGCTAGTTCCTCAAAGATTAGGTCATGTCTGCTAATTCTCTCATGTGTCTTCCCCTCCCACCTCATGCACTGAATATATTTTTTATTCTTTTGGATACTATATGTGCTTTTTTAGGTACATCTGTCAAGGATTACAAAAATTAAAACACTAAATACATTTCTGTACTTAGCTGAATTCATTCTTAAGTTCTGCTGTTCCCATTTCTGTTCAACAGTCAAACACTTATATTTGAAATATGTTAAGAGAGTTTGATCCTTTCCTTTGTCCTCAAGTCATTACATGGTATTAACCTTATTTCCTGATGTCTCCTTTAACAGCTTCCTTAGTGGTCTGTATGGAAAGAAGACATGGGACATGGGATGTTTTTGGGCCACTCTTGAGCAAACTCTGAAGGGCAAAATATGACTCTTTTTCTCCCTATTTTGTGCCCATAGCCTTCTACTCCTCCCTTTGTTAACCTAGACTTATGTGCTCAGGCAACCCTTGTCTCTTCTCCTTTTGGATCTGAAAACATTCCATTTACCCTAAGGAATAAATGAACGATGAATCCATAGAAGGTGGTTAAGAATCTACTGTGGGTAAAGCAGAATGGTTGGAGTATCATCACTCTTAAGGGAATTTGCATTGTAACTGGAACACAAACATTGAACTATAGGCATGAAAACATTTCGGGTACTGAGGGATAGAGGAAGGGAAGGATATAATTTTAGGATGGGACATAGGCCTCTTTGAAGTTTCTGAAATTTCACACCACGCACAATTGCTAGTTTCCACCAAACTCAAATGGAAGACCATTGCTGTTTACCCATCCCAAAAAAAACAAGATCCAAAATGCACTGATAACAGTCCCATCCCCTCATTGCCTCCCCCCAATTCCTATCTTATAAGGAACTGCTGCCATCAGGGACTGGAGCCAGAGAGCTGTCAGACTCTTGGCTGGGAGTCTGCATTTCACTAGCCAGAAGCCCACAGCTCTGGAATTCTTATAGCTTCTAAACAAACACAAAGCAGAATCTGCCTAGCTGCGATTTAGCCACCTCCCCTAGAGCTTCAGGTGGCCTGAGCTTCTTTTCAGTCCATTCAGAACCAAGTTATTCATTGAGCCAACCATGTGGGTGCCTCATTTGTTCTCCAGCTGGTTGCCTTGCTTTCTATCATTGGCACAATATATTCAGTCCCTCTCCTCTATCTTCTGGATGTTCCTCTTCTTGTCTATTCATGCAAATACTCTGCATTTTCTGATTGCAACAGTACATCATCTGTGGGAGTTATTGAAATATCCAAATAAGGGCTACTAGTGAAGTCATTCCATGTGGTTGGTATTTTGTTCATTTTTTAAAAAACCTATTTTTGAAAGGGACAGATCAGAATTTTTAAAAAGAAAGCTTGATCTCAAGAGATTTAAAATATATTAACTATTTATTATACATTAAAGAATGAAGAGTTTTCAAAGGAAGAAAACTGAACATCCAAACAACAAAGTATTTATTCCTTTCTGATTTCAGCCACTAAATTCCTCGAGCTAATACAGTTATGTATTAGGACATAGTCAATGAAGAAAGGGAATGCTGAGAACTCCATGAGAGTATATTTTTATATAGGAGCACTCATTTGTTTTTCCCTGGGTTCTTTCTAGCTTTTTTCTTCAAGCTATGCTTCAATACCTGAGAGATCTGTAATGTTAGCTGTTTAGATATATCTTCCACTGAGGCAGACTTCCCTCTCTCCCTAGCTTAAGATATAGTCTTTGAGATTTTCTGTGACTCAGAAGAAAGCATTCCCCCTTCAGCCAACCTAGTGATGAACCTGTCCAAATGTAGCTTTGCTGGTCCTCAGACTTACAGTCAGTTTCCCCTTTTACCCTTGTCTCCCACGAAGAAATGCTTCCCCTTACTGAGGCGAGCCTCATTACTTATAAAAGAATCCCATTCCATCCTTTCTTCTCCAGAAGATGCTCCCTTTTATTCTTTTGACTTTCTCAATAACCTTCAATCTCTTCCTGTCCAGTGGTAGCTTCCCTACTGCCTCTAAACACATCCATGTCTCCCATATCCCTAAAAACTCTTCTCTTGTTCCATAATCCTCATTAGCTGTCATCCTGTCTCTCTCCCTGCTTGCCTGGTTTAACATCTTGAGGTCACCTACAATGAAAGCATTCACTCCCTTTCCTTTCACATTATCTTAATTCCATCCTCGATGTTCTACCACCATCATTCAACTGAAACTGCTTTTGTCACAGCTACCAGTGATCTCTTAATTGAGAGATCTCATGGTCTTTTTTCAGTCCCCATCCTTCTTGTCCTCTGTGAAGATTCGGATGCTATCAATCACCTTCTTTTCCCAGATATTTTCTCCTCTCAAGGTTTTTGTGGCATAACTCTCTCTCCTCTTACCTGTCCGATCACTCCTCTATCTTCTTTGCTGGATCTTATTTAGGTCACGTCCACTAATTGTGGGTGTCCCCCAAGGCTCCTTACTGGGCTTTCTCTGTCTGTGTTATTTCCCTTAGTGATCTCAGCAGCTGACATTGGTTTTATTATCATCTCTATACCAATTATTATCAGATTTGGTTATCCATATCTAACCTTTCTCCAGATTTCCAGCCTCCCTTTTCCAACTGCCTGTTAGACATCTCCAACTAGGTGTCTGTTAGATAGCTTAAACTTAGTCTGACCAAAACTAAAATCACCTTTTCCTCAAAGCTTTCCCTTCTTCCTAAATTTCCTTTTACTGTCTCGTGCCCTATCATCATCCCAGGAACTCAGACTCAAAGTATTTCCTTCTCCCTATTCTGGCCATTTTCTCTGACTCCTCCATACCTGGACCTCTCTCCCTCCTCATCTCTACCTTATTGCTTCCCTGTTTTAAGACTCAGCTAAAAACCCACTTTCTGTTGGAAGCCTTTCCTGGTCCTTCATTCTGCTAAAGTTTTAGAGCATAATAAGTGGAAGATTAACTTCTCTTGCCTTCCTCCACTAGAACTAGTAGCAATTGGGGTATATTCTTTTGTTTTAAAGTTTTGTCTACCTTGGCAAGAAGACAGTGAGATCTGCTTACAGAAGAAGCCCTAATTTATATAGTATGTTAACATCACAAAGTGCTTCATACACTCATTACCTTTCATTCAATAACCCTGTATAATATGTATAGGCAGAACAATGATTAATGCTCCCATTTCACAAAGTATGAAACTGAAATCTCAAGAAGAGTCATCTATTTCCAAATTGTAAATAATAAGGGAGCCAAGACTTAAACAACAAAATCATGGAACTATAGAACGGGACTGAACCACAGAGGACTGATTTACAAATGCTGAACCTGAGACCTAGAAGATGACAGCTACTTTTACAAGCACACACAGCTGCTTAGTGGTAGGACATGGATTGGAATTCAGGTCTATCCCCAGTCTGGTGTTCTTTTTATTACCTGTCAGTCACTTATCCATGCTTGTCAGTTAGTCAATCAACAGGCATTTATTGAGACGAAAGCCGCCTATCCATATCAGTCAGTCGGTCATTAAGTATTTATTGAGCATGCAACATGTGTCAGACTCTATGCTAAGCACAGGGAGATCCAAAGAAAGAGGGGGAGCATAGTCCATGCCCTCAGGTTTTCACTCCAAATCCAGTGTTCCCCCCACCCCCACACAACAACATGAGATATTTCTGGTATGGCAGTTTCTGTTTCAAGGCTCTCCTCCCCCTCCATAAAGAGAGTGCCCAAGAGCCAGATCAATCTTTTCAAACTATCTAGAGTATGCCAGGGATGTAAACAGTTTAAAACATTCACAGAAAGAAAATGAGCAGAGGAATGAAGCCTCTTAGTTCTTCCTTTGAATATGTTATGGTGCTGTATTCGGTGTATTAAAAAATGAAAAATGAGTGTGCCCTAGATCTTCTGGTACCAGGCCTCTGGGAAAAATATCCCCTAATAAATGAGACAAAAAGGGAGCAATGAATAGAGAGTGGAGCATGTCACTTAACAGGCCTCTAACTTTCTGCTCTCATTAGAAGCGCTCAGCGTATAACACTGCTGCTCTCTGTTGGCCAGTAGAAGCGGATTGTTCATTTGGAGCAAGGCAGAGACCGGAGCCTTGCTGTGGGACCCCAGGCCAGCCCTAGGTGTATGCACGAAAGGGAGTCATTCTGTGTGATTTGTTCTGAGGGAAATGGAAAGGCTTGCTTTCCTACCTGAAACACTTCCAGGGATTTGGTAGGAGTCAGATCAGCCAGGCTTTCTTTTAATCAGTGCCACTGACTGACTATGCTGTCAGTGTTCATTGGGGCAGTCAAGGATGGTTTTAATTGCTCGTCTATCATGACCTGATGGTCAGCTTGTGACTTAACTACTTAAATAGCCAGGAACAAAACCCAGAGGATCCAGTGCTTCTCTATAAATAACAGGGAACAGCGACAACCAGTTATCTTTCAGACATGTTTAGTATCTCTGTCCCTACCCCAATCAATCAGTCATTTATTGAGCTGCTACTAAAAGCTAGGCTTTGTGCTGTACCTGAGGGATACAAGCATAAAAAATGGAACAATCTCTACCAAGAAGGCACATATATATTAATTGGCAGATGATAATGTGTGTATATGTATATGTATAGAGAAATACATAAATGTATTTTTAATAGATACACAGTTTATGGTGATATATATGCATATATATATGAGAGAAAGAGAGATACAATATGTATATATATATATATATACATATTGTATCTCTCTCTTTCCCTCTTCTTTTCTCTTTCTCTTCTCTTATACATCCAGGGACAGCATGAAGTTACTGCTACCACAGCTAAAACATGGAGGTAGGGATTGTTTCATTTTTTTGTACTTGTATCCCTCAGTTCCAGCAGAAAGTCTAGCATATAGTAGCATCTCAATAAATAACTATCTTTGTGAAATTTTAGAACTAGCCTTGACCCTCACCCTAGCTCTGGATCCACAAAACCAGATTGACCCTACCTCTTCTTCATCCATGACTCTGTTTTCATCCTTACTTCAAGGATCTATAAATTCCTAGGAAGAGATACTTCCTCTACCAACACATCTCAAATCCTCTACGAAACTTCAACCCCTTGTGGCCAGTCCTCTAAGAGGGCAGTACTAAAGCTTGTTCTCCATTGACATTGCCCTGAAAACACTAGGGTTAATTCTATGTTATGATGTGGCATGAGAGTAGGAATTTAATTTAATTCATTAACAAAATTTTTTTGTAAATAATGTATGTAATCATGAGATATAATGGGTAGCATACTTTTACTTGGAGTCAAGAGATCTGGATTCAAATTCCACCTCAGATATCTCTCAGCTAAGTGTGATCATAAACATGTCACCTAACCTCTCAAAACCTGTTTCCTCATCTAAAAATAGGGACAATGATGTTTGGAGGACCTGTCTCAAAGGGTTGCTGTAAGGAAACATTTTTAAACACTAAATGGCACTTAGAGGATATTTAATAAATGTTTTCTGATTTGATAGAAATGTGAATCATCATTAGGGATTTTACAGTTCATAACATTTCCAGATTTGAGTTTTACATTACTGTAAATCTCATTTGAGTTTTACAGTACTGTAAGACAGGCAACATAAAACAATAACCTTATCTTACAGACAAGGAAACAGTTTCCAGGGTGCCCTTATATTCTGTGGTATGGGTTGGATGAACTTTATGTATTAATAGACCTACCTATAAGATGTTCATATGGTCAAGGGAAGAATAAATAAGCTGGAAAGTTTAGGTTTCTGACAACCAGATAATGTCCCATTTTGTGGCTTCTGGCTCAAAACTAGCCTAATCATTTCTTTGCTAAACAAATAAACATTAGGAACTTTTAATCTTCTTTAGGGGATGTTAGCTTAGAAGAGCAATACATTGTACTGCCTTTATCCTTTTATTCCTTGTTACTGCTCTATTTGAAATTGCCCTTTGCTAATGCCCCTTAATGAGGGCTAACGGTTCCCTGGGTTTTGTTTTTGATTTTTTTTTCTTTGTTGTTGTTCAATGGACAAATCATTGGGTTGTGAACAGACGGTCATTGGGTCATAAGCTTGAATGTCTTATTACCATTTGCCATTAACCATACCAGGTATCAGGTCATTTTGAGACACAACACTGATGGATGAAGGCTTTAAGAAACCATGAATTGTGTTATCTAGCAAACACACTTTAAATATAAGGTGAGAGAGCCAGGTTCTTGGGCATGATTTTTAGTAGCTGTCTGATGACAAACAAATCTCTTAAACTTTATCTCACTAAATCTCAGTTTCCTCACCTATAAAATGGTAACAGATGCTTATATGTTGAAATCTTTTGCTGAAACTGGGCAATAAAGATGGTCCAGGCAGTACTGAAAGCAATAGATCCTTTCAATCAAGGGAAGGGCATGTTCCCGTAGTGGAGACAACCAAGGGACTACTGAGAAAAATCAATGTATATAACAAGGAAAGAATATAAGATCAGAGAATAAACAAATTTTCCCTGCTGAGACCAGGGCTAATACTTCCAGTAGAAGGCAGACTGCCATCCCTTTGGACACACACACACACACACAAGACTACCACCTCCAAAGTGGGTCTGGGGAGATCAGGGAAGGTATACAATCTGAAATATTATTAGGGAACCTCAGATGTCATGGATCATATGTAATATTAGGAGGAGAGATAACCAGACTTTTCAAGACAGACTGCTCCAGGACTTTGTCCAGGCTTCCTGGGACTCCGGATTCATCTTCACTTTCTCAAGGCAATAGTTCCACCATCTCTAGGATCAGGAAGCTCTAGATGTTTTAGAGGGAAGGAATGTCTCCTCTTCAAGTTGATCTGATTGGTTGTTCACCATAGAAGTCAAAGAAAAGAAACTGCCAGTAAGCATGGAAAATGGAAGTTTCTCTTCTAGGATAGAAAGTTCCAAATTCAGGATATTCTAGAGGATGGAGATGACAGAAGAGTAGGAGTCTAATTGGGACATAGACGTCTGAGAAGAGCTAGAAATTCTGATATTCTTCCAGAATACAGTACTCGAGTACCTACTTCACAGGGTTGCTGTAAAAAGTAACATGTGATGTTGAGTAAAGTGCTTTGTAAAGCTTAATACACTTTATAAATGTTGGCCATTATTATTATTACCTCTGAGACATTTTTTTTAATTTGTAGAACATTCCTCAATTGATACAGATCTTCACTCCTCTGTAACCTTTAGTTGCAGAGAATTGCCCGGGACACTTGGAAGTTAAGTGACTTGTCCATAGTCACATACCTTAGTACATCTCAGAGGCAGAATTTGAACCCAGGCCTACCTCACTCTGAGACTGGCTTTGCACCTAATAATCTCTACCTCTTTCATCTTCAAAAATAATTGTGACCAAAAAATTCACTCACAAGGGACAAAACAATGATGAGCCTTTTTGGAATGAGCAAGACCATGGACAACCAAATATTCAAGTTAGTAAGAAATTGATGGAGATGTAATAATGAAATCAATAACCACCATCTGTGTAACTTGATGATGGATATCATCCTCATAAAATCTCTTTGAATGAAGCAACATAAGTATTATCAAGTATTATTTTATATGTGAGTAAACCGAGGTCCACAGATTTTTAGGGACTAACCCAAGGACAAAGCTAATATATTTCAGATCTAGAATTCAAACTCCGTTTACTTGAGGCTTAATCAAGTGTTCTTCCCACTATGCTTTGGTGTAAGATCAAAGCTCTAGAATGCAATAAAATATGCAAAAGATTAAATTGCTTCATAAATGACTCAGGAGTAATTTCACTGTCATCTTTCTAAATATAAACTATCATAGTACAGGCAAAACTTTGGCATGCCAGTTACTCAAGAGTTCTGGATAATAGAATTCTGAGTAACAGAGACCATCACCATGGTGGGTATCACCAGAATAGACTAATTCACAACTAACTCTCTTTTTCTCTCTCTTTCTCATATACATATATATGTAAATATATGTGCGTATGTGTATACATACATGTGTACATATACATGCATGCATATATATGTGGACATACATAGTTTATATACATACATGTGTGTGTATGTGTGTGTGTGTATTCTGATGGACTCTCAAAAGCATCTATTTCCTCTGGGAAAAAAACTATTTCTTGTAGTTTATGCAATTATCCTATCTGCATTTGTGCCATGGGGTAGATCTGTTTCTAAAGAATAGATTTTCACTGCTTCTGCCTTTCACATCTGTATCATCTCTTCTTCACTATAGGTAAGAGAATAATGCCTTTGACCAGCAGAGAGCAGCAATGATATACTTTATAATTATCTTAGACTAAGTCTGGTGAACCTGACCAGTCTCTCTACGAATGTTTCCATTTCAACATCTACTGAGACTGTCTCAATCATTCTGTTGCCCATGATATTTGTTTCCATACACACACTCGGGTATGCAGACATTGTGACACTCATATACATAAGGGGTAGCATTGTACAGCTTTGTATCACCCAGTTTCAGCAAAAGATTTCAACATATAAGCATAAATGTTACCACTTTATAGGTTTCAAGCATATTGCCTGTGGGTCCTGAGTGGGGTGCAAACTAGGCTGAAATGGCAATTGAGAAATGTTTAACAAAATAAATAAAATTATAGCAAAATAGAGAATGTTAATACAGTGGTTTCTGAGTCAATATGTGCCTATGGTGGTCCTTATCTACTATTTAGTGGCTCCCGTTTCTATTTGTATTGGACACCACCAGCATATTGGGTAGAGTGATAGAGTGATAACCAAAAATATCTGGGGATACCGTACTAGCTCTCTAAATACAGGGTTTATTGTCATGGACCTCCTCTGAGCTCCAGACAACCTTCTAAGGCTATAAGTCATAGACGGCTTGTGTTGTACATTTAAAGTTGGAGTTAACACAATGATAAAGTCATGGGTCCTTGACACTTTACACATGTACATTAAACATACATTCAGTACTGACATATATATGTAAACATAAACTTCATGAAGATGTGTAAAAATTGTGCACATGTGTGTTTTATCTCTACATTTACATGCATTATACTATGTCAGATATTGCCTCTGCCACTGGATGTGTGACCATTAGTGACACACGATCACATGTACCTGCATATTCACATACACTCTTTTAAAAGCCAGTAGAACACAGATACAAAAGCAAGTGCTGGACTTTGAGACCAAAGATCAAAGGTTGTGTCCAGATCATAACATTATATGACCTTTGCCAAGTTATCTTATCTGTATGAGCCTCAGTTTCCCCCTCTCTGAAAGGAAATACTTTTTGTACTACCTATATCCAAGAGTTGTAAGGATAAGATTGGATGCTACATTAAAGAGGAGGCACTAAATAAGTCATGTTGGAAAACTCTTATCATGTACCACCCCCCCAGGACCATTGATTGTTACATGTTCTCCAGATTCTTCATCATCTTAGTCACCTTAACTCTAGATAATCTAGTCTATCATCTGGCAGTGTCCGTGTCTTTCAAAGGATAGCCGCAAGAACTGAACACATTACCTCAGATGGTATCTGACCAGCCCAGATTACAGGGAAGTGCATGACTCCCTTGATTCAGATACTCTATGTCTATTAATGCAACCCAAATCACATTGTGACTTTCACAAATTTGTTTTCTTTAGGGGGCAGGGAGGGCAAAAATATTTTACATACTGGGTACAAATGTGACTATAATTTAAACTTCATACATCTTCAAAATAAGGTAGAATTTTTTTTAAGCCAGACAAGATCCTCCTTAAATTTTGAAAACTGTGTATGTGATCTACACACTTTGACTGACAGATAAAACGGAAGAATAACAGACTAACATTCCTATACAACAGTAGCTAGGAGGTGCAATGGATAGAGTACCAGGTCTGGAGTCAGGAAGATTGATCTTTCTGAATTCAAATCCTACCTCAGACATTAGCAGGGTGACTCAGGGCAAGGCACTTAAACCTGTTTGCCTCCATTTCTTCATCTATTAAGATGAGCTGGAGAAAAACAAATGATACGCCACTCTAGTATGTTTACCAAGAAAACCCCAAATGGGGTCCTGAAGAGTTGGACACACCTGAAAAATGATTGAACCCCAAAAATACATCATAGGAGCTATAGAAAGCTTTCAGAACTAAGAGATGTTGTAATAGTATTTGACACGGAGGTGCTACACAGTTCCTGGATGTTGTTGTCATCATCATTGTCGTCCTTATTATCCTTATTTTGCTCCAGATCTTTCATCTATTTATTTATCCATTTTATTTCCTTAGAGAGCTGCCACTGTGGGAATGCCAGTGATGAAAATCAGCTCCTCATGTGTAGCTTTAAAGCTTAGAGAGTTATCTAGGGTGTTAAGGAGACAGCTGACTCACCAATGACAGCTAATAAGTGACAGAGGTAGGACCTGAACCCAGGTCTTCCTAGTTCTTGGATTGCATCTCATCTATTTTATTCTTCTGAAACTGGTTTAAGATGTGTGTGTGTGTGTGTGTGTGTGTGTGTGTGTGTGTGTGTGTGTGTGTGTTTGAGAGAGAGACAGAGAGACAGTGTGAGTGGAAGGTTGCACATAAAATGAAAGATAAAGCATACTATTGAGAGAAACATATAAAATGAGAGAGATGACACATCTACTTCCACCTATATAGATAGGAGGTATAAAATATAAGAAACCCATTTGAAGACTTATCAGAACATGAGTTTGTAAGTGGTCAAAATTCAAAATGAACAAAAATATATCTTCTATGCCTTCTTCTTTCCAAGTAAATGGAACACTAAGACAGTTGATAAATTCCCAGGTCTGCAAAACAATAGATGATGAATAAATATTTCAAGGAGGTAACTAGCCAATCACCCTCAGGTTTATGAAGGCTCTATTACTTGTTTTAGGGTTTCCCATTGATGAGGTTCAGATTCTGAGAACTGTCTTGAACTCCCCTTAGAGTTCACCCATTCAGATCTTCGCACTCAATCTGGCAATTCATATTCAAATCTGTTGCCCTTGGCCTAGCCTGGCCTTCCATGGTCTGTTACTTCTGGATTGCCCCACCTCCTTCCCACCCAAACCCTCCATTGTCTGATATCTCCTGATAACCTCCAAGTGTTTCCCACCCTGGATTACATCACTAGTTACCCCAGTCCCATCAAAATTCTCCTTAGACCCTCCTCCCAGGCCACTAGACCACCTCTAGATCTTTCCCAGGGATTTTCTGTACATAAATTCCATGAAGGCACTCAGGTTCAGTCCAGCTCAGACAGTCTAGCTGAGATTCTATCTGGCCCACTTTTGAATACAAACGTTACAAATGCTTAGGCTCCTTAAGAGTCAACCCAAGGGGGCGAATCTTTAATAAACTTTGTTTTTCTTTGGCTTTAAGAAGGCTTGTATCAAATTCATTTGAGCAGGACCTGGTATTTTGGGGTGCCCAGCACCCCTAAACCTCAACATAATGATACCTTTGGTTCATAGGCATAGGCATTAATGGCCTCAAATTTCACGGGAAGGGTTCTAAGACATAAAACATTGGATTCAAAACAGAAAGTCTTTATACTATGAAAGTAGAGTATGTTTATGATGTATTAACATTAGAGCAAAGTAATGTATAGGATAAAAGACCCTTACTCAAAATTTTAAATAAACGAAGAGGCTTCTGGATAAGAACAAAAAATGATTTATTATGGTTCTCTTGAGAAAGGGGCATCCCTCCACCAGAACGGGGCTAATCTGATGGAAGAAGGCAATTTTACAGAGGATAAGAACACCATTATATATCCTAACTCAGAGAATCTCACCTCCCTACTCTCCCACTTCTCCATTGGCTGGGAGGCAGGCTTATAGTCTAAGCACAAAAAACTTGACAAACCCCGGAAAATATTCACCTATCCCAGCACGCTTTCTCCCCTATTACCTAATTTAACTGCTGATGTGACTTTTCTATAGAAAGGAGGGGAGGGAGAAAAGGGAGAGCTGGGTAGTGTTGATGTGGCAACAGTAGCAACAGTATAACAAACAAAGGGGAGATTTGAGTAACTTCCAAGTTTCAACTACAGTCCGCAGCACTTTCACAAAGAGAGAAAAGGAGGGGGAAGAGGGGGCCAGCTCACTGTCCACAAGTCCTGGATAACTGAGGTATCCAGGGAGAGAGGCCTTATGGAAAAGAAATTTTATTTAGAAAATACAATATTCCCCAAATTTTTATTATGAAAAATCTTCATAACCTCTTCATCTCACTCAGTAATAAGACTGCTTTGTGCAATACTCTGAGATATTTTTATGTCTTCTGACCCTAGAATCTATCCCATCCCTTCTCTGTTTCTTTGCTTCTGTTGGCAGTCTTTTCTTCTGGGAATATCTTTCTTTTATCTCGCTGTTCATATTCTCATATTCATACTCTTCAAGAGCATGATCACTGACTTTTGTAGTTGGGGATTCTAGGTCTGAATTCTGGTTCTACTGACTGCTCTTGTATGATCTTGGGCAAGTAGTCAAATTTCTTCATTTGAAAATGAAGGGTATGATTACTAAGGTTCTTCTAGCTAGTAAGAATCAGTTCAAATACTCCTCTCAATATGAAGCCTTCTCCAAACCATACCTCAAAAGATCTTTCTATCATGTGATCTCAAAGTACTTCCTCTTCCTTTTATGCTCTCTATGACACACTCATTTGTATTGTATTCTTCTGTATGTCAAAACTCTTACTAGACTTATCTGAAAGGTGAATTTTCTTCTCCATCCTTGACAATCTGTTAACTAATTTTTGTTTGAATACCAGCTGATACCAAGACAATCACAAAATATTCCAGAGGAAATCTACCCCCAAATTATTTAATCCAACTACATTTTTGGAGTTAAGAAAACTGAGACACAGAGAAGCAAAAAAAGATCATAATCTAGTTAGTGTCAGAGCTAATATGGTACTCATCCACACTTTGAATGGTTCTTTACTATATAAAGCAACTTCCAAGCAAATTTACTTTAGTTAACAGACGAACAATTCTGGTACTCATAATATGATGATGGTGATGATGATAAATCCAGCACTAAGGACTGAAAAGTATAGTCTGAGGTTAGCAGCATAGTTATTATTATATGCATGTTTACAGATAAAGACACTGAGATTGAGATTTTAAATAACTATTGTATGGACCAGATTCATATTATCTTGGCTCTAGATGTATCAAAATGTTTTGTTTTGCTTTTTTACTGTTATCACGATCATTGATTTGGAACTAGAAGAGCACTTAGAGGTCTTCAAGTCCACTCTTCATAGATGGGGGGGTGGGGAGAGAGGGAAAAAAATACAAGTAAGACTTAAAGTCACTAGTCCAAGGTAATGTAAACAATATATCATAGACCAGGGATTTGAACTCAACTTCTCTTATTCTAAATCCATCACCCTTTCCACCATACTTTGCAGTGCATTAACCTTAACCTTATTCAGTGGGACCTTGAATACTTGTGTACTTCCTTAAGCTAAACCCTTTTTTGGATAAATAAAATAGATGTTTTCTAAAATTAGCTTAGAGCAGTAAGGTTCATGTCTATGGCCTTAGAGAGAATTAGAAGTTGGTGATAATTAAACCAGTGTTAAGGTAAGTAATGTTTTAACACATCATGTCTGCCTTAACATCAATTAAATTATCTCTGCTTTTGATGCTGGTCTATCTTCTATAAGTTGAAATTGAATAACAGTGCTTTAATAGCAAGCTCAAAGAATCCTGCCTTTGTATCTTTCATGTCTAGACTATTGACGGAGGTGAGAAAAATTCACCAGAAGCCTGAGGCTACGTTTTGATGCCTTCAACATCTGTAGTTACTTTTCCAAAGTTATTATGATGTACTATTTGCCAAATCTAGTGACCTTTTCTCAATACTTACCCTTCTTGACCTCTTTGCAGTGTATGTCACTATTGATCTCCTTTCTGACTGAAATCTCTGAGTCACTTTTTGTGTGTATTTATCCATGCCACATTCATTAACTTTGGTAGTTCCCTGAAGTCTTTGTCCAAGGTCCTCTTCTCTTTTCTTTCCTATGTTCTCTTTCCTGGTGATCTCATTATCTCCCTTGAGTTCCATTTTTATGCAGAGGTTGTTTAAATCCATCCTGATCACTCACCTGGGTTCTGGTCTCATAAGACCAAATGCCTACTATGCATTTCAAACTAGAATCTCATAGGTATATTCCAAAGAGAATTCATTATCTTTTCAGCCTAATCCCCACTCCTCATCTGAATTTCCCCATTACTGCTAAGGGCGCTATCATACTTCCATCACACCCAGATTCACAAGCCAGTGTCAGGTTCAGCTGCTTACTCTCTAACTCATATACCTGACCAGTTGCTAAATCTTGTCCGTAGTATCACTCAGACAGTCATAACCCTAATTTAGGTCCTAATCTCCTCTCTCATAGACTATAGCAATAACCTCATAAATGCTCTCACTGTCATCTCTAAGATTACTTCCCATCTGACTTGTGTGTATCAATATGTATGTGTCACATACACACACACACACACAAACACACACACACAAACTAGAGAGAGAGAGATTCTATTTATGTCGATGTTAACTCCCCTCTTTTTCTTTATGTCCCTAGTGTTTAAACACTTGGCACATAGTAATCACTTAATAAATGCTTAATAATTGATCGAAAATAAGCCCTTAACTGACTCTTCCTGAGACATGAAATGCCAGAGAACAAAGTGCTATATAGCAGAAAGAATTGGGTTACTAAATATTAAGGGTACTATATAAAATAGCTATTTTCCTTGGAGCAGTCTTGTGACATAGGTGATACATATTTTATATTTTATAACAAATATTCCATGTGGAATAAGATGATTGCATTCAAAGCCTGATGCTTTTATTACTTCCTTGTGCTGCTCTAGGATAAGCTTATTCTCCCTCTGAGGGCTCTAGTTTTCTAAACATCATAATGGATTGTTTAGCTAGAATGTTCTTTAAATTCTCTTCTACCTCTCAATTAGGCAGTTTTGGCTCAGTAAAGTGAGGTGAGGTAAACATATGGGGAGGCAGCAGAGCCCAAACTTGAACCCACATACTCTAAAATCTTTCCTCTCTCTTTTTCATTCCCTTTTCCCTCTCCCTTTCTTTCTCCTTATCCTGCCTCTACCTCTCCCTCTCCTATTGGAGTGGAATATTTTGGTAAAATAAGTTGATTTTTAGAAAATAAATTATTAATAGAATTGAGAAGGGTTGTTTTGTTTTGAAATGTCAGTTACTTGGAAATAAACACAGACTGAGAAATATCTTGTGGGTGCAGAAATCAGATGATTCATTAAATGTTTTGAGCTCCTTTATCTTGGTAGAAGAGAATACATTTGCATAGCTGTGAGGGGAGGTAGGGAGTCCTCTAAATTTCTCTTGGTCTTTTAGTCTCCCAGATTTTTTTTTAATGTTGCTTTCACTTTCCCTCAGGCTCGTTTCATACAACTGATCTTTAAGCTCCAAGCCTATTAAATTCAACATTTGAAGGTCAGTGTTAAGCAAAATCAAACCTATAGTTCTGATAATAAACTAAGCTGGTTATGCAAAGCAAATGTAAGTGGAGCTGAATAGGAATGGGATTAAAAAAAAAAGTTCTGCCATTTGATTCTCTCAAATATCAATCAAGAAAGATAATGAATTTTTGTCCCTAGTGCACAAAAGCAATTTAATATTTTAATATTATTGTTTATGTTAAAGAGATCTAAAAGTACTGGGAAAGGCAACTGAAATGATAAAGGAAGTGAGAATAAATGCCCAGGCTTTGCTCTCACTTACTCCTTACTGTAACTCAAAGAGAAAGGTTTCTACAGCTATAGATATTCTCGATTTACGGATGAGAAAAATGAGACTTAGAGACATTAGGTGAACTACCATTGTCACACAGATAATAAGTACCAGAGTTAAGTTTGGAATGCACTCCAGATTGGAATAACTTCAGGTTTAACACTTTGCTTTTCCAGTCAACCTCTCCAATGATGCGGTTGGCATCAACTTGCTGTAGACCATAGTTCTCAACCTGGGGTCCACAAACCCCACCAAAGTGTCCATGGGTAGCTTTAAGAAAGTGCTTGAACTTTGGCTGAGAAAAAAAATACATCTTCATTTCAATATAGTTTCTTTTTCTAAATCATGTGGTTTTTTATTTATTAAAAATACTAAGCTTCCCTAGACTGCTGAAGAGGTCTGCTTCACACCAAAAAAGTCAAGATTCCCCACAATGAGGGAAACAATACTCCATGTGGAATAACATGATGGGATTCAAAGCTTGATGCTTTTATTACCTACTTGGGCTGCTCTAGGATAAGTTTAATCTCCCTCTCAGGGTCCTAGTTTTCCAAGCATCAAAATGGATTGGTTAGATGGAATGTTCTTTAAATTCTCTTCCAACTCTCAATCAGGAAAGAGGAAAAGGTAAAAAAGCTATGGATGTGGTGGCAAGGGAAGTGTGTTTGCCAAAAACCTTATTTTCTGTACAAGCTTGGAGATAATTTGCAGGTGTCAGAATGTTCTTGGTAATAGTAATCCATCAAAACCAAACATAAAAAGACAAGTTCTTTGGATAAAGGACAAAAGGATGAGTAATACTCTTTGCTTTGCTACTAAAAAACAGCTTGGGATAGTATACACACACACACGTATGTGTATGCATGTACATACATATATGTCTTTGTGTACACACATACACATGTATATATAGCATGTTATATGTAACAATATAACATTTTATAATGTTATTTTTGTAAAATAATGTATTTTTGTAAAATATGTTATGCATATTTGTTATATATAGTATATATTTTTTAAATCTATATGCATATTTTGTATGTATGTGTGTATATATATGTATATATTTTTCCATGTGTGTGTATGGTTGTTAGATCTTGTTCAACTCTTTGTGACCCAACAGACCACCACATGCCAGAACTGTCCATGGAGTTTTCTTAACAAGGACACTACAGTGTTTGTCTCTTCCTTCTCCAATGGATCAAGGCAAACAGAAGTTCAGTGACTAGCCCAGGGTCACATAGCTAATAAGTATCTAAGGTCAAATTTGAACTCAGATCTTCCTGACTTCAAGCCCAGAGACCACTAACTGCCTATATGTGTGTGTATATTATGCATACACACGTATATGTGTACATGCATGTATACATGTATGCCTATTTGTAAAAAGGGGAAATTGATCAAATGACATCAGAGGATTGTTTGACTTAGAGGTACTATGCTGTAATGAGAAGAGCACTGAATCAGCTGTCAGGACATGTGGGTTCTAGACTGGAATATGCCACTTACTCTTGTCTCTAGCATAGCATGGTGTGTTAGAGCATTCATTAAACTGAATGTAAGAAGACTTGAAGAGTTCAAATCCTAGCAAGTTAATTTATTTTTTTCCTCTCTGAGTCTCAGTTTCCTCATCTATAAAATTAAGGAGCTGGGCTAGATTATCTCTAAATTCCCTTTCCACATCTAAAATCTATTTAACATCTCTGTTGATTTTCTCAGCTGTAAAATGAGATCAATCGGCTGCTCTCCAAAGTCCCTCCTCACTCTAGGTTTTTCCTTTCTCCTCAACACACTATGTTTGACTTTTTCCTTGGTAATTAACTCTGCAAGTAAAGTTGAATCCACTACCACTTCTTCCTCTCTCTTTTTGTCTCTGTCTCTGTCCTTCCCTCCTTCTTTCTCTCCCTCTCTCTCCCCTCTGTATCTCTCTCTCTCTCTCTGTATATATGTGTTTGTGTGAAATGACATAAGCTCTTACTTTATGTTTACAGCTTCTACTTCACAGCTAGAATCTGTGCTGCTGAACTTAACACTGAAAGCATCAACAAAAAATGTCAATGGCTGAGCTATTATTTCTTCCTAAATTTGTCCTTAAAGTTTTTAATATTTGTAAATAATATAACAGGAGAATAGGTAAGAAAAGAGAAAAATAATTGGAGTTACTTAATCCAGAAAAGATAATGTTGTGAAATGGAGGACTTGATGACTGTCTTCAAGCATATAAAGCTGAGGATCTTAACATTTTGTGTGTTACAGATACCTTTTCCAGTCTAGTAAAACCTATGGACCCCTACTGGGGATATATTTAATAATATAAAGAAATGATATATTTCAGTTAAAACTTAATAAAATTAAAGATATCTTTTTTCCCCATACAAATTCACAGGACCACTAAACTCTATCTATGAGTCACCAGGTTAAGAAGCCCTGAGATGAAGGGTTCTACTGAAAGAAATGCTGCATAGTCATTCTCTTTGTCTTCTACAAAAGCCTGAAAGAGAAGAAATGGATTTAATTTAAAGCAGGGAGAATTTTCATGGATTTTAGAAAGAATTTGACCATTAAATAAGCACTGGGATTTGTTCTGAAGTGAAAGTGTCATCTGAAATTGAATGATCTTATTAACAATGGAAGTTGATTGAGCTAAAGAAACATTTCTAATTTATCTTTACATCTCATTTAGTATCGATCATGTTTTTCTTTAGTAACTCAAGGTTCCATGATGTCACTGGTATGGTATAGTACAAGAGACAACAATTCTTCTGGGATTTACTTGTTCGTCTTTCATTCTGAAGAGGACCAGTGATGACATGGGTAATGTTGTGACTCGTGCACAAACTGGATTTAAGTGAGGTAGAGTTGTACGATGTCATCAGCCTTACTCTGTCTTCCTGAATCATCAAAATCTAGTGACAGGACAAAAGTCAAGATGAGTCGTGACTGACCAGGATGCAGTAGATGGCCTTGGCATCTTGATACCTGACCAGTCTCTAAGGGTTCCACAATGCCTGCTTCATGGCTGTTGTAACAGATTGTTCTCATCTGCCCATTCCACTAGAGAAAATCTTCCCATGCTTAGAGTAGATATGCGCCTAACTCATCAATAAGTCTGAGGCCTCAACTTGGTTTAACCAGTCTGTCTAGGTTGTCTACTGGGTTATGTCCACTGTGCATACTCTAGTCTCTTGGAGCCACAAGTGAATTGGGTGGACATGGACATCAAAGGTGGATGAACAGCCTTGAAAAGGGTTCAGCAAACTGTCACACCAGAGGTGCTAGTCTTCCTTGAACACCCCACACACTACTAGGATATAGTAATAGTAGTAGTAGCAGTAGGAGTAGTAGAAGTAGTAGTAGCATTAGTAGCATTAGTAGCAGCAGCAGCAGCAGCAGTAGTAGTAGTAGTAGTAGTAGTAGTAGTAGCAGTAGTAATAGTTTATTGCTGTTATACATAGTAGTTTAAGATTTTCAAACCCCTTTGCATGTGTTAACTCATTTGAATAGTAGACATTCTTCAGAAATTGCAATGGTCAAAGAATGCAGCCAGTCTTATGCTTTCAGAATGCCCAGCCCTTTTACACACATAAATAACCACAATGAAACCACAAGACAACCATGTGAGTTATAGGTATTCCTTTATCATTATCATTATTCCATCACTTTGAAGATGTGTAAATCTATGATGGGGAATAAAATGGGAGATCTTGCAGCTTGTGCCAGGGACAAGATCTGAACCCAAGCCTTCTTCTCTGGAAGCCCAGAATTCTTTCTGCCATACCACAATGCCTGCAATGAAATGGAGTGGGACTTTAGTGTCCAACACAAAATTGCAGCTTGAATAGATCTTCGTAGATTTTCCATTTTCTGCAAGTATCTTCTTCTAGTCTCTACCATTTCAAAAGTTGCCTATGCTTTCAGTCTGACCTGATTCATAGGCTCTGTAAGCGGAAAAGTGTCTCTAGATCATCTACTTCAATTAACTCCCTCATTTTAGAATGATGATAGGTAGCATTTATGCAGTACTTTAACGGTGCAAAGTACTTTCTGAACATTATCCAACTTGATCCTCAAAACAACCTTAGGAGACAGGCACTATTATCATCCTGATTATACAGATGAGGAAGCTGAGACAGAAGTTGAGTGACCTCTGCAAGGTGACAAAGTAATAATCTGAGACCTGATCTGACTCCAGGTCCAGTATTGTGTCACCTGTAGCTGTGTGATTTTAAAAATCACAAAGCAAAGAGACTTGTTCAAGGTCACATAACTAGTAAGTGTCTGAACTCAGGTCTTCCTGACTCCAGGCTCAGTGCTCTGTTTACTTTGCTACCTAGCTGCCAACAATTCTAGCCAATATTTAATATAAGGCAGCAATGTGTTGTACTGCTCTCCTCACCCCTAACAAAAATATTAGCAAATATAGAGAGAAATGTTATACTCATTTCATTACTTCAAGGTGCTTCCTGTACCATGAGGTGCTATTACCTCAGATAAATCTGTATTTATACAGATACGACAAACAAGTACCATGGAAAGCAGAGCAGATTAAGCATAATGCGGCTACAACTAGCCCGTTAATATATTGAAATCACATACCTAAAAGCCAGCTGCTTTAAATTCTACCCTGTTAGAAAAAGTCAATGGCAGAAATATTTTTCCTGTCTTATAGATCATTAAGACTTCCTAGTAGGATTGGAAGTAAATTCCAAAACTGAGAACTTACAATAAAAAAAAAAAAAAATCTGTCTCTAGATCTCTGGAGGTGGCATTATCAAAGAGTCATCATCATGAAATTTACTTTCCAATTTCAATTTTCATCATGATACCCTAAAGTAAAGCTTGTAATGGTCAGTACCCAGACCACCTATGGACATCAGTTTGATTTCCCAATCCACTCTACCCTCATCCCCAATTTTGTTAGCTCTTCACATCCACTATGTATCTCCAGGGGATTATTCAACATTATTAGTAAAATGTAGAAAAGGATAGGATTGGGGCGGGGTAGGGGGGACCTGTTACTACTTTCACAAGTTGGTAAATATCTGTGGTACCTGATGGTTTTTTCAAACTCAAGTAAAGATTGCCTTAGGATCTCTTGAAAATTTTAACTCTTTGTAGATCACATTTCTGGAATGGTATGGGAAATGTTGAAAGAGAGACTTGTACCCATTATTTCAATTTTGCACTGTTGTAACCTGCCAAGCATTTGCAAAAAAGCATGAAGCTGACTCTGGATCATCTGTGTAAAATACAGATACATACATGCATATCATATAGTTATATATATATATATCTTAACTGAGAAGTGATAAGCACAGAGAGATCTTAGAAAATTACAACTATTGTATTGATTGGCACATGAATGACGTGGAAAAATTAATGATTATTCCCAAAGAAATTACTGAAAAAGTTTTATATTTTAAAGGTTTGGCAGGATAGTATCTGCCATAGGTCAAAGTGGAAAGAATATTGGTTTGAAAGTCAGGTGACCTGCCTTGTAGCCCTGCATCTTACTGTCAACTTAAACAGATACCTTACCTCTCAAGATCTCATTCTCATCTATAAGGAGAAATCAGATCCACAGATGAGGAGATTATACTAGGAGACCTTTAATGTCCTATTGTGCTTTCCAAGTCAGTGACTGCGTGATTATATACCCCCTGCATACTTAAACTATGTTCACGCTGGGGATTGTATTTTGCTTTTCTTTACATCTTTAGCACTTAGCACAATGCCTGGCACACAGTAAACATTTGATAAATATCTATTGACTTACTGACTGGCTCTACCAGATGATCACCCATAGATCATTTGTTTAACTCAAACAAAACATAGTCCCCAGAAGCAAAATATGATAACTTATTGCAGCATAAAGTGACTGAACTTGAAACACTGAGAAAAGTTGTTCTAACTCTAGCCCTACCACTCCCTGTTTGGAAAGTCCTTTCCCCTTTCTTAACCTTAGTTCCTTCCACAAAAATGACAACATTTGAGCAGGTGATCCCTATGGTCATACCCTGCCCTACAATTCTATAGTGCATCTATGATTTCATTAAGGAAATAAAAAGATCTTTGTAATGAGAGAGTAAGTTGGGCTAAATTTATTAATATGTATCAGTAAGTAGAAACTAGTATTACTGATGCCTATTACTAAATAATAAAATAAGGAAGCTATTTAGGAAGAAGGCTCTTTTAGGCTTTAACATTTTCTAAGGTAGACTGGCCAACCGGTCGAGACAATACAACATTATCACACAAGACAGATGTGTGGTAGTGGCTCAGGTTTGTCAATCTGTCAATAAACATTTTCAATTGCCTATTCCATGCTAGTCTTAAAGTCCAAGTCAAATAATAAAAATGCAAGGTTTTATACAGACAACAGTTCAGTGGGTGTAACAAAGTGATTGTTTAATGACCATGAATGTTTATATTGCAACCTTTCCTCTAGGAAAATAAATGTTCTTATAGAGATCAAATTCTAGCAAAGAAAGAAGATTAATCTTTAAATGAGCTGGAGCTGTTTTTAGCTTCGTTTTTTGCTTCTCCCAATAGACAGTTTTTGGGAAAAGGACAAAGAATCTATGCCATGAGAGAAAATTGGGGGATTAGCTGAAGAGTTATGATCTTCTATTTTAAAACCTCCAAAGGGATGACACCTTCACAGACTCTTCTCTTATAAGTCTTCCTATAAGCCAGCTTTAATTTTTATAGGACATTGCTCTGTAAGAAATGAAAGTAACACACGTTTTAGTCTCAGCCCAACCCCAATTCCATAAAAACAAAAATTGCGCAAAGGGGTATCCCCTTTGTCCATCATCCCTAGAAACATCCCTCCATATCGTCGGCAGTTACTTTCACCAACTCTCAACCTCTGTGGAGACTTCTTCGTGTAACGGCTTAGTTTTATGATTTTGAGGATACTGGAAAGTCATCTATTCAAGACCCTTCTATGCAAAAAAGGAAACACTCGAATGAGTGCCTTTCTGTTCCCCTTGTTTCTTGGATTTAGCCTTCCCTCATCTGGATTCAGCACTGGGTTACTAAACTTTACAAATTGTTGGGTTGTCACTGTGGAGCTATGAATAATAACACTTAATTAACAAAGGCACACAGCTCCAACACCTTTTACTAATTAATTTACCCCAACTTTAATTGCATTTACTTCCCAGTTTCTAACTCCCAACTAAAGCCACTAATTACTTAGTGCTAATTCTAACTTCTATAGCCCTCTCAAAGGGAAAAAATGAAGATCACTTACATGTGGGGAGCAAAAAGAAGCACCTAGTTTCTCTCCTTAAAAGATTTAGGATAGTGAATAGATAAAATCAATTTCCATAAAACATTTAACCTTCCTAAGAATAATTTTTTTCCTAAAATTTGACTTCACCCTTATTGGAGTTTACTTTTCTTAGCCTTCCTAGGCTAGGAAACAAGGGAAGAATAAGTCCCATAATGGACTGTGAAGAGCCACTGGCCTGGTCTTAAGGATAATAACATAGAGTTCCATGAGTCACCCAAACACAGGATAAACAAATTCACGCCGAGAAGATGGGTGAAGAGACATTAAGGATAATAGACCAAGGGAAGTAGAAAACATAAAACAAAGATATGGGCCTAGGGGGCCAATTTGTATAGCTGAAATCCGTTTGATGCGCTCCACAACAGACCCAACATGGTTTCTGTCCTTATGAAAAAGTATTATTAGAATAAACAAGTCATTTACAGACTCACTTCATTAACCCACACTGAGGAGATGCATTAATAACTTGGAGCAACTAAATTGGCTCTTTGGCAAGTCCTACATTCAGGGCTAATCAATTTCAATGAAATTGGTTTAGTTAATCCCTTCTGAGAAGTTAATTAATTTTTTAAACAAATAAACTGACCTTGTCTACGCCACCTTCTAGGTAAAGGAAAGAAAATGATTAATTTAAGCACTTTTAAGGAGTCATCCCCTCTACTAAAGATCAGAAGTAGTCTGTGAATTTCTTAGTTAATGATTAAGATTAATGACTAAACAGAGAGCATGAATTGGAGTAATCAGTAGACATTACGTGGAGCTTTCTAAATTTGGGGATACTAGAAAAAAGAACTGCCAGGTATTAGATCTAACTGAAAATGGCTTTTGTGGGAGATTGTTTTTTTCATTATTATTTTTTTTCAGAATTACTTTTCAAAAAAAAAATTAACATTCATATTTTTGAAAGTTGGAGTTTCAATTTCTCTTCCTCCATTCCTTCCCTCCCACAACCATTGACAAGGCAGTCACTGGGGTAGTAATTAAACATTTGAGGTCATATAAAACATATTTCCATGCTAGCCATGTTGCAAGAAAATTAAAGTAAAAAGAATACTCTTCAACCTGTACTCAGAGTTCATAAATTCTCTCTCTGGAGATGCCTAGTATTTTTAATCTGGGTCTTTTGAAATTGTCTTGGACTATTGTATTGCCCAAAGTACCTGAGTCTTTCACAGTTGATAATGTTTATGATAATACTATTGCATCTATAGTGTTCTTTGGGTTTGGCTCACCTCACATTGCATCAGTTCATGTAAATCTTCAAAGTTCTTTTTTTCCTGAAATCATTCTGTTCATCACTTTTTAAAACACAGTAATATTCCATCACAATCATATACCACCTAAGTTTTCCCAGTTATTGAACCATTCTTCGACTGATAGGCATCCCCTCAATATCCAATTCTTTTCCTCCACAAAAGGAACTGCTATAAATATATTTGAACATATAGGTCCTTTTGCCTTTTCTTTGATCTCTCTGGAATACAGACCATTTAGTGATATTGCTCTTTTTCCATTTAGCAAATTCTGGTTTTATGGTGTTATTTTCTTTATTTTTGTACTTTTTACTAAGCCATTTTCCCCCACAATTTTCTCCCTTTGCTCTCATTTCTTTACATAATTTTTCATCTACCACTTTTATTTCATTTTGAAAATCAATTTTTTTAGCTGTTCTGGAAATTCTTGTTGAGCTTGTGTTTAATTCACATTTTTCTTTGAGATTTTGTTTATGGCAATGTTGACATCATTTTCCTTTTTTGAACTTGTGTCTTTGTCTTCCCTTTCAGGATGGTAGCTTTTTATGGCCATGTTATTTTTTATTGTTCATTCATTTTTCTTCCTATTTCTTGACTTTGAGCTTTACGTTAAAGTTGGGCTCTGTTGCTGGGAGGGGAAGGGGGAAGCACTTTTTTGTATTTCAGTTCTTTTTTTTCAGTCACCTGAGAGTTTTGAAGTTTTTAGAGCTTCACAGTAGTATGATTTGAGGAGACGCATGGTTATTGCTCTCCTGTTCCCTACCTAAAAGGGGCCCCTGATTTCTTGAAGACAGGAGTGATAATGCTTCTCAGGGCCCCTGCTCTTCTATAACTGCAAAGGCTCCTCTCTGCCCTAGAACTGTGACACAGAAGTGTATCTAGGCAGTGGAGTTGCCAAAAAGTGTCTGGTCCTGTACCCAGTAGTAGCAAAAGAGTCCTCTGTAATCTCTTTCTGACCAGATGCACAGTCGCCTTATGATATTTGGTTTCAAAGCTCCTGAAGCCATTGCTGCTGCTGTCACGGCCAAGTCCCACAACTGGTGTTGCCACCATGTGGACTCCAGGCAAGTCTCTACCCCAATGTCCTAGAACTCTCCTTCTAACCTCCTAAATTGTCTTGGCTGAAAAAAAAATGCCTCATTCTGACTTTTTGTTGACTCTTCCACTTGAGAATTCAATCTGAGGCATTATTTTTAAATTGTTTGGAAGGGAATGTTGGGAGAACTCAGCTGTAGTGCTTCCTCTATTCCAGCATCTCAGCTTTACCTCTGGAGTTTTGAGATAGAGGTTTGTACTCTGGCAATAGAGAGCTTCAAATAGTGTGAATGATCATTTATGACCTGGAGAAAACTTGAGATATTTGTTAGACTAGATGACCTCTAGAATCCACTCTAAGATGATTTGATTATTCTAAAAACAAAAAGACATTTCTTGATGTTGTGGGACATTAAAAAAAAATAGAATCTCAATTTCTAGGGGGGAAATGGTAATTCTAGATTTAGCCTGAACAACTTTTCCCTTCCCTCTCTTTTAGGTATTACTAAATATGGCAACTTAGGGATAAGATTGGGATAGCACTATATGGCAAATTATGCCACCATAAGGCAGCATGAGATCATCAGACATCTGGGAAATTAGGGATAGGGAAAGGGACAAAAGCAAGAGACAAAATCAAGAGAGGAAAAGTTGACTAATGGAGGCAGAAAACCTATTTCACAAGATTGCTACACTCATTCTTGGTAAAAATCAGAATATCAGAAATTGTGTTTTCCTGTCCATATATTAGAATAGTAGCTCTGCTTTAGCCAGTGGATTTTTAACCTATTAATTGTTAGAAATATGAGTGGCATATTTAAATAGCTAACATCCATAAGGGTTTTACTGGAAACCTAGCATTTATTTATTTATTTATTTATATTTTTGCCAAATCCCTGAAATAAGTTTATTCTTACAAATGAAATTTAACATTGATTGGAAAGTAATTTTGTTCACTTGATGGTGCTGGCCCAGAATATGTTTATTAAGACCCTCTTTTTCCCTTGATCTCCATTTGTTCCCAAAGGCTAGAATTTGCTGTAGAGTTATTGATTTGCCCTTTAGCACAGTGCAGCAATGTTTGGGGTTAGAGTTTTGAGCCACTGCAGTTATGAAATCAAACTTTTTATGTATCGCTGAATCAGCTATCATTGGAAAAAGGAAACAATTTACTTCTCATCTTGCTTGTTACTCAGTAGTGTGAACTGTGATGTCCTTCTCCACTTGCAAGACCAGGTAAGTTAGATTTCACTCTTCCCCTACGATTCTCCAGGACTTTTAAGAGAATTTGGGCATCAAGGTCCTCTGTCACTGGCACCAGCCTTCACCAATGGTGTTGCCTCTATTAACTCAAAGTAGTACAAACTATAATTTTCTGATTCCAAGATGACTATGCATATCTGAAATCCAGAACATTTGCTACTTTTGGACTTCAGATCTCTTACTAGCTAGTCTGACTCACTTTCATCCTGGCCAACAGAAACCTTAATTCTGGGGTTTGATTCCAATTGGTTGGGGCTTCTTTCTTTGAATAGCAAATCTGTCATGTTAAATCACATTTAATTCACTTTATCTTTTCAGGTAGTGGTTCATAAGTGGTTTCTCATGCTCCCAGGTATGCTTACTGATTCTTTCTTTCTGAAATGAGCAGTGCTGTCAGAAGCCCATACATTGCACAACAGTAGGTCCCTGCCCAAACTCCACTTAATGGCTCTTTTTGGGACCCTCCTGACTTTGGACTGATTATCAATAGTAACTGTTGCTCTTTCCCTCCCAGCTTGATTTGCTTATTTTTTTTTCTTTTGCCCATTGAGGGGGCCATTCCCTGATTACTTCTTAAAGAGGCCTATTCACTGAATGGACCTCACCTCACTCTAACTGAGTACCTAAATAGGTCAAGGTCTCCCATTGCATCCTTGGCCTTCTCCAGTCATCCTGATGAATATCTGGTTACTGGACCCAGGTGGCTCAGGAGGGGAAAGTGAGGCTGCTGACCTGCACAGCCCTCCCTCACTCAAAACAAAGTCAAGTGCAAGTCATGTCATGATTTCTCTGATGTAATGCTCCTCTTCAAAACTGAAGAATGAAGACAGATAGATACAGACAACTGCTCTGATGCCACATGCTACGTTGAAATCTTTATCTCTTATGAATATGCATATTATTCCTAGAATAATCTCTCACTCATAAACAAACTGGAAGCTGGATATTTATATTCTTGTTCTTGAAGCATTCTTTTGGGTGTAAGCATCTCCGCCGCGCCGCCCCCCCTCCCCAGCAGATAAAGTATATTCGATTCCTTTTGTCTGTGTTGTATCTGAAGGATCCTAAATCCTGACTGTGTTTGCTGCCTTTCTGCCTACCAGGTAGGTTTAACGTCTTCCCCTCCTACCAGACCCATGTCTTCTCCTAACTTGCATTTGGGTTTCAGAAGAAAAACAAGGAAATAAGAGTGGTAGAAAGAAGGATAAAGGAGAATTTGGGGGAAGGCATAATAGCTCTATACATTCTAAAGGTTGCTATATGCAAGAATTTCCCCCTTCCTGTTGTTTATCTAAGCTGAATTGTGGAATGTGAACATGAAAAATCTAATAAGGTGTGTGTGTGTGTGTTGCTCCATTGAAAGTGAAAAAAAGTCTATGTTTCATAGATTTTCTTGGGAGTTCTGTATAGAGTTAGAATTCAATCAATTGTTGTCCGAGTCCTCTATGGTTCATTGTTAAATTGTGTGTGTTTATTTTAAGCCATAATTCAGTTTGACAAGTGTTTATCAAGGTTAGAGTGTACTCTAGGCATTGAGAGATGTACAATGTTTGAAAAGATGTTGTCTGCCCTTATAGATCATACATGATCATGAGGAAGAAGGACAATTTGGAGCCAAAAAATTTCCATTCAAATAGTATTTTTGACAGTTACCATATGTGTAACCAAGGATAAATTTTAAGAAAGGAGACATGGTACAGTGGAAAGCTCAGTGGCTATGGAGTCAGAGGGCTTGGATTCAAATCCCACCTCTGATGTTTATTACCTATATGTCCTTAGGTAATTAACTTAATATCCCTTAACTTCAGTTTCCTCATTTGTAAAATGAGTGGATTAAACTAGATGGTCTAGTGCCTTCCAACTCCAGAGCCATGATTCTATGAAAAGTGACTTGATCTCTCTTGGCCTCAATTTCCTCAGCTACAAAATAAAGATAATATACTGATCTCACTGGGTAGTTGTGCAGCTTTAATCGGACAACGCATATAGAGTTTTGTGTAAACTTTAAAGTATTACATAAGATTCCATCTGTTATCATAAAGGATGCAAATATTGGTAGCTTTAATATCTAATCATAAAAAATAACTCATCGGGTGGGCAAGCAAAAGTTCTATGTGAAGTCCTAAGAGGAATAATATGTCTGGCATGGTGATCAGAAGGACTCTAAGATTATTTGAATTGAATTTTAAAGGCTAGGTTCGTGTTCAGAAGGCAAAGAGGAGGAGAGATAATTCAGGAAAATGGAAAATTTGAGCAAAGGCCCAAAGACATAAGAGCCACATTATATTTGAAGGGTGGAGAATAGTTCAGTTTGGATGGAATATGGAATGCCTAGGGAAGGACAATATAAGAAGTCAAGAAAGGTTGATTTGGTACCAGAATGTGGAGGGACTTAAATACCAGGCAATGGAAACTGAACATTACTTAATAAAGCCAGAGAATGGTGGCAGAGCAAATAAAGAAGAAGGAAGATGATGGAGAAATAGAATCACTGAGGCTAGGCAAATGATTCTATATGTAGAAGGGAGGGAAAGACAACAAAGTTAATCGCAGAATTTCAAGTACACATGACAGGGTGAATGATGTTGCCACAGATAAAGGAAAGTCAGTGATCTGCCAGCAATGACAGTGAACTTAGTTTTGAACACCATGAGCTGGCAGTGCCAGTGGGACATGGTGAAGATGTTCCACAAGCTGTTGGAAATACATATCTAGAGCATAATCATGTAGTAAGCACTTATAAAGTAATAGATCTTAAGCTGTAAGGGAGCTCAGAGGACATGTCGTCAAATTCCTCTTCATTTTACAAAAGATAAAACTTAGGTGCTGAGGGGATAAGTGACTTGTCAAGGTCACACAGCTAGCAAGTGTCAGAGATGGACTCTGAGTCTTAATCTTCCACTATGCCAGGTCCACAGAAGAAAAGTCTGGATTAGACATGTAGTCTTTGAAGCCATCTTCATAGCAGTATTAGTTAAAGCTATGGAAACCAATGAGATTGTCAAAAGAAAGAGCACAAAAAGAGCATAAAGAGTGAAAGATCAAGCCTGAGAGGTTCCACCATATTCAGGCATTGGGAGGAATCTGTGGAGAGAGAAAAAGTCCTTAGAAAGAAAAAAAATAAAATCAGGATAAAGGGAGAAGAGAATATTCAGTAAGAAGAGGCAACCCACAGCGCCAAAACGTCTGTAGACAAAAAGGTATGTAACTTGGCAATTCAGTGGTGAATGGGGATTTTTTGAGAAAACTGTTTCAGCAGAATGGTAGTAATAGAAGTCATAGTTCAAGGGACTGAGAAGAATATGGATAATGAAGCAGTAGAGGCATCAGGTGTAAACAAGGTTGTAGTTTATATATGATCTGGCTCTTCTATGATTTAGACTCAGAGGAATAGATGTTGTCAATTATATCAAAAATTCTTGCCATTGTTATGTTTTGAGTGTTGACAGTGTATAGAGTAATATACACTATAGAAAGATTCCCCTGAGGGTTTATAATGAGGGGAAGAAGGATTGATGGGAGAGTGGGGGAATCAGACCTCTAAACAACAGCACATTGGCTACTTAGTTTTCAGTTAGAAGCAGGAGATATAGATATTGGTGGATGTAGATACATCTATCGATATCTATCTATATCTATCTATCCATCTCTTTATCTTTCTCTCTCTCTCTGTATATATATATATATATATATATGTATATATATATATATGTGTGTGTGTGTGTGTGTGTATGTATGTGCTCTCTCTCTCTGCATATATATATATATATGTGTGTGTGTGTGTGTGTGTGTGTGTGTGTGTGTGTGTGCGCTCTCTCTCTAAAGAGAGAGGAGAGAGAGAGAGAGAGATATCTCCTTCCTAACCCTCTTTCCATAATGGTAGTTTAACCATTTACCACATAAACATGGAGAAGGAAATAGAAAGTTTAGCCAAAGACAAGAAAGGAAGAACAAAATCCTGACCCTACCTCCCTTGAGGAGATTATTAGGAAAACTTTTCTTAGTCTTTAACTACTCTATTACCTTTCTAAAGGTATTTTAAGCATGTATAATTTGAAGATATTGGACAAGAATTGACCAACACAAAATCATGGAGAGGCTTTTCTTTGGTTTAGCCAGAGAAAAGCAAAAATAACCCTGTCCTCAGGGAACTTATATTCTAATGAAAAAGATTACATGAACAAATAGCATATCAGTTACTGAAAGACCTACGTAGATAAGTTACCATTTTGACCACAGAGTGATGCATTTTTTTACCCTTGAAAATTTCAAAAAGTCTGCAGTGTTGTATAAGGGTTTGTGATATACGTTCTTGGAAGGAGGCCTTACACCATTAAAGCCACAGATCTTGGAAGGCTGAACTGGGGAGTCAGGAAAACCTAAGTTTTTCCTGATCTTGGTTCTGACAATTACTAGCTGTATGACCATGATGCAAGTCACTTAATTTCTCTAAGCTTAGGTTTTCTCACTTGAGAAATGGAAATAACAATATCTGAAGTATTTGCCTCATGGAGCTGTTGTAAGAGTCAAAAATAGGATATCTATCAAGTATTTTGTATCTTTGAAGTACTATGTGTTAGTAGTGGTAGTGTTTTAATATAAAATATATATGTAACATTTAACAGATGAAAAACATCTTAATATACTGTGGCTAATAATTATGTATTACATTTGTACAAAATAGTCTTTTATTGTTTACAAAGCATATGCATGACTTCTCATTTGATCCTCATAATAACTTATTGAGAGTATAGACATTTTACTGATAAACCAATGCATGCTGAGAGAGGTTAAGCAAGGATGTGACATACAATTGATTTATTCATGTAGAGAGAGTAGAGCCAGTACCTGGTCTCTTGTGTCTATGGTCAGATGCAGGTTATAATTAACCTAACAGCATCACCATAGCATTTAACTGATGAGTCACAATAGTCCCTTAAACTGAAGGGCGATAAGAATTTCACTTTGGAAGAAAAAAGTTTGGTGGCCATGAGAAATGGCTTTGTCTTTTAAAATTTAAATTATATTTAAAGTTTTTTTTTTTTACTTAAAAGAAATTTTTGGTAAAAATACATCTTAAGTGAATTATTTAAAATAAAGATATTAAGGCTCTTACATAATATGAACTATCGATCATAATTCAAGCCCCAATGTCTTCTCCTGGTAGAGAGTGATTGATGCTGGATTCTCAAAGTCTGCCAAACAGTTTAAGCTCAGACAATTCCTACCAAGCTGACAGAGCACAGACTCTGTCGACTACGCAATGTCAACCCTCTGTAGACCAGTTTTCCTTAGTGCGAAGAGGCTTCCTTTGGCCATTCAGTGATAACATTTTTTTCTAGCCATATCAACTCACAAAGCATCTAGAAATAATAGAGGTGCTGTGAGCTGTATCAATATATGCATCACATGGATGAATTTAAGGATCTGTAAAATATTGAAAAATTAGCTAATGAAAAATTTGGATTCATTCTTATAAATAGGCCACAGCAGGCAATCAACTGTTAAGAGTCCAATCTTTTGTTCCCTGGGGCTCTATAGATAATTTGGAAAGATTGAAGAAAACCACTTTATCCAATGGGATTTCATCTTCACTAAGTTTAGAAGAACCCATTAAGTATGAAAAAAGACTTAATTTCAATTCTCCTATCATGTAATGCTATCTTTGGAGATGATACTTTTTAATAGTGGTATGTAAGGAAAAGAGATAATAGGATCCTGTAATCAGAGTTGAAGGACAACTTAAAGGACATTTAGACTTACACACACACCTCTAAAACAGGAATCTTCTCCATGATACCCCTTACAAATTTTCATTCAGTCTTTACTAGAATGTTGCTGGGTATGAGGAGCTCAGCTAGTTGGCACAGTGGATAGAGAGCACTGGACCTGGACTGTCCTGAGTATAAACCTGGCCTCAGATACTTAACAGTTGTGTGACCTTGAAAAAGTCACTTAATCTCTGCCCCAGTTTCCTCAACTGTAAAATGGTGATAAGAGCACCTATTTTGCATAGTTGGTCAAATGAGATCTTATTAACGAAGTACTTAGCACAAAGCCTGGAATATAACAGGCCCTACACGATACTTATTTCCATCTTTCCACTACCTATCAAGGCAGTCATTTCCACATTTAGATATTTCGTTAGCAATTTTTTCCCCTTCATCGAACTAAGTTCTTCCCCCCTTTAACTTCCTTTCATTTGGCCTACTTCTGATTTCCAAAGTTAAGCAGAAAAAAGTTTAATCCATTTTAAAATATCTTAAAACAATAATTTTGTCCCTACCCTATTTACTCTTCTCTAAATATCTTCACTTCCTTCAGCAGGTACTCATATGGCAGCTTCTAGTTTTCTCATCATGCAGCTTTTGAATGTGCTGCAACTTAGCACTGTCTTTTCTAAAACTCAAAGCCAAGAACTGGACATACCATTCCAGCCATGGACTGATACAGTCAGAGTGCTGCAGGACTTTCAGTACCTTTGCTCTGTCTATAACTCATCAATTTCAATTAACATAAGTTAATTAATGATTGCTATTGACTTGAGAAATTACAGAAAAATAGGCCCCTACCTGTTGCTAAATGAGTGGAATAACAGAAAAGGTAAATGATTGTAATATTCAGAGAGATGAGTGAACCAAAAGAAAAAACAGATTAAAGAGGAACTCTTAGAATGAGGGGCAGAATAATATTACAAACTTTCTCAGTATTCTCTAGAGCCCAAGAATTTCAAAAGGTAGACAGTGTACATGGGAAAATGAGGAAGATAGAAAGATATGGAAAGACAAATTAAATAATAGCTGCTCTCACATTCTTGCATCCAGAGGGAATTCTCAGAGCTTAAGGGTAATTGAAAGAAACAGGGAATGATTTCTCTGGGCTACAATAAGCAAACTGTGTTTGGAAGCATCGTTGTCACTAAAGAAAGTAGATAGTATTTGAGGACTTTGGCATTGTGTTGCACAAATTAACTTTTGTCCAGTTTTTGAACTTGACTTTGTTTTAAGAAACAAAATTACATAGAAATTCAATTGTATATCCAATAAGCTTTTATAAAGCATCCATTATGTTCAAGACACTCTGCTAAGCCCTGAAAATAGAGACCTCCCCCTAAAAAAATAATCATTGAAATGAGTGAAAAGTCCTAGATACAGAATTTGAGTACTTAATAATCAATTTATTAAGTATGACCAAGAGATAATAAATTGAAGGCAGTGGTTCACTAGGAAATGAATTTTGGAGATTATAGAATGATTAAATACCTATGGAAAAGTGGTTGACCCTGATAAATGGAAATCAATTCTGATTGGTTAGTAAATAAGAGAATGAATATTATGATGAGATGGACTTTTTCTAATGAGAACCTGAGAAAGCATGACTGATCAAGTTATCACTTTTGGATAAAGAGATTCATCTCAAGCCACACCACTCCCACGTCTTTCAATTTAAACAAAGGATCTATTCTCTACCCAGTTATTGAACAATGAGTCAGAATTCACCCAGATTAAATTCTCTTTACCCCTTAATCAGAAATAAACTCTCTCAGTTGGCTGAAGTCCTGCACAGGATTGGAGAGAATATCTCACTGACAACCTTGTCCTTCACAAAGACTAGACTTTAAGCCAGGCCTGCACAAGTGGTGGCCCTGGGCTTCTTGCAACCTGCCAAAGGATTTCGGTTGGCCCCAAAAAAGAGGATGTTTTCCTCTACATTTTTCGTAGGCTGCCCAACGTCTTTTGGAAGGCAGCAGGTTGTAAAGACCTACTTTAAATGATGAAATAGAAAGGAAAAAAAAAAACCCTGGATTTCCCTCATATTAATAATTGGTTGTTAATAATCATTTCTCTTAACCACACTGTCTCTGCCCTATTCTTCTAGGGATTATCATGGGCATATTAGTAAATAGAGAGCATAAATAGAGCAGCACAAAGAAATTCCAAAGGGAAATGGTGCTTAGGACTTAGGGAATCCAGAAGGTATCTAGGTGGCACAGTGGATAAAGAAATGCCCCAGAGGATTACCTGAGTTCAGATCCAGCTGTAGACATTTACTAGCTGAGTGACCTTGGGTAAGTCACTTAGCTTCTCTGTCTTCATTTTCTCTGTAAAATGGAGATAATAATAGCAACTGTCTCCCAGGATTGTTACAAAGATAAAATAAGATAAATTTATAAATTGATTTGTAAACCTTGAAGCACTTTTTATCATTATTGTGAGATATTTCATGTAGGAATTGACAGAGGAGGGGATGTTTTGCATTCACTCATGAGAAAAGGTCTTTCTCTTCCCCTCTCCACTATGGTCTAAAGGACTTTATTCTCTAACTTCCTGATTATAAACTGAGAAAGCAAAACACATATACCTCGTTGTCCCACAAACCTCAAAGTATTCTAGGTACAGACCCCCAAGAATCTCCATTTGTCTCTTTCCAATCTAGAGTCAATTCAGGAGAATTTCCAAAATAAATATATATATAGTTTCCCCTAGTGTGAATGGCAGTCTATAACTTCTACATAGGTGCTCAGTGTACAATATAGGTGATAAGTATAAGAAAGTCTTTTGATTTTACCCCATAGAAAATGTGTAAGATACTAAGAAAGCACAAAAGTCTGTATTTTTATATCCAATCATGGTCTCCCTTGAAACCTTTGTATTCTTAAAGGGTTTGAACTAGTTGATCTTTTGTGGCTTTAAAAAGCTTTGAATTCTATAATTTTTTCAAAGTAAGGCACCACCAAAATCACAGATTTGTGGCTAGCCCTGTCTGGACTTCTTTAGTTTGCAATGTAGTTTTATTGAGTTCAGGAAAATTGTTCTATTGAAAGAGCATAGCCTCTTTTGAATGATTATCATTTTGTACTTGAAATTTAATGGTTGACTGTAAATTGATTTTTAAAAAATTTTAAAAAAAAAGCTTTGTGGAGAATCGACCCTTTCTTTTTCTCTATCTTCTTTCCGCGCCTGTGTGGTTTTGCCTTGGCTATATATTTAAAGATTGTCAGTGCATGGTGACAACCATGTCCTAAGGGGGCATTAATTTGTTCCAGCTCATTGTATTTCATGACCAAGTTCCAAAGCCATTTATCTCATATGGTAAAAGCTTTAGAGGCTTCATTAATAAATTGTAAATCATTTAAGGTAAGATTTTTTTTTCCTTCTCAAGTGTCAGTTTGCTATCCCAAAGTGCACAGAGAGAGACAGAGATAAGGAGAGAAAGAGAGAGAGAGAGAGAAGGTTTCATTAAATTAATTAAGTCTATTCCAATCAGTTACACATGCAAATTACTTATATCTCATCTAGTTGATGAAAGCATAAATAAGAACCTTCATGAGTTGGTTTGGACCCTTCCATTTGTTTACCTTCATCAAGAAAATACCGTGCGTAGAGTCCGAACTGGACAAGTAATGGCAAAGAAATCTCATAAGATCAATTCATGCAGCATGTATTAAACATCTCTCTGTCTTCAAGGCACTATACTTTGGGAACATAAAGATAAAAATGAAATAATTCTTGTATTCAAGGAGCTCATATTCTATGATAGGTTTGGAAGAGATGTTCGGTATTATCTAGTGTAGACATGGAAAGTGAGACAAATGGGAGAAATGACTTGTCCTCCTTACACTTATATTGGTGTTAGGACTTGGGATAGAATTTGCTAGAAAATAAATGAATGCATTTAAAGTTAGCACATGGAAATGGGGATAAAGAGGGAAGTATCAGTGGGGCAGGAAGAAAAGAGAAGCATAACCCTGGTTATTTCCAGCGTTTCAGTCTTTATCCAGTATACTTTTGTCTCTCAGTAATACAAGCAGCTGTGTGGAACTTGCTTTCATGGATAAATTGAATTTCTCTAAATGACTCTGTGGTTGTATTCCACTAAAGTGCAGAAGTTAAGCCAAGAACAATATTCGGAATTTGTATCCATGTGTATTTGAGTATAAAGGTGCATGCATTATGTATTAGGGTTTGTCAGATTTAATTTTTATCGGTTACTTGGGTGCTGTTCTTTTAGCATCTGTATTGAATTTTCTTGTGCATCACAAGCACCCAAAATGCTACAGCTGAGAGGCTGTGAATACGTACAAATCTTTTCAGAAGCACATCTGCTTCATGCCATTTTACATTTATCACAACAGAGCATTTTATATCTGAAACAAGAACTTTCTAGGTAAACAAGCATTTTCTGCTTTTTTTAAAAAAGAGAATACTACTAGCAAACAGTGTCATCCCTTGGCTAAATAACTAATCCATCAGAATTTGGGTTTTTATTTTTTCAGTAAAATGTTCTAGAGAACTAGAATATTTTCCAAGTATCTTTTCAGCTCTAATATTATATTACCCTAGGATGATGAGTGCTCCAGGGTCTTTACAAGCTTTAGTTTACTATACAAATATGAGGTATTAAAATGAGCAAGAGGCAGAAAAAGCAGCAACAGATAATTTCATCTCTTTCAAAAATATTCACATGATTGGGTATCTTTTGTTACCTGTCACTAGGGAAACATCTTCTGTTTCCCTTTGTAAAAGGTAAAAAATTTAATCAGTCCTAGTAGTGATTTTGTCTGATGACATCCTCCCCCATTTTACCTTTGAAAGGGGAAGGGATTTTGAAGTCGTGATTCTATTAGTTTTTTTGAGAACTCACAGTATGGGCATTACCTCTACCAAACTTGTATAACTCACAGTCTTAAGGAAATGCTTGGTGCACTAAGATAAGTGATTCATCATGATCACAAAGTTAGTTGGTACCAAAGGCAAGATTTGAACCCATGCCTTCCTGAACCCATGGCTACATTAGAACACACTTCTAGATATACAGTGTGATTTTCTCTTTTGAGTAAATTACTTGATTCTTTTTTTAACCACCTGGGATTTAGGGTGGCAGAACACATTGGGTTGATCTATACACGATCTAACTAATGAATCAAAACGTAAAGAATGAAGAGCATAAGTGAGCGTCTTTCCAGGTCCTTGATTAACTTTCCGCAGCATAAGCCTCTGATGGCACTCTACGTATACTTTTGGGGAGAAATTTCTTTTAATTAAATACCAGCATGTAGTCTATAGGCTAAAATCCAAAGTCCTCTTAGACATATTATCTCTGGGTAAAATCAGACTCCAAACTCACAGGGAAAGTTATCTAGAAAACATTACAAATGTAAGTCAGCTCAGTGCGCCCAAAGTCCTATTATCCAGTATTGCTTCATCAAGGACAAACCATTCCTGAGTAACCTCATATGACAAGTTGACTGATAAAAATCAGTGAGTATTATAGACCAAATATAATTTATTTTCAGCGAGGCACTTTACATTTCCCATGATATCATGATTGATAAGATAATAATGAAGATCTTAATGATAATGGCTAACATTGGTATAATGCTTTAAGGTTTGTAAAATACTTTAAATTATCTCAATTTATCCTCACAACAATCCTGAGAGGTAAGTGCTATTATTACCCCCGTTTTACAAATGAGGAAACTGAGAGAGAGAGAGGTTTAGTTATCCAAGTTCATAGAGCTAATGAGGATCTGGACTTCAGTCTTCCTGAGCCCATGTCCGCTATGCTTTTCAATGTGCCACCTAGATTAGCACAATACGGTTTTCAATTCTGACATAACTATTTGATAGCTAGGCAAGTACTTCATGTATAGAAAGCTTCCTTAAGATGATTAATGGCTTTACTCTTGATAGAAATTTTCAAACAGAGGAGAGATGATCCCTCAATCAAGATTATACAACTTAATTCAATTCAGCAAGCTAAGATATCCCAGTTTCCTGGAGATTCAAAGGAAAAATAGAAAAGCCCTTGCCTTTAAGAGGGTTCTATTCTATTGGTTGAAAAATTTACACTGATAAATTTGAGCAACCACAGGGGATAGAGAGCTGAGCCTGGAGTCAGGATGGAGGAGGGAAACTGGAATCGGAACTAGAAGATCTGAATTCAAATCTGGCCTCAGACACTTATTAGCTGTGTTACCTTGGACAAGTCACTTGTTTGTTTTCATTTCCTCATTTGTAAAATGAGCTGGAGAAGGAAATGACCAATCACTCCAGCCTCTCTGCCAAGTCAAGTCATGAAGAGTCAGACATGACTGAAATGAATAAACAAATAGATAAACAAATGTAAATATTTATGCGCACATACAGGTATATACACCAAGTAAGTCTGTTACTGTTACCTGGGCAAATGAAGAAATGCCAGCTGTAGAAATGGCGCTGAGTCTTAAGAGAAGATAAAGCTTCTAAGAAGTGAGTGAGGACATAATACACTCTAGACCTGGGGAGAAATGGGCCAGTCTCTGCAGAGGCACTATGATGGGAGATGGAATATAATGGATAGGAAGAAGCCAGAAGGCTAGTTTGTGCTGAGCTTAGAGTTTATAGGGAGGCAGGAGCATATAATAAGTCTGGAAAAATAACATGGGGACAATATATGAAGGTCATTAAGTATGAAATATAATTTATAATTATCCAAGAGGCAATAGGTAGCTATTAGAGTGTCTTGAGATCACATCCTAAAATGAAATCTAGGATAGCACTAGATTTTTGCAGGGAAGGATTGGGGGGGGCTACTGTGTCACATTGTTTGTTCATATTGAATTTGTAATCAATGAAACCAGATTTTGTTCACAGAAACAGTTACATAGTCATGCCTCTCCTTTACTAGCAAAGTTGGTTTTTAAGAACATTTTACTATAGAATCCTACATTTTGAACACTTACTTCCTATAATTAAAAATGTCATGGTTATACTTCCCTATACAATTCTTATCTGTCTTAACATTATGAATAGGACCATAGTTTTAAAGTTGAAAGAGACTTTAAAGATCATCTAGTATAATCCCCTCCTTTTATAAATGGGGATGCTGAAATTTGGAAGGCTTAAATGACTTGCCCAAGGTCAAATAGCAAATAATTAGCTAAAACAGATTTGAACATGTCTTCCTAACTCCAAGTCCAATACCCTACACATTAAAGCATGTTGTCTCTTACTTGTAATGTCTCATGAAAATCTACCTTCCACTTGTCCCATCCATCTATCATCTCTCACTCTCCATAGATAATCTGCCCACCTTTTCTTCTGCTCCTATATATTCTTGCTAACATTCCTTACACCATTTCTTATATGCAAATCAGTGCTAGTAATATGATGAAATTGACTTTCGCTTATCATACCATTTTATTGGTCTTTCTGTTATGGTTTTCCAGGATTGGGGAGTCCCATGAATTGCAGGCATTGGGGATCACATGTGAATTTTCATGTTACAGCTTGATTTTTGTGGCAGTGAACAGTTTGTGATCACTGAAAGTATTATACCTTTTCCCAAATGAAATCTAGTTCAACCTTTCCCTCCCAAGATAATTCTGGAGCATCATTTCACACAACTGATATTCTCTCTCTCTCTCTCTCTCTCTCTCTCTCTCTCTCTCTCTCTCTCTCTCTCTCTCACACACACACACACACACACACACACACACACACACACCATTGCTCCATTGTCATGTTAGAGTATCAGCAATGAGCTACCTGTACGGCTAAAAGACACAATCTGGCCAATATATCAACCATCCCCCCTCCCCTGCTCCCCAGTGTGAATAGTTAGGCTCGTATCTGTCACATTAATAGACATTTCACTCAGGATGCTTTGTAGAGTTTTCTACAAATTTATGATTTTTGCAGAATTGCAGAAAATACCTTGTTTAAGCAAAGTTTCCTATTAAGCAGATCAATTTAGTAAAAATAGATTAGCCCTTGTCTATTGACAAAACACGGCATTCATGTATCACACATGAAGTTTAAAAAGTATGCCCCTCATATATACCATTCTTCAGGTAGCCTATGGGGACTCCGTTAGAAACTTGTGCCTTGATGAAAGAAATCCCTGCATCCCATAAGGAACATAATTTTCTGATACTGAAGATCTCTGTGTTTATTTCAGTGACTCTTTTATCCGATCTTGTAAGTCATTGCTTATCTTACTGACACCAGCTCCATTTCCGCCCACCTTTATTCAATATTTTCATATAATCCATCAACAAACACTAATGCAGCACCTATTATGTACCAGTCTAAGGTATAAAATACTGGGAATACTGCAAATATCAAAATTAAGTAGTTGTTCCTTTGAAGGAAATTATATTCTTTTGAGGGAGAAGGCTACATGTATATCTCCTTGGCAATCCCAAGGGGACTTGGCACCAACATCATCTCAAGTTGAGCCTTTATAATTGGTGATTATGGGATTTTGCCTTTATATAGGATTTTTTTGTTGGCATCTAGGTGGTTCAGTGGAGAGAAGACTATGCTGAAAGACAGAAATGTCTGAGTTCAAATTCAGCTTCCTACACTTACTACCAGTATAATCCTGGCATTTAATTTCTATTTGTACCTGTTTCTTCATCTGCAAAATGGCTATAATCAAAGCACCTAACTGCCAGGGTTGATGTGAGGATCAAATGTGATATTTGAAAAGTACCTGGCACATAGTAGGGGCTAGATATAAATGCCAGTTATTCTTCTTATTATTAATTATTAACTTCCGCTGTCTCATTTGATCCTCCCTCTGTCCTTTGTTTCCAAAAAGACCAATGACTTCTCAGAGTGATATCTTTACTCACTTATGGTGAATTGGATTTAAGTGAGGCAGAATTGTGCGTACCTATTGCAACATAGGGAGGATCTGTATTATTATCCTAATTTTGCAGAGAAGGAAATTGAAGCTCTTTAAATGAATTCTATAACATTGCACAACTACTAAATGATAGGATCTGATCTCATTTCACGTCTTCTAATTTCAAATCCATTCATCTTTCGGCTACTATCCTGTTATCTCTCTTTAGATATTTATATACAGATAACTACAGTTTCTGGCACTGGTACTTGGGGTGCATTTGTCAAGGTTTAATCGAAATAGTCAACATTTATATAGTACTTTATTATTTACAGAGTACTTTACATGACAACATCGCATTTGATGCTCACAAGAATTCTGTGAAACAGTTAAGGCTTTAATTTAATTTATATTATAGGGAATTATATATTTATTTATAGGGAATTATATATTTAATTTAATTATAGGGAAACTAAGGAATTCACAGCGTTAAAGTGACTTGTCTCAGTTATCACAACTGATAAGTAGTAAAATCAGGGTTTGAACCCACATCTGCTCTCCAGTCCTGGGTACCACCCGCTATGCTACAGTTGGCTCATGGGCAGACACGCTTGTCTAGATGAACACTTCCCAAGAAATGAAGAATATTGTTTACTATGGAGACCAAAGGAAACTGAGGATATTTAAAATGATATTGTTTTTCTACTCTTCATGAAATAATTCTTAACACAATTTCACACCATAATTAAGTTTGCTTTTGCTGTCACTGAGCTATGAAGTGCAGTTGATGATGATTTTATTAAAATGTGTCCTTTCTTAGTGCTTAGCATAGTACCTAGAACATGGTAGGATCTCAATAATGTACACTGATTGATGGTTATTGTTCAGTTGTTTCAGTCATGTCCAATTTTTCATGACTCCATTTTGGGTTTTCTTGGTAAGGATACTGGCATAGTTTGCTACTTCGTTCTTCAGTTCATTTTACAGATGAGAATCTGAGGCAAAGTTAAGTGACTACAACTATTAAGTGTCTGAGACTGAATTTGAACGCAGGAAGTCAAGTCTTCGGATTCCTAGCCCAGTGCCCCATTCACTGTGTCACTTAGTTGTCCTTTGATGAATGGCTTTTGTCTTTAATATTGGAGAATTGAGAATGGCTAACAATAACAGACTTGCTATTATAATAATTTGCCAATGCGCACTGTTCTCCTTTCCCCATCACCAATAATGTATTCATGAAAAAAGCACAGTTAAATTATCTGCAGTGCTTCAGACATTTAGTATTTGCTCATTATTTCATATAGGATCCACAATTCTTGCATTTGAAATATAGAAAATGATACTGAGATTGTCACCATAAGTTCAAAAATTTGTTTTGAATAAATTTTTGTAATAGTCAAAACAAGATCTTAAAAGTAACAAAAAATTTCAACCAATATGATCTTTTTTCATTATGAAAAAAAATCTTCATTTAAAAATAATTGCCTTAGTCCAAACAGAAGCAGCCTTAATGTATGAACCACCACCCACCCCACCCCCACATTTCCCACAGTGCATTTTATTAATATAGGTTCTAGGCAATTATGTTAAGTGGGAAAGTTTCCTTCAATCACCTTGCCAACTTCTCATTTGCACTTCCTACTCTTTTTCAATACTGTCCTTCCTCATGGATGCCACATGGTTCTTAAAGTCTGCCCTCTGCTGCCCAGTACCTCACCTGGGTCTCCCCTTTCTCCTTTAAATGAACTATCAAACCTTTTGATTGTCCTCATCACCCTTATCAGAAAGTGCTCTTTGTACCTGCGTGTGAGTCCCTGGGCAACAGATTTCCTCCCTTCCTTTAGCTTTGGTCTCACAGGCAGTGTGGAAAGAGTGGAGTGTGAGTCAGAGAACCTGGGTTCAAATCCCCAGCCCCTCACTTTGGACAAATCTCTTAATTTCTCTAGCCTTTCATTTCTTCTGTAAAATGAGTGGATTGACTTAGATGACTTCTAAGGTAACTTCAAATTCTAAATCTATGATTCTGTCCCATTCTCTAGGGTCACAGTAAGTAATAAGCTAGTTAAAATAAACTGTACATGTGGAGATATTAAGAAATCTTAGTAGGTTAATTTGCTATCCCTCCCAGGTAGTTTATTTGCTATTTTAAGGCCACCTGGACACTGAGATGCCTTGATTTAGACTAGCAACTCTGATACTGATAATTCCAGACACCATAGCAGACATGTGAGGGAAGATATTTGAGGGTGAACTATTTTGGGATGCTCCATTCCCAAACCACCCACCTACCCAGTGATGCAGTCCAAGGTTGTGCTGGAGCGATAGATAGATAGATAGATAGATAGATAGATAGATAGATAGATAGATAGATAGATAGATAGATAGACGATAGATGATTGATAGATAGATAAATGATAGATACATACATACATACATAGATACATAGATAGATAGATGGATGGATAGACAGATATAGACAGAGACAGATATAGATATGTTTACATATGTGTGTGTATATATATATGTATATGTATATATGTATATATATGTATGTATGTATGGGTATACATTGCTGTTTTTCATCCTTTGTTCTCTAAGAGGAGCGATGACATCATGTGGTATTGCCTTGCATGTGAACTGGATGAAGTGAGGCAGAGTTGTACAAAGCCACCGGCCTCACTGTCTTCTCTAGTCATTAAGGTCTGGTGGCAAGACAAAGGTCAAGATGATCTGCAATGGGCCAGGATGCAGTGACCTTTCTAAACTGTTGTTTGTCCTTTGTTCCCAAAGAGGATCAATCACATGTCGAGGGTGATATCTTGACTTGTGCATGAATTAGATTTGTATATGTGCATGTGTACATATATATGTGTGCGTATGTATGTATAGATGTATGTCTGTCATGCACGCATCTGTATATTGATGTGTGTACACATATATATAAATGAATATTTATGTGTTCATATGTTGTATTGTCAATATTTTGTGTTTATATGTGTATATTGTATATTATGCACATGTATGTATACATACATATATATACATATATATATATATATATATATATATATATATCCCCATGATCTCTAAGGTCCCTCTCAAATCTAAAATTCTAGTTCTAAAAATCATTCTCATTCATCTTTACTCTGAGGAAGGTATTTTTGAAAGACATCTTCCTACTCAGGTCCACAGAAGTTTTTTCCTTCCAGCTTTCTAATGAATGTAAAAGAAGTCATTGCTATCCTTCTCTCCAACCCTTTTCTAGACCTTCTTATGCTTAGTCAGTTGTTTTGCCATGCTCATATTTCTGAGGTCTTAAGCGTCAATGGAGAACCTATTTGAACAACTTTTAAAATCTGTGTATTAGTTTAGCCTTGATGAGCCAGTTGAACTGAACCATAATTAGCTCTACACTCCAAGAACCATCAGCATTTGCCCTTGAGTTTCTCACTAACCTCTTCTGAGTCACACAGATTGACAGATATGAAATGAAATGCTGATTGGCCTGAAGTATCGGTCAGGGAAGGTGTTAACATGCCTCTAAGACCTAGGCAAGAATTAATATGTCTCTCAGACCTCCGTTTTATTCTCTCCTCACATGAAATCAATTCTGCCCAGCACTCCCAAAGTCAGATGGATCTGCTGGATCAAAATATGCTCAGACTTCATGTAAATATGCAGATTTCATGTAAGAAAGTTGTATGTTGTTGGGGAAACAAAAAAAGTAGAAGAAATGGTCCTTGACCTCAATGAGTTTATGGTGGACCTGATGGTTTATCTATATTTTCTGTTTTGTCTTGGTTTTTTCCTGGAAGTTGAACAAGATTACACTTGTCCTACAGGTTTAGCCTACGTAGGTAAGGTTATTTAATTTTACATGTATGTTTTGCCAATTTAAGAGAAATGTCCCTAACAAGAAATATTAAATTGGACAATATTTGGCTTCAATATTTTTAGCTTTCTAACATGGAAAATAGATTAGGTGATATGAAGGGAACCCCCTCCAGTTTTGAGATTCAGGAATCCATGTAAATTTTCTTTAGTGTGACTAAGAGGGCTAGAGATCAGATCATCATTTTCACTCTATAATTAGTTAAAAAGTGATTTTTAAAAATAAACGCTTAAATAAATGTGAACCTTTGTATTAAAAACCTCCAAAACATTTCGTCACCAGACTTTATCATTTCTTTCTAAATAGCATTATTATATTCTCAATTGCTCAATTCTTAAGGAAGTACATATTACCCTTCTTATTGGTTATGGTGACTATCTCTTATTTTCTTACACAATTTTTTTCTTACTATTCATTCCAATTCATCGTAGGGAATCTTTAACTATATTATTCCTATGCTTAGGAATCTTTAGTGGCTTCTAGGTACAAACCACTTTAAAAAATAAGTTCTGGTCTGTGATCTTCAAAGGACTTATCTCCAATACTTGACTGAGCCTGACTATATACCTCTTCTGCTATATTTTGATAGAAGGCGCCTCAGTTTAGCCCATCAGATATTCCCCAGCAAACATCCTTGGCTTATTTTCACCTTACTTCTTATTTGTTTCAGGCATTTTGGTTTGCTTCTTTCAATGTAGTTACTGACCGTTGTCTTACCTTCAAAGCACCAGATTTCATTTAAATAGTCATAAGTCATCATTTATTGGCCAAATTGCGTATGCATAGAATTTTACTGTAGGTACATTAAGTTCTGTAAGTAAGGGGACATGTTAGAAACATAAGACAAATTTTTGCCCTCAAATTGTCTGTAACATATTTAGGGACCAGGAATCTTTCTTTCTCTCCTAAACATATTCCTTAACTTTGAGATGACGGATTTTTTCAGACTTGATGTTGACATCAGCTTGGGAAGATTCAGCTAATAAATTAATGTTTGGAAGGCTTGCTGAGAGGACTGTTTGAAAAGTGCCATGCATGTGATAATCATCATTTCTAAAGTGTATGGATTTTAAAAATCTCCCCACCATGATTTTCACTTGGCTTTTTGTTGCCTGAATGGGCCCAAACATTCAGCCATGTTCTACATCTCTCATATAATTTCGAGTACTATCTCCACTTACTACTCTTAATCTCCAGTCTTGTTTTTATTTAGTTTTTCTTTCTATAGACTTCTTTTGCCCTAGACACAGTAAATCTCAGCTGCATTCCTAGGTAGCTATGACAACTTTAACAAGCAGCTGGATGCTGTATGACTCTATCAAAGCATGTTGTTAGACCACAGGATTATTGGTGGCCAAGGTTAGACTAATTCATTATGACATCCTAGACAGTGTCAGGTGGTCAGTGTCAATAATGGTGCTATTTGGATGGGAAATCACTTCGAAATGTGAAGAAATGGCATGCTGAAGACTTTAAAGAAATCCTCTGGGATTTCTTCTCTTTTTTTTTCTCCTACTGGCTTTCTTTGCTTAAGTGCCCCTGATGACACTCTCCAATGGAAATGTAAGTGTTTAGTTAATTTATGCTAAAAATGAAGTCTCCTTGGGGGGATCCTTATGCTTTTCTGCTCTTTGATGAGCTATCACGGTTGTTTTTCTTTAAACACTTAACAATCAGCACAGGAGAGAAAAATCATTGCAGTCCTATCTGGCATGCCCAATGGAGAAATCAAAAATATACTCATGCACAAGATAATAAATCTAGAAAAATCAGATTCAATGGGAGACACAATAATCCCAAGCTTTTTAAAAGAGCAGACTGATTAGCTGTCAGACTATAAGATCTACATTTTTAAAAGGCGAATTGCTACCTCCTCAGTATGACATTAACAGCATCAGACTTAATGCACCCTAATTAATAATCAGCACATATTCTTCATGTGCCTTTGGGATTTTAATCGTTTTGCAAACCGAGCATACATTCCTTCCATTTATGAACCACATTACTTTCAGAAGATCAAGTCTTCAGCATTTTAATTTGCTGGTAATTGTGTTCATTTCTGTTTAGAAATTTCAAAAGTTTCCATTTGCCCTTCAAAACTCTGCAAGTTGTACATTAAAAAGTAATTGAGCTTCTCCCATTATGTCATGCAAGTGATATGACTGAAAGCTTTTATTAGCATGTAATTAAATTGCAAATGTTATGCTAAAATTTGGAAATGTTGTAGGGGGGGAAGCTGAACAGTGAGACAAAATGACATTCTTGTTTAAACTCAATAAATTAAAAGGTTGTTAACGTGGTTTAGGGAAAATTTAATTTCCCTCATCCCAATTATTAACCTATGTTCCACTATTGCAGACTTTATTTCATTCCTTTCTATTTTCACCAAAGCTCATGATTGCTTAAAAAAAATAAGTCACAACATGGTATTACAGGTTAATGGCATTCATCTATAATAATGCAGATTAATTAGCGTTTGTTCATTTAGTTCCACTAAGGAGATAATATACACTTACAATAATAACAGATGTCTTGAGATTAGTTTGAGATGAGTGCAAAAGTGAACATTATTTCCAAAGAGAATGTTAATTTCAGAAACAAAAACATTGATTTCGATGGCAATTACATTTGAACTTTTCTCACGTTTTTGGACTAATTCATTTGCTAATCTCCTAAGACCCTCTACTTATGATCAATTTTGTCAAAGCATACAACATTCTCAAAGAAGTAAGATCATCTAGCATTCTCCACCCCCCAAAGTTCATTCTACTCCAACCTGTCTGCAGTAACAAAATTAAATTCCCATAGCTTGTCATATTTGTCAGAGAGCTTGTCTTCTGCGTTGGTGGTAGAGACAGGATCTATACTAATAAGATCTTGGAATCATCTAAGTACTATCTCATCTTTCTTAATTATAAGAATAGCCTTCAGAATTGTGTGAAACAGAATGCCTGGTCTAATGATTAAAAATGAAAAAACAAAGAGTATTATTTCAAATTAGCATTGAGTGTCTAGAGAAAAAGAACAGGACATCTGATATCCCACTGAACTTTTGTGGAGCAGCATCTTCCTCCGACATTTATAATTGTGTTTTAGAAATGTGGTCACTTCACTAAATGTTAAGCAGGTAAGCAACAAATATTTTAAGTGCTTTCTATGTGCCATCCAATGTGCCAAACACTGGCAAAATGAATGCCTCTGCTCTCAGGGAGCTTTTATTCTAATGGAGGAAGACAATATGTAAAAAAGGAAGTGAAAGAAAAAATAGGGTGGAGAAGACGGTATAGTATATAGAGTCAGACAAAAGATAGGAGGGAAATGTAGCAAGGTCAGCCTGGGCATGTCTCCACAATGAAGGTTCTGGAAGAAACTCATCAATAAGAGAAGGGGGATGGGGTGGCAAAGAGATGTTCCAGGGTGAGAAGGCTCCGGGTACTGAGTAAAGTCCCCAGGTGAGAAAAGAAGCATGGTGGTAATTTTCCAAAATTTGGGATCACTTTATATGTTCTTCACTCCACCATTACTTAAGATCTGATAAAGCAAATCACATCAAGTGAATGATTAGCTAGCAAAGTGTTAATCCTTGAAAGATAATGAATAGAAAGTGTCTCTTCAGGAGGTTTGAAACTAGTCACACAGATAGTTATGGGATGCTTATTATCTGCTAGGAGTTAGAAGTATGAGACATAATTCCTCCTTTTCAAGATCATCATCCATATTCTGCCCCCTAGGCATTGAGGTACCCCCATGCTAGATGCTTTCTTCTTCTCTGTCTGTATTCTCACTCTATGATCTCATTAGCTTCTATGGATTTAACTATTCTCTCTGTACAGATGAGTCCCTAGCTACACATTTGGTCCCTGATCTCTCTCCTGAATTCCAGTCCCACATTTCCAACTGCCTACTATAGTCTATCAGGATATCACACAGACATTTCAAGGATGTACAAAACTGAACGTTGTGCTCCTCCTCTGCCTTTCCTCCTAACTTTTCTATTTCTAATGAGGTCATCATCCTTCTTCCCATCACTCACTTCCATCTTCAAATCTTATCTTGGTACAACTGGAGAAGGATAAGGTAAATTCCACAATATTGGAAACGTATTTGGTTGGCTTTGAGGTGCCCTTAAGAATTAATTAAGAATTAAGCAGAGGAAAAGGTCACAACCTTTATTAATGTAATCTACAATGTCACCCTGACCATTGAAAGTTTTACAAGGGCTGCGTAAGGACTCTGATGTAACTCTTAACAGTTATACTTGAGGTGTCATATTGGCTGAGTGAACCCAATATTATGTAAGATGAAAGGATGGGTTAATGAATGGTTCTGTAAAATTTTATACCCATCTAGAGTTAGAAGTAGTCTACAGGGATCATTCAGCCAGTCAATCAAGGATTTATTGAGCATGTACTCTGTACCCCAGAATTATGCTTGGTGTTCTTAAGGGGAAAACACTGACTTCAAGGCTTAAAACATGACTGAGAAAACAAGACAAACACCCATGAAACAATTAGAAAACAATGCCAGACAGTATATAATTAAGTGCTTAATTGTGTGCTATGGAAGAAAGCTGCTATTAGTGTTCAGAGAATAGAAAGGTCAGTGTAGGCTGGAGACAGTCATCAGGAAAGGCATTCTGGGGGAGGTACAACTTACATGGGGCCTTCAAAGATGGATAGAAATCGTGTGGGTGACCATGGGTGTTTTCTGGATGGGAAATGGTATGAAGAGGAGCATAGAGACTAGAGAACATTAATGAGCCACACATAGCTGGAGCAGAGGGATGATTGGAAGATGAGGCTGGTCATTGAATTTGCTTTTCTTTCTTTTTATCAAGTTACTATTAAACTATTCCAAGTGCTTATGGAGTTATAAAGATTTCAAGAGATATTCCAGAACTATCCTTTGGCCATATAGCCTAACCACTTTTGTTTAAGTTTAGTCATTGCAAAAGTTATTATAAGGAATAGCTGCAGTTGGCAGCACCAACGTTCACGTACGTTATCATCTTTGAGTTGACCTATTTCCTATATTTGCTATCCATGTTGCAAAGTATAAAACACATGTTTGACCTTGTCACTGTGTTCAAGAAACTTCAATGGCACCCTATCACCTCTAAGATTTTTTAAAAAATTCTTTTTGGCATTTAAAAGCTTTAACATTCCCGGTTGAATCCATTTTCCCATACTGATATCACATTGCTTCTCCTCAAGCACTCTGGGTGTCTGGAGTGTGACATTTCATCTTTCTTCATACATGTGTTTACATAGGCTGTCCTTCATATCTGGGTTAATGCCCTGCCTCCCTTTTGCCTCTTAAAATCCATAGATTTCCTTAGAACCTGGTTCAAGTACCACTTCCTAAGTGAGGCATTTCCTGACTCTCTCAGTTATCAGTATTTTCTATCTTTCTTCCCCCCAAATTGCTTTGTATTTGCTTTGTGTGTATTCATCTGTGAATGATAACCTCCCCTCCCCCTGCCTCAGTAGAATATAAGCTTCCTGATTGGGGAATAGGTTCACTTTTTATGTCTGTTTATCATAACTGGGTAACAAATGCTTAATAAATGTTTGTTGAATTAAATTAATTGAATTATATATGAGAATAAAACAATTATCTGAAGAAAATAATTTCTCCCTACATGTAGATTCCAAAGAATTTTTTTAAGGAAATAGAAATTTAAGGTAAATTGATAACATTTTTCTCTTTTCTCATAATGATTCATTTTAGGCCACAAGCACAGCATGATTTTCTATTAATCTAATATATACTTGAGAATGTCAATCTTCTCTTTCGTACCTAAAGGCAAGGTGTTCTATTAGAAAGAATCTTAGATTCAATGGCAGGAAACCAGGGTTCTTAGGGCCAGCAGTTTCTGTGACTGGGGGAGGGGGAGAGGGCACACTTAATGTAACTGTGTTGTAGTTTCTCATGTCCAAAATAGAGATAATATATGTACCAGTTATGAGGAGATAGGCAAATTAAAGACTCTTTTGAAAAGTACTAGATTTTTATCACTACTTAAGACTCCCAGTATGTCTTTGGACTGACTATCCACTCTATTTTACAAATCCTTAATACAAATTTTACATAGAAGGTCTCTAGAAGAGAGGTACAATAAAAAATTCAAAGAAAATAAATTTTAAAATGCATCACTCTTCTTACAGTGCTACACTGAAAAGACCTGATTTATTTTTTCATTTTAAAAATAAGAAAAGAAATCATGTCATCTATTTTTAACTCATTGGATGTTTAATTTTACTCTTTAAAAAGAAAATTCTGAGTTATGTAGCTGTTGACAAGTGTTACTAAGCTACTCTATAATTGTTTTCCAATGCTAATTATTTTCTCGTAGTAGTAACATCTCGTAACTACTTTGTCATACTATAGTTTAAACTCCTACAGAGTTAGGCAGTCATTACAGTGGGAAGGGGAAAAGGGGGAAAGATAATATGATAATATTATTTATTCTTCTAAAATGTAAGATGGCTGGTTTAATAAAGGAACATCAAAAGGATGGATTAAATTAGCTCTTTAAATTTTGTAGCATGTGGGAGGCTAGAGACCTTGTCAGCAAGAGATATAAACAAAGGTAACTTCAACAATAAAAGAATTCTTTTCAGTATCTAGTATCTTTATGTGAAGTTCCAGTAGAAGAAACACATGGTTTAAGAATATCCATTGATGTTCATAAATTTCTCCTTAACTGTTCTTGCCTGACTCTCAGTTTTTTAGAATATTGTTCAAGATACTCAAGACTAGTTTTGTCTTCTATATTTAACCCTTAATTAAGGAAACTTACCAATTAATATTTACAGATCATTTAAGATTTGATAAGAGATCCTCTGGCATAGCAAATAAAGGCCAGAAGATCTGGGCTCAAATCCTGATAAGTTGTACAACTCTGAGCAGTTCACTTATTTACTTTGGATAAATCCCTAGGATTCCTTTCCTAAGTTTTAGATGCTATTGGAGTCTCTGTTTAGAAAAGGGAATTCACATACTGGGTGTAAGGGGCGCTCTGGACCCAGGCCCCCTGAGAGGATAGGAGACGCCAGGAAGTCTGGACCTGCTGACATGGCTCTGCCACGCTGGCACTGGGGAGGCTTCACTGAGCTGAGCTCCGCCCTCAGGGAGGAACTGGGGAGGAGCCTACCCGGAAGAGGAGGGCAAGACACTAGGGATAAAAGGCACACGCAGGAAGGGCTCGGGGGATTCCTTGACTGATCGCCATGCAATAAAGCTCTGATCCACTACTCCGGTGTTCTGCCTGGTAGTTCTCCTTTCGTACCCCCGAAGGGAGCCAGAGACGTCCGAAGACCCTGGGCAGGGTAAGTAGAGGCAGTAGTTGGGGCGGCCCCCGACAACTGGGAATTCCCATTGCTGATGAAATCATAGATCCTTCCCCTGAAAATTTAATCATGAGCCAGATTCTCTACCATAGAGCCTAACGTATATCATCACACCAAACTCTCACAATAACTTTGTGAGATAGATAGAGGAAGTATTATTATTTATCAGAAAAATAAAGCCACCAGAACTATGTAATGGAGGCAAAGAGAGGTCAAATGACTAGAAATAGAATCCATGACTTATTCAAGATTATGGTGAATCAGAAAATTGAAATCAGAACTAGAATATATCTCCTTCCTGCAAACCAGTGATCTTTGCCCTGTATCACCAGAATATTTGCTGATTTTTAATTTATTTTGTGATGGAAAGGAATTTGAATCTATGATTAAATGTCTATCCTAGGGTTTAGTCCCCTACCTAGAGTATGATCTCACAAAGACAGAATCTGATCTTGAGGACCAACTAATAGTGCTCTATTTTTTTCTCTTTGAATTGTGGCTTCCAATGGAAGAATTTACTTCATGAAAGTCTCCAGATATATTCATGGGGTACCGACTCATCTCTAGGTGTTCCCAAAAAGAAGTCAACAGGGTTCCCATTTTCTGTATAGGCTCTCAATTAGCACATGCATATCGTATATAGAACAGTCTTCTTTTCACCCCAAGAAATAGAGAAAATCCAAAGACCTCCAAAGACACTAATAAATAAATACAAAAAACATACAAGACAATAAAATGACCATCAATCCCCACCCCACCCCACATGTAAACACACACATGGACTCACCAAGAAGAGAAATGAACTTAGTGTTACTGTTGGGGCAATGTTTTGACATTATAGTGAGTATTTCTTTTTTTCCAGTTTTTCAGTCCCTACAACAGTAGTAGACATCAGTCTCTGATATAGACTCCCTATGGAAGATAGACATACTTTAAGGACTACTAATCAAGCTATCCCCTTCCTCTCTGAGCTATGGCATCCACTGACTTTGCTCTCTAGATAGGAAGCCACTCAGGAACTACATGGACTTACATAGTCCTTTTCTTTTATAAAGGAGTATACTACATCAGGCAATTCTCCTTTCCTTCCATAAGAGTCAGTCCTCTAAATCTCAATTTAGGAACTCTGGAACTTGGACCAAGTAGGTATGACATATGTCTCCATCTGTCATGTGTTTCTTCTGGAAATCTCCCAGTTCTTCAAATGTGCCCATTTCTTGAGCAAGGATAAATCCACCCTCAGGACCTCCCTCAGACTGCAGGAAAAGACAAGTAGCACAAAGCACATCAAAAGTTGATAGTAAGTGATTATTTGATCATTTGATTACAACTTTGCTATGTGCTACTGCAGTAATTCTAACAATGATTCAGATGCTGCTTATCCCTTGGATTGGGAAACTGCTCCAAATTCTTGCAAGCACCAGTGACTACTAGGTGTTCTTCCACCAAAGCAGCTATTACCTATTCCAGTGATGAGAAGAGCCACACTCTGGAAGAAAGACTTCCAGGGAAATAGAGGGAGTTAGCTGGTCTGTCAGTTCACTTTAATAAACAACCAAGAGGAGTGACTATTTCAGTAAAGGTCTGTGTCCTTCTAAGACCTAGCCAAACATAAGGAATTCCTAGTGTTGTCTCAAAAAAGTGCCAGGGGGCATGGTTACACTCCATATGGACAGGTGCCCCTCAAATCCCTCCAAACAATGCTCATACCCTCTAATCTCATCAGGTAGATTGGGAGAACTCATCAAATTGATTAGGAAATCTCCCAATCAAGTTCCCTTATACATAGGAAAAAGGAACTCCTGGTGTGAAAATTCAGCAATTTCTAGTTTTAAAGAGTTACCTAAGACAAAGTGAGATGAAATGATTTGTCCATGAATATGCAGCCAGTGTGTGTCAGAGGCAGGGAGGGAATCTAGCTCTTTCAGACTTTTCCTTTTTTTCTACTACTACCTCTTGAAATATAGATCAGTAGTTTTCCACATTGAAAATAATCCTCTTTTTGAGGAAGAATGCTATATCATTCCTTTTATATTTTTCAATCAAAGAGAAAGTATGTGAGGAAGCCAAGTGTCACTGTTGTCAATGTGACAAGTATGTGTCCCCACCAACTGAAACAGAAATCATCAATGTAAGACCATCTTATGTCACTGAATCTACCGACTTCAACTAGGAAAATGTCCTCAAGTGATGTGTTGGTAACTCTGTGATGAGAGTCTGTCAGCATGATGGGGGATTGTTGGTTCAGCTCAAGGGGGAAGGAGAAATGACTAGAGTAATAAAAATCTCTAGACTAAAAAGTGAAAAATGATACAGATTAAGAATTAAATATTTTCAAGCTTCCTTCCAATTACAGTTCTCTAATGGTGCAAAGGTGATGGTTTCAATTTTTAGATGTGTAGTTTCATGGACAAAAGACTCAGAGTAGAGGCAGGGATGCTAGTCATATATAGGTGCTCAAGTTGATGAAGAATTTGTTTTTGATTTTTAAAATTGATAACTAGACAAGGCTAAACAACTGGAAGGATATTTAGATATCATCCAAATCAATTCTTTTTAATTAAAGAGGACAGTGAAGCCCAAGGAGAATAAATATATTTCATAAAGTCACTCAGCTGTTTCTTTCCATGTCACTTTCTTTCCCGTGTCACTGGTTTCTAACTCCCTGGAAATTGTCATGGACAGATGGAGAAAGACCAGTGAACCTACTCATTACTTCTTAGCTTAGAAAGCGCATCAAGTATCAAATTTGTTTTCCTTCTTGCTCTTTTACAATTTCTTTTCCTAAAGAAATATGGTGGTTGAATTATAAATAAGACTCCAAATACTTAAATTAATGACTTTTCATTTTAAATGAAATATTATTTCATTGGGAATGCGAGATAAGTTTCTGAAAAGGGATATGTTTGATTCTATGACTTAGTTCTCTGAGCTACATGTAGATTTTCTTTCAAATTCCAAGTTTATTCAAGCTTGGGGCTTATACACCTTTAAATAGAGGGAAAAGAACCGGTTAATATTTCCTGAAAGGGTGGGAGATATGTTAGAACATCCCACAGCTATCTTCTGCATGGTGACAGTTACTATATTGCATTGACCAACCTCAAAATAAATGGAAAACAGGCAAGAATTAAGAGCGCAAAGAGAACAGAGGTTGGACATCTGGTCAAAAGACTGAGTAGTTCTTTCAATGTTTTCCCCCTCCTCACCCATGACAATACTTAGTGTCAAAAAATTGGGAGCTACATGGTGTTTACTCCACTAAAACCTGAGCTTCTTGGGGATGAGGACTATTTTTCAGCTTCTCTTTATATCTCTTGTGCTTAATACAGTATCTGCTACATAGTAAATATTTCAGAAAGTCTTCTTTAATAATTTATGGCCTCATCATTTATGTTGTCCCAGCAACAATGAAGCCCATTCTAACCTCGAGAACGTTACTTTGAAAACAAAACAACAAAGTTGAAGTGGAAAGAACATAGAGATTCCCACTGAATTTTAGGGGAAAAAAAGATCTTTACTGTTGTTTTCAAGTAGGAAAAAGTGTGTGATAGAGTTGAGAGTGGGGCTAGGTAGGTAGGGGACGTCAGATTTTAGCAAGGAAATATTTCCATAGCTTTTCTTCTCACAGGGGGACTTATGTAACCAGCTGAGTCAATGCACTGTTGTCTTTATTTCTGAAGGTGAGACTGTTGGCAGTCCCCCTCATTTCATGTTCCAAGCCCTGAGCCTGTTACCAGATGGCCCTTAGTTGAACAAAGCGCAGGTGAAAAATCAAATACTCGATTACAGAATGTTAATCATTTCTCTTCCAGTGACTAAAGACTGAGGTTATTTTCCCGTTTGTCCATCTGCTTAGGCCGTATGCTGCTATTAGTGCTAGCGCTGTGATTACAGTAGGAAGTCGATTTATCACCCTGGGAAAGAAGGGTCAGGTCTTATAATGTTACCTTTCTATTTAATTATTAAATTGATATTTTTTATTTTTCAACTATATTGAGATTTTATGTGGTTTGTTTTCAGGAGGCCACATGTAAACATAGGAGGGGAGGGGGTGAACATTCTCATTTATGGAACGCCTATACCTTACTCTGAACCTCGAGTGTGGAATGGACCCTGGCATCTAAGACTTTGTAAGCAGAGAAATGTAAATACTCACAGTTCTCAAACTGGAAGTGTTTCTTTCTGGTGTAAACCTGGTGAAAGACCATATGTCTTTTTTCTTCCCCATGAGAACCAAGTTCATAGATCTTCATCGCCAGATCAGCCATGTATTGATTTCTTTAAGGAACCACATGAACTATTGAAGGTAGTTGCCCAGTCTTTGACGGAGGGATATCTTAGAATAGTAGATGCTCTCACTCTGAAGAAGTCATGAATTCTTAGAGTTTTGAATTATTTCAACACTTAGAATTCCTAGCTTCCTTTAAATTCCAGCCTAAATACCACTTCCTATGTTGGAAGACTTTCCCCCAGATACTAATGATTCTACCCACCATATTACTGAGTACCTAATTTGTTTATAATTATATGTGTATATGTTGTTTCTACCTGTAAAACAGAAACTCTTTAGGGGAGAGGATTTTGATTTTTTGCCTTTGTATCCCTGGCATCTTATACAGTGATTGGCATGTACATACTACTTTTTTGTTTGATTAAATGAAGACAAGGATATTTACTCAAAATTTAATTCAATGAGGATTTATTAAATACCTGCTATATTTCAAACACTCTGTTAGGTTCTAGGGATATTAAAATAAAACAGAAGACTTTTCTCCTAAGGAGTTTATATTCTACTTTGGAAACAAAATGTAGAAAGATATGTCCATATAAATAGGGTTAGGGTTAGGGTTAGCTGAATCTTGAAAGAAATTAGGAGTTGTAAGAGGCAAAGATGAGGAGAGCAAACATTCCAGGAATGATCACCAACCAATACAAAGGCATAGAGGTAGAAAATGGAATGTTCCATTGAGGCACAGTTTGGTTAGAATCTAACATGTGTGGCGATGATGATGATGATAGCATTTGTATAGAACTTTAACTTTTACAAAGTACTCTATAAATATCATCTCAATTTACCCTGTGAGGTGGGTACTTTTGTAATCCCCATTTTAGGGAAGAGGAAAATGAGGCAAACAGAGGTTATAATTTGCCCAAGGTCATGCAACAAGTAAATTTCCAAGACTAGAGTTGAACCAAGGTCTTCCTGACTCCAAGTACAGTGCTCTATCCACTGTGCCACCTAGTACTCAATGTACTCTCTCCAATTCCCCATATTGCAGTAGAAAGACTGATGAATTAGAACCCTACCAGTTCTACTTCTTTCTCTCTGTGTGACCTTTGGAAGGTCACTTCACACATCTGTGTGAATTTCCTCACCTGTAACACAAAGTAATTAAACTGAATAACCTCTAACATGTTTGCCAGCTCTAAATCTATGCCTCTTCCCAATATTTTAGCTATAATAAATAATTCTCAAACTTTTTGCAATAAATAATTCTGAAAGGGAAAACCTATTTAACATCATCTGGTAAATTCTTATATAAAGTCACATAACTTTCACACCTTAAACATGCCAGTTGGCAAGAAAGGGGCTTTATATAAGGCAGACATTACTCCATTATTGCACTGTTACACTATTGAGAGAGTGACGCATTTGGCTAGTTAAAGCAGACACTATGAGGACATCAGAGGTCCCATGGAACATTTGGGGGCAATATTCTCTCTGATTTTTTTTTTTTAAGTTGCAAGCAGATGGCTGAAATGAGTAAGCATTAAACTATGAAGGCTGAGGACACAAAGTGTGACTATAAAGTCAGGACAATTGTACCGTCTTGTTGCTTTACTGTATGTAGCCAACTGTTATAATAAAATAAGTTAACAGATCAGTTTGATGGCCTGGTAATAGAGCCAGTGAAGAGGAAACTGTAAATAATAAGTAACCTTTTACATGACTTAGCACTTGACAATTATTGTCTCATTTGAACCTCCCAACAGTCCTGGGAGGTAGGTGCTGTAATCATCCCCATTTTGTAGATGAGAAAACTGAAGCAAACAAAGGTTAAGTGACTTGTCCAAGGTCACACTACTAGTGACCATCTGTGGACAGATTTGAACTCAGGTCTTCCTAACTCCACACCCAACATTCTATCCAATGCTGCACCTAGCTACCCATAACTTAAAAGTCATAAGATCTTGAATTTACAGTTGGAAGGGACCTTAGATATCATCACTTCTAACTCCCTCCTTCTACAGATGAAAGAACTAAGTTTCAGAGAAATTGTGACTAGCCCTGAGTCTCTCAGATATTAAGTGAAAAGGTAAGATTTTGAACACAAGTTCTCCAATTCCAAATCCAGTATTTTTTGCAGTCTAGAGCTTATGTGGCAGCTAGTGGGTATAGTGAATAACATATTGGACTTGTATTCAAAAGGAGCTGAGTTCAAATTCTGCCTCAGACACTTAGTAGCTATATGACCCTGGACAAGTTACTTCGCTCTGGTTGCCTCAGTTTTCTCATCTGTAAAATCAGCTGGGGAAGGACATGGCAAACTACTTCTGTATCTTTAGCACAAAAACCCCAAATGGGGACATGAAAAGTTGGACATAAGTGAAATGTCTGAACAGCAAGCTCATCTAGTTTATTGCTCTGAACTTACAAATGAGGAAACAAGTCAAAAGTAATGCAAAAAAATTTAGCCTTAAATGGTTAGAGGATCTTGTAAAAAATAACTGTAATTAGTGTTGTTTTCACTTAGACAAACCAAAGTTAGGGTTTCTCTTTTAACTTTGTTATTATCCTGGCATCTGTAATTTTTCCTTATTCATATATAACACATTCACTCTGAAACTCATAGATTGGACCATGAAAGGTCTCTGCCCAACCTCCATTTAATAGCTGAATTTGAGGTCTCCCTGGCTTACAGTGAATGTCAATGGTAACTGTTTCTCTTTGGAACAGCAACCCTGAGGGTCTTCCCCTTCCAGATTGATTTTTTTTTCTTTTTTCTAATTAAAGGGGTCATCCCTTGACTCATTTCTTAAGGAGGCCTATTCTCTGAATGGATGTTACCTCACTCAAAGTGAGAACCTGAAAAGGCATTAGCCTAAAAGGGCTAGAATCTCCCATTGCTTCCTGGGCCATCTCCAGTCATCCTGATGAATATCTGGCCACTGGACCCAGATGGCTCAGGAGGGAAAAGTGAGGCTAGTGACCTTGCACAGCTCTCCCTCATTCAAATCAAAGTCAACTGCAAGTCATGTCATCATCTCCTCATGTCATGGGATAAACACAAAAACTATGTATTATATAAACAACGTATAAATGCCAGTAAATGTGAAAATACAAAGGTCCCCCATAGCTATGGTGCCTTAGTGTTATAAGATCTCTGTGTGCTACTGATCTCTTTGGAACTCTTGGTTATTGGACTATTCTATAGCTAAAAATTCCCCATTCATGCTCACATAAGGTAAGCAGCTAGGAGATTGATGCCTCCGAGAATAATGTGTTTGGATAATATATCAGTTAACAACAAAAGCCTGAAAGAGAACCAAGCTTCATTACTTTCCACTTTCTCTTTTCACGGTCTTCGCTGTTTCCTCCATCCCATCCTACTTTTGCAATTGACAATATAGAAATTTATACACATGAGGTGAGGTGAACATGTAGGGCTCAGTTCATTTCTTCCTTCCTTGCCCAGGGTCATATACAATAAATGCCTGAGGCAGGATTTGAACTGAAATCTTTCTATTGTCTTTAAGCAGACTCTTTAAAATTACTTTTCATGTTTGCTTCAAGGAAAATCATTGTTGGGAGAAGGTTGGTTTAGCTCAGGACCTTGAGGCCACATTGTAGATCCTTGGGTGTGGCCTTTTGACTGAGTCCAAGTTTTACAGAACAAATCCTTTTATTAGGGGGATTTGTTCTGTGAAGTTTAGATTCAGTCAAAGGGCTGCACTTGAGGACCTAGAAGGCCACATGTGGCCTTAAGGCTGCAGGTTCCCCACCCCTGGTCTAGCAGGTCTGTGAGATCCCATCTCTAAGATTCTATGCTTTCCTAAAGCATCCCTGAAAGTTGCCATGTTACTTATATGGTTTCCTCATTGTTTTGTCAAACCTATTTCTCATTCTTATATCAATATAGTACTTTGTAGCCCTACAGATCACTAACTGTACACATTAACTCATTTCAATCCCTAGTGAAATAAGTTGTATGCACTTTGTTATGCCCATCTTACAGAAGAGAAAATTGAGGCTCCAACAGGAAAAATGACATATTTGCTTATGAATTCTCAGCAAGAAGAATGATAATGAACCTAGATAGAATGTCATTTTTTTTTCCTATTGGCTATTGAATTGTGCCCTGACATACAGGGACTACAGTTTCAGCACCCATCTGCCTAAATTCCCTCTCCCTTTTGTAGCCTGGATCAAAACTGTCCACCAACATCCTATGTTATCACAATATATTTAAATAATGGATGCTGCCTGAAACTCATTAAATTTATCTACCTTGTTTTGAAGCCACTATGATACTTTTTCATATGTTTTTGAATGAAAAACAGATAACCACCATTCCACAATAAAGGGCTTATTTTGGATATTTCAATGTCTTAATATATTTTTTAGCTTTTATCAAGGTAATTTTGATCCAGTTCTTTCCAAACAATGGGTTGAAATACATCAGTGAGTCATGAAAATTTGCTTGTGAAATGTAGCCTAACAGTGCTAATAAGACAGATAATGCTGCCTTCCAAGATAACCACTATGCTGTTGGAGCTTTCTGAACTATTTTTTAAATGAAGTTAAAGTTAATTTCAACCTGGTAGCAAAAGTGTCTTCCAAATGGAGAAGCTATTGTTCAATTTTCTGTGGACTTGGATATAAAAAACAATGATTAATCTCTTCTCTGAGAAATGGATTTGTCTATATTCACTTCTTGGGGAGAAAAATGAGGCAATCAAATGAAATTTAAAAGTACTATATGAAAGTTTTCCTTTGAAAAATAATTGTTATGTCCTCATTCTTGGTTCATAAATGCATATTACTCTCATAAAAAGTAAGCGGTGAGGAAGATGTAGCCAGTTAAGTGATGAGTGTGAAGCAGTCTTTATTCTGTAGTAGTACTGACTGGGAAAATAGCTGATGATATTAGATGTTGCTAAAAGTAAGAGATTGTTCCTGTGCTCGAATTCAAAATACAATTGTACAGTGCAATACAGAATAAGTGTAACTAACTAGACATTAGTTTGTGTGAAAAACACTTGGTGATACCTGGACTCAGATCCACAATCTGGTTGTAAATTGGAGTCTTAAAGAGTGGCTTGAACCACTGAGGCTTTACATGATTTACCTATACTAGCAAGTATCAGAGGCCTCACTTGATACAATTTCGGTGGCAGTTAGGACGACAGGAATTATATGTCCGTCATACCATTTCCACATGATTTTAATTTCCTCTATTATGTCTTTATATTTTACAAGTTTTTTTTTTTATTCCAACTATCTGGAGATGAGCATTTGTTATAGAGAAAGCTACCTAAAATATTTCTTGGGTGTTTGTAGAGTAGTAACTCTAGGAAACCCTAACCCAGGCAATCTAGGAGATTGTGGTAACAGATCAATGGGTGATAAAGATTCCATTCAAAACAGCTTGTTGTTTGTGTCCTCCAGAATATTTTGAGGTTTGCATATGTAACATGAGACTTTGCCATCCATCAGTTGATAAAAAATTGTGAGCCTCTACTTATAATTATAGCCACAAGATTATACATTGTTAGGCATTTTGTAAAGGCTGTATTTTTTCACCTTGTAGTAATATACTACACAACTGTTACCATTTCCCTGCATAGTCTGCAATAGTCAGTCCAGCCTGCCTTAAGGCTAACCCTGCTAGAATGTCTGCCAGTAGGTTACAATAACTTGATCCTGAATGTCCAAAATAGCATCCCTTTTTTCCACAAACAGATGTGTATTTCTCAAACGTGTTTGTTGCTTCTTTGTCAACATCTTGTTGACTGAGTTCATAAATAGGTTAACTGTGAACTTCCATTTTATTTCATGTATGTATTTTAGTCACAATAAGCTTCATTCTACAGGTAAATCACTATACTTTACTTTCCACAAATCTAATGAAATGCACTTGTATAGCCTTTAACACTGGCCATTGATGTCCCTTTAATCCATAAGTATTTCTATAGATTTTTGATTAGTTTGTCATTTTCTCTAAGAATTCTGTCTTGAGTTGAAAACCATGGTTAGTTCTGTTTGGGAAATGTGATAATGTGTTTAAACCTAGATAAAGCAATAATGGGTTTGAACTGCCTCCTTGGAAATACCAAACTCTAGATCAATTTTTCTTGATGGTGGCATGTTTTAGAAAATAGTTTTTCATGTAAACTACTTGAATCTACTTTATATATTCGTAGTACATGGTAAGTCATGAGTACAGAAATCAGTGTTATTATAATAATCAATAAGGGCAGCAGAGATATAATGGCACTTTTATTAAGCCACTTTAATTATTACCAAATCAAAAATAAGTTGCTCTTTATATGTCTGAGACTTTTTTTTGGCTTTTTTTTGTTCCTTGGCCAGCCTATTATTTTCTTACAAGTGTTTGCATTTTTTTTCTAAAAAAGCTTAGATTCTTTATGTAAAGTATATAAATATATAATGGGCATATATTCAAAGGAATCACTGGTGTTCTCATCTTTTGGTGTTAACTATGTGATGTTTGCTAGTAACAAAAGATGAGAACAGGTTTGTATCAGAAAAAGAACTGATAATGTATTTTGCTCATAATTCATGCCTGGAGGTAAATGTTGAGCCAATAATGATGGATATTATCTGGTCCCACTATGTCCTACTTATGCAGAGAAAGTAGAGATTCAATACTGATATAACTTGATATAACTGTTTTATCATTCTAGTTCACAAAATTGCTCTTTCATGTGGTCCAACTTAAAGTTTTATTTTATTAGATGTCTTATGATCATATAGATGAGCAGAAATTTTCCACATCTCCCTTCTTCAGAGGTTTTCTCTCTCTCCTATCATTTATTTCTCAGACTTGTGTGGTTAAGTTTTGCTTGATGTCAAATTATTGGTTTTATTTTTTGAGCCACCTCCACTCCTTTTATCTCTATATATAATCTTTTGATTTTGTCTTATGCTTTATATGCTTCACCATATGATGATTAAGACAATCTATAGTTTTTGACCCCATTGCCCATTCCGTTCCATTCTGATTCCATGCCCAGATTCCATTGCTCATGTTTCATTTTTTTTGTTTCTTTTAATGGGGTCATATGAAATTTGTTTTTATTGCATATGTCAGCTAGATAGTAATGTAATGTTCTAATGCCTTTCCAAAGATGTTCAATTGCTTTTGCAAATTACTTCTGATGTGCTGCTGTTTAACACTTGTATAAGCATTCCTTATTAGCTCTATCTTTGTTTCTATGGCTTTTACTATGGTAATAGTCATCAAATATACCATCATATAGAAGAGCCTGAATTTTTATGTTTTCTTTTTTTAATATAATTTATTATTTTCAGTTTTCAACACTCATTTCCACAAAATTTCGAATTCCAAATTTTCTTCCCATCTCTCTCCTCTTCCCACCCCAGGACAGCATGTGATCCAAACACCTCTTTCCCCAATCTGCCTTCTTTTCTATCACCCTCCTCCCATCTTCATCCCTTCTATTTTTCCTGTAGAGTAAGATGGATTTCTATAGAATTTTTATATTTTTTTCTATCAAACATTGTGGGAGAATGCAAATGCTAGGTTTTTGGAATTGCTCCATTTTTGAATACTTGGTTTGCAAGTTGGAATCATGCTGTCAATCTCAAAAAAGGACATTTTAAAACTATAGCCTGAGTATGCCCATTTCTTTTTCAAAATTATTTGAGGCATCAGTATTATTTTTGTCATCAATTTCATCTGTAGGTGTAATTGCCACAGTTTGCATTAAGTCAAGGTTTTTAATGATCTTTGCTTAATTTTTCCCTCTTCAGATTTCAGCAACTCCTTGATTTCATCTCTTATTTCATCCAATCTAGGTTTGGGGATGATATCCTTTTGTTTCAATTTTAATAATTTTAATTTTCAAGTAACAAGATTTTTCCCTTAATCTATCTTTCCCATTGCCCTCCACTGAGCAAATTTTTAAAAATTCCTCAATACGTATCTACAGAATTCTAAAAAAAACAAACTCTCAATTAACTATGCCCAAAAATGACTCTTTTTGCATTTTAAATTCACCATCTCTCTGCCAGGAGGCAAATGGTATGTTTCATCTTCATTTTTGTACACATAGTTTATCATTTAGTTGATATGAGTTCTTAAGTCTTTCAAAGTTATTTTTTCTCTAGAATTTTGTGCTTGAAGTATAAATTGCGCTCGTATTTCTTTTCATTTCATCCTGCATCAGTTCATAAAGGTCCTTCAATTTCCCCTGAAAGTGTCCATTTATATCACAGTTTTCATAGCACAATAATATTACATTTTATTCATGTGATAAACTTTCTTTAGCTCTTCACCAATAGGATACTAAACCATTAGTTTCCAGTTTTTGGCTACTATAAAAAAAAACTGTTAATAATGTTTTTATATATAGAGATTCTTCCTCCTCTTTTCGTTGATTTCTTTGAGATATTGGCCCAATAATGAACCCAAGTAGAAAAAAATCTAATCTCCATATGATAGACCTTCAAATTCTTGAAGACAGTTTCCATCACCACCCACTCCTGGCCAATCTTCTCAAGTCTAAGCAACCAGAATTACTCTAACCAAGCCTTACGCAGAATTGTTTCAACATCCCACATAAACATGGTTGTCCTCTCTTAGACATACCAATTTGTCTATCTTTCCTAAAATATGATATTCAGAATTAAACACAATGGTTAGGAATGTAATTTGACCAAGACAGATCACACTGAAAGAAACTAGGAATGTTACTCCAGAGACTAGACACTATGCTTTTATTGATGGAGCCCAAGATTTGATCAGCTTTTCTAGCTCCCATACTAAACTTGTGACTCATCTTAAGCTTGCAATAGGCTCTTGCAGGAGAACAGATCACTGCTTCATTTGAAGTTTCAGTAGTCTTTAAATTCACCTCGCACTAAAAAGACAATGTAAATGCTACCAAAAGCATGACTGTATTTGCTCCTCATGGTATTATGCATTTTTCATTTTTTTCTTCTGTCTTTTTTTAACAGAAAAGATAGAAAATGCTACATTTCTAGATTTCTGGGTTGATGTTTTAGAAATAAAGAAAATTATCTGTTGTTAAATTCATGTAAAGGCTTTGATTGCTCATGCATTTCTGAGAATGGCTAGTCATTATCAACAATGTCCACAATTCATCCTTTAGAACATTCACGGAATGTTTTGCTGAAAAGAAGGGAAATTTAACAGAAGCATATGAGTTTTAGAGCTGGAAATAGACTTTTGAGAGGTAGAAACAAGCTGCATGAATGAAGAAGCACTGTTTACACAATTGATATATGAAGCACTACTCAGAGATTCAGAAGCTGAAATATAAAAACATTCAGAGAATCAGAGAAGTATAGAGATGCAGAAAGCAAAAAGACACTGGAATAAATGAAAGATAGACAGATACAGAGGCATATACTGATGCAGAGAAATATAGACACAGGAGACACAGGAAGAGGGACAGACAGACACAGAAAGAGAAAACTAGAAAGACTGAGGCACACTGAGAGATTGAGACAGAGACACAGAGGGAAAAGGCAAAGTGTCATGTACTGTTGAATAAAATCCTGATAATATCAAGATCTCTACTTTGTACTTCAACTGGAGAATTCAATTTCTTTCTAAAATCTGGTTTCTCAGATTCATCATCTACTGACAGGTACACTGTAGCATTTAATTTAGGTAAATGTTATTCAGACTCTCAATAAAGGACCCCTGTCAATCATGCAAGCTGAAAGACTCGAAACACTGAGAGACGACAGATACCAAAGCAGGAAGTAATTTGACCTGTATAGTATTAGATCTGTCCTTTTCTTTTTTATCTACCAAGCATCACAAGGCATATCATTTTAAAGATTCGTATGGATTTATTTTTGAGGATTAAATGCTATGTGAAAAATAAATTGGAGGAAAAATCACCCTTTTAGCTTTAGGAGCTCAAAAAACCAATCAGTCACAGAAATATCATCATGTTTGGGCATTTCTATAGCCCCTTGCACCAGAGCCCTCAGTTGCTTTGTTGCTAGGCAGATAAAAATTGTAGTTCACTCCATTAAAAGAAAGCAAAACCTAGCACAGAATAAGTGGATTTCTCAAAACGCCACATACTCACTAAACTGTAACTACAGTAAAGTCAAAACTATGGCTGGAGAAACAGATTTTTAAAGAATAACTGTAAATAAAAACTGAGCATTCACATAAAGTCAGAAGAATACAACAGAAAATGGACTGGACTCAAAGGCAAGAAAATTGATTTCTGGTCATAGCTCTGGCATCTATGAGGCATTTATAAATCAATCTCACCAAATGTTAAAGTGTTGGCTCAGTTGTCTTTCTTAGAGCTACTAGGTGAAGTAAATGGAGAGAAAGCCACAAACTAGGCAGTCAAGATAGCCTGGGTTCAAATCCTACCTTTAAAAAATACTAACTTTGGGGCAGCTCAGTGTCATAGTGGATAGAGGACTGGTCCTGGAATCAGGAGGACCTGAGTTCAAATACAAGCCTCAGACAATTGAGATTACTACTTCTGTGACTTTGGGCAAGTCACTTAACTCCAATTGCCTTGCAAAAGAGAAAAAGAAGAAAGGGAAAGGAAGGGGAAGGGGAAAGGAGGAAGAGGAAAGGGGGAAGGAGAAAAGGGAAGAATAAAGTGAGTCATTTAAATTCTCACTTCCTCATCCTTTGAGGACTCCCCATGCTCTGCCCCTGCAATTCTCTAGGACAAGAAAAGCAAAGAATGTACCCATTGAGAGATTTTCTTACCTGAAAGTTCCACCAGTGAAATCACAAGTCCAATGGAATGAAAAAAATAAAAGTCCTTTCAGATCTAAACTGACATGTTTCTATGACTCTGGAAATGATTATGAAATGTGAAATATGCCAGAGACAGTGAATGAATGTTTCCCTGCCTACTGTAATTCCTTACAAAAGTATGGAGAAAATGTCTCTCCATAGAACTATTTTAGAATGCCAAGAGACATGAAGGAGATGAGTAGCAATTGACAATATAGCAAATTAAACAGGAATAGAAGTGTTATTGACTTCCTCCATAATAATTGAAAAGTTGAGACATAATAATAGAGGAAGGTGAAAAAGATGTATTTTTTAAAATAGCTTCTTCTTAGACGAATTATAAGATTTCTTGTTAGAAATAGAATCACAGACTCTAAAAATCAGAAAGGGCCTTAGGATGTATCCTTGCTTTGATTTAGGAATCTTGTTCCACAACTTTCATGACAAGCAGTCACTCAGTCTCTAGTTAGATACTTCAAGTAATAGGTATCTCACTACCCTGATAAGGAAACCCATTCTGTTTTCTGATGGTTTGGGGAATATCCTCTCAGAGATGGACTGAAAGTCTCTGCCTTGTGATTTCCACTCATTAGTCCTAGTTCTTTCCTGTGGAACTACACAGAATAAGGGTAACTTTCTATCAGGTGCTTTATAAATCTTTATTGACTGATATGTCTCCTCTTTCAAACACATTAAAAGTTGGAACTAAGAGTGGAGCACTTGACATTAAACCAGAAGACTTGGGTAGAAAACTGGATTCTGTCATTTATTTGTCATATGGCTACGGATAAAACTCTCTGAATCTCAGTGTTGTCATCTAGAAATTGTACAGTAATGTCTATGTGACCTCCTTCTTGTAAGGAATTCTTGTAAGGAAAGCACTGCCTATGAATTGAGTTGCTGTACAAATATATAATACTACTATTGAAGAAAGTATGCTGTCCTCACCATGTCATCTCTTCTTTATTTCTTTTCTTACTGAATATCCACTAACTTTCTATTTTCCTTGTAATTCTGTAACACTGTTTCAGAGCCACAGGTAAACATTTCCATCTCCCTAGGAGACCGTTCAATAGTTATGTATAAATGATGTCAGACTGTTTCTCATCAACATATATCATGGATTGAGTTTAAGCCTGAATCACCAAAATACCTAAATGATTCAGTATTTTTTTCTCTATATTAAAGAAAATATTGGACTTAAGAAAAAATTAAATGGTTAAGATTTTTCATGCTGTTCACACAATTTGGATATGAAAATGACTGCACATATGGGTTGACTGTATCAACAATTCATTACTTGATTTATATAATCACGAAAAAAGAGGTCCATTAAGATAGAAATAGAAATCTTAACTCTTAAGTATTTTCAACTCACCTTCGATCTTATCGGCGTGGTATTTACACTGCTAGGTGGCAAAATGGATAGAGTTCTGGGCCTGAAGTCAGGAACTCTCAACTTCCTTATTTGAAATCTGGCCTCAGAGACTTGCTAGCTGTGTAACCCTGCAAATCACTTAACTCTGTTTGCTTCCATTTCTTCATCTGTAAAATGAGATAGAGAAGGGAAGGGCAAATCGCTCCAGTATCTTTGCCAAGAAAACCCCGAATGGGGTCATGAAGAGTCAGACGACTGAAAAATGACTGAAAAACCAGAAAAAAAGATCATAACCCATCCATATCTTGTTATCTGTGTGATTCTCATCCATATTTTTTCTTTATTCCTCATCTATTAAATTTTTGATCGAGAGTGCCATCAATGCTCTAAAGGTCATCCTTAGGTTCTTATAATATTTTGTAGATACTTGTACTGAATTTCAACTATATATCATTATTCTCCTTCCCGTATATAACTTTTCAAGCCCATATGTAATAGACAGAGAGTGATACACGTGTGTGTGTGTGTGTGTGTGTGTATTTCTCCTCTATGTGTCACTCTTACTTTTAGGATCACTGGCAATTTTGATTCTTACCTTTTAATAAGATATTTTTTTTTTTAGCAGCAAGCAGATTGTAATCATTGTAAAAACTGTAAAATTTGCATTCCAGCTCAGTCTTTTCTTCCTGTTTTTTTTTTTAATTTTTGGACCCACATCATTGCCCAATATCAATATCCATCCAAGCTATGCATACTAATGGACTAATTCAACGGGCACATGTCATAACATAAATATAGCAGATACACCTCTTTAAAGATTGTAAACCATTTTACAACTAAACCACTTAAAAGGGAGATTTAAATGTGTGCATGGCATGGGATAATAGAAAGATATATATTGTCCCTACTTGGTGATAATTAGTAGCTAGCAAAATTATCAAGAAATTGAAGTAGTCTTTAAAGGAAAGCACACTTTAGCATTCTTCCTAATTAACTATATGTTCATTCAAACTGCTCAATTTGGCAAACAGCTCTACTTAATTAGAATTTCCCATCGTAAATCGAGTGGTTCTTAACCTGAAATGATCAAGCAAGGGGAAATATCTAAGTTAGTTCATGATTCCTCTTCTGGTTTAATTTGTAATCAGCGGTTTGTTTATAACATGTTGAACCATCCCATTCACTTTAAATCCACATCCATCCCAAGATGATTACATGAGTTTAAAACCTTGAGAATCTTCATTTAAAGTGCTTTGTTAGACAGACTGATGAATGCCCTTCAAAGTGTCACTATAAACACAAGCTTCTTGCTTCATAAGATCTCTTTGATTGCAATCTGTTTCTTTTGGCAGATCTCTTCAATTTGTCAGTAGCAAAATTTGCTTTGAGGTTTAAGTTGACCCTTCATATCTTTGAGAAAAAAATGTTCAAATATTTTTCAGCAAAGTATCCAAATAATCATCGTTCTAATGTGGAGTTGGTATGTAGAGGATCTAATGAAGTTTAATAAGCATATATTTTGTTTACTCTTTCCTGAACCCATAGTTTTATCACTTTTATTAGATATACAATGTAAAGACACTCTCATACTTGATACTGAATATAAAGATTAAATAGGTGAGTGGTTCCATCCTTTTGCCGTTTCCAGGTGATTGAGAGACAGGATAGACACAAATAGTTATAAAACCTCATGATATGCACAGTAGACATGTAAATTATGTTTATTATTATATGAAATAACCTTCTTCCTACCACCTATTCCTCATAAGATGTTTATTTAATCCTTACCCATCATTCAAGTGTCATGGCCTCAGGAAACCTGTGATTGCCCCAGAGGTATTGATTTTACTCATACAAGAGCTATCAAAACATTTTGTTTTCTCCTATCTTATGCATTTATATCTGCAATCTTAAATATTTATCTGTGTATGTATGTTGACATAGTAGACTAAAAGCTCTATAAAACAGTGACTTGTCAGCTAAATCCTTATCTCATCCAGCATCTAGCACACAGTCTATTCATTAAAATAAATTAATAAATGTTTGTTGAATTGATTGAAAGACGGAAAATAGGAGGGGAAAAGTCTTTTTTTTATCTGGGACATTAAGAAAAACTTCATGGAAAAATAACTTTGGAGCTGGGTGAGAACAGTGAGCATAGAGTACATCGAAGGGAGTAGTATGAGATAAGGCAGGAGGTATAAAGCAGAATTAATTGTGGAGGATCTTTAATGTCAGGTTACATGGTAGGCCATGGGGAGTCATTGAAGTGTTTTGAGTAGAGGACTGATATCATAGGCATAAGCATAAACTTAATTTGACAAGACACAATAAAGTGGGGACAAGAATGTTGGCCAGGAAGTTATTGCATTAGTTTAAATGAAGGACTTGTAATAAGGTGGTGGATTAGGAACAGAGATAATGGGATGAATGTGAAGAGATCCTATGGAGTTGGGATGGTTAGGACTTAGGAGACAAGTGGGATATGGGATGTAAGGAAGAATGAAAAGTCACAAATTTCTGATATGGGTAGTATGAGAGTGATTGATGGTACCACTGACATCAGATTAGAGGAACACATGGGGTCAGAGTCTCTCAATGAATTCATATTTATTTAAATTTGTAAATTATAGTCATGACCAGTATGCATGTACTATGAATTTAGTGAATAAGAAGCTCAGTTTGAAAGTCCTAGTCTAGGAGCTTAATATCAGCTGTCAGAACTGTTCAGAACTATAGAACACTATAAGCTATATACATGTATCTTATATGTGTACATGTGTTCTCAGATAAAAAAATACTCTATGTGCAAGGTTGTGCCTTTAATGATTTTATATTTGCTTATCAGCTCATCGTAGTATAAATTAATGTCAGAATGCTGTAGAACTCATTTTAAAGTAGATATTTGTGAAGAAAGGTCATTTTAAGTAATCAGATTCAAGGGGAATAAATAGATTGCCGTCTGCCTCAAATTCCTTTTTGGTTTTTCAAAACTGAAGATTTTTAAAAATTTATTTCAAAGTCCAATCTTTTTTTCCCCTTCAATCACTTCTAACTTAAGTTTGAAACCAATCAAAAAGTGCTAAAGTATAAAAACTGATCGTTTTCACATCCCAGGACCCCACCACCCCTGGCAGTGCCTCTATGAATGGTTTTAGGGATTCATATTTCTGACTTCATTTTTCAGTAAATGGTCAAGTCATGATAACTTTAGAAGTTTCACACCACGCCTAGTTTAGTGTTTGGAACTCGGTGTTCTTTGCCCATCAAGGCTGAAATTTAGAATTCTTTGAAATGCGCTCTGTCGTATTCTGTTCTTGCCTTTATCAATTTAGTTACTTCAGAATCAAGTTTTTGAATAAGCTGAAGAGTTGAATTGTCCTAGCAGGAAACAATTGTAACTGTAACTGTATATTCATGTAGTACCAAATGTAGTTCAGAATGCATGAAGCCCACCCTGGACGTCCTTTGCTGCATCTAAAATAGCACAGGTAAACTCAATCAATGCTTCCAAAATCTGTTTTCATCTTGCCAAGTCCATCATATCCAGTGTCAGTCATTTCAGATGGCGATTTAGATTCACCGCCTTGAAGGATTTACATTTTGCAGTTAATATACCAATCAGCCAGTGTCTTCCCAGCACTTGGGAAGAAAGAGCTGTTTTACTGAATGCATTGGTTGAATTGCTGAGGTAATCAAGCTATCATTTAATCACTTGTTGAGCCCCTACTCTTTTCCTCATGGTGTTTATTTACTTCTCCCCTTTTCAACTCTAGTCACTGTTTATTCTTTCCCATTAATATGAGCTTTTATAGATTTAGAGGTGAGAGTTTTGTAAGATACCTGCTTTTTATCTGTCTCCAGTCAGCTCTGTTTTTTTAGGTATTCCTTTTTCTATCTATAGAAAAAAAAATTATTAGGTCTAAGATGCCATCCTCATGGAATCTTATAGGTTCAGGAAGACCAAGGGAGATGCAAAAGTGATACTCAGAGAAATCTTTTGGTTACAGAGCTACTGAACATGCTTCCATATTCTCTGATTTCATGTGATTATGAAGGTGCTGGATAATTGGTTGTTCTTATTGTTTCAGGCACTTCTGATTCTTTATGACTTGATTTGGGGGTTTTCTTGGCCGAGATGCTGGAGTAGTTCACTATTTCCTTCTCCAGCTTATTTTATAGATCAACTGAGACAAACAGGCTTAAGTGACTTGCCCTGAGTCTGTCTCATAGCTAGTAAGTGTCTGAGACTGGATTTGAACTCAGGAAGATGTCTTCCTGATTCCAAGCCCAGTGCTCTATCCACTGTGCTACCTAGCTGCCCCAGATAATGGGCATACATCATGTAGAAAGAGAAAGATGTGGATAACTTCTCACTGTATAGGGCTTGACATTTTACAATGAGTTTATCTTACCTCTTCTTCACTCATTACAATAATCTGATGAAGTCAGCAGGGGATCTATTATCTTTTCATTTTACAAATAACCAAAATAAGTCCAGCAGAAGTGGTCAGCTGTGATTCAATTTTGTTTTGTTTTGAGTTTTTTTTTCTTTTTGTTTTTGTTCTTTTTACATAGAGCAGAAAGTATGTGGTGGAGAGAAATAGCAGTGAGAGAGAGGACAGTCTGACTTAGGGGTAGGGATAGTGATGTAGTGAACTCTAGGTAAAACTGTACCAGGGAAAATGTTGGGGGAGGAGACATGCCCCCATGAAAGGGACACCAGTGTGACAACTTTAGGGGTGGTTCTTGAAGGGATTTCTATTGTGCTGCAGCCACAGTCAGAGATATCCATCACAGGGGGAAGATGCACAGCATCTTAGGGAAGAAATAGGACAACACTCCCTTCTATAGGCCATTTTGATGTCTTAGGACAAAGTCTTGTTCTCCTTGTGCTATTTACATCTCTGAATGAAGTGACTTGTCCAAGGTACATAAGTAATAGATTTCAATACTAGAACTTAAACACAGGTCTTTTAATTACAAATCTAGGTGTATACATACCACATACTATACTACCTTATTCTTGATAGCATTATAATAAAATAATTAATCATATTATTTCATACTGATTCATTATATTACTTGAAAAAAATGATCTTTGGGGACAAAGTACTAGATGGAAATTCTGGATTTAATGGGATATTTTGTGTGAAGAAGGGGTAAAAATATGAAGTAATCCTTGGAAGGCTAACAGCAGAAAGAGACCTTAGAGATCATCTATTCCATCCTTTAACTATATTCACCATAATGTTCCTGACAAGTAGCCTACTCTTGACAGTTGAATAGTAAGAACTGGCCATAGAGATGATGCAAACAAAGAATCTAGAAAAGCGACATACATCCCTTTGCCTCATTTTTATTATCACAGATGCCTAATGAGTTCCTCCTTTGTATGCAGAATAGATCTCATGGGTAATTTTTTTTAGCAGTTCATCTGTGCAATATGAAATAAGCAAAGAAACCAAATCCACTACCTTCTTATATCAAAGGTATGAGTCATTTAGAGCAAGTTGCAGGAAGTTCAAATTAGTTCTTTAAGCATCTCTTGTATTCATTTTGCATGAAGCTGTAACATCTCACATTCAGCCCATATACCTTTAGCAAAGCCTTATGTTCCCTCAACTGTGCTCCCTGATGTTACAGTGAGAAATGCATTTAGTAACTGATTTCCAAAGAGATCACCCAAATGTTACAGAACAGGAAACTAAATTGAATGTTCTTCCAGTAACCTAATCATAATAAAAGACTTTTAAACTGAAGACAGAGGTTGATTGAATTATCTAGCTATTGGTATGAAAAATTGATGTAGTTTGGAATTCTGAAGAATTCCATTTTCCAGATGTGTTCTCCTGTGAGTGAACCTTACAACTAGTAGAAATACAATTTTAATTGTAGAATTATGTGGTCTCATTTTATTAGCCCTTTGGAATCACTGAATAAAGGTAGATTTCTTTTTAAAGATCATCTAGTCTAGTTGCAAAAGTGTCACACACACACACACACACACACACACACACACACCCTTTAGTGATGAGATAAGGCCCATGTCTAACGTCATTGCTCGAAGTGGAACTATTCCAATTGCTCTACTGCAAGAACTTTTTCTTTCAACCAACCAACCTGAACTATTATGGAAGGCACTGGCTTCCAAATGAACAACGTGGTTTCATAAGATAAATAATACTTGCTTCAGAAATATTTATAGCCTGCTGTCTTCTAATGCTGTCACAAATTCGTCAAGGATGTTTACTTCTTATTAATCAGAAACCAAAAATGTGTGCTTTCAGTTATTACAGAAAAGATGTTTTGGTTCTGTTCATATGACTTGGAATTTCATTGACCTATCTGGTTCCCATCTGATTGCTGTAAGGTTTTTAGTCTACAGCAGCAGTATAGAGGCCATGAACAGAAACGTTTATATGTCTTGTGTCTTCCAACTTCAGAGCTGGAAGGGACCACACGGGTCATGTAGTTCAATCCTCTATTATGTAGATGAGGAAACGGATACTCAACAAGGTTAATTGATTTGCCCAAGGACACCCAATTAATAAACTTCAGAGACAGGATTTGAACCCAGGTCATTGTATCACATAATCCTTTGACTTCTGGAATATCATATTCCAAGGCTTTGGATCCCTTAATGTAGAAGCTGTTAGATCTTGTGTTATCCTGATTGTATTTCAACAATATTCAAATTTTTTTCTTTCTGGCTGCTTGCAATATTTTCTCCTTGGCCTGGGAACTCTGGAATTTGGCTACAATATTCCTAGGAGTTTTTCTTCTGGAATCTCCTTCAGGAGATGATCGGTGGGTTCTTTCAATATTTATTTTACCCTATGGTTCTAGAATATCAGGGTAGTTTTCATTTATAATTTCATGAAAGATGATATCTAGGCTCTTTTTTTGATCATGGACAGATTTGAACTCAGGAAGATGAATCTTCTAACTCTAATCCTAGCCACTGTACCATCTAGGTGACCTATTCTGTTCATTGTGTTACCTCTCAATGACAAAATTCTTCCTATTTGCCAATAGATAGCAAAATTCATTCTTTGGTTAATCTTCCATACAACTGATTCTACCTCAGAAATAAAAGATGGAAGCTTGATGCTAAATAAAAATGTGAAAATGTACTTCTATTCTCTCTTTGTAGAGGTGAAAAACTATGGAAATTGAATACAGCGCCTACTAATGAATTGGATTAATGCTTTGGGTAGTTTTGCTTAACTGTTTCCCCCATTTTTCCTTTTATCTTTTTTTAAAATTCTTTGTCAGGGAGGTGGAGCCAAGATGGCCCCATATACTTACTATCTGTGTGACTCTCAACAAGTCACTAAACTGACTTTGCGTTATTTTCCACATGTATAAAATGAGCTGGAGAAGGAAATGGAAAACCACTCCAGTATCTCTTCTAGGAGAACCCAAAAATGGGGTCACAAAGAGTCACAGATGACAGAAAAATGACTGAACAAAACAACATAATGAAAAGATAACTAGCCTCAGAATACAGAAAACCTGTTTTCACATCCTTTCTCTAATAACTACTGCCCATGTGATCATAGACAAGTGATTGAACCTCGTAGTGCTCCCAGGCAACTCCTTAAGTCTAGAGAAGAGCCCAGGGTCCTACCTCAAATAAGGATCGGTAAATGACAGTCACTTTATGCATGTCAGTTGGTCCTAATAACTGTCAACTTCACCCTAGTGACACAGGCACCTCTCTAAGATTATAAATTTCAAAGTAAATATCCCTCTGCATTGGTAGAAGAAGTTCTCTTGCCAAGAGATCCCTACACTAGTGGAATCATTTTTAGGAAAATAAACAAATAAATAACAAAAAACCCTCTCCCTTGTGATTATTATCTTATGCCTGTGATAGCAGAGGCAAGTTTTGTTGACAGAAAAGTGCTTCTGCAACATATACCAAAGCTACTTCGTTAGCCATTAGACAGAAAGACCACACAAGGCAAAGACCCTTAGGAAACAAAAGCACTAAAAGAAGCAAAGTTCTTTTAAGCCATGTCCTGTGAAGAACTCTACAACTCTGGACGATGAAATTCAATTTAAGACACGTTTATTAAATCTTTGCTCTTTTTAAGGCATTATGTTCCACACTATTCTGAGGTATATCTCACGGATATGGAATTTGTGGTAGTTTCCTCCCTAACCTGAGACTCAGAAGTGTTAAGTGACTTGCATGCTTGCACAGCTTGTGAATCTCAGAAGGCAGAGAATGGAGCCCATATTCTTAACAAGTCCATTAACAATACTTTAGGTTATATCACCATGCCCCTCATGATAAAACAAAAGCAAAACTAGAAACATTAAAAAAGCAAAACTGCCTATTTTCATCTTCAATAAATGGATCAAAAAGCATTTATTAAGGATCTGATATATCCTAGGAATTGTACTGGGTATGGGATACAATGACAAAAGAGAGAAAAAGAAAGAATCCCTACTTTCAAGGAACTTGTGTTTTTACATTTGTGGAGGTGAATAGGTGTTTGCGTATTTTCATCACCTCTGTTCCCATTAATTGAGGCCCTAATAAATGGAAGTTTGAGATAATTCAAATAGAAAGAAAAAGTTGAAGGGGTTGAGGTAACCTTGAATTCTTGAATGTTGTTTCAGTAGCATAGTGGAAGCTAGGTGGTACAATGGATAGAATGTCAGGTCTAGAGTCAGAAAGACTCATTTTCCTGAGTTCGGATCCAGTCTCAGATGCTTACTAGCTGTGTGACAGTGGGCAAGTCACTTAACCCTGTTTGCCTCTGTTTCTTCATCTGTAAAATGAGCTGGAGGGAGAAATGGCAAGCCACTTTAGTATCTTTGCTAAGAAACACCAAATGGGGTCACAAAGAGTAAGAAAATGACTGAACAATGATGCCAGTAAAATAAAAACTCTGGCAGATTCTACTAATGTGGAAAGACATCAGGTGCATATTCATAAATGATTCTAAGTACATCATCCTGCCATTAGCCTTTCTAATTTCAGAGGGGATGATCGCTAGAAAGTGGGCTACAAATAAAGATTTCCTCCTAAAACATAGAAAGGTTGTGATCTGAGTTGATGGAGAAAATACATTGTTGAAAAAGGAGTCTTTGAATATAATATTGGCAAGGTAAACAATATTGAGAGTGGTCATGCTTTCAAAGTACAACTTCTACTTCAGGGTTAAGGTAAGTTACTAAAGTTGGCCTTAGAAAAGTTGATAGCTCTCAAAATATGATCATTCTCTGTACTAAATAAGTAAATAAATACTAAATAATATGATCAGGTTCAGTATTTTGATAGTAGAGTTGCCTGTAGGTAAAGCCTATTAAAATGAACAAACAAATTCAAACCTACCAAATCCCCAAAGCCATAAATCAATATCCTTTTTTATTATCTTTCAGCCTTTTTGAAAAACAGCCAATCATGACCTTGTTCTCCATAAAATATTCAGTTAAATAGTTCAGTCCATTTAACAAATGCCTGAAAATCTTTTAATCCTTTTGTTCTTAGACTCAATTAATCAATGAATCCTTTTGTAATTAACTAATTTCTCTTCTTACCTGAACCCTCCCTCTATTGCTCAGAGAAGTTGTCCTGGTGTAACTCCACTCATCAGCAAACCTCTTTGCAAGAGTACTCCCATATAGGACTGTGACTGGTGGAATATTTGAATCTGGAGTGGTCCATACTCCTCTACAAGATCATGTGCCAAGAGATAAATTCCAGTGATAGCTAATAGCAGCAAATAACACAAACATGATGACTAGAGTCACTAAATTTTCTTGTTTATCTCTGTACAGTAGAATGATAATTTGCCTTTAAAATCCTTAGTTTCCATTGGCATCTGTATTTGGGATTTCATCTGATATAGAACTCCCAGTGTAGAAAACTCTCCCACCCATGAAGCACTATAACTTATAATCTAAGAGAGTTGATTACAGTATCGAGACTAACTGACTTATTTACATTCATATATCTAGTATGTGTCAGAGGCAAGAATTTAATTCTTGTCTTTGTCTCTCCAAGGCCAACCTTTACCCATGACACCATGTCACCTCTCCATTCCTATTTCATATTTTATGCAAATTTAGGATTAACTTAAGGTACCATTTTGAAATGAAGCAAGTAAAACTGTTGCTAGCTATATTTAACTTTCATCTGTGTGTCTTCTAAAGAAGTGGAGAGGTATCTATTAACTATGCTTATTTTGTACTGGGGGCTGTGGTCAGAAAGGGGAAGCTTGCTTGTACACTGTCAGTAACTAGAGTCAGAGATGCTCCTTATTTATCGCCTCCATTGCTGTTAACTTCCCTTGCTCCTTTTTCTTCAGAAGCCCTGGCTAGTTCTTCTCTGGAGATTGGACTGGCCCTTTAAGGAAGGGAATGCTGTTTGGATTTTGCTAAAATTTGAGGTCCCACTAAATTGGAATGGGATTAGAAGTTTCATTAGAACTTCAATTACCTGATGGGAATGTCCTTCTAGTTGTCCTTTGCCACTGCAACAATGACTACAAGTAGAAAGAAATATTATTTTAATATCCTTATCATTTTGGAAACCTTATTCTTTTAATTTCCTTTTAGTAAAGCTGGTTTTGATTATATTTTTCTGATCTAGAATGCCTTTTACGCATTTTAAATCTTGAATCTGAATTGCTGGACTCTCCTAACTTAGGCCTGGTATAGAGTAGGAAGGAAGGAAAAAAGAGAAGTCACAGAACAACTGCTTCATGGATTTGTTATTATATCAGGTTTTTTCATAACTCTATTGATAGTGTTGATACCAATGAATCGACTAATCAGCAAATATTTATTAAGCTCCTGTTATGTGATAAGATAAACTACTAAAAACTTGAATTGTGAAAAGTAAGAAAGAAAAAGCAAGGATAAGATTTGCTTTTTTGGTGATTTTAATGTTTCCAAGAGAGATGCTTTGTTTCTGCAGTTGTAGAAAGTTTTCCTTTCATTTGCTTCCAAAGTTACTTTAAATATCAAATTATAGCAGAATCACCTTCAGAGACAGTAATGGTAAAGATCAAAATAAATGCCAAGTACAATTCATCCATTTTAGGCTATTAATTTGAGTTAATTTGCTACAGCTATCTAAGTAGAGCAGGCTCAACTCATCATTTTCAACTGAACTGCTTAAACTACTCTGGCCACTAGGATAGAAAAATTCTATTGATTTACTGTTTATAAAGATTTGTATCTGTTGAGTACTGTATTACAATGAACTCCACATAGGTATGCTATTTAAAAAATCTAGGACAAAACCATTTGTGCAACAGTTTCCAAGATTTGCTTTATTTCCATTTCCTATTGATACACTTAAGAAGCTGTTTAATAAACATGGAATATAAACCTTTGGTTGTTTGTGTTCTGCTTTTCAAATGACGAATTGGTGGTAAGACTTCTTTCTTAAACCAGCCTTAGGGTAATATTTAGTCCCACTTCCATAAAGGGCTAGGTGTACACAAGCCAACTACATCCAAGGATCCTTCTGTCCTTCAAATCACACCTTATTTCCTTCGTGTGAGTATTTACTCTGTTGAGACGATGATGACCTTCCCTTGTCTGTGAAGAATTCTTCACAAGTTATGTAGTGAGGAAAATTCACCACCTAGTGACTAACCCTTAACTAGTCTTCTTTGAGGAGAAAGTCCCCATTCAGTCCCCATCTCTCTCCTATCTGAAACTTTTCCAGTTTGTTAGATCCTGCTAGAACTTACATCCCAACAGACAGGCATCAAAGCAGGATTCTAACAGAGAATATCTACTTGTATTTGGCCAATTAACTATTTTTTACTTTATGACTTCTTTATTTGATTCCAACCTAATAGAATGGAGAGGGAAGCAGCTACATGATTTGTCTGGGGGAAGTTCTAAGTACTCCAGTAGAATTCATAGTGTCTCCTTGTCTATCTGGGTAACAATGGTAGGAAATCCAAATTTTGGGCAGCTCTCTGGATTTAGGGTCAAAGAATCAGAGTTCACATCTTTGCTCTACTATCTATTCTATAACCTTAGGTAATTTATACCCCATCTCTGAGACTCAGTTTCTCTTGTTGTTATTTATCCTTAGTTCTCAAAGAGGACTGTGCATCAGGGAGGTGATTCCATGACATACAGGTGAATTGGACTTAGGGAGGAAGGGCTACCTATAAAAGGAGAGGGTTATATTAGATCATAGGAATATAGTATCTGGCTGTACAATTCATCTAGCCCCACTCCCCATTATACAGAGGAAGAAATCTTAAATCTCCAGCTTTAATGCTATGGTCCTGTAAGACACAAGATCTTCCTAATATGCCTTGTGATTTTTCTTATCCTTTTTCCTAATGAAATGAGCACAGACATGGCTGTTTGAGAGCATAATAATGTCTTTATTTGATGATATCAAACCTGGATAAAGTCAACTCCATATTGTGAGGCAACCCTATCTGTCTGTTTATTTGTCTATCTGTCTGTCTATATCTATCTATCTATCTGTGTCTGTCTATCCTGTCTATCTGTCTGTCTCTAGATGTCTATGCCATACATATATTATTTCATTTTATAATCCATCCATACATGTATGTATGTATGTATAAAGTAGGTTGCCTCATGGTCTGGCATCAAATAAAATAGCCATGGTTATCAACCTTTCACTGTCACAATCAGGAGTTGACTTTATTGAAGTCTTAAGCTTTGCACTTGAATTACTAGGCTAAGCTAATTTAGATCCAGTCTACAATAGGGAGGGAGAGGGGGGCACAGACTATCTATCTATATCTATATCCACACACACAGATATGTGCATTGTGGGTATGTGTGTATAGTACGTGTACATGTGCATATGTATGTGCATATGCACACATATACACATGCACATATATATATACCAACTGCAACAATACTGTAAAGTAATTGTGCTTGTATTTTTTCTCCTGTATATATGACATTCCCACCCTAGAAATTGCATCTATAGCAAGATTTCACCAGGCAAAAAGCTGGTTTAAAAGAAATAGCTAATGAGGAAAATGGTTGAGATGAAATACTCTCCCTCTTTGCCTCTTTCTTATTGGAACCCCTCCTCCCCTTCAAAGCTGAGTTCTAACACTGCCTCCAACATGAAGTCTTTGTGATCCCCACAGATGTTAGGGGATTTTAAAATTACTTGGTATACCTTGTATATTTTAAAATCTCATTTTAAAATTACTTGGTATACCTTGTATATTTCCTTCTATACGTACATGTTGTAAATTCCTACCCCACTCCCTCCGGTAAATAAGCTGTTTGAAAGCAAGGGCTGTTTCATTTTTGTCAGCATCCTCTCAGCACAGTGTCTTACACAGAGTAGGGTGCTTAATAATGCTTACTGAATTCAATTGAATCAAACTAAATGAGTAGCCCTGCTACAATTCAGCCCAGCGCAGGTCAGATGCACAGACACAATTGAATGTGGCATTTGGGAAAGTTAAATCAAAAGGTTCTTCATGTTTCAAACTAATGAAATGAACAGCATTTTGAACCAGAAAAAGTTGTTTCTTCTTTGCCTTTCTTGCTACCCCCAACCCCTGTCCAGAAATGTGCTTCTCAGAAAGCTCTCAACAACTAATAGCCCAGACCAGTGTCAGTTAAAAACAAATTCAACTGAGTGGCAAGGAGGGGAAAGGGGAATTGTTTCTTTTTGAGTAGTATCCAGCTGTTTTATTGATCCTGGTGGACCATATGGCACTCTTCATAGACCTCATTTATCTATCAACCTTTGAGTTCAGCAAATTGCCTGAAAGGAATCTATCCAGTTATCCAGTCTCTAGAGGGCAGTACAATACTCTAGCAATCTAGCAGTATGTCCATTGTGCCGCCTTTGGTCTCTTCACTCTAGCTGTCTTAACTCTATCAGCCAGAAGGCTAGACTTGCCCAAGCTGTGGATAATAAGCAGAGTTTCAAGATGTAACAACATTTCCTTTGAATATATTCAGTAACTCTTCAGCCATGCATATAATCTCTCCCAAAGCTTCAGCTAACAAATGGGCCTTATTCTCTGTCTTGAAAATTAATGGGCCTACACATTGGTGATGGACAGAAAGAAACAGTTCTCTAGACTAGAAACTTCGACTGAAAATAGCCCCCGGACTCTCAGAACTCGTTTCCGAGAATTGCCAGGGTTACACTACTGAATAGATGATGGAAAGGGCAAGAAGAGACAAGCAAATACCACAAAACTCAAACTAAACCCAAGAGGCTTTTGAACCTCCGTTACCCCACGCTTGGGAAGTACGAGCCAAACAGCATCAGCACATGGAGAGAGGTAATGTAGTCCGCACAGCTTGTCCTATTACAGAAGTAAACTGTGACCATTTGGTGGCAAAGGAAGCCTCTGGGCTGATTTGTTTTTAATACTGATCTGTAACCAAACACAAATAATTATCTTGATGAACCTTCTGGCTAGTAGTTAATTCAATGCAATACCACCATGATAAGGATGGGGAAAGGAAATAACTTACAAGGAGGCCTCAAAGCCTAAAGGCTAGAAAACTGAGCCTTTCCCTCTAGTTCCCAAATTGGCATCTGCCCCAACCCCAACACAAACTCCATCCTGTGCTGTCTTGGCAAAAATTGTTTTTCTAAATGCATGAAGTAGGTTTTTCACAGTCATTCCTCTCCCTTATTAAAATCTTATTCACAAATGTTTTTACAACATTAATTATGGAGAGAACTAGAAGGAAGTATTTTTGCCTGTCATGTAATTATGTATTTAGGACACATGCTATGCAAAGCAAATTTTCTTATGAAGAAAGTTCAACTTGCTTCTACCAGAGAGGCATTTTTGTAATTTTTCTGATAGCCTACACAATAAACCCAGATTAATTATTGCATATTCACTGCAGCTGGTTTGCATGTGAGTATGTAAGCAAAAAATAGTGGAAACTTTCACACTGTTCCTGAGCTATTTCCTGAATACAGGCTTACCTTGCACTAAGCAAAACCTACAATCAACATGAGTGACAAAGCTTTAAAAAAAATAATTATTCACATTATAAAATTATTCAAAATATCATAGAAGGATTCACTTTAGATTCCTCTTAAGATGATAATTCTAATTTATATTGGGCTTTAAAGTTTATTGTACTCTTTCCTTAAAGCAACCCTGTGAAGGAGCTAATATGAATAGCATGTATAGTTTTGTGTAATGGAGAGAGAGGCTGCCTGAAAGCCTGGAGAACCCTGATTCAAACCCTTCATTTGATATTTATTAGTGTATGACCCAGGACAAATCTCTTCATCTTTCAATGTCCTAGGTAGGCAGATCCCTAAGATTTTAAGTTGGAGAAAAGGGGCTATTGTACATTAGAAGGAAGAGTTTCATCCAATGGACATCCTAGGACAATAAATTCTCCCACTCATCGATTTAGGATGAAGAAAATGAGCCTCCCAGAGATTGTTACTGACTTACTTGCCCATAGTCACAGAATTAGCTAGTGTCAGAGTCAGAATTCAAACTTTCTAGTTTTCAAATTCTTTCTTCTACCTCATAGTCCCTCTCCAATAGCCAATTCAAGTTATGGCTTTACTATATGATATGTTATACAAAAATGTGACCTACTGGTCACATATATTATATTGCTAAATAATGTTATAGGGAAAACACAATTTAATTACCCCACCTTGGGAAATCTGAGGGGGGATTTGAGGGGAGAAGATAAAGTGCTCAAAAAAGGAAAATCAAAGGCCAGGAGAACATTTTTTTCTACTATCAAGCCTTTTAGGACAGGGACATGCACATAGTAGGTGTTTCATAAATGTTGCTAAAAATGAGTTGAATTAAATCAGATAAAATAGAATGAAAGAGCCAATGGTTCTTCATGGATTCCTAATCAGCAGTCTCCTTGAGGGTAGGAACTAGTTTTCATTTTTTGCATTTTGTTAATCTTTTGAACTTGGCATGGTAGATATTAATAAATGTTTAATTTAATGGAATGGAATGGAAGGGTGAACTAATGGTTCATAACAATAGAAAGTTATCTCACCAAATACAGGGACTGACATTTTTTTCCTACTTTTAGCTTGTGTCTCTAGAATCGTAGGAAGTGACTGCTGTTCAGTTATTCATCTCTGTCCACTTCTTTGTGACATCCTGGATGATAGCATGCCAGGCCCTTCTATCCTCCACTGCCTTTCAAAGTCTGTTGAAGTTTATGTTCATTGTTTCCATGACATTATCTATCCTTCTAATCCTCTGCCATGCCCTTTTCCTTTTCCCTTCAGTCTTTCCCAACATGAGGGTCTTTTCCAATGAGTCCTGTCTTGCCATTATGTGGCCAAGGTATTTAAGCTACAGCTTTACTACGTGACTTTCTGATCAATAGTCTTAATTATTTTCTTTAAATATTAACTGATTTGATCTCTTCCTAGTCCAAGGGACTCTCACAAATCTTCTCTAGCAATGCAAAAGTGTCGATTCTGCAGTGCTCATCTTTTCTTAGGATCCAACTGTCACGCCAATGCATTATTAATGGAAGAATCAGAGCTTTGACTTTATGGACTTTTGTCAGCAAGATACTTTTTAATAAACTCTCCAGATTTGCCATAGTTTTCTATCCAAGGAGCAAGTGTATTTTAATTGCATGGTGAAGTGATCTTTGAACTCAAGAATATAGAATCTGATATTTCTTTCATTTCTTCTTCCACTATTTGCCAGGAGGTGATGGGACCAGTTGCCAAGATGTTACGGTTTTGTTGTTTTTTGTGGTTTTTTTGTATTAAGCTTCAGACCAGTTTTTACACACTCCTCTTTCACCCTCTTCAAGAGGGTTCTTAATTCTTTGCTTCCTGCCCTCAGAGTGATATCATCTGAATATCTCTGATATTTTTCCTAGCAACCTTAATTCTGACTTTTGATTCATTCAGCCTGGAATTTTATATAATATATTCTCTGCACAAAAATTAAATAAATAAGGTGACAATATACAGCCTTCCGATACTCCCATCCAAATCTTAAACCCATCAGTTGTTCCATTTAGTTCTAACTGTTGCTCCTTAATCCTCAAACAGTTTCCACAGAAAACAATAAGATGATCTGACCCTCCCATTTCTTTGAGCCCTTGCTGCATTTTATTGTCATCCACACAGTCAAAGACTTTAATGTATAGTCAATGAAGCTGAAGCAGATGTGTGTGTGTATGTGTGTGTGTGTGTGTGTGTGTGTGTGTGTGTGTTTGTCTGGAATCCCCTTGCTTTCTCCATAATCCAGTGAATGTTGGCAATTTGGTCTCTAGCTCCTCTGCCTTTTTGAAAACCAGCCTGCTCTACTAGTAATTCTTAGTTCACATATTGCTGAAGCCTTGCTTATAGAATCTTAAGCATAGTTTTACTGGCATGTGAAATGAGTACAATTGTTCATTAATTTGAACATTCCTTGACATTGTTCTTCTTTAGTATTGGCATGAAAACTGATCTTTTTTCATGCAGTAGCTGTTTTCCAAATTTGCTGCCATGGAATACAGCACTCAATTGATCTGAATTAAACTATCAGATGAAGGACATTAAACAGATTTCATAGTCCACAATCAACAGCCATTGTACCATTTAATTAACCAGGTTTGGTTGCATACTATTTATCCATGGTATGATAAAGAAGGAAGAAAATGCAGAATCATTAACCATCCAAAATATAGAACATTTCAGAAAGTCATGTGCTGTCACTGGGCACTTTGAGGTGTAGGGGAAAGTCTATTAGCCTTTTCTATTTCTCCTTCTCATCATCTTAAGCAGAGATGGCCCTCTTTGTTTCATCACTGAAGGAAATCTCCAAATGTTAGAAGACAAAACATGACACCCAGAGCAGAGAGGGAATAGAGAGAAAGCTCATTGCTAAAAGGTTTTTTGTGTGTGCTATTTTCTATGGGAGCTGTGATGTCTGCTGAACACTGAGTTTTCAGTAATTGTAGTTGGGTCTTGACTTTCAAGGCATTTATTTATGAATGTTTGTTGAACAGATGCACAAATACAAACCAGAAGACCTGGGATAAAAATATTTTCTAATTTCTCTTCTCACTTCTCAAGATAATAAGTGCTCCTTGTAGAGTGGGTGTAGTCAGGAGATCATAACATGAGAATGTAGGAAGAACTATTTAGACTTCCTTTGGGAAATGCATAGAGAAGATATAATGATATAGGATTTTTTTTTCTGCACGTGAAGTTAAAAAAGGAGCTCTTCACAAATAGTTTATTGCCAGAATTTTATTTCTTGACAAATGCCATGTATTTCAAATATTCTCATTTAACAAGTCAATGAAATGTTTGTTCTCAGTCAATAAATCCTTTGGGAAAGCTTGGAAATAAATGTAATATAATGAAAATAATAGACCTTTAGCAAACAACACTGGGCACATGTTTTGGTTGTTTCCAGGAGGGAGTTCATTCCCATATGCAGTATTTCTACATTCTAGCCAAGGTATTCTTGACCTGGGACCCAGGGCTCCAAAGAGATCAATGGACAGATTTCAGTAATTTCTAAGTGAAATTTAGCATTTTTCTATTATCAATGTAAGCTACAACCATTATTGTAAGAAGAACTCTGGACTCTGGAATGACAAAGGGGTTCATGGGAAAAACACAGAGAAAATTTAAGAATTATTCTGGAAAATTTTTTGGATAGCCTTACCATCCATGGAGATCATTGTGAGTTCTCTGCCCTCAGGATCACAATATTGCACTTGAATTTTTCAAAGCACAAGCTGTATAAGTACAAAATAAGAAGATCAAATAAGAGTTTATGAGCAGAAGATTTGGGGAATTGGGGTGTGAATATATATATATATATATATATATATATATATATATATATATATATATATATATATATCAATGGTATGACAAAATATCCAGAAAAAAATATTAAAAATTTTAGATGGCATTAACAGAAAGAGAGAATATGATACAATGGAAAGAAGCCAGATTTGACCTCAGGAAAATTGTGTCTATTAAAATAGTGGCTCTACCACTTTCCAGTCATGTGTCATGTCCCTTCTTGGAATATTAATTTCCATACCTATCAAATGTGGGGGTTGGGCTAGATAATTTCTTTTTTTATTTGTTATTGTTATTGTTCTTTTGTTTTTGTTCTAATTTATTTCTTTTGTTATTGTTCTAATTTATTTTTAGTTTTCAACATTCATTTCCACAAGATTTTGAGTTCCAAATTTTCTCCCCATCTCTCCCCTCTGCCCACCCCAAGACAGCAGGCATTCTGATTACCCCTTCCCCCAATCTTCCCTCCCTTCTATCACACCCCTCTCTTCTCTTATCCCCATCCCCTCTATTTTCTTGGAGGACAAGATAGACCTCGGTACCACATTGCCTGTATATCTTATTTCCCAGTTGCATGTAAAAACAACTTTTAACATTTGTTTTTAAAACCTTGAGTTCCAATTTCTCTTCTTTTCTCCATCCCCACACATTCCCACTGAGAAGACAAGCAATTCAATATTTTTATACATGTGTAGTTATGCAAAAGACTTCCATAAAAGTCATGTTGTGGAAGACTAACTATATTTACCTCCATCCTATCCAGCCCCTATTTAGTTTATTCTCTCTTCTGAAACTATCCATCCTCAAAAGTATTTACTTCTAATTACTCCCTTCTCCCATTTGCCCTCCCTTCTATCATCCCCCAACACTCCACTTCTCCCTTTCTCCCCTACTTTCCTGTAGTATAAGATAGTTTCATGGCAAATTAAGTATGCATGTTATTCCCTCCCTAAATCAAATGTGGTGAAAGTAAGGTTCACTTTTTCCCTTTCACCTCCCTTCTCTTCCCTTCCATTGAAAAAGCTTTTTCTTGTTTCTTTTATGTGAGAGATAATTTGCCCATCCTATTTTTCCCTTTCCCCTCCCAATATATTACTATTTCACTTCTTAATTTTATTTTTTAGATATGATTTCTTTTTTCCTGTTTACCTTTTCATGCTTCTCTTGATTCTTGTGTTTAAAAATCAAATTTTTTTATTCAGCTCGGGTCTTTTTATCAAGAATGCTTGAAAGTCCTCTGTTTCATTGAATGATCATTTTTCCCCTGAAGTATTATACTCATTTTTGCTTCATAGGTAATTCTTGGTTTTAATACTAGCTCCTTTGACTTCCAGAATATCATATTACAAGCTTTTTTATCCCTTAATGTAGAAGCTGCTATATCTTGTGTTATCCTGATTGAATTTCCACAATACTCGAATTGTTTCTTTCTGGTTGCTTGCAATATTTTCTCCTTGACTTGGGAACTCTGGAATTTGGCTATAATATTCCTAGGAGTTTTCCTTTTGGGATCTCAGGAGGCAATCAGTGGATTCTTTCAATATTTATTTTACCCTCTAATTGTAGAATATCAGGGCAGTTTTCCTTGGTAATTTTATGAAATATGATGTCTAAGCTCCTTTTAGATCATGGCTTTCAGGTAGTGTCATAATTTTTAAATTATGGATCTATTCCTGGATCTATTTTCCAGATCATTTGTTTTTCTAATAAGATTTCACATTGTGAGCTATTTTTTCATTCCTTTGGTTTCATTTTATAATTTCTTGATTTTTATAAAGTCATTAGCTTCCATCTGTTTCATTCTAATTTTTAAGGAATCATTTTCTTCAGTGAGCTTTGGACCTCCTTTTCCATCTGGCCAATTCTGCTTTGCAGGGCATTCTTCTCTTCATTGGCTTTTTGGATCTCTTTAGTCATTTGGAATAGTCTATTTTTTAAAGTATTATTTTCTTCAGCATTTTTTTGATTCTTCTTTAGCAAGCAGTTGACTTGTTTTTCATAATTTTCTTGCATCACTTTCATTTATCTTCCCAATTTTTGCTCTGCTTTTCTTACTTGATTTTCAAAATCCTTGTCGAGCTCTTCTATGGCCTATGACCAATTCATATTTTTCTTGGAGGCTTTGGGTGGAGGAGTTTTGACTTTGTTGCCTTCTGTTTGCATATTTTGGTCTTCCTTGTCACCAAAGTAAGATTTTATAGTCTGATTCATTTTTTGGGGGTTTTGCTCATTTCCCCAGTCATTTACTTGTCTTTTGAGGTTTTTGTCAAGGGAGATCTCTGCTTCCAGTGTATATGTGGGGTGTACTGTCAGTCACTTGATTCCCCCACAATCTGCGGACCTAGAGCTCCAGAAACAGTTGCTGTCTCTGCCACTGCTGCTGCTGTGACTGGCACAAGTTCCTCCACCACCTTCCCTCTGTGCCACCCTGAAGCTGGGGCTGGACCCCTCCACTCTCCCATACTAGTCCCACAGGATATTCCCACTGACCTTCCAATTCATCCTAGGCATTTTGGGGTCCTGAAGTCTGGAAACTGCCACAGGTGCTAGAGATTCAGTCTCCCCAAGTCCTGCTCAAGTCCTGTCTGTGTCATCATGGCCCATGCTGGACTACCCTCTACCCCGTGCATGGCAAAATAGATACTTCCTGGCAACCTTCCAGGCTATCTTGGGCTGGAGATTTGCTTCACTCTGTCATTCTGTAGGTTCTGCAGCTCCAGAATTTGTTTAGAGTCATTTTTACAGGTATTTGGCTGAGTTTGGGAGCAGTGCTCTAGAAAGTCCATGCTATTACTCTGCCATCTTGGCTCTCCCACCCACCCAACCCCACCCAACCTCCATCCTCCCAATCCCCCACTCCCTCACCCACCCCCTGCTAGATAATTTCTAAGATCTTTTCCAACTCTAAGTCAATAGTAATATTAATGATAATAACTAACACATAGTGTTTTAAGGTGTACACAGTACTTTGTGTATATTATCTCATTTGATTCTTGAATAGACTGTATGAGATAGATAATAATATTATCCCATTTCCACAGAGAAGGAAACTGAGGATGTGAAAGTTAAATGACTTGCCCATGGTCATAGCTAGTAAGAATTGGAGGTATAGTGTGAATTCAGGTGTTCTGACTCTAAGTCTAGCATTCTAACCTTTGGCTAAACATTGGCCATTTTAGCATTTTTGCACCTAGCTGCATATACAAGATAGGTTTTTTTTCTCTGAAAGGGCAACCCAATATGTCCTATTCAACACATGTTGTATATGTATTATATACTATATAAAGACAAATCATGAACAGTGGTTACATGCCTGCTTCTTCATTCATTCCATGAGCATTTATTATGACATGACTCCATGTAAAGAATTATGCTAGATATGTGTAGCAGCATAAAATAAAGAAGACTTAGATCCTCCAGAAGCTTACAATATAGTAACAAAGCAGTATGAAAAGTAAACTATATATTAGAAACCATAAATATCCAAAGTATATAAAGGCCTTGGAGATCAGATAATGGAGGGATTACTTCCATGCAGGAGGTTTCAGAGAAAGATTCATAGAGCCATTTGATCTAGAACTTGAATGATTAAGATTTCAAGAAGCAGAGAAAAGGGTATGATGGAAGAGCATTTGAGGGAAAGCATTCTAAGCAGAGGAGACAGCACAAGCTAAAAATTGTAGCTGGAGAATACAGTAGGTGTTTGAGTGACTTCCCCCTCAGGTTGCAACACTTTATAATAGCTTTGATGAGAGTATGGTTCTCACACATGAAATCTCTATCCTCTCCAGTTTTTAGAAAAGTTCCAAAGGGCTGGATCAAGATCAAAGCTATATAGCCTCAGAAATAAATCCCTTCTTAGCTCTGACAAAGTCAATTTCCCCATCCCCAGATATTTTCATGAGCAGTGCCACGAACTTTATGTATTAAACAACATTTATTATGATTGAATCACAATTTCATTTGTTTATTTTTTAAAAGCACAGAAAAAAGTGTTCTCTAGTGAATAAGGCATTTTAAGGAAATGTTTTATGCACTTAAGACAAAATTTCGTTTTGCAGGATTTTGATAAGTCACTTTTTTTCTTTCTACCAAGAAAAAGTCAATAACAATAGAATCCTGTTGCACAGACCAGAATAGCTACTTCATGGGGTCAAGTGCAAATCTGTATTAGGTATCTTGACATTCACTAAATGCCAGCAGATAAGACTATGATTGTAGCCTCTATAAAGAAAATTTTTCTACTCAGCCTAATTATATTAGGTTAGACAAGGTAATGATAGATTTATTGTTGATTTGTTTTGGAAAGTTGAAAGAATATTAGTTTTGTGAAATATATTGACAAATAAAGGAATCTTGAAACCTCTGTGTATATTTGTGGTTGAAAGCAATGGGTTTTAAAGTATTACTGGGATGCTTAGGAAATGGTATGTTCTTATAAATGAAACATTCCAGTTAATAGAGTGTTGTGAGGCAATGTGACAAAGTAGATAGGGAGCCAATCTCAAAACCAAGAACCGTTGGGTTCAGACTCATACTGGCTGGGCTACTCTGAGCAAGTTCCTGAAGCTCTTACGCTCTAGGTTCTAGACAAGTCTAAAATTATAAATTGCAGAGAAGTTGTGGATCTGTACAGGTATAGAGAAATTCCTTGCTGGGGGTTCCTTATTCTAGTGAAATCACAAGTCCAGACCTTATCCATTAATAGAGTTATTATATATGCAACACAAAGACCACCATATTTCATATAATAGAATGCTCAACAAAAATATTGTATGAAGCATAATTAATTATCCACTAATGATGCAAAAGGCAGTTTAGAATGTTGTTGCCTCAGATTCCCAACTGATGAGCATGAATTAGAGAGAGTGGTAGAGTGGAATGAGCACTGGATCTGGTATCAGGAGAGATTGGGCTTTAATCTCATCTCTGACACCATTAGCTGTGTGAGGATGGAAAAGTTGATTAACCTCTTAGATTCACAGGTTCCTCATATAAAATGGTATAGTCATCATATAATAATATAAAAGGCTATAAAAGGGAAATAATAATCATCATGGGACTTACTTCCCAGGTTATTATGAGGATCAGCTAAGGTCATGGGTCCAAAGGCTAAAGCTTACGCAAGTATTGTAATTGACTGAGGTTCATTCATTCATTCAACAAGATTTATTAAGTACCTACTGTGTACTAGACACTATTCTAGGCTTGCTATAGGAAACTGGGAAGCAGTATTTTAATGTAAAATACATTTAAATGTGAGGTACTATTATAGCATCAGAGAATCAGTGATGCTGAATGATGAAGAACCTTTGCTGGGTTCTGATGATCCCTACTAATGATGTGGAATAGAGGACCCTTTAAAAGCTGCTGAGAGTTGAAAACATTGCATATGGTAGAAGCTAGCGTCATTAGTAAAGTGTAAGATTTATATAAACTAATTGAATAATAAGGTTAGTGACTAGCAAAGCTACAAGCTGAAATAGAGAGGCAGTGTGTTTTAGTAGAAAGAACATTAGTTTTGGAGAGGCTGTTGCTTCTAGCACTAACTACATTTGTCATTTCATTCCTCCGAACCTCGGTTTATCTCTAAACTAAGAGACATTCTGAGCATTTATACCTCAGAAACTGGCAAAAGTGTATCATGAGTACACCTTTTCTTCCTATTTTTTTTGGGGGGGGGATGTTGAATGTTATACATTCATCAGTACACCACTAGAAGTTGGCCTATTTGATGTCTAAGAGTCCCTCTACCTTTAGAACCTACAAAGTTCATGACATCATTGATTTAGATCAGGTTGGGACTTCAGGAGCCATCTGGTACAGATGAGGATATTGAGGTCCAAGATATAAAGTGACTTGTTCAAGGGCATACATGTAGCAAATGAAAGAGCTGAACCCTTAACCAAAATTCTCAGATTACAAACCAGAAGGCTTTCCATTGCACTAAGTTGTACATGCAAGCAGTCCTCTCAATTACCACCTATCCATTCAATTCCATGAGCATTTACGAGAGTATGCCAGCACTGAGCAAGGTACCAGGAATACACAAATGTAGCAAACTTTGTCCCCAGGGAGCTTATACTCAGATTGGAGGGGGGGAAAGCCCATGTGTGGGCTTTAAATTTTAATGAACTTTGCCTCTTGTTAATAAATGCCAGTGGTCATCTTCTCAAATACAAATGACTACTCTGTCTCCAGAGCCACTGAGAAGGAATCAGTGATGTGGGTTGGATGTTGTTAGAAACTGGCTGGTTTTGTCATCAGGAAAAATGGGAGGGTTTGGGGAAATTCTTATGAAATTTTTAATCTGCAAAAGCTTGTCAGGCATGCTTCTTTGATTGGGTTTAAATGCATTGGGAAAACTGAGCAATTATTTCTGTATCCATTGCATGGTTGCCCTCTAAACTTGGAATGTAATCCCTCCTTAGCACTATGTCATCCTTTAAGATGCAGCTCAGACCCCATCTTCCACATGAAGCCTTTCCTGATTCCCAAATCCTCCCATAAAATTAATTTGTAATTAATTGCTTTGTATATATTTTTATTCGTTCACTTTATACGTATACAATATATATTTATTTGTGTAGTCTATCTTCCCCATTAGAATGTGAACTCCTTGCAAGTGTGGATTATTTCATTCTCCACTTTGTTTCATCATGAATTTGTTTCGCTCTACTTCTGCATGGAGCAGAGTGCCTTGCATGTAGTAGGGCTTAATAAATATTTACTGCTTTGTTATTGTTATCATTACCTCACAGCCCAAGCCATTCAGTAATCAGAAAAACAGATTGGGAACCATGGCTCCTGGTTACCATAAGCTTTCATCAATTTGTTTTGTTGGGCAATGGGTCACTTTCTAGAGGAAAGAGGGCAATAATGGCTTCTTACTTTTTAATCAAAGTGACAAAAATATCCCAACTCACATCTGTAAAGTTCGTTGAACTCTTTAGAAGACAAATATGGGGTAAATACTATTATCAGAGGATCATTTTCTTTTCAAAAGTGATCTAGTGATTCTCAGAAATGACAGTTGGACAATACTGGAAATTGAAGTTCTTTTCCCTAAAACCAATACAGAATATAGAGGTCGGGTGTAAACTTCAATCTCATGTGTCCCAATAACTGCAATTTGCAGGGGTGTCTGCGGCTCTCTTACCAGTAGACAAAAGGGAAGCATTTTCCAAAACATGTGCTCTTTCCATCAGAGTACAGAACATGCCCATCTTCTGTAAGATGCACTATCCTTCAGTCTTCTGAACAATGTAACTTGGAGGTAGCAAGGACAGTTTTTAACAAGCAATGGTGGTTAGAAGGGTATTTGGCAAATAGGGTAGTTCCCAGGAAGACTTGGAAGGAAATTTGAGTCCTCTGTGGGATTTCTAAAAGAGAGGGCAGGCACACTGGCAATAAATGAGATAGCCCAAGTGTGGTTATCAGAGTGGCAGAATGCTGCCAGTCTGGAGATAGGACAAAGAGATATTATCCTGCATACATTATTTTATTCATTCAGGCAACATTTGCTGTCTATTACATGCCAGAATTAATATGAAATGTTGGAAATACAAAGAAAATAATCCCTCCCTTGAAAAGCCTACATTCTAACAAGGAAAACAATACTAGGACATACAAAAATACAAAATATATACCAAGTAAATGCAAAATAATTTGAGAGATCACTAGCAACTGGGAGATCAGAAAAAACGTCTTGTAAGGTAAGGAGATGGTTTTTGACCCTACCATTGAGGGAAATTGGAGATTCTAAATGAAGGAGGAAAGGAGGGAATGAATTCCAGGCATGGTGGGTGGGAAGGCAGGGTTGGGGTGTAGTGGAGAGAGAAAGGCACTAGAAGTGGAATATCATACAGGAGGAACAGCGATCAAACCAGTTGGACTGAATTGTGCACTATGTAAAATGGAATAATATGTAATAGAATTATAAACATAGGTTACAACCACAGTAATATAACCAATGGCAAAAACTTCTCAAATTTCTTTTCTTTCTCCTTTCCCATCTCTCACAAAGGACTTTGCACCTACTAAACAATACATATTTATTAAGTACCTACTATGTGCAAAGCACTTAACTAAATGAAAGACAAAAAGGAAACCCTACTCTAGAGGGTATTATCTTTACAAAAGGTTTTTTAAAAATCTCATTTAAAATTAGTAGATAAATGAAAGGATCTCAGGATGCTGAAGAATATCAAAATCCTAACGACATGTTCCATTTTAACAATTCAGGCAAAAAAAAATTAAAAAGTGGATATAATGAAGGCTTCTCAACTTCCTAATTCCATTTGTTTTTCTCATTTTATTTTGCAAAGGAAAGGGCTTTAGTCAGTCAACAAACACTTAAGTGTTAATGATGTTCAAGGCACTATGTGAAACACTGGGCCGCAAAGAAAGGTACAAAACAATGCCTGCCTTGTAAGAGTTTACATCTAATGGGGCAAAAAACATGAAAATAACAATGGCCATGCAAGAGAGAAACAGAAAATGGAAAGCAGAGCAACAGATTTGTTTAGAAGCAATAGCAAGCATTTGCTAAGTATTTACTCTGTTTCAAGCACTATACTAAGACATTGATATAAGCAAAAAGGACAGTCCCCACTCTAATAAAGGAAGACAACATACAGAAAGGACCTGAAAAGTTGTGGGGGAGGTGAGTGGTTTTGAGGTCTAGAAAGTCAAGACCAGAGGCAGGAAGGAAATGAAGGCTGGCCATCTTGGGCCTCTCCTCAAAATGAGGATCCTAGGAGGAACTCATTAGTGGTTGAAGGGGATATCCTTTCTTTCTGAGATCTATCCCAGGTGAGAGAACCCCTCTTAAAATGCTACAGGGAATAAAAAGGAAGTAGAAGAAAGAACTCCTGCGCTGAAAGAGTTTATAATCTCTCTGGGGATACCATGGCAGAGTATTTTCACCTCTGGGCATTCTCTAGGGATTTCATGGGGAATGCTTAGAGTTCTGCCAACACTACTGCTCTCCTCTTCCACTAGAATGCAAACTCCATGAGACTATTTTCCAGCCTGCCTGTGTATCCCTAGCACAATGTAGTCAGTGCACAAACTATAGTGCTTAACAACTACCTGTTGACCTGAATTAAATAGAAAAGTAATCTACATGGTATGAAGATATCCAGATACCAAAGCACTTGATTTTGATTATAACGGCTCCAGGGATTCTGAGAAGGAATAAATCAATGTAGGATGATACTTATCCTAGAAAGTGAAGGGTTAGGGCTTCATGATGACTGTCCTGGCCTGGGCTTGACTCAGGCCAGTCCCCTGGTAGTTTAAGTATAATCCCAAAATAAATGAGATTTTCCTGGGTTATCCATCAGCTAACAAGACAAGATTTATTTTACCATAGTAGAAGAAGTATATTCAATAAAGAAGGTCATTAAGGACAATCAGAGTTGATTCAGCTGATGGAAACTTCCTTAATTCACTTTCCAATTGTGAGCTAAGCATCACAGAAGACATATGGAATTCCTGACTACTTTGGAAATTGTGTCAGAAGTCTGAACCTTTAGTCCCCCGAGTTAAGACTCAATACTTTTAAAGGAAAAGTTAGCTTAACTTTCAAGGGGAGGATAGGTTAGAATATTGCTGCTACAATGACACTTCAATGAAGACCTGTCCAGCACACCTCCAGAAGACAGAATTAAAAGAACATGAGTGTCAGTTATAGGGAGACAGAATTTTGATTCTGCCTGCCTGAGAACTTCCTAAAAAAGAGAACTCTCCAAAGTGGAAATAACAATTTAATGAAATAAGGAACTTCCTCTTACTAAAAGTAGATAAACTACTAGGCTTGGAGGAAAAAATATCTAAGTTGAAATTCTGCCTCAGATACTTAGTAACTCTGACTGACATGAAACATCTTTTGCCTCAGTTTCCTCATATGTAATATAATAATATCACCTACCTCACAGAGTGATTATGAAGCTCAAATTAGATAATAAATGCAAAGAGCTCTGCAATCCTTAAACTACTATATAAATGTTAGCTCTTGTTATAGAGGGATTCAAAGAAGGAACTAAATGACTGCTTACAATGGATATCCTAGAAAAACTCCTTTATGTGGTAGGAGCTTAGACTTGTTAACATCTAAGCTCCCTCTCAACATTAATAATTTGCTATTTATGATGACAGGCTTAATAGTATAATTTTATCAACTCCATAAAATGAGTTTGTCCCCTGGAAGTCACACAGCCAAATACCAGTGTGTCTTCAGGGGCAGGGCCACACTGGAGGACCTAGAGGGCCATATGGGGCCTTGAGGCCACAGGTGCCCCACCCTTGGTCTATAGCTTACCCTTGGGTTCTTGACTCTGACCACCAAAGCTTTTAGAGGCAAGTAGGTGGCACAGTAAAGCATTGGAAATGGAGTCAGGAGGACATGAGTTCAAATCCTATCTCAGGCACTACTGGTGTGACTCTGGGTGAGTCACCTCACCTCTGACTTCCTCCATTGCCTCAACCTAAAAATGGGTTTGCAGGATTGTTGTGAGGATGAAATGAGCTAATATTTGTAAAAGCACTTAGCACAGGGGCCCCGCACATTGCAGGAGGCTCTTAAATAAATGCTTGTCCCCCTGAACCCTCCCCCTTTTCTTGACAACATTTCCAATGAAATTCTCAGCCAAAGTTCTAACTTGAAGATGGAAATGGATATACCACAGCCCATAATAACACGATCCCTGAGAGGACTAGGTTTTTTTCTACAAATCTTGCAGGACATATATTTCTTTACTCTTTACCACCTTTCTGAATACAGACCTGTAAGGAAGTCTAAAATGTTCTGACTCCTTTTCTTCTGTCCTCCCATCATGTTTTCATCCCCTCCAGCATTAATGAAAAAAATCCTCATCCCTGGGAGAAGAACATTTTAGGAGGGATGAGAGACACTTCAGAAGATCAGCTCCAGCAGGGGGCTTTTGGATTTGCACCAAGCAGATGAGCTGAGAAGCTACAGCCTTAGAAAGCAAAACCCCTGCCAACATCTTGTGCCTTTGAGAGGCTGGGCTGCACTCTCTGCTTGCTACTGATATGTGCAGAGGTACATAAAGATACTCAGAACCACAATGATTGTAGCAGGGTAGCTTTAAGCTTCCCAAGCTAATTAGCTACATTGCTTTGTATTTTCACATTCTGAGACATAAGAAAGTCAAAATAATACCCAACTGGATGACATTTGAAATATGTGCATACTATCTTCAAAAGCAAAATAATGTTAAGGAAACGTTTAGTAACAAAATTGTCTGTTCTAGCATGGAAATGGAAAATTCTGGCTTTATGGCTTCCCAGGAAAATTCATGTGTTCACAAGACCAGTGAAGCAAAATGCTACCTATCTACTTCTTGACAAAGAGGTGACAGACTCAAGAATGAGACATGCATGCATTTTAGGACTCGCCAATGAGGAGATTTATTTTGCTTAACTCTGCACATTTGTTACAAGGGTTTTGTTTTTCTTTTTTTCTCTAGTAGTATGGGAGAGGGGAATAGGAGGAAGGAAAAATATATGCTTGAAGAAAGAAAAGAAAAGCAAAGTTAAAAGAACTCATGGGAAAGGTTGGGAGCCACCCTGACCAATAACCTAACTTTTGGTGATCACTAGTCAAGAATACTCTAGGTAACATTACCATTGTAAAACATACCTTTATGATCCCTCCATCTTTCCTTTGGTTCCTTTCTATCCCTTTACCTACTGGTACCTTATACCCTCTTGTGCCTCCGATTGTACTCCACTGGTCTTTAAGTACCTCACATGCTCAACCTTGTTTTCATCTTCAGACTTGTTGTCTTTCCTGTTATTCCATGCTGGTGACAATGGACAAAAATAAGTAATCATGTAAAATAATGTATTGATCAGTTAGCAAACATTTATTAGCATATACTATATGCTTGGCACTGTGCCAGAGGTTAACGCAAAGATAGAAGCAAAGCAGTCCCTGTCCTGAGCTTCCCATCTATCCAGGGGAGGAAATACAAACACACAGTCATGCACACACACACACATACACACACACACACATCTACCTTCTCCCCAACATTATTTTATGTGTATAAGAAGGTAGATGGGTACTGAAGCAGGGAGAAGAGGAAAAGCTTTATGTAGAAACTGAGGCTTGAGCTGAACCTTGAAGAAAACCAGAGATAGCTTCAAACACATGTGGTTCATTCATCAAACATGCACCAGAATGTGCAAAACCAGCATGATGATGGCAATGAGCAGAATTAAGGTCCGAGAATTGGTGAATGATTATTCAGACAGTAGCCCTGGCAGGTAAAACCAAGCTTCCTTCAGAAAATGGCTGGACAGAATTTAGAGACTTTCACCAGGCTCCTCCAATGGTTTCATCCCAACTATGAAATATAAAATGTATTTCCCTGGGAACCAGCAAGGCAGATTCCATAATGTTCCTTTAAAACCATTCAGACATTCAGAGGAAAATAGATTTTGAATTCTATTCTTCAATATTTACTTGTTATACTTGTCACTTGTTAACTCTTTAAATTATCTTAGGATTTGCTTGTCAACACACAGCCTTGATTCTCCCTTTCTGAAAACCTATAAACATTACAACCATCTTGAAATCCATTTGGGCTTCTTCCATGACAAACTGGTTACAAAGAATTTGCCTGACTTCTCTTTATTATGCAGCCAGAAGTGATGGAATCCAAATAGAATAAACAGAATTATTAACTTTATCCCATGAAGCATCTGGCAAAACTGGTGATACTGCAAAAGGACTTTTTTTTAACCATATCTAGATAGAAAGATGATTTTGCTTGGATCAGTTAGGTCTTTTTAGGGCAAAACCTGGCAAGGATGTTTTGTGTTTTTTTTACAACAGACAAACTTGCTTTCTGTTGACTCTGAGACAAAATGTGTTATATGAGTATTTTTCTATAAATGAATTCTCATATTTCAAGTAAACAATGGAAAAGTGTAGAAGCTACATATGGACCTAGAGATCTGGTTCCCATGCACATTTTCTACAAATCTAAATTATAAATAAATAATCATTTATAGTGCTGCCGCAGGTGCAGTGCACATGCTTAAAGCTGCTGAGATGGGAACTGTTGTTTGTTCCAAAATCAGATGAAAACAATGCCATACATAGGAAGCTAAAGAAAAGCTTAATGAAAATGATCACATTGACTATTTTGTGATGAGTAGAGACCCTCAAAAGCCCTTCAGTACAAAGAAAAGTAATATAGTGAAGGATTGATCTTATAACTCAGAGATCTGAAGGCATTTCGGAAATAAGACATGCAAAAAAAAGAAAGAAGTGTATGAAATCCTGTCTGAGTCCTACAGAGTCACAACAGGTCTCCTTCAATCTTTTTTGAGGCTTTTTCTTATTTTCTTTTCTTTTTCTCAATAGCCTGTAAAAAAATTAACATTTGTTGTTTTTTTTTTTAAATTTTGAGCTCCAAATTCTCTCTCTCTCCCTCTCCTCCCCACTTTGCAAAGGCAAGCAATTTGATATAGATTATACATGTGAAGTCATGTAAAGCATATTTCCATATTATCCATGTTGCAAAAGAAAACACAGACAAATGAATTCAAGAAATAAAAAGTTTTAAAAGTATTGCTGGCTTAAAGGGGATGCACAATTTTATAGCCCTTTGGATGTAGGACCAAATTGCTCTCCAGGATGATGAGATTAGATCACAACTCCACCAGCAGTGCATTAGTGTCCCATTTTTTTATATCATTTTCCTTTTCTTTCATATTAACCAATCTGATGGGTGTGAGGGAGTGCCTCAGAGTTGTTTTAATTTGCGTTTCTCTAATCAATAGTGATTAAGAACATTTTTTCATCTCCTGCAATCTTAAGAAATGCTTTGAATAAAGTAGAAATGTCATTTCTAAAGTTAATGAAAAAGAATCATGGTGCCAATCCATTGTGGATTTCATTAGAAAACTACAGGTGCCAACTGTTTCCAGAGTTCTAAGGATATTAAAAGAAGTGATTTGGTTCTGCCCCTGTCACAAGTTATTAGTCACCTTTTGTTCCCTGGCCCCTTTACCTGCATGCATTATCACTCTCCTCTGTCTTTACAGGACTAAGCTGGAGATGCTTTGCATGCTAAATGATGTTTACCTCTGATTACATTAACTAAATGGTAAATATCAATCTGAGGATGGCCCAATCAAATTCCCTTGGAAACTCTTTAAGGTTGAGGGATAATTGAGATGATACCTGTAAAATTGCTGAGTGTCAACAGTACAATTCCCTGAAGTTAATTAAATCTGCTGAAAATTAAAGCCAATAGGATGTGTCTATAAAGTAAGGATCCTTGGTTCAGGGAGTATTTCTTTCTTTTGGAAACAGACCAGAACTCTTATATCTAAATGTGTTGGCCTGGAAGGCAAATACCTTGGTAGGAAGGTGGGTGGTGGAGTAGGGAGATTAAGGATAGACCCAAGTTCAAATCTGACCTCAGATATTTACTATCTATATGATCCCTGGCAAATCACTTTACATTTGCCTCAATTTTCTCAACTATAAAATAAAGATAATAATAACACCTGATTCCTGGAAGATCAAAAGAAATAATTATTGTAAGGCTCATTTTAAGCTGTATAACACTGTATAAATGTTAACTATTAATAATACTACTAATAATAACTGAAATCTTTCTTATCCTATATTATGTATAAGACAATGTTCTAGGCACTGAGAATACAAAAACAAAAATGAGATAGTTCCCGCTATCAGGGAGCTTACCTTAGAAAGGATTTAGCACTGGGCCTAGAGTCAGGAAGACTTGAGTTCAAATGTGGCCTCAGATACTCACTAGCTATGTGACCCTGGGCAAGGCACTAGGTCTCTATCTGCAGCAGTTTTCTCATCTGTAAAATGGGGAGTAATAACAGCGCTTACCTCTCCTTTGCGAGGACCAAATGAGATAATAATTGTAAAGCAATTAACACAGTTCCTGGCACATAAGTGTTTTATAAATGTTAGCTATTATTATTATTATATTCATAAATAAATTGACACAGAGCCTATGCAGAACTATACAAAATGATCTCAAGATTTCAATACTGCTGAGTGCATTGGGAAAGACATGGAGTAGAAGGTGACATCTAACAGTAGTTTGAAGGAAACTAGGGATTTTAAATGGTAAATATAAAGGAGTACATTCAAAAAACTTCAAAAAGAAAAATCGCCTACCACAAACATCCCTCTCCTTCTCTCCCCATTAGAGGATCATTCTGATTAGACTACAAGTTTAAAAAAAACTGATTCCTTCAAGAAAATATACATAAGGTAATTATCAAAGAGTTAATTTTTTTGAGAGAAAAAGAGAAGAAAGGAGAGGGGGGAGGGGAGAACGGAGAGGGGAGAAAGGATAGAGACAGAGAGAGAGAATGAGAGAGACAGAGAGAGAGACAGAGAAACAGAGAGAGACACACAGAAAGAGAGAAACAGAGACAGAGAGAGACAGAAAGAGAAAGAATGATTAGCATAGCATCTTTCCCCTATTTTATCCTGGCTGGCTGCTTTGGTTGTCAAAATCCCTAGGCTCTGTGTCATGTTACAGTAATGGAAGCACTTCTGCCTCTATCATATATATACTGCACCAAGATTTTAATCATCTCAGACATGGGGGCTATCTTACTCAGACTATTAGAGTTATGGAGAGAGAGAGACAGACAGACAGAGACAGAGAGACTCATTAGGAGCAGAAGCGAATGAGCTCCAATTAAGCTGTCTTCGCCCCCCCCCCCTTCTTCTGGGCAAACTACCAGTGTCTCCTGTGGGAGCCTTGCCTAAGTGAGGGCTGCAGCACACACCAGCACACTACATATGGACATTAGGATAAGGCGAGCACAGGTATGACACCCAATTAATTTCTGATTCCAATCGCCTCTCTTAGGCAGCAGCTTAGTGTTCAGAGGCAAGGATCCCTTTGTACAATATTTTCTGAGATAATTATGAAATATAGTCCAAAGAGCCTGTAGTTTGGCCCTTCTTAGTTGACTTCAGGCAGCAACTGTAGAGTGTTTCTTTTATTTGCTTGGGAAGTGACTCTCTCAAAAGTTTTTATCTGGTGGAGAAATTTGAGTCCTGTCTTCCTAGTCATTTTATTGTACACAGACGGCATTAAGTCAATTCTCGAGGTCATCCCTCTCCTGCTGACTTCTTCCTTAGGTAAACTGTGGGCTTCACTATATGTGAAGAGAGATGGATAGATAGATAGATGGATAGATCAACCTTGTCTGAAGCTTGCGCTTATACAGTCTCTGCAGGCTGATTCAGAGAGACACTCTGGAAAGTCAGAGAGCATCACCAGGAAAGTCAACTGACCCGCTTGCAATAACATCCAGCTATTCTTTCAAGTCATCATCTTATCTCTCGTCTTACTTTGCCATCAAGCCTCTTGAAAAAGTAATCTACGTTCATTGGCTTCACTTTTCCACATCCCACTCACTCTTTAATCCTAGCTTTTATTCACAACACTTCCCCAGAACGATACTCTGTAGCCACCAATAACCTATTATTTCTCATCATTATTTCTGACCATTCTATAGCATTTAATACTACTGGTCATCCCCTACTTCCTAAAACTTGCCCTTTTTTCTGACTTCCATGACATGATAATTCTCTGATGCTTCTACTTCAATGGCCATTCTTTCTTTCCCTCTCATTGACTTAGTCCTTTTGCCCACTAAATATAGCCATTCTCCAATGTTCTATCCTTGCCCTTCTCTACTCCTTTTTATATACTCTTTGGGTAATCGTTCCTACTTCTGTACTATCAGTTAATATAGACTAAGACAGGGATAACCTTGGTTCTTTCATTTCTCAACTTTCGGCAACTTGATTTTATCAGTAAAGTTTCTTTATGAAATTGCAATAATCATACTTGTTTCCAATACCCATTTCCCGTGTATCAGGCTCAGTTAGTCATTTAAACATCCCAGGTTGGAGATATTTTATTTGCTCAAGATATATTTTCATTTTTAGAATTTTTGTTCCTTATCATTTTTAAAATTTTTGCTTCAATAAGTCAGTAGTCTGTCATATGCTGATAGCTGATTTAGCGATGATTTCTATCAATGATTTTAAGTACCTGAAATTTCATTTCTGTGATGTTATTCATTACTTGTTGTGTCTCAGCACCCTTTGATTCCTTCCTGATTCATTTATGAAAAGAGATAAAGTTTCTTTGTAGCTTAAAACTCTTTGGCTTTTTTATTCCTTATTCCTGAACTATATTTCTAATATATTTTTGTAAATTGTCTTTATTTATCCCCACCTTTATAATGAAGTAACCAGGTAACAAATACATTTTCCTTTAATTTGGAGAGTCTTATTGAGTTCTTAATAATTTTTTTCCATCTTCATCCTTGATAACATATGTTCATGCATAAGTTGAAATTATTTTCCTGGTGAATTTTTTTGCAAATATGTATGGAATACATGGCAATGTGAAATGATCCCACAAAATGTTGTTTCTTGTTGTGTCTGCATGTATGATAAAACCCAGTCATCCTGCCCTGTTTTTGTCTCTTCAAGGAGAAACTGTGGCACATATGATGATTTAGCCATGATTTCTTTCTGTTTTCTCTTTTAATTTGATATGAGAATATTTATTAAGATTGATGCATTCTAGTTCCTTCAGTAATCTGTCCACTTATTGGTCATTATACAAGTATCTTATATTTAGAGTGCCTGCAACTAAGTTAATGTTTATAATTGGTCTAAAAATGTAATTCTTAACCCTTTATACCCTCTTTCCTAGCATTCAAGTACCATCATTTCAAAAATAGAAGGGAGCCACACAGAATGAAGGCTGGTTTTTGTTTTATTGTTTTTCATGGATGGTCATGCCAAAAGAATCCATCCCCACATGGCCAACCAGTCAGGGATGAGTTTCTCTGTACTTAGTTTGGCTAGTCTTCAGAGAGCCGATATAGTCTGTATTTTCATCATTTCTGTTTATCTATACATCTTAGCTCTCTTACTAGATTTTAATTTCTTTGAGGATAAAATCCATGTCTTATTCATTGCTGTACCACTACTGTATTCAGTGCTATACCACTGAACACAGTGCTATGCCTTTAAAAGATATTCAAAAAATATTTATTGATTGAATTCCCCATTTCATATGGATTTTTATTTAGTTAAGATTAAAAATAATATAGCTATAACACAAGACAATTCAAGATGTTGACTTTGAGCCTGATACCTTGCTGTCCATCTAAGCTGAGAAAAAGCTTTGTTTCTCAGTCCTTGGTTTCTTTGTGTTCGTTCTGCTAAGTTTTTGTATAACCACTACACAGTGGTTAACCAGATTGAGAGAATGTAAGAAATACATTCTTACATCATGGTATGGTATGATATGTTATATATTATGTTATGTTGCAATATATTGCATTATATATGATATATAATAAATAGTATAATATATGTAATATATAAGAAATAATATATATAATAAAACTGACTTTTTAAAAGATGGTTTTTTTTATGCCTTTAGTTTTCACACCATCATCATTTCCTGATGTGCCCATTTGTCCCTTAAACTTTACTTATTATAACAAAGAAAAATAATTAAACAAACCCACTAGCATAGGTACTGTAATTGATTCCACTTGCTGCACTTCTTTATACTCTCAGTCCCCCATGTGTCTAGTTTGAATAGGCAGATATTTCATCTTCTCTTCTCCAGAACCATGATTGGTTGTTACAATCAGTCTGAGTTAAGTTGCCCTGTAATGTTGTTTTCATTTATATTATGGAATTATTGTTCTCCTGGTCCTGCCTGCTTATTTACTTTGCATGAGTTCATAGAAGTCTTGCCATGTTTCTCTGTCTTCATCGTATCCATTGTTTCTTACAGAATATGAGGAATCTATATATTCACATACCACAATTTGTTCAGAGGCACACCAAGTGATGGATACCTACTTTGTAGCTTTGTTGTGACTACCAATTGGTATTTTTGCATTGCAGATCTTAAAGCTCAGAATTAAGGTCAGACTCTGTGGTCAATGTCCACTTTTAATTAGGTCCAAGGTGTTGTACACCAGCAGGCTTGCTAAAATAGCAGTGACTAGGTAAGTATCTGGTTATCTGGTTATAATATCTGGTTATCAGTACAGTCTTGGCTACTCTTAGACCTTCTCACCCTTGCTGATTTCTTAGTCTTTTATTTTTCCTGATCAGGTACTTTTTTTAGATAAAGTGACTTCAGGTCTTCAAGACTCAGTTCACTAGTCAGCCAAAAACAACATGGTACCTATATGAGGATATCAGCTAGTCAGAGTCTCTACAGGTTCAGAACCATGCCAGAAGGTTGATACTTGCATTCCCAAAGACAGTACTGCCTAGTTAGATTTCTAGTTGAAATCCAAAACTGCCCTAAAGCACGCCAATAAATAAATTTTTGAAACTCTTTGTTCTGCTTCGAATACTTGGAGAATCCATAAAATCTTTACTTTCTTTCAAGCTATTGTTTGAAGAGGAAAAGAAAGTATGAACGCATTTTTTTTTCTAAATTTAAAAAATTGTGATATAGGGATTTATGCTTCCTTGGCATATCTTTTTTCCAAATTTATTCATTTATTTGTTTTCAGTTTTCTACATTCACTTTCATAACTTAAATTTTCTCCCCTTCCCTCCCCAAGATGGCATTCAGTCTTATATGGGCTCTACATATGCATGCCTATTAAACACATTTTCACATTAGTCATGTTTCATAGAAGAATTTTTGTGAGTGGGAAAAACCATGAGAAAAACAAAACGAAACATAACAAAAGAGAAAATAGTCTGCTTCATTCTGCCCTCTGACTCCATAGTTCTTTCTCTGGATATGATGGGCATTTTGCATCATGAGTCCTTTGGAGATGTTTGAGATCCTTGCATTGCTGAGAAGGGCTAAGTCTTATCAAAATCAGTCCTTGCACACTGTGTACACAAATTTTAAAATAAGTATTAAACATTCACTTTGCTTTCTAAGCATGTCATTCACTGAGGGTTCAAAGTATTTCAGCAGCAGAGCATGGAAATTCTTCCAAAAAAATACCATTTGCTTTCTGCCTTAAAGAAAATTCTCAAATTAGCACAAGGAGGTGTGAGGCCCATGCTTATATCTTCTCTGCATTTCTAAATTACAAATGCCCTTCATTTTCATGAAATTGACAGAAGACTCCAAAACTGTGTTCTCAAACCCATGGAGTTGAAGCTGAGACATAGTTTCAGAGGACCCATTTAGTTCTCAGTGTACCTAAAAGGGCCAAACTCCAGTTCATGGGTGATTTTTAGCCTTATCATGGTGCAGTAGGCCTGATTCCACCTTGTTCTTATGTTACTACTTCTGAAAGTAAGTTTAGAAAGGCTCATTAACTCTGTCAAGCCATTAGAGTTCTCCTTTTCAAAGTCTGAGCCAGGAAGGGTCTTCTAGGTCAGTGTTTCCCAACCTGAACTACACTGTGGACTGGTAAAAATAACTCAATTATAATAACTATTATAATAACTCAATTAAAATAACTCTACCGAGGAATGAACTGCCCTCCACAACTTTTTCTCAGCTTTCTCCTCAGCTCAGGGGGCAAGAACTGGGAGCATGTGAGAAAGACAGGAACAAAAGGAAGGAGAAATGAGGAGAAGGAAAAGAAAGAGGCTTTCTTTTAAGTCTTATGAAGTAAGGACTTTTAGTCATAAAAGTTTAATGAAATAAGAATTTTCTACAGATGGTGCTACACTGAGCTAGATGACATGTAGACAGATCTCCTACAGTAAAAAGCAATGCTTTTAATATCACAATATCTGTTTTTGTTACAGACCTGAATTAATGTACTATTAATTTAAATGACAGAACAAAAGTCAGAGCCAGAGAGCAACTTATCATTGCACTGTCCTTTCAAACTGAAGTATCTCAACATGAAGACAGTGTCTCAAATGTGATCTGACTAGGACAGAGCACAGTGGGAATATAACCTGATTATCTAAGAATCTGTACTGTTCTTCATGTAGCACAAGCTCCCATTAGATTTTTTTCCTCTTCTATCACATTGAGCTTGTATCTACAAGAAACTCAAAATCTTTTTCAAAGTGCTATGTAACTATACCTCCCCAATGCTCTATTTGTAAAATTGATTATTTGAACCAAAGTGTAAAACTTTACATTTATCCCTGTTGAATTTTAACTTATTAGAGGTCACCCAATACCCTATTTAAGCCATTAATAAAACTATTAAACAGCATAGGGAAAAGCAGACTCTTGCCAATTTCATACCGATCCATTAATACCCACTTTTTTAGTCTGACCACTTAACTAGTTGCAAGTCCATTTAATTGCAATATGAAATAGTCCATATCTCTCTATCGTTTCTACCAGATACTAGCTTTGCCAAAATCTAAGTAAACTGTCTCTGCAGCATTTTTCTGCTCTATTAATTTAATAATCCTGTCATTATTCTTTAGGTTCAGGATGTAAATTGACCTTTTCCAATCCAGTGACCATTGTTGAGTTTTCCAAATTTGATGGCATAGTGAATGCAACACTTTAATGGCATCATCTTTTTGGATTTTAAATATTTCAGCAGAAATTGTCAACTCCCATAGCATTATTGTTAGGATTGCTTCCTAAGGCCCAGGCCCATTTGACTTCACTCTCCAGGATGTATCAGTTTAAGTCAGCAACCATATCATCCTGGTGTCATCAATGATGTTAAGATCTTTCTTGGATGACTCTTCTGTATATTCTTGTCATTTCTTCTTAATCTCTAATATTTTCTGTTAAATCCCTACCACTTTTGTCTTTTAGAATGCCCATTTTTGCATGAAACATTGCCTTGCTATCTCTAGTTTTCCTGAAGAGATCTTTTGTCTTTCCATTCCATTGTTTTCTTCTATTTCTTTGTATTGCTCATTTAAGGAAACCTTATCTCATCTTGCTGTTCTCTGGATTTCTGCATGCAGTTGGGTGTGGCTTTCTCTTTTCCCTTTGCCTTTTGCTTTCCTTCCTTTTGTAAACTATTTGTAAAGTCTCGTTAGACAGCCATTTCACTTTCTTGCTTTTTTCTTTGGGATATCTTTTGTTGCCTCCTGTATGATATCGTGAACCTCTGTCCATAGTTCATCAGACATTCCCATCTACCAGGTCTAATTCCTTGAATCTATTCCCCCCAGGTCATATTCATTACTTAGGTCATACCTATATGACCTGTTGCTGTTTCTCATCCCAGTCTGCAGTCTTTCTTTTCTTTGCCTCATTAAAGAGGCCATCCCCTGACTACTTTTTAAACAGGCCTATTCAATGTGTGGGCATTACCTCACCCTAAGTGAGTACCAAATAGGCCTTGGCCTAAGGCCCCAAGGTCTCCCCGTCCATCCTGAGCCACTTCCAGTCATCCTGATGAATATCTGATCACTGGATTCAGATGGCTCTGGAGGAGAAGTGAAGCTGGGGACCTGCACAGCCCTCCCACACTCAAAACAAAGTCAAATGCAAGTCATGTCATCGTTTCTCTGATGTCATGGTCTTCTTTGGCAATGAAGGACGAACACAACAACAGCAACAACTTTGGCAAAAAGGGAAATAATTTTAATCTTAGAAGACCTATTCTTGATGAAGCCATCCTGGATCTTTGTAATCACTGGTTCATTTTCTTGATGTTTTTAAGCCTTCCCTGTAAAGATCCTTCTATTTTGCCAATAATCAAATTCAGGCTAATAGGCCACTAGTTTGTAGAATCTATTCAATTGATTTTTTTAGAAAACTGGGACATTTGTCCTTCTCCAGTTCTATTGACTCCAAGTGCTGTGCTTTGTTTACTACATTGCCCTACCTCTCTGTCGTCATGAGATAGGCCTTAGGGGAACTTGATTAACCCTTCAGAAAGCTTCTTATAGGAACAAGACTACACTATAGAATTAGGGAGGCAACTTAAGGAATTTATGTGCCTGAAAGTAACCATTTCAGAGTTGTATAAATGCTCCTACAGGCAAATGGTCTTCTCCTGTAGGAATTTTCCAAGATAATTTTAAGACTATAAGAGTTAGAACTATAGTAGACCTAGAGATCATTGAGTCTGGGAGTAGTTAACCTTATTTTATGTCTCTGACTTTTATGACAGCCTGATAAAGCTTGTGGACCCCTTCTCAGAATCATATTTTAAAATATAAAAAGTAAAATGCTTAGCAAGTCAAAGGAACAAATTATATTCTATTAGGTTATCAAAATATTTTTTTTTAAGTTGATGTATCCCAAATTAAGAATCTCTAATCTGGTACAATCCATTCAATTTAGATATAAATATATAGCTATGGATACATATATTTCTCCTTTCCATTTGTTGTTCTCCTTTCCATTGTGACAAATAATTTTTTGAAGACAGTTCAGCAAAATGAGTCAACATATCAATTGTTTCTAGCAATATATGCAATGTTTTATACCAGGGGTAGGAAAGCTGCAGCTTTGAGGCCACATGTGACTTTCCAGGTCCTCAAGAGCGGTCCTTTGAATCCAAATTTCGAAGAGTAAGTCCCCAAGGATTTGTTCTGTGAAGTTTAGATCCAGTCAAAGGGCTGCATTTGGGAACCTAGATGGCTGTTATGTGGCCTGGAGGCTTCAGGTTCCCCATCTCTGCTTATACTTCTTCACTTCTACAAAGAAATCCATTGGTCAGTATTTATTAAGCACTTACTAGGTGTCAGGTACTGTACAAAGCCCTGGGGATACTAAGAAATAGAACAATAGTCCCTGAACTCAAGGAGATCATATTCTAATTGTGAAATCATAAATAATTAGGTACATACATGGTATGTATATTCAGAAAGCTAGTCTAGTACTAGCACTAAGTAGGATTGAGAAAGGCTTTCTACAAAAGGTAAAATTTGAACTGTGTCTTGAAGGGACTCAGGGAAAAAAGAGATAGAATAGCCCAAGCAGCTTCATACTCTGGAAAATTCCAGACCTGCTAGGCATCTTAGTTTGCTCTGTAGAAATTTAGTTTATCTTTGCCTTCACCTTCAGAGAGGTCCCGTCAGAAGGAGGGAAAACAGTCTCTATCTTGTGTGAACATCCTCCTGATCTGAAGGAAAAACCAGAGTTCTGGACTTTATGGAACCATCATCATCATTATTAACTATTATTATTACTATAAATGAGAGGGAGATAAATTTTCTAATCTTTTCTCTGGGCTCAAGTTTGGCCATAATAATTACACAATATTATTTTATTTATGGTTGCAATTTCTCTTTCTATTTAAGTTGTTATAATCATTGCGTGTATAGCTTTCCTGATTTTGTTCACCTAGCTCTGCATCAGTTCATGTCTTCCTGTGCTTCTCTGAATTCTTCTGAATTCGTGTTTGTTTGTTGTTTGCTTTCAGAGTGACAATATTCTATTACATTAACATGCCACAATTTGTTTGGCTGTTTCTCAGTTGGAGGCATCTACATTGTTTCCAGTTCTTTGCTCCAAAAAAAAAAAAAGTACTACTGTGAATATTCTAGTGTATTGGGGACTTTTTCTCTGGCTTTAATTTTTTGGCAGTGCAATGTCTGGATGGGAAGTTATAGACATTTCTGTCACTTTTAAAAGCATAATTCCAAATTGCCTTACAGAATGTCAATAATTTCATTTTACAGATGAGAAGATCAAGATTTGGAGAGATAAAGTGATTGGCCCAAAGTCGTATTGGTAATCAGTGTCAAAGTCAGGATTCAGATCAAACTTTAACTCTTCTAACTCCAGTCCTTTTCATTATCACATATTCTTTCTCATATTCCCACAAAGGAAATAGAGGAAATCAGCCTTTCTTTTAAAAATACAGACACAAAATCCCTGCTTTGGTTAATTCTCTTGGAAAGTTAAGAAATGAGGTAATACATGTGATTCTTTCTGCCTATAATTGGAATATTCCCATCCCCTAATATCTAATATGATGGAACTATTAATAAATCACAAAGATTGTACAGCCAAATTCATAGTACAGATAGAAACATATTTTATGAACTCTCTTATACCAGGTAGTTTTATATGAAATCAATAACTGTGTAAATTGTATTCAAAGTAGTTGCTTTTGCACATTTAATGATATTAATGTCACATCCTTGGCCCACATAGCCATAGAGTGGGTCTGCTTTTCTACCTTGGGAGAAAGGTTCTGACTATGAGTCACATAGAACATGAAGGGAAGACTGGTCCCTAAAACTTCTATTTCTGATTGCAATAGTGACAGGGCTCTGAATTTTCAGAAAGCAAGGGAACCATTTGTACCAGCACTGTTACTAGGTAATCAGAATCACAGAATTGTAGATCCAGAGATAGCAGGCTCCTCAGGGACCATTTAGTACAAACTCCTTACTAAGGTCACTGAGACCTAGAGAGACTGTCTTCTAAAAAGTTATACAGGTACATAACCAATATTTGAACTCAGGTCTTTTGACTCAAATCTAACACTTCCCATTTGCAGATTTTGTTTTGTTTTGGTTTGGTTTTTTACATTTAATTTTTTATTTTTTTCTCAAATATATGTCAATATTTTTTTTTCTTTTTTAGGTTTTTCATTTATATTTCCCACTTGGCAATATTTTATTATTTTCAATTATATGTAAAGCTAGCTTTCAACATTCATTTTTATAAGATTTTGAATGCCATATTTTTCTTTCTTCTTTCCTCCTCTTCCCTCCCTGAGACAGCAAGTAATCTGATAAAGGTTTTACATCTGCAACTATATAAACATATTTCCCTATTGGTCATTTTGTGAAAGAAGAATTGTAACAAAGGGAAAAAAGTGAGAAATGAAAAAAAGTGAAAATAGTATGTTTAGATCTACATTCAGAGTTACTTCTCTGGATGTGGATAGCATCTTCCATGTGAGTTATTTTGGAATGATCAGGGACCAGTATATTGCTGAGAATAGCTAAGTCATTCATAGTTAATCATCCTATATTGCTGTTACTGAGTACACACTTCCACTGATTCGGCTCACTTCTCTTTGAATAAGTTCATACAAGTATTTCCAGGTTCTTCTGAAACCATCCTACTAATCATTTCTTATAGCATCACATAGTATTCCATCACAGTCATATATCATAGCTTGCTCAGCCATTCCCCAGTTGATGGGCATCCCCTCAATGTCCAGTTCTTTGCCACCACAAAAAGAACTGCTATAAATGTTTTTGTACATATAGTCTTTTTTTTAATCTCTTTCAGACACAATCTTGGTGGTATTGCTGGGTCAAAGGGTACGCATGTTTATAGCCCTTTGGACGTAATTCCAAATTTTGTCCAGAATGGTTGACTCAGTTTACAATTCCACCAACAGTGTGTGTGTCCCAATTTCCCACAGGCCCTCCAATATTTGTCATTCTCTGTCATATTAGCCAATATTTTAGGTGTGAAGTAGCACCTCAAAGTTGTTTTAATTTGCATTTTCTCTAATCAATAGGGATTTGGAGCATTTTTTCATGTGAGTATAGATAGCTTTGATTTCTTCTTCCAGTAATTTCCTATTCATATCCTTTGACCATTTATCAATTGTGGAATGGCTCATATTTCTATAAGTTTGACTCAGTTCTCTACATATTTGAGAAATGAAATCTTTTTCAAAGAAATTTGCAATAATTTTTTCTCTTAAGTTTTCTGGTTCTCTTTTAATCTTAGCTACATTGATTTTGTTTATGCAAACCCTTTTCAATCTGATATAATCAAAATTATTCATTTTATATTCTGTAATACTCTCTATATCTTGTTTGGCAATAAACTCTTACATTGTCCATAAATCTGACAGGTAAAATATTCCATGCTCCCTGAATTTGCTTATGATATGTCTCAGTCATGTACCCATTTTGATCTTCTCTGAGTACACAGTGTGAGATGTTGGACTATATCTAGTTTCTGCCCAATTGCTTTTCCATTTTCCTAGCAATTTTTGTCAAAAAGTGAATTCTTGTTCCAAAATCTTGGATCTTTGGGTTTATCAAACAGTAGATTGCTATGATCCTTTCCTATCATGTGTCTGTGTGCCTAATTCTAGTGATTCGCTATTCTATTTCTTAGTCAGTACCAGATTGTTTTAATTATGACCACTATGTAATATAGTTTGAGATCTGATACAACTAAGCCACCTTGCTTTGCTTTTTTTTCCCCATTGATTCCCTTGGTATTTTTGATCTTTTGTTCTTCCAGATGAATTTTGTTATGATTATTTCTAGCTCTATAAAATGATATTTTTGATCATTTTATTGACATAGCATTGAATAAGTAAATTAATTTAGGCAAAATTTTCATTTTGTTATATTGGCTCAGCCTAACCATGAGCAATTGATATGTCTCCAATTGTTTCGATCTGACTTTATTTATGTAAAAAGTATTTTGTAATTGTGTTAGTACAGTTCCTAGGTTTGTCTTGGCAGTTAGGACCCCAAGTTTTTTATATCATCTGAAGTTATTTTAAAAGGAATCTCTCTTTTAATTTCTTTCTGCTGTACTTTGTTGGTAACATATAGAAATGCTGATGATTTATGTAGGTTTATTTTATATCCTGAAACTTTGCTACAGAATTATTTCAACTAATTTTTTAGTTGAATCTCTAGGATTCTCTAAGTACAACCTCACATCATCTGCAAAGAATGATAGTTTTGTTTCTTCATTGCCGATTTTAATATTTTCATTTTTCTCTCTTATTGTCATAACTAGCCTTTCTATTTAAACAATACAGAATAAGGATGGTGATAATGGGCACACTTGCTTCACACCTGATCTTACCGAATAAAATTTCCTATTATTCCCATTACAGATAATGCTTGCCGATGGCTTTAGATAGATACCACTTTCATTTTAAGGAAAGCTCCATTTGTTCCCATGCATTCTAGTATTTTTAATAGGAATGACTGTTATATTTTGTCAAAAACTTTTTCTGCATTTGTTGCAATAATGTTATGAGTTTTGTTGGTCTTATTATTGATGATAGTCAACGATGCTGGTAGTTTTTCTAATATTGAACTGACCTTGCATCTGGTATAATCTCACCTGATCATAGTGTGTAATCTTTGTGCTATACTGCTGTAATACCCCTGCTAGTATTTAATTTAAAATGCTTGCATCAATATTAATTAGGACAATTGTTCTATAATTTTCTTTCTCTGTTTTTGCTCTTCTTGGTTTATGTATGAGAACCATATCTGTGTTGTAAAAGGAATTTGGAAGGACTCCATCGCCTATTTTTCCAAATAGTTTATATAGGATTGGAATTAATTGTTCTTTAAATGTTTGGTAGAATTCACTTGTCAATCCATCTGATCCTGGAATTCTATCTTTAGGTAGTTTTGTATGTCTCATTTCATATCTTTTTCTAAGATAGAGTTATTTAAGTATTTTATTTCCTCTTCTGCTAATCTGGGCAACTTATATTTTTCTAAATATTTGTCAATTCACTTGGATTGTCAGGTCTACTTGTATATAATTGGGTAAAATAGTTCCTAATAATTACTTTAGTTACCACCCATTTCATTTTTATACTGGTAATTTGGTTTTTCTTCTTTTTTTTAATCAAACTAACCAATGGTTCATCTATTGTTTTTGTTGTTGCTTTTCATAAAACCAGCCCTTAGTTTTGTTTATTAGTTCAATGGCTTTGTTGTAATATTCACCTTTATTAATCTCTTTTTTATTTCCAGGATTTCCATTTGGTTTTTAATTTAATTAATTAAAATTTAATTTTTAATTAAAATTTAATTTAATTTTAATTAATTTAAATTAATTAAATTTAATTTTTAATTAAATTTAAATTAATTAAATTTAATTTTTAATTAAATTTAAATTAAAAAAATAATCCATTTGGTCTTAAAATGGGATTTTTAAAATTTTTCTGTTTCTTTTTTAGTTGCATGCTTAATTTATTAATTTGTTCTTTCTCTATTTTGTCAATGTAAGCATTTAAAAATATAAAAATTTCTCTTAAGTACCGCTTTGACTACATTCCATAAATTTTGGTGTGTTGTCTCATTGTTGTCACTCTCTTTAATGAAATTATTGATTGTTTCTATGATTTGTTGTTTGGCCCACTCATTCTTTAGGGTTAGAGTATTTCATTTCCAATTAATTTTCAATATGTTTCCATGAGCCTTTATTAAAAACACTTTTATTGCATTATGGTGTGAGAAGGATTCATTTAATGTTTCTACCTCTCTGTATTTGGTTCTGAAGTTTTTATGCTCTAGTCCATGGTCAATTTTTATAAAGGTACCTTGTACAGCTGAGAAAAGGGCATACTTTTTTCTATTCCCATTCGTTTTTCTCTAAAGGTCTATTGTATCTAACTTTTCTCAAATTCTAAACATCACCTTAACTCCTTTCTTGTTTATTTTATGGTTAGATTTGACTAGTCTGAGAGGGGAAAGTTGAGATTCTCCAGTAGTATAGTTTTCTATTCCTCCTGTAACTTATTTAACTTTTCCTTTAAGAATTTGGATACTATGTTATGTGATGCAAAAAAAAAAAATGCTTACTATTGCTATTACTTCATTGTCTGTGGTAACTTTTAAAGAACAATATAGTTTCCCTCCTTATCTCTTTTAATTAGGTTTAATTTCACTTTTCTTTTGTCTGAGATCATGATTGCTATCCTGTCTTTTTTACCTCAGCTGAACTATAATAGATTCTTCTCTAGCCCTTTATTTTATTCTGTGTACATCTCTCTTTTCCAATTGCATTTCTTTTAAACAATATTTTGTTGGATTTTTATTTCTGATCCATCATGCTATTTACTTCATTTTTATGAGTGAGTTCATCCCACTCACATGAATAGTTATGATTATTAACTATACATTTCCTTCCATTCTGTTTTCCCCTCTTTATCCCCCCTCCTCTCCACCCTGTCCTATCTCAAAGTCTGTTTTGCTTCTAATCACTACCCCTTAATCTGCCATCCCTTCTACCAGTACCCCTCCTTTTCCCCTCCTACTTTCCTATAGGATAAGACAGATCACCATACCAACCGAATGTGTATATTATTTCCCCTTTGAACCAATTCTGATGAGAGTAAAGGTTTGAGAATTACTCACCCCACTAATCTTTCCCTCCATTGTAAAAGCTCTTCTTTTCATGCCTCTTTTATTGGACATATTTTTCAGTTATTTCTCTCCCTTTCCCCTTCTCCCAGTGTATCCTTTCTTGTCAGCCCTTCATTTTTTTTAAAATTATCCCTGCATAATCATTTCATACTATGCCCTCTGTCTACATATACTCCTTATTACCCTAATAATGATACAATTCTTAGTTATTACAATTATCATCTTTCCCATACAAGGATGTGAATATATTAACCTTATTGATTCCTTATGATTTCTCTAACTTTTAAGGAATTACTTTCTTCAGTGAGCCTTTGAGCCTCTTTTTCCATTTGATCAATTCTATTTCCTAGGGAGTTCTTTTCTTCAGTAATTTTTGTACTTCTTTTTTCTATTTGGCAAATTCTACCTTTTACAGTATTATTTTCTTCAGTATTTTTTTGCTCCTCTTTTACCATCACTCTCATTTCTTTTCCAAATTTTTCTTCTACCTCTTTTATTTGACTTTTAAAGTTCTTTTTGAGCTCTTCCAAGAATTCTTTTTGATACTGTGACCAATTCACATTTTTCTTTTATATTTTGTGTGTAACTGTTGTAACATTATCTTCCCCTAGGTTTGTGTCCTAATCTTCCCTGTCACCATAGTATCTTCTTACAGTCAGGTTCTTTCCTATTGTTGTTTGCTCATTTTCCAGCCTATTTCTTGACTTTTAACTTTATGTTAAATTTGGGTTCTGCTCCAAGGTTTATGGGGGCATTTCCCTCATCTTCAGGATAATCTTGTTCCTGTTTTCAGAGCTAGCTCTAGATCTGGGCAGAGGTTGGGAGAGGGGGAAATCTGTATGTTTTTGGTGCTTCCAAGACTGTATGATATAAAAAGAGGTGTGGTTACTGTTCTCCTGGCATGTCCTATTCATCCCTGTAGCCACCAGTGTTAGTACTCCTCCTAGTCCTGGGACTCTGGCCAAATTCCCCACTCCCTTGCAGCTGCAATTGGTAGTGCCTCCCTTGTCTTCAGATCAAAACCAGTGTCATTACTCCTCCATAAGTGACCACAAGAGCTTCTTTCCACACTAGAAAGGCACACTGTGCCTCTATTCTTCTGTGGCCTATCACTCCCTTTGGCCCTTGGACTGAGACTTGGAACTGTGTATTAGCAATGGAATAGGGTCCTGAACCCAGTGCCAGCAAAGGGTCCCTTGCAATTGCCTTCTGACTAGTTGTTTGACACACCACTGCAGCTGAGAGCTGCTAAAGCTGTTGCCACTTCCCATGCAGCCATCACCACAGTGTGACCTGCACTGCAGTCCCAGGGCCAACCACTACCCTGATGAGACAGACCTTTCCTGCTAATCTCATGTTTTCTTGCTTTGGAAAATTGTTTCACCCAGCCTTTTGTTGGTTCTGCCACTCCAGAATTTTATTTGAGGTGTATATTTAAGTTGTTTGGAGGGAAATTTAGGACAATATAGTTAAGGTCTTCTCTATTCCACCATCTTGGCTCCCCCTCTATCTACTGATGTTTTGAAGTCAGGCTTTTTCTTAAGCAGAGTCATTCAAAGAATATCTCCTAGATGGGAGAGTCACAACATTTAGCAGTGAACACATTCACTTCTTTGGTCTATTTGACATGCCATGTCCTTTCCCAGGTATCACATAATATATAAAGCCACCATACCATAGTAAAGTCAGAAAATCTACATTGAAGTCCCAGATCTACCACCTATGAGAGTTGCATCAAGAAGCAAATCTCTTTGCCTCTCTGTATTTTCATTTCCCAATATGTAAAGTCAGAATTTTCATGCTCATTTAACTTATGTCACCAGATGGTCCATCTCCCACCTCTGTGACTTTACCGTCCATTTCTAGAATCCATTATCTCCACCCCTCCACCTAATTACATCCCTAGTTTCATGAAAAACTGAGCCCAAAGTCTACTTAGCACATAAAACCTTTTCTGATTCCCCCCATCTCCAGTGGCTAGTGCTTCCCCCTCCAAAAACTTACTTTTATTTGCTTGGAATGTACTTTCATTGTCTATACTTCTATTCATATATGCTATCTTGCCCTGTAAAATACACTCCTGGGGGGCAGGAACTATGTCATTGTTTTTCCTTGCATCCTTAGCACAGTGCCTGGCACGTAAGTGTTGAATGAACACTAGTTGATCGACTGATTGATTGCTTACAGGTTTTCTTTTTCTTTGTAAACCCTAAAGCCCCAAGAAAATAATGACCTTAAGACATTTCTCAAATTTGAAAGCACCATGTAAATGTCAATGACTGTTGTTATGTAGGGTGAGCAATTTTATAGCCATCAGTATTATTGTTATCACTGGATGAGCCATTTGTTCCCTCTTTGCTTTCTGCTTTACCCTCTTATAAAATAGAAGTGGTAGTAATCATCATGATATCGGTGATGATGGTGATGCTTTAAGGTTTGAAAAGTGCTCCATATAGGTTTTCTCCTTTGATCCTAACAACAACCCTGTTGTTATTATCCCCATTTTACAGATGAGGAACCTGAGGCTAAAGAAGGTTAAATGACTTGTTCAAGGCCAAGGGTCTTTAAGAACTCTGACTTCTGATTCCAAGTCCAGGACGCTATCTAATGTGTCACCTAGGTCAGCCCATTCTCCCAGACCCTCTTATAAATGCTTCAACCTTATTTGGCTAATGCATTTCTTGTCACTTGGAGTTTTCCAGAGTGGCTCTTGAAAGGCACTGAAATAAGAAATTCATTCTGGGGTTCATATTTTGCCTCTGTGCCATAGAAAAAATGCGTTGTTTTTGTGCTCTAAAGGCAAGGAGAAAATATACCCCATTCAAACAGTATCTTTAAAACATGAAACTTTGATTGGTTTTGAGGGATTGAAAAACACTGTATTTTTTTCCCTTGCTGCATACAGACAATCTCCAATTTACAATAAAGCCATGTCCCAAAAGTTCATTCGTAAACCGTTTTTTTGGAAGTTAGAATATTTGTTTAGGTAAAACAATGGTACCATTTCAGCTACATCATGGCAAGAGAGACTTTTGCCAGATGACCTGGGAACCTAGTTACCATTTATAGAGCCGTCTCTATGGGAGAAATGTTTCCTGCTACCAGGCAAGGAGAGAATCTAACATAGTAGGCAGTGGAATGTGACAAACAGCCCCACTAAGTCCTTTCCACATCAACTGTGGTCCATCTAATTTTCCTTAAGCTTTTACTATGTTAGATACTGGGGATGAAAAGGCATAAATGAACTTTAAGGTCCTGTGTTCAAAGAGCCTGCATTCTTGTGGTGGGAAAATAGCACAGACCCAGATAAAAAGCAAAATACATATGGGGTGAATGGAAAGTAAGGCAAGGCAAAGGGGAGGGAGACAACTAATAACCACAGAGATCAGAGGTCTTCAATTTGAAGTAGAACTTGATTGCTGTCGAAGGGACTGGGGACTCCAAGTGGATAAGGTGAAGAGGGTGAACATCTCAATCATGGAAAACGACCAAAGAGGAAAATGGAATATCACATATGGAATGCCCTGTGTATTCTAATGGATGTGTAGTTAAAATTTCCTGTAAACATTATAGTCTCTCAGATTAACTGTGCCACAACATGGAGCCCTTGAACCAAGGGTATACCCTTGTGCAAATGATTTGTCTTGTCCTAATTGCAAATTCTCATCTACTTGCTTGTCATTGGATCATGGACTAATAGTTTAAAAGACCTTAGAAAAATTTTAGGGTCATATAAGTAGTAAATGCAGAGGCAAGATTGCTATTTCCCCTATACATTCCAAAAGTGCTCCTAAATCATCCTGACCCAGGCACAGAGAAATGCCGTGTCTTGATTTGATTATCCCCTCCAAACAAAATATAAGTGAGCCAACATGGGCTTCTACTCTGCAGTACTGATTACACACAGAGAGGTCTGTTTAAGTACAATTTCTCACCATCTAAGAAAAGTAGTATAATGCTGGTGTTGTCTAATGAAGATGTATCTCACTCTTCACCTTCTTTATCTGTTGATTCCACAATTTCTCTCAATGTTCAGACTTAGAAAGTCCATAGCACTGTGAGACCAGTTGCCTTATGATGATTCTTTTTAAGTTATTATCACCAGCAATACAATGTTCATACCTCTTGAGCCAGAGTTTCTGCTAGTAGGCATATGTGCCTGAGAAGGTTACTGACACATACCTCTGAAAGGACTCATATGCCCCAAAATATTTACAGCAGCACTTTTGTGGTACCAAAGAACTGGAAGCAAAGTAGATAGATGCTCATGGATTCAGAAATTACTAAACAAAGTGGGGTACAAGAAATATAATGGAATATCACTGTGCTGAAAAGACAAACATGATGAATAGAGAAAGGCATGGAAAGACATGAATTGCTGTAAGATTAAGCAGAGTCAGGAAAGCAATATGAGTTAACTACATCAGTTCAGATGGAAATAATAATTACCAAATACCAACAGAAAAGAAATGTTGAGAAATTATAAAGAACAGCTAGACGCCCCCAAAAAAGACGTATGATGAGATGATTCTTCCATATAAGAGTTCATGTGTGTAGAATATTGCATATGTCAGATTTTTAAAAATATATTTATCAGTTTGAATGAATTTTTTTCTCTATTTTCTTTAAAAAGTTATTATAAAGGATGACACTTGGGGAGAGAGGAAAGAGAAAAGATATAAGAGCAAAATTTAAGTAATGTGAAAACATAAGATACCTATAAAACCTCTTTTTAAAAATGTTGTCACCAAGTAAATTTCACCTCTGAAAGAGACAAGACAGTATGGTGGGAAAGAGAATTGGAGAGGAACCAGAAGAGTTGGCTCCTCTCCTCCGCCACTTAGTAAATCATCTTCACAAATCTGAGATCTATAGCATTTCATTGTGTGGAAGACTAATAAATGAACTTTATCCCTGCTGGGTGGTAAACCCCTCTCCATTCTGAGCTCTTCCTATGCTTAGCACTGATGCTACAATACTCAGGGTACTTGAAAGCAGTGATTGTGTGTTTCCTCCCTCCTCCTGCCCCTGTCTCTTCTTCAGACTAAATTTCCTTGTGTGGTGTGATGGTAAGACCCTTCACTCTCCTCTGTGTATCACTCTTCTCTGGATAACTAGCTACTAGGCTAACAGGAGACTCCAAATGAGTGATGTCCAAAGCTCAATGGCTAACTACAACTGGATACTAAATAAACGATACCATGGCTGACTGACTCAGCTCATATCTTGTTTTCTTTTAACATTTAAAAATGCACACTCCCTTTATCATATCTCTCCTCTATGAAAATGTAAAAGTTTAGAAAGGGACTGCTAATTAAGGCCTTCTTTTTCATCTACAATACATTGGGGATAGGGTTTAGTTTGGGTTGGGGATAATATTGCTGGTTTCAAAAGAAGAGTATTACATCAAAGGTGTCTTTCAGAGTGTGTGTGTGTGTGTGTGTGTGTGCACTTCAGCATAGTAAAAAAAAAGTTTTCATTAAATGATTTTGGTAGAACCAGTTTTAGCATGAAAATACACCTCCTATTTTAGCAAGCAAACTGGGTGGACTCAGTCTTGAACCATCTCTTTTACTAAATGTCTATAAAATGAGACTTGCCTTCCAAAACAAGAAAAATTTTATTTCCATCTTTCTAGGTTGTTTTGGAACCTAGCTACTAAAAAAGAAACCCATCCTCCATTTCCTTCCTAGATTTTATTTTCTTTGCCTGGAAATGAGACTGAATTTCTCAGACGTTATTCTTAGTTGGAACAGAGAATCTCTCAGATGCTATCTGCAGTTCTTGTTACAGAGTTGAGTGTCTCCTGACATCTATTTCAGAATGGGTCAGAATTTTCTTTATTGTGACAACCAGGAATTCTAGAGAATGTTAGCATGGACAGAAGACAATCATATCATCAACTGAAGAATCAGAATCACACTGTTTCAGAAGTGCAAAGAGACCTGAAAAGCCATGAAGCTTTGCTAGAGAAAATGTGAAATTTAGATTAAACAGTCCCTATGCTTTTGGAGCTCACAGTCTAGTGGAGGAATAATATGAAAATACATATATATTATACAATATCACATAAGTATCTTAAAGAACTAGAAAAAAGAGGGGTATGTGCAGACCAAGGGGAAAATAAGATATCAAGGGAAAAGGAGGCTTCATAGCAGGTATGGATCAGATGTCCTCCGAGGTTTCTGGGTATACCTTGAACCACATTCTATCCTGTGGGCAAACCTCAACAGTTCAGTTTCTCCCTTTGACTATTATTTCCACTCCAGAAATTCCAGGAAAATCTCCTGAATAAAACTTAGCTATGACATAACTAGGCTTCCCTAAATCTGGGTAATAATTGGGATAAGAATTTACAATCTTCTTGAGGGCAGAAATTCTCTCGATTTTGCATTTGTATTAGCAGCACCTAGGATAAGGTCTGATACATTCTAGAAACCTCATAATGTTTGTTGATTATGGTTTTAAATCATGGATAGCAATTTAAGAGCCAGAGATGGAGAAGGGGGAGATGGTCACTATCTTCAAATTTTTTAAACACCATGCCGTGGAAGGATTAGGTTTGTTACTTTTAGTTTCAGAGGGTAGAACAAGGAGTCCTCAATAGAAGCTGAAATAGGGTGTCAGTTTGGTGGATGGAAAATCTTCCTAAAGCCATCTACAAGTGTGATGAAGTACCTTGGGAATTAGTGGATTCTTTCTCACTTGTGGTTTCCCAGGAATTCCAGATGATCACTTATTGGGTATTCTTCTTCAGGTTGGACTCAATTGAAGTGTAGAATGAGTAGAAGGAATAACAAGGCAGATCCAGAAAGTAGGATGACACTGATCTATGTAGAGCCTTGAATGGCAGGAAGAGAGCAGTTGGAATTTTACTCAATAGGAAATAGGATATCACTGGAGATTTTAGAATAAAGGAAGAACATGCCTAAGAAAGATAACTGTATGTGAGTGTATACGTGTGGGTGTGTATAGTGGTCTCTGTAAGCATAATGTTTCTAGATCTATGATGATTATACATACATACACACACACACACTCATACACACACACACACACACACACACACACACACATACACCAAAACAAAACAAAACAATTGCTACAGATGGAAAATGAGTCAACTAGGTTTATAATAGACTCACCAGAGAAAATAGGATTGGATTGAATTTGGAAAACTACAACACTCTCAGTCATCCCAAACTGCACAATCACCTTTTATGACCTAGTGTTCTCAAAGTGTTGCTATGTGGCTGAGAAATACGGAACATCATTGCCTCCAAAGAATCAAAATTGGTGAGAGAGAGAGAGAAATATAATTATTAAATGCTTACTATATACCAGACACTAGGCCAAGTGCTAGAAATACAAAGAAAAGTCAGCAAGATAGGTCCTGGCCTCAAGAAATTTATATTCCAATGAGATAAGTAAAGAGCATAGAAAGTAGAGAGAGTAGCCTGGTACACAAACAGCTAGGAAGTGACATATAGGCCTGATACAAGGCAAGACAAGGTAAATACTTGCAAAACAGAGAACAACTTTCAGGGACAGAGGCCAAAGCTAAAGTAAGAGGGGAGGATGATGCCAGTGGCCAGAGTGTAGGCCACATGGTGTGGAAATGTCCAGAAATATGGCCTGGAGACAATTCCAGGCAAGAGGAGGCAAAAGATCACCCATCAAATGGTCTAAAGAGATGGAGAGATGGATGATGGGTTTAACAAGGCAATGATGACTTATGCAAGGGGAATCCTATAAAAGAAGAATCCAAATGGGGCCAAATGAATCCAATCACATAGTGATGAAGGATAGAAGATGGACAGGGTAGGGCTGCTCTGGCATCCCCAAAATATCAAATGAACCCCTATGAAAGGCCTCCACTATATTGAGTAGATCACCTATGGAGGATTTACAGCAGAGCTTTATCATGAGTCATTCAGACTGAGAGGGCGCTACACCCATACATGAAAGCAAGTGACCCTGGCTAATTCAAATAACCATTCAGCTTCAGTTTCCTCATCTATCAAATATGTCTATCTTCTCTGGGGTTTGTTTTGCTCTTTTTCTTTTGAAGAGAAGATAAGGTATGCATAGTTTTTTTGTAAACAAATGTCAGCTTTGAATATTTTGATGATTTTTTCCCCTGCATCATTTTATATACCAGAAAATGACACTTCTCCTCAGCCTTGTGTCTGCCTGATTTTTCTAACGTTTCTTAAAGAAGTGGGTTTAGTAATAGTACAAAGAGTATGTTTTCCATGGAGAAAAAAGAGGCCTTGATTAATATGTTTCAGTGATTTATGTAAGAAATACCTTGTAGCCATATTTTCTAAGAGCATTTATAGTATGACATATTCAATACCAAGATGATCACCCCTTTTCTATAGCACTTGGTTGTCATTCTGAGGAAGTTGGCATCATTTAGGAAGTTCATTAAAGTCTTCAGATCCGTTGGGTCCCATTTCATAAAGTGCCCACTGTGGAGCACCAAATGGGACCCTAATGGCCTAGAACAGTTAATGCAGCTTCCAAAGCACTTACATTACTCCCTGGGAGTTTCCTACTTAAGCACTGGGAGACTGAACCTGACTAAATACTAAGTGATATATTTAGACAGGCATAAACTTCCACTCAGTAGGTTATATTCCACTCCAAGTGGGGAGATGCCAATCTAACCTGCAAGGAAAGGTGAGAAGGTTCCTCTTCCTGAGAATTTCCTTCTATTGTAAATTACCTGATGCAACCCTCACTATTGCTACATCTAAGAGACACTATTGCCACAGGCTTTACCAACCATGAGCCACAGTGCCAGCATAATCCATCAGCAGTCTAGGAAAAGGGAATTCATGGGGGGTGATAAACAGAAATGCTGGATGCTTTGTTGCAATGGGCACCCAAGTCAGCGCATGTAACTGCAAGTCTGCAGCTCTTAATACGATATTGTGATGCCTCTGTGTCCCACAGGTACGTGAAATGTCACGAGTTCAGAACTGAATGCTTCATCTTTTTTTCTCCCACCCCCACACTGCTTTTCTTCCTAATTTCCTTTTCTCAGTTTATGGCACCATCATACTCCTTAGGGTTAAAAGCTTAGACTAATTTTTTTTTAACTTTTCCTCTTTACCTTAGATCCTATATCCAATCTATTGCCAAACCTTGTTTATGCTACTTCTACAATACACCTCCTCTTTCCTATTCCCATTTACAACTACCCTTGATTCAGACCCTTATCATCTCTCATGGAAGGCAATTGTGATAACCTCATATAATCATCCCTGCAGTGAATCTATTAAAATGTAAAGCTCCTTGAGGGCAGGGACATAGTTGCGGTACACAGTGAGTGGGTGCTTAAGAAATGTTGGTTAATTGATCTAAAGCATCCATCATATACTGCCAAAATAATATTCCTAATATCTGGGTCTGGTTCCATCATTTCTTTGATCAGTCAGAAGTTTCCTATTGTCTACTACCCTGAGTGCAGACAATGCAGTAAGTGTTTATCCTGACATTCAACCCTTGTAAGCTTCCTCTTATATTTTCCAGTTTTATCTCCCACTACTCCCCTTCTAGCCATAGTCAAACTAGACTACTGTCTCCTGTGCTCTATCCTTTGCTATCACCTTCTGCTCAGTCCTGCTATCCAAACCTAGAAAAGATCAGATATGGCTCATGTAAGCCTCAGTACAAACTGAAATTAATGAATTATTTCTCCCAAAGCTCAGGAAATCCTACCCTTCACGTCAAACTTTGGTTTTGAGTGAACCCTTTATCGTAGCCAATGGCAATCACTATTCTGATATAGATCAGTATTGAGGAGATCAATATGAAACATATATGTGTCCTGTGAACAGGAAATAGGAGTTGTGTGCTATGAGAATATTGATAGCTAAATGATCCTGGGTTATTTTATCAGAAGTACCCAGTGGATCACCAAGTTCAAGAATAGTGTCAGGGAATCTTTTGTTAAAAAAGTACACACTGTATAGTGTAGGAAATTCTCAAAACAAAGGAGAAACATTTAATATTTCCTATGAAATTTCTGTTAGCTGCAAAAATACAAAAAACAGTGTGTGTGTGAAGAAAAGTCATTTTATATATCTTGAAGGGAATTCTATATGTGGATTATTTTATAAAAATAATAATGATAACCTTGGCATAACTTTAATAGGTTTTCTAAAACTACAATGGCTTTTTAGTAGTGTATTTTAAAATCTAATCCTTCTATAGATTCAAGAGGGCACTCAAATCAAAAGGATATAATGCTTAATTGTTTAATGGACATCCATATACATATTTTAGAGAAATCTATTCAAGGGGCATTTACCTAACCTTTAGAGTCTGCCCTGTAGCTAAGTGCAATATACTTTTAACACTACTGTAGTTCATGGAGACAGTCAATTCAGAATGCTTTCAAATATCTTTTAAATGGAATAAAGCAAGGGAAAGAATTGATATACTTTATGGGGATATTGAGAAAGACCCTTACACTTGCCTCATAGAGGTAAATAGTTTTAGTAATCATCATCACCACCGCCATCATCACTAATATTTATATAGCACCTACTATGTGCTAGGCACTTTGCTAAGCTCTTAAAACAACCCAGGGGGAGGGGGCAGGTCATATTATTTTTCCCATTTTACAGATGAGAAAATTCAAGTATACAAAAGTTAAATGGCCTGCTCAGAGTCACAAAACTAAAGAGTGTCTGAGGCTGGATTTGAACTTAGCTCTTCCTAACTCCAGACTCTGCACCTTATACACTATATCTCTTAGGTATCTAAGCATGATCATTTCTCCCCACTTCTCATGAGTCTGTAACTCCCTGTTGTCACAGAATACAAGATCCTCCTGGCTTCAAGCCTTTACATAATTTGACCTCACTCTACTTCATCAAAATTATATTGGCCTCATTACCTACTCAGCAATACTTCTCATAATAAGCCTTTGACTTCAATTAGACTTCATCACTATCCCCAGCATTTACTTTATTAAACATTTCTTTTGTGTCTTTTTTTCAGCCTATACTGCTATTCTCTGTATAAGCAAGTCCTACTCATTTTTAAGATGCAGATCAATTCAATTTAATCCTACAAACATTCCATTGATCTTTGCCAAACTACTACAGTCCATATCAGATCAGTCCTTTCTCTCAGCTTCTGTTGCAGATAATTGCTCTTTTTTATTTATTTTTTTTTCTGGATAGAGCCTAGGATTTCATTGGTGTAAGGATTTCCCAAAGAGGAAATTCTCTCCCCCAGTGCAGATTGGGACCTGATCTAAAATGAATAATTTTAGTGAATTGCCTTCTGGCACAAACCTTGAAGTGCTATATAACTGATAGTTATTGTTTTCATTATTATCATAGCCAGTATGTGTCCTACTCATTAAACCCCAGTACCTAGCTGCCCCAAGATCAAAAATAAAATTTTTCGCTTGATTTTCAAAGTCCTTCATAACCTGCCCTTCCCACCATCTTTCCAGTCTTCTTACATATTATCATTTCCCTCCATCCTACTCCGAATGTATATACAAATACATGTATGTATATGTATACAGATACACATACATATATACATGTACATACATATACACATATATGTGTATATACAAAAATATGGTGCTCACAAAGAACATGCTTAATAAATAAACTTTTTGATGAATGAATGAACTGTAATCCTGTCAGGAGATAATAAAATAATGCTTTAAGTGTTCCAAATTTTTCTTAATTGCAAAAAAAGAAAATATTTTTTGGCTCCCAAAATGAGAGATCCATATTCACAATTGATATATATATATATAGGACTTTAGTGTAGGCCTTTCTACTTCCCTTCCTATTCTTTTCAAAATATACTATATAATATGATTGGAATAATGTTCCTTATCTACTGAATGTTTCTTTTGTGCAGATACTCTCCTTATTTTATGGAGGATGTAGAAGTTTAAAGAAAAAAAGCTCATTTTCTTGGAATTTAGAGTCTAGTCAGTGAAAGACAATAGACAGATATTAAAAGATAATCACCAATATAAGACATTGATAAGTGTCAGTTGAATGGTTCAATGAATGGACTTACAGTAGTTGAGACAGCAAAGTACAGTATGAGCTCAGGTAGTTAAATAAAGTTTCATTAGGGCTTTTTTTCTAATATGGTATTTAAACTTGTAAATGCATTATATCCCATTTGATATTCACAACAATTCTGTGAGGTAACTGTTCAGTTTTTTATACCCATTTTTCAGATGAAATAACTGAGGCTTGGGGAAATTAAGTGACTTGCCCAGAGTTACAAAGCTATATTAGTCGATATCAGAGGTGGGATTGAAACCTAAGTTTTGCTGATTTCAAATATTATGTTGCCCACTCATGCCACTACAGAATAAAAAGAAAGTCAGAATAGGAATTGGAACTCAATTAGATTTACAACCTATCCTCTAACAATATATGACCATGAACTATCACTTTAATCTCATTTTCTTGATTTGCAAAACTAGTGGTTTGAGATAGTGCTTCTCATTCTAGTGTAGTACAGTAATACTCAAATAGAGGAGCACTAATACAGACTACATATTGACTTGGTTTTTAAATTGTAATGGTATCTGTGTTTAATTGTACTTCCATTCATTTTGTTAAGTATTTCCCAATTATATTTTAATCAGTAGTGTTGCTGGCCACATGCTGGACAGAGACACATATGTGACACCTCTGGTGTAGCGGATCGAGCATTGGACTTGGAGACCCTGGACAGATCATTTACTGTCTCTCAGCCTCAGTTCCCTCATCTCTAAAATGAAAGGCTTGAACTGAGTCTATAATGTCTCTTCCAGCTCTAAAGTCTATAATTATATGATGATCTTTGATGTAGGAAATCTCCTTCCAGCAGTAAGTGCTGTGATCTAAGGTGAAACTAAGCTTTGAAGCCTGGCTAGGATTCAAGGTAAATGATAAGAGAGTGTGCCCTAAGGCACCCCAGATGGCCCATAGCATGTTCCTGGATATTAGGCTTGGCTTGGTTATGTCGTTATCCCTCCAGAAAGGAGAATGATACTGAGGCAAGAGAGTAGTAGCAGCTGCTTGGAAAACAGGACTGACTGACTGTGTTTAAATGATCCTGGCAGCACCTGGGCTATGTTTCCCCTTAGCTGTTTCATGGAATGAAGGCTCCCTCTCCTTGTGTGGTCTGTAGAGAAAGAAAACATGAGTGTGTATGAATAAGCATACTTGGGAAGATGCTTCACTTGGATTAAGTCCTGGGCTGTGTATTGAATGAAACTTAGTTGCCTAAATGCTTCTTGTTGCCCTTCGGCTGTGTTAAGAATCCACATGCCCACAGTGTTCTAGCCTTCTCCGCCCCACTCTATACTTGTGTTAGTAAATTTGCCAGCCAAATTAATCTTGTCAAAGCCTCCAGATAAGACCTTGGTGACAGGAAAGCTTATGTGGTAGGTGCTCAATTAGGCATCCCTTTAAATAAGACCTGAAGCCAAGATTGACAAAAAAACTCCCAGCTGTCTTGTATTGTCCTTTCATTTCTATTGGAATACATTGCAAGTGGAATCTGGAGGAGATGGGGAGGGCTGGGGGAGGAAGGGGCTACATCTGCAAATATGATGCCTGAGTATTTTTGTTTTCTGTGGAAGGAGGTTAGTTTTTTTCCTCTAACGAGCTAGCTGTGAGGGAAAGCAGCCGCCTTTGGCAAATGGGCGTTTGTCAAGCTTCACACACACGCACACACACACAAAATAGTGTTAAAACAGCTCTGAACAGACTTGCAAAGCTGGAGTCTGGGAACATTAGGATGCACAGTGCTGGTGGCAGTGTGCTCCCTAGTGCAAGTTTCCTGGGAGTGTTCCTTCTTTCAACTGACACAGCAAAGTCTCCAGTTCGGAAACAGCTGTTTCCCTGGACGCTCTCGAGATACATTCACTGCTCCTGGTCCCGATGTCCACAGAGCCGAAGCTAGGTGGACCTGGGCAGCGTGCAAAAGCAGCCCCGCCACTCCCTTAAACTGATGGGAAGAGGGGCAAAGGAGGCCGGCCTCCGCTTGGGATCGCTCCTCCGCGGGGAGGGTCAATTGCTTTCCACCTTGACAAGTAGAGGAGCTGCTCACTTTTCTCCTTTTGCAACTCGTCCTCGGAAGCTAGAGGCTGCCGGCCCCCTCATTACCTGCCTCCCGCTCTTCCCCGCTGGTGTGGAGCCTGGAATGATTTGCCTGCTTGGAGAATGTTGACTTTAGAGTGGGAGTCGGAAGGACTGCAAACAGTGGGTATTGTTGTGATTATATGTGCGTCTCTCAAGCTGCTTCATTTGCTGGGACTGATTGATTTTTCGGAAGGTAAAGAGGCTGCTCACAGTTGGGGCTTTGGGGGACTGACTGGTTCAGGACTGGGCTAAGTCCTGCCAAAGTTGAGTTAAAGTTTGCAAATCAGCATGCTCCACGTGTGCAATCAATGGGCTGTGTGTCTTCTTTCAACTGACCCTGACATTTCATACCGGGAGGGAAGTGCGAATGGTGTTAGAAGGCTCGTTTGTGTAATAGTATGGATCTGCCAGCGTGCCTGTGGTCCAAAGGCAATTTCCAGGGTGAGAAACTGGCAGTCTACTCAGGATACTAGCCTAGCCTAGCGTTGCAAGTTGCTTTGTGGTTGGCAAGTTATTTCTGACCACCTCGCATTCATTTAATGAGTAATTTTGTCTGATTAATCATCTAAAGACGCTTCATTAGCTAAGCAGCAAACCTGGGAAATGGAGGGGTCTAGGGAAAGGAAATGTGGGTGAACTATGATGTAAACTAGTTTAAACTCTGTCTCTGTCATTGTGTATGGTTAATACTTAGCAAAGATGTATTTTAAACCCTAAATTTCAACCTTTGCCATTTAATACCTTCTGAATATACTTTGTTCATGTATCTCCTCAGAATGTTTTTCCTAAGTGCATCTGCCTGCCTGAATATGAGGCAGTAAGCCTCTTTGCCTAGTATTTATATGACCTTTACTTTTGCTCTTTGAAAAATCAGTTCGTTTAACGCAGATATTACACAAACAGTAGTTTTGTTCTGAGATGTTTGCCCTAACCATCTTTTTTTTAAATCTGTTCAAGCCATCCTTGAAACAGCAGGACTTTTTAAAAATAGCATGCAAATCCCAATAATTTAGGGTGAATTCTGCACCTGGGCTGCTTTTCTTCCCAGATGAGATTGCTTTAGCTAATTCTTCCTTTCATGATTGGATCCTTTAGGATGCTAGGTGAGATTATTCCCCTCACATAGTTGTTCCCCATAAATGATGAGTTGAGAAAGATTTCCCATCATGATTGGGGTTTAGATAAATGAGTTTTGTTTTGTTTTGAAATCCTGGTAACTACAGGTGCTAAGACATTATCCCCAGATAAATCTTGTAGAAGTGCTGATTCATTTTAATTATCTTAACATAGATTCACTTGCATGTGTATATACACACACAATTTTAAAACCCATTTTCTTTAGATTCCTTAGTTGTACACTTGTGGAGAAAGAAATGAGTTCTTATCACTTGAAATTCTTATCTCCTCCTCAAGTACTCTAGATCTGTGACAAGTCCTGCTTAATCACACATGAGAATAATATTGCAAGGGGATAAAAAAAAAAGACCAGAAATTACTTTCTTCTTATTCTGATATTACACAGTAATTTAGTTGAACTACTAGAGGGAAAAATTGCGTAATCAAACTTCTCACAGTGTCCCAAACCAGGACTGTACTCTTCAGAGATCTCTGGCCCAGCACATTAGTTTCCATATCTCAGTAACATTCCAAGTGAAGAAGATGACATCTTGCTCTTGAAAACCTTCATGGTGATTTCATTTTGAGATTGAGTTTTTTGCTTTGTTTTGTTTTGTATTTCTCCTGTACCATTTTAGTCTCCATGTCACTATTCCCTTGCTCCCATGAAGTATCCTAGAGGTGACTGCACTTCAGAGGCAGAAGCAGCAGTTTCTAGATTCTAACATCTCCCAAGGAACTTGAGGAAGAGAATTTTGACATCAATGTAATATGATGTATTGTTTTTTATAATGCCACTATTGATAGTATATGACTTAGAAGCTGAATATCCCAAGTTCAAGTCCATTGGGAGTGACTCAGCTTTTCATCTATCCTGAAGGATGTCTTTATCTCATACATTTTACCAAGCAGGGGGAGGGTTGGGGGATTTCAAAAGCAATCTTCCAAACCATGGTTCTGGTAGGTAGAAAGTATATTAGTTGATCTGGTGTCCCCAATTCAGAAGTTCCATCTCTAACTCTTCACCTCTTTTTCAGAGGAGCATTTATCCCTAATTTCTTTATTCTGTAGTTCCAAAGTCATTTGTTTTGTCTTACTTTTTTTCCCCTACCTCCTATTGGAGTTATCTGAATTTGCTTTATCTTCTCTACTCAGATGTAAACTCCTTGATGGTAGGAACTGGCTTTATTCGTTATTGAATCCTTTAGATCATCTACACACAGACGGGACTGAATGAATGTCTGTTGACTTGAACTGAGTTAAAAATTTGGTTTCTAAACTATTTCTGTGTGAGCTACAGGTTTATAAAAACCAGAGATAAGTCAGAATAGGATGGTGTTGCTGTAAAACGATTATTAAGAATATTCTAGTATAGTTATGCTTTTATGTCTCATTTAAATAAAATTTTTATGTCAGTAAAATATTTTTCTTCTCCCTATAGTACTTATTTCAATAGAAAAGCAGGTTTTCCAAAATCAAAATAAGTGGTAAGGGATAAGGTAATGACGCTAATGAGATTTTTCTCTAATTATTTTGGTTCATACACATACTGAATCACTAATAATGAGAAAATGGAAGAATATTGGCAAGAATGTTGCCCATTATTGTGCAAACAAACTGAAATACTTTTCCCTTAAGAAATGTGGTCAACTACCACCTTCTCCCCTAGAATTATTTTTAAGATAAAAATAATGTTCCTGCTTCCCACCCATTCTACTAAATTCAGTTAAAAGAAAAAGGCTTTGTTCAACTTTCTAATGAGAAGACAAAGAAGGAAACCTGGAACACATCTCTTTAGGTATGGCAGATGATTCTGGAGTGGCAACCTCAAGTTCTAATAAGCAATGGCCATGTCCTAAAAACATGTCAAAATTTATTCTTCTTACATTTGATTTCCTCAAAAAACTCTACTTTTCAGCTATCCTGACTACATGTTGGTCCTCACTCATGGTGCTCCATCTCCCACCTCTGGACTTTTGCATTAGTTGTCCCTCATGCTGGAATGCTCTGCCTGTTTGTTATTATGTGGTTTTATATACAATATTATTTTTTGTTTTTTTAATGTTAAAATTTTTCTATTTTTTGACAATTGTTGATGACAGAGACTCTCTTTGGTACTCCCAGTGCTTAGCACAAAAAATAGTTAATGTGTATTCAGTCATTTCAGTCATGTCTGACTCTTCATGACCCCATTTGGGATTGTAATGTTAATATAAGGTTAATGGTGGAGGGAGGAAAAAATTAAAGATCTTCTCTGGCCATTATTAGGCCTTCATACCTTTTATTAATTTCTATTGAGGCACTAGTTCTCAAGGGCTGTGATGCCCTCCAGCTCTGAAAATTGTTTAAATACTCTGAGGTGAGGTTTATTTTGGGGCTTACTCATTGGAAGTGTTTGGCCAGAGGAGATGCTGGGAAGCTGCTAAGGAGCCCTCCAGCTTTGAAAACCCAGATGTTGGTGATTCTCTCTCTGGTAACTATGTATGTATGTAATGGTCAGGCAGTTGGATCTGTCTGTTGATCTGTGATGTATATATTATTTAGGGTCAGACAGTTGGAAATCCTGTCTGTTGATCTTTATTTCTCTATATTCAGAAATTCAGAGTGCTTACTTTTTCCCCTGAACTAAGATATATGTGCTTGATTAAAATGATTGTTGACCCCTCAAAAATTACTTTCCTTTTAGAAAAGCAGATCTAAGAACCTGTATAACAGGTGACCTCCTGTGTACGTTGGGGTCTTTGTTATTGCATACTGGGGTGGTTTGCCATTTCCTTTTCCAACTCATTTTATAGACGAGGAAACTGAGACAAACACTTTCCCACAGTCACACAGGTAATAAGTGTCTAAGGTCAGATCTGAACTAAAGAAAATGAGTCTTCCTTATTCCAAGTTCAATGCTCTATCCACTGCACTAGCAGCACTTCTGCTTCTTTATTGTGGCTTCTTTCAAGATTCAACTCAAATCTTACCTTCTACAGAAGTTTTTACAAGTCTCTGAGCTTCAGAGATTATTTCATATCTCTTCCCATATATATCTTAGTGTATACTTAGTTATTTTTATTTCATCTCCTCACCCCCTTAGAATATAAGCTCCTTGAGGGTAAAGACTTTTTTTTTGTTGCTGTTGAAGTTTACAGGTGCATTTCTTTTTTTTCTTGTTTTCAGTTTGTTTCATTTTTGCCTTTCTTTTTATCTCCAGTCTCTAGTGCTTAACATTGTGCTACTACATAAGTTGTTTATTTTAATAAAGATATGTTGATTGAGTCACAACATTGAACTACTCATTCGTTTGCAGAGACTGTTGGGTGAACCTCATGGCTTCAGTTATTATCCAAAATTGGTGATTGCACAGGTATTTGTAGCAGATAACTGAGAAGCCCTCAGCTACTTTTAGGAACCCTAATCTAATTTTAGTGTCCTATGGCAGCCTGTGCCTTCATGAGAAGTCCCTTAAGATTTGTCTATGGGTTTTCATATTTATACCTGCAAAGCAGAGACAACCTCATCAAAGGCATCTTGGCAGCTGTTCGTTAGAACTCAAGGTCCTGAGCAGTACTTTAAGTCAAAACGTTTACCCAGGAGCTACAGAAGCCCAGCTTCCATCTGCTTTGATCTGGCTGTGGTGAAATGTTTTTCAAGTTCCATAGTGATAGGAAAACCTAGATTAAAATATATAGAGAGAAAGACCAAGAGAGACAGACAGAGACAGAGAGAGAATGAGAGACATAAAGAGACACCGAACAGTTTCAAATTTATTAGGGAGAGTGATTATATTGGCTATAAAGACCCTTTACCTACAGGTATAGTTTAAATAATCAATACTTATTGAGTGCCTACCATTTCAAGGCACAAATTCCATGTGATATAAGACATTGGTTTCTTTAGAAGAATTTTTTTTAATGTTTAGCTTCTTTGGGAGACTTCCTGTAGTTGTGAGTGGAAGGATTGAGATATGAATCTTAAAGATATATGCACCAAGATGTAATGAAATATGACTTAGAACCTAGAGGCATATTTGAGTCCATAGACATACATCTAGTAAGTAAGGAAGTAGGGACAAATTATTTCACCTTTATGAGCCTCAGTGATGCTGGCCTCCTTGCTGTTCTTCACTCACAATACTGAACTCTATATAATTTCCCTGGCTGCTCCTATGTCTGGAATGCTCTCCTTTCTCATCTCTACTTCCTGGCTACCTTAGCTTCTTTCAAGTGTCAAGTCCCATTTTCTGCAAAAAGCCTTCCCCTGTCCTCCATAGTGCTAGTGACTTCCTTCTAAGGTTATCTCCAGTTTATCCCATACACATTGGGTTCCTACATAACTATTTGCCTGTCATCTCACCTATTCGACTATGAGTTTCTTGAATGCAGAGACTTTTTGTTCATCTGGTTGGTTGGTTGGTTTTGTGCTGGAATTTTGGTGGATTTTTTTCTATGTCCTCAGGGCTTAGCATGGTGTCTGGAGCACTTAATAAATGCTTGTTGACCTGACTCAGTTTCCTTATCAAAAAATTAATAAATGCTTCTTAACTACCTAACAATATGCCAGACATTGTGCTAGATGCTAGGGGGAGTGAAAGACATAAAGAAATTGATCTCTTCCCTCAAAGAGCTTATATTCTATTGAAGGAGACTCCATGTTTACATATAAGCATATAAAATATATCCACAGCAAACACAAGGTAATTGAAGTGCTACCAACTGTGAGAGAAGTGAGGAATCAGAGTAGTGTTTGAACTTTGCAATGGAGGATGCTAGGGATTCAAACAGGGAAAAATGAGGAGGGAATATATACCAGGTATTGGGTTGCAAAAGCATGGAGATAAGAGACAAAGTATTGTGTCTCTGTGTGGTTACAAACATAATCCTATTTTTTTTTATTTTTTTGTGTTAAAATTTTTCTATTTGAGGACAGGGACTATCTTTTTTCTTCTTTTTTATCCCCAGTGCTTAGCATAGGCACATGTTCAATCATTTCAATTGTATCCAACTCTTCATGACGTCACTGGGGATTTTCTTGGCAGAAATACTGAAGTGATTTGCCATTTCCTTCTCCTGCTCATTTACAGATGAACTAAGGCAAACTGAGTTAAGTGACTTGCAGGGTCATACCTCTAGTAAGTGTTTGAGGCCAGATTTGAACTCAGGAAGATGAGTCTTCCTGACTCCAGGCCCAGCTCTCAATCACTGCACTACCTAGCTGCCTATCTGGCATGGAGTAGATTCCCAATAAATATTGATTGACTAACAAGAAGGCAAATTTAGATGGGGTATCATGCATGTAAAAATGAGTAATGTATAAATAGAGAAAGATAGGTTGAGGCTAGGCAATGTCAAGCTTTAAATGGAGAGACTGAGACAGTGGGAGGGTGCGGGGGGGTGGCGAGAGATAAAGGGGAGGGAGGAAGAGAGAGAGAAAAGAGAAGAGTAGAGTTTGTATTTAATTCTAGAGATCATCAGAATTCAGTAGAATTTATTGAGAAGGCAGATGACATTGTTATACCTGTGCTTTAGAAAAATCACTTTGGTAACTATGTGGAGGAGTCATTGGAATGGAAAGAGACTTGAGATAATGGACCCATTAGGAAGCTACCTCAGTAATCCAAATGAAAGGTGATGAAGGTCCAACCTATGGTAAGGGCTGTGTGAGAAAAGCAAAGGTGGTGGATGCAGGGAATGTGATATAAGAATCTCAAGCTGATTGGATATGAGCATTGCTGGAGAGTGAAGAAAGGATGACATCAGGGTTGTGAATCTGCAGGACTAGAAGGCTAATAGTTCATTCCACAGAAACAATGAGGTTCAGAAAAGGGGTTGGTAGGGGCTGGAAGATGGTTGAGTTTGGGTTGAGTTTGAGATACTTATAGGATATTTAATCTGAAAGATCCAATGAGCCACTGGTGACTCACTATAGTAGTTCAGGCAAATCAGGAGAGAGACTAGATCTGAGGCTACACAGAGTTGTAAGGAAAGAACTTTATGAACTATAATAAGTTACATTTTGAAAAAAGAAATGGTTGCCCTGGACCCCAGATTTTGAGGTGATCCAAGGGTTTGGAATCTCATAAGGTGCAGGAGGTAGAGTGATATCAAACGTTTCATATCTATAGAACATAGAGATTTCGTTTTTTCTTCTTCTAGTCACTGATCCTCTTTCACTAGGGAGAAGCATTCAAGGTAGCTCTTTTCAATATTACTAAAGTTTCCAGTTGAATTTCATCTCAGGACCAGTAGTAAAGTGATCTATAAAGCACTGCAATGAGCAATCACATGGATTTAAGGAAGAACTCTTTTATTCTTTGTTCTCCTTTAGGTTCCCAGAATGACCAAGTAACCAGTGTCCCTATTCCTACCTATTGCTCTGGGGTATTGAAAATATCTGTCAAGTTATCAAAGAACGAATATCCAACAGCCTTAATAAAGTGTCTCCTTTTTCCTTCTTTTCAAACCACCCACTCCCATGCTCAGCAGAATCTCTTGGTAGAAGTTAAAGCACACTTATCTGAGATGTTGAAAACAAGTAATTTGCTCATTAGTCAATGTTGAATCCAAACTCCTGATTTTTAGTTTGAGTACCACACCTTGTCATTGCCTTTCGGATCAAACTGTGTGGCCAATAGGGTGCAACTGGGTCCCTGGGGATAGCTTTGTCTGGCTAGTGTCACAACAAATGGCCTAAAGACCTATAGAAAGTATTTCCTGGTGTCTTATAAAAAAAATTAGTATATTCAATCCTTAAAAGAGAGTTATGAGGCAATGACTGTAATATTAGCATTCCCATTTTACGAATGAGGAAATTCAAACCTCTAAAAAAACTTCAGGGATTTGATTAATATCACACAACTGATGAACATTAGAGGCAAGATTTGGCCTTAGACATCTCCTATTTCCCAGATTCATTGCTCTTCTGATTTCATATATCAGCAAGGATCCTGACAGACACAGGAGGACCTCTGTACAGGTTCTTAGATCTGCTTTTCTAAAAGGAAAGCAATTTTTGAGGGGTCAACAATTACTTTAATCAAGCATTCACTTAGTTCAGGGGAAGAAGTCAGCACTCTGAACTTCAAAGAAAATACAAAGAATTAATAATCAACAGATCCTGTCTGACCATAAGCAATACATACATCACAGATCAACAGACAGATCCAACTGTCTGACCATACATACGTAGTTACCAGAGAGAGAAGCACCAACAGCTGGGTTTTCAAAGGGGGGATGTTCTTAGCTGCTGCCCAGAGTCTAGTCTGGCCAAACACTTCCAATGAGTAAACCCCAAAGTAAAACCTCATCTCAGAGTATTTATACATTTTTCAGAGTCAGAGGGCATCACAACCCTTACAAAAGCTACTTGAGACCTATTAATGGGCGGGTTAGATTTAATTACCGTGACATTTCATTACACTCCCTCTAACGTAGAGAACAATACACAAACCAAAAAAAAAACCTCCATAGCCTCAATATGCTGCTAGTTAGATACATTCATTCAATACAGCAAAATGAGCATTTTTTATCTTCAAATACTATCGCTTTCCCAATCAGTAACTAGTAAAAAGTAGTTCGAATGCAAATTCAGAGCACTTCCAGCATTCAGTGTGACAAATATACAATACTTAAACACAATACATAGAAAACCCTTCTTCTGATATGTGACTTTTCATTTTATCTTATCCAGAACCAGACATCCACACCATTTCCTGGTCTTCTCCACACCATGCTTCCTACCCTTTGGCCATCATCCTCATATCCCCACCTTGGACTCTGCCTCAGGCTCTCCCCAGTTCAGATAGGAGAGCTTTTTGCCTTATGTTGCTTGAACCCAACCCCATACCATGCCTCATCCTACCCCATTTTATGTGTTATCTTTCCCCAGTGAAACATAACATAGCAGGACTATCTTGCTTTCTTGTACGTGTATCTCCTGCATTTAACATGGTGCCTGGTACAAAGTAAGAGCTTAACATGCTCTAGCTATCTGTCTTAGGAGAATTATGCATTTTACTTATATTTGATCTAAGACTAACTCCTCTGGGCTGGCCAGTCTTCTCGATGTCCCATGGATGAGCCATGCTCCTTCCTAATTTCATGCTTATGCTGCTTACCTCATCTCAAATGATCTCCCTTATTGAAATCTTGCCTGTCCGTTAAGGCTCAGCTCAGGATGCATCTTCACAAAACCTTACCTGATTGTTTGACCCCTCACTACCTACCCCTTTTCTAAACTCCTATAGTACTTACAGTCTGGACCACAGACTTTAAACCCTTTAATTACATATCATTTGTATTGAAATCATATGGGTTTAAAGGTTTAAGAATTATTTCTTCATATATTTGTAAACTTCTTGAAGTCAGAGATTAAATCTTTCATTCATTTTTTTATACTCAGCATCATATAGCCCAACACTGAGCAGTTGTATAGGTAAATGAAGACATTTGGATACGTATCTATCTACACCTATATTTATGTGTATGTATGTGTCTGTAGCTATATATACATATATGTGTGTATAGATATAGATATAGTTGTATACGGAATACATTTTTCTTTATTCTGTTATATGTTCATTGCTAAGTTAAGCTGAGTCTGGTCATAGAAGACTGTTAAGTAAAGCTTTGAGTGCTGGGAAATTTAGATTACTGATTCATAGGGTGTTTGATCCATCCAGGATGAAGGATTTTTTTTTTCGTGTTCTATGCTGCTTTGGCAAATAATTTGGAATATATTGAAGAGGTCTAACTATTTTCATCTTCTCAACCCCTTGAGCTTCCTGGACCATCATGAAGGTTGTGCTTTGATGTAATAAACTCAACCATGAGGCTATAATTATATGTCCAGTCACAAACTCAATCATCAAATATTAAGTACCCTTCCAGTTGCTGTGCTAGGCATCTGGGTCTAAGCTTCCCTATGAATAAAATGAGGTTTGTAATACATGTAGTACCTGCCTTTGCCTCAAAGGTTGTTGTGAGCTTTAAATGAAATTTTGTAGACATGGTGTCCAAAAAGTCTTAGTGCTAATTTAAGCTTCAATAGCTGCAAACAGCATTAAGGCTTTCAGAACCCTATGTGCTCATATTTATGTACGTGCGCACACATATGTATAGTTTTTGTACATTTACAAAACCATAAAGTGCTATATAAGTGCCATTATTATTTTAGACATAACAGAAGAGAATCACTTTAGGTCTTTAAAAGTGGTGTAAATATGGAAGAACCTTAGAAATCACTTAATAAATCCCCTCCTTCTAAAGGTCATGAAACAGGTCTAAAGAGGTAAATGACTGGCCTGAGCTCACAATTATTAACCACAGAACCAAGTCTTTTGACATCTTTTCAAGTTCTCTATTTAATGCACCCTGCAGTCACATCATTTTTTATCATTAGTAGGAAAAAATAAAAACATAGCACGTGTTTCAAAACATAACTCCTTTAGCATCAATGTTTTTAGGGTGATGGATTCAGGCATAGTTAAATTTGTGGGAAATGGAGGAGGATGTAATACAAAATAATATATTTGTCTATAAAGTGTCCAAATTGTTGCTTCAAAAATAATCCAAGGTATCCAGAAAAGGATATGGGAGATTCCTGTGCACCAATGTTAGAATCTTTCCTATTCTACTTAGCAGTTACATGACCTTGGATGAGTCATTTCCCTTTCTCTGGGTTTTATTTTCCCTGTAAAAGAAGGTGTTGGACTAAATAATCTCTAAGGACCCTTCTAGCCTTTAATGCTATACTGTTGTCTTCAGATGTGGAGGTGGGGGGTTGAGGGAGGAGGTATGATTTGCATCTGTTTGCAGTCACTGAAGTGCACTCTTGTCAGAGAAATAAGCAAGTCTGTTTGACTAATGAGTAAGCAGAGATCTAAGATTAGGTGTGCAGTGAGGTGAATGGAAAGTGGGCTTTCAAATTTAAACAAATTAAGGAGGGAAACTGATCTTGATATGTGTCTGATAAAAGACTTAGAAGAGTAAAGCATCTACAAAAAACATCTTAGTTTCCACAGCTGTGTTGCACAGCATTCAGCACTTCCCAAACATCACTGGTGCATTGATGTTGAAATTAGAGATTCTCTGAAGCATCACCTGCTTGAGAAGGCATATTTAACTCCTTCCTGTTGCAATAAAACACTCAAAGCAGTAGATGGGAAGTGAGCCAAATATGCTGCTTAATGACAATAAGAATTTTGCAGCTACAACTCAGAGCTTCTTTGGAAAAGGGAGCTCATTAGGAATTTGTACAAAAGCTCAGGATCTTTAATGACTGTTCAGAAGAGAAGTACACTGCTCAAAATAGGATACTAGCTTCTGTGTTGCTATCTATTCCTCTTACCCGGCAGAAATATATATATTTATCTTAGCATTTTATGGGCATGTTCAAGAAAAGCTGCAGAGCAAGCGAAGAAATGCTTTAGCTACAAAATACTCATAAAGTGAATGACTGACCTGCAGAGCTATAATGTCTTCTGGTAGACATGTTGCAGAATCTATGAAGGAAATCACTCTTGCGTTAGTTGGCCATAGTAAAGGCAAAAGTTCCGTATTGAGGCTTCCATCCCTTAAAGTCCTGTCTTCTACCTTGATTTTCAAGAAGACTGAAAACCCACATGACTTTGACAGAACCATGCAGGAGTCATTGGTTCTGATTAATACCATACTCCTTTTTTCCTTCAGTGCTAATTTATGGGTGCTGTGTAGTGGTCCAGAACTTGTGTCAGTATCACATATGTGGATGAAGAAGGGGGTTCAGGGAAAACAGCAGCTGTTGAATAGTGCAATTAAGCACAACTCTGGCCTATAACTCCATTTTTCTGCCAGGGCAGTCTACTAAGTCTTGAGTTAGATAGTGGGAAAGAGGCTAATTATCTGGGATCAAAAAGACCTGTGTGGTGATAAGTAGAGCTTATGGTAAGAGTTAGAGATGTGGAGTGATTACAAATGAGGGATGTATTGAGGCTGGACAGAAGCAGTGCAGCTACTGGACTAAATGCTGGAGTTGCAAATAGGAAAAATAAGTCAGTTCCTGTCTTCAAGGAACTTTTCTGTTATGGGAAGACAAGGCATATACAGAATGATGGAAAAGGAGAATTCCTAGGTTCTTTTTACCTGACCTGATCAGTTTGGTGAGTGACAATGTTCACCTGTGACAGGGAGTCTAACTTTTACTGCTCAAAGCCTATACCAGGGTTGTAGGAATAAGGATGTGTTCATGAATTGACCCATGGCTGCACTTACCATCCCTTTAGGAATTCTCCTTTTCCCTCACTTCTCTATATGCCTTGTCTTCCCATAACAGAAAAGTTCCTTGAAGGCAGGAACTGACTTGTTTTTCCTATTTGCAACTCCAGCATTTAGTTCAGTGACCAGTAGGTAGAAAAAGCTTAATAAAATTTTTCCCATTCATTCAGGTCCAACCTAAATTATACCAGCGGAATATACTAATGATTCTCTTGCACATCAGAAGGGTATCTTGGAACACCCAGACCATGACTCTGTTTGTGTACTATTTTCCTTATGCCACAGATTCTGAATTCCTAAAGATATTTTCAAGGCCAGTCCTAGAACTAGTTTTGTATAAAAAGGGGATGTAAGGGGAAAATCCAGCTACTTTTCTTAACCTTGACTGCTTTTATTTCTTTCCTACAAGCAAAGTGAACTGGAATCAGGAGACCTAAGTTAATGGGCTTGCTTGTGACCTGTGGTGAGGTCACTCAGTCTGTAAGGGTCTTAGTTTTGTTATCTGTAAAATTAAGATGTTGAACTAGATAATGATAAGCATCTCTTCTGGTTTTAAGATTCTTTGCTTCATGAATCATAATTAGAGAAATTTGATTGGGATTACTTTTCTTCAGGTAAATACCAGTGTTTGGGGAGCAAGTTTTCAATATTTGTTCCTTTACCATGTGAATATTAATACCATGTGAGGATAAACAAAAAAGAATTATAGGCCAATGTTATCAATGAATATCAATTCAGAAATTTATAGTAAAATCCCATGACTTTTATCGCAATTTATCCAAAGAATCGTTTATCGTGATCAAGCTCTATTTGTACCAAGGATGGAAAACAAAAATGTATTAGGATATTCTTCTCTCTGACCCTATTTTCTATATTAAAGGCCCATTTAGAAAAAGTAGCTTGCTATTGTAGAAGAAAAGTAGGTTTTTTGCTTAGCATGCCATTGACACTATAGGACTTTTTGTTTTTCTTTCAAGTTAGCATGGTGCTATGGAATGAGGACTGGATTTGGGAGTCGCTGGACCTGAATTTAAATGGCACTCTTGCATTTTCTTTTTTCTATGTCCTTAGGGAAGCCATTTCATGTCACTGAGCCTCAGTTTCCTTATTATAAGTTGGATTGGACTATATGGCATCTAAAGCCACTTCCCTTCCAGCTTTAAATCTATGATCCTAAAATAATGGTATTTTAATGGTGCTTTGCCTAAAAGGCTAATAAAGATCATAGTGACATAAGCCACGTTTTTATAAGCCACTTTTTTAAGGACCAGAAGAATTCAGTATATTGCCCCAACTTTGCCAATTGGAGTATAGAAGTCTAGGTTTCCCCAGAATTCTATAGAAATAGGTACATTAAAAATGAAAACAAAGGGATTGCATCAGCTGTAGCAACTAAGCACTTTTAGGATATTCAATATTAACAATATTTTTTTGCCTACAGAGAATAAACAAAGACAATAGCAGACATGCTCAGTAAATTACTCAAAAGATTTATTATAATATAAACTTAATATGCAGTAGCTGTGGGGAGTGAGGGCCACAGAGATCAGTTAATTATCTCATAGAGACATCCTGCATCTAGACAAAGATATGAAGCACGTGAATCAAAAATTTAAAATCTGTCTTTCTTTGAATGGGGAGCAATGGAAAATATATTGAATTTGGAGTCAGAGATTCTGGGTTTGAATCTTCATTCTACTACCTACGATTTGCACGACCCTGGGCAAATTGCTGAACCTCCCTGAGCCTTAGCTCTTCTTTAAAATGAGGATAATGGTTTAGACGGTTATGGAAGTCCTTTCCAGATTGAAATCTATAATTGTTGTTGATAAAAGCAGCGTTATTTTTAAATTTTAATTATCATTATTATTATTTAGATCTATGGTTCCCAAACTTTTTTGTGGCAATGGAATCTTTCACTTAAAAAAAAGCTTTGGAGAAACTCTTACAGGAAAATCTTTTTTAAATGTCTGCAACTAGTAGTCAAATGACAAAACACCCATTTCAAGTCATATTTCAAAGATGATCTTTTTATGACTTTAACACTATTTTTAAAAGTTGACAATAAATAAGTGATTTATTTACCATAAAGTATTACATAGTTGGGAGTATATGAGAAGCAAGAACTCACCTTAAAAATGTTTCCCAACAATTTTTATTTCCCTCCTCTTTTTCATCAACCATTCTTCTGAGTTAAACATCATCACCCTTTCACTAAAAACAAAATAAAACAAGATTTTTGTTTTGTTTTATTGGCTACATTTTTAAAAACAGCTTAGAATTTTGATAGACTGGATAATATATTTAAATTTTGGTGGCATCATTCATATCAAATCACTGTATAGAAATCTAAACTGTTGAACTATTACAGTCATACAGGCACAATTACAGACAGAGTTGATAGAGTACTGACCATGGAGTTAGGAAGACCTGAATTCAGACTCTGCAGATACTTTCTAGCTATGTGAGCAGGGCAGGTCATTTCTTTTCTCTCAGCCTCATATCATCTCTAAAATGGGGATAATAATAGTACTTACCGGAGCAGATTGTTGGGAAAGTATTTGAAAACTTTAAAGCACTGTATGAATGCTCTCTCCAATTATCATTTCCTCTCTAGTCAGTGTTTGAGGTTGAAATAGGTGGATGAATCTTGGTTACATGGTCATAATCTTGGGTTTTAACATGTTGTTTTTCTCTTTAAAATTCTATTTTCCCCTAATTCGCCAAAAGGATCATTGGTGCAAAAAAAAAATGTGATAAAAATTTCTAATAATTAAGAATGGAAATGGACACCATTTATTTGACATATGCCCTGCTGAAGCATACCTTTCACTTTGATAGCATCAAAGTTTTAAGAAAGTTCAAAAGGAAAGTCTTACAATGTAGGGAAAACAATAAAGATAATAAAATGGCAACCCAAACCCAAAGAGGTGAAGAGAAGTTGAGACTTTCTTTGATCAGAAGATCTTGACTATGGCCATATCAAAAAGATAAGTAGGATCAGAGCCCACAGGAAAAGTCAGGTCTGGGACAGAGAAGAAGACAATACACAGCAGGGTAGGATTCAAAGGAGCTCAGTTCCCCAAGATTCTGGAATGTGCTTCCAGGTTCTTGGTTGACTTTTTGGTACATTATTTATGGGAAATAGTCCACAATTGATGGTAGGTCAATAGAAACCCCACTTTTCAAGTAGTAGATTGATTTTGGCCAAAATACTACTTGTTTTTTTCCTTGTTATAACGAATGGGTAGATATGGTGGGGGAGAAGGATACAGGAAGACATTTAGGCATTATAAAAAGATAGATAGCAATAAAAATCTTTAAATTGTTCTTCTCTGTATCAACTGAATGCACACATTCTGTGCTGACAATGTAGGCAGAAATGTCAATGGGATTATCATTTGTTTTTTTCAGCTATTATAACTTTATTCTTTGAGAATATTTGAATTGTATCAGGGAGCACAAAAATTCTACCGAATATGGTTTGTGAAAGACTTCTATAGGTGATGAAGTATATACAGTGTGGGGTCTAAAGTCAGGAAGACTCTTCTTGATTTCAAATCTGGCCTCAGACATTTATTAGCTGTGTGACCCTGGACAAATCACTTGACCCTCTTTGTCTCAGTTACTTGTCTGTAAAATTGAGCTGGAGAAGGATATGGCAAACCATCTAGTTATCTCTGCCAAGAAAATCCCAAATGGGGAGAGTCAAACATAACTGAAAAAATAGCTTAACCACAACAAAACAGAATTAAGCTAACAGGCACTTGAGTTCTTCCTTCTGAAAAAAGTGAAAGGAATGCTGGATTAAAAGTCCAAGGACCTGGATTCTCATCTCAGTTCTGATGTTTACAACTTCTGAGTCCTTGAAGAAATCATTTAACTTTTCCATGCTTCAGTTTTTGCGTCTATAAAGTGAGAAGATTTAACCAGATGGTCTCTAAGGTCCTTTGGATCTAAATCTACAATCTTATATACACGTGATATATCTATTTCATTTAAGATGTATTAGTAAGCTGTAGGTAATAAGGGAAGCTAGTTCTTTAATCCAAAACTAATATTATTACAAAAGACTTATTTTGTGAAAAGGATAAACAGATATGGGTTTCCTTAATGTAAGGTATTCAATGTAAGGTAAGCAACCACTTTTCAGGGATGTTGAATTTAGGAGCTATGTGATAGGGAAGGGCTAAGACTAGGTGACACTAAGGCCCTTTCCAACTAAGACAGGGTACCATAGTGGAAAGATTACAGAATTTGAAGCCAGAGGACCTGCTTTCAAATAATGACTACTACTATCTCTATAACAGTAAGAAGGGACTCAAAAAACCCACAAGTCAGACAAATCACTTAACCTCTTGTGGACTTGGTGTTCTCAAGTAAAATTAGGAAGCTGGAATATGTAATTCCTAAGTTTCTTTCCAGCTCTAATTCCTTTTATCTTATGAATTCATGATGCATAATGGATGATTCGGTGATTATGAGATGACATTTTCTGTGGCATTTGCCACAATAGGAAGCATCCTTGGTAAGTAGAGCCAAAACTAGCTATGAATTTGAGTAACCAACCAAATGGCCATCTCAGCAATCAAGAAGGAAGAGCATTTTCATTGCTTCTCATATAATGTCCAATTTTATGAAAGCTCTTTTTTTTTTTTGCTTAAACAAAGTCATTTAATACTAACCTGGTCACCCCTAGCCACCCCCTGACAAATTACAAATAAAGAGCTAAAGGCAATCTTCTACATTTGAAAAAAAAATTAAATTGCCTTATAAGTGAGACTCTACCAACTTCTTCAATTTCTTTCTAGATATGACAGTTTAAAAAACTCGAATTTGAGGAAGAGGAGGTGGAACTCTCCAAATAAATCAATTAATCTCTCTAGATTTTAAATGGACCTGAGGTCTCTCCTTCAGTTTCAAGTAAATGTCTGTGAAATAGTAGCATTTTGTATACCATGTTGGGTGTATGTTCAGTGGTAAGTATATGAATAAACCCTAGAGGCAAAACTTATCTCAACATTCAGTCTCCTTTACTGTGTTTCTTTTTGCTCTATAGTCTCCCTCGTTGCTGAAATGGTGGAGTGGGGAGGACAGAGGAGAACAAGGGAAGGAGTATAGACGTTGTAATGAGTTCAAGCCTGCAAGAAATGCTCTAGCTCTGTGAGCACTGAATCAGGCAATTCAATCCCTTTTTCATTTGTAAATATCAGTCTATTTCATTCTTTGAAAATAAAACACATTAAATACTATATAAGTGTCAATTGTTTCTGAAAATCCATCCAAAACATGAAGAGGAAAGGAAGCATAATGCAGAAGATAATTACTTTAAAAGACAAGTTCAAGATTTGTTGGCCTCTGCAGGCAGGGAAGGAAAGTAATCTCTACTTGTGGTCTTGTAAATACCTTCCATTATTGCCTCTATTATTTCAGTGGACTCCATTAAAAATGTCTTTTCCTGAACTTTCCTTCTCACTTCAGGGTTACCACCCCTTTTCATTAAAAAGGACAATAAACAGGGTTTACTCCATAGAGCCAAAATAATCATTTAGAGATTTATATCCTCCTACCGATCCCAACATGCTCCCTGGTGGCAGAATTTCCATCTCAGTTGGCATCCCACAGATGAGGAGGATCAATGCCCAGCACGGCAGACCTACATGTCTATTTCTTCCTACCATCTTCATATCCAAGAGTTTAATCCTGTAGTAATGCAGTGTCTGTGACCGGTGATGTTCATGCTGGTGAAATCAACACACCTCCTACGAACTCTGTTTGATGTCAAAGACACCTAGTAGGAACAGTTGAGTGCCCTGAAAAGATGCACAGATGGCTTCTTTTCAGTTAATAATCTTTGCTAATATTAGCTTAACATTATTTGGAATATACGCATCCTCACTGACTGAACCATATTAAACCTGTCCTGTAATATTGTTTTAATGATCTATCAAAAGAGTCTGATGTGAAAGAATCCATTCTCTGCCCCCAAAGCCCAGTCATATGCCAGTATAAAAAAAAGAACACAGTAAACAGTTTTGTTTTGCTTTCCCCCTTTGTAGCAATGGGTCTCTACAGTAATCTTTTTGTGCAGTGTGCTTGGATACTGGAACTTGGGAAAGGAATATATTCATGGCAAAGAGACCATAGGCTTTGGATCCTCTGCTTTTGTTTGCTGTAGAAGAAGTAGTTAGTTTGAGTTGAAATGTTTTCACAGGTTTTTGAAATAATTAATTATAACCAAAAAGTTTAAGAATTTGAATATGTGTTCTCCAAGTTGTCTTTAGTTTCATGAATTATGGAATGAATCTATAGGATCAAGTAGGGAAATGACAAGGTGGAAGTTGCCAGTACAATGTCATTGAACAAAATGTTATGAGTCAGGTGAACTATAGAATCATAAAAATGACGAGGAGCATGGAAGGCTTTGAGTGTGCCATGTTTGGGAACTGGCTGCACATGTTAATTTGACAGGTTAGCCACAATGATCAATTGACCTGAGTACAATCTGGGGTTGGGATCAAATCCTAGATTTGTTGCTCTAAAAGCTGTGTAACCTCATACAAGTTATTGCATTTCCTTGAGCTCCAGTTTCCAAAGGTGTTAAATGAGGAGGTTGGATTAGATAGCACTCCAGGTGGCCTTTCAGCTTTAAATCTGTGGCATCTCCCTCCTTCCACACTCTATGGAGATAAATGAAGGAAGAGGTGAGAACAGGCCTATAGTCCAAAAGATCCACAAAGGTTTTTGAAAGCAAAGCCAGCAGGAAGTGAGGAGGGTTTGAATGACTTGGGAAGGAGAACCTATAAATGCACAGAGCTGGGCTTTAAATCCCACAATCACCTGTGCAGTCATAGAGAATGAAGAATTACATTGAAATTCCTTATCTAGATAATCCCCTGTTGGATCACGGTACCATATTCTTACAGATTAAAAACTAGACCTTGCCTTTTCATAGTATCTGTTGTAGGTTTACAACTAAAATGAATTTCAGAGATAATTAAGTCCAACCCTCTATTTTGCACTTGAGTAAACTGAGGCCCAGAGAGCAATAGTGACTTTGCAGAGATCACACAAGTGAACTTAAAACTCATCTCCCTTGATGATGCCAAATCAAATATTTTTCCTATAACAACTCACACTTCCTTTCTTATCAGTCCCTTTTTTGGATCTTGTGAATTTCTGGTTCAGGAGATTTTAACGTTGGGTCCATGAGCTAACTATTTCCCTCCTCCTTTCTTGTTTTTCATCTCTCTGACCCTAATCTCTCTGTCTCTCTCTGTATATACATCATCATATTTCATTATAGTCATATTTCATTATAGTTCCTGGGCCATCTCCAGTCATCCTGATGAATATCTGGTCTCTGGATTCAGATGGTTGTGGAGGAGAAGTGAGGCTGGTGACCTGCACAGCCATCCCTCCCTCAAAACAAAGTCAAGTGCAAGTCATGGCATGGTCTTCTTCAACAACGAAGGAGAAACACACATACATTTCATTATAGTTGGTTCCCTTTGTAATCCTACGTATTTAAAAAGGTTATTCTGAGAATGGCTCCACAAGTTTCAACGTCAGTTGGGTTTTAATTCTGCTCCTGTTCTCTGATGCTCCTTCTCACCTCTACTCCTTTCCAGAAAATTTGGTGACTCAGTTCTCAGGATTAGCATGTGCTTCTCTGTATTCCAGATGTCCATCTGTGGTGGAATTCCCTCATTACCTGTCTCTCTGCATTCCTGGAGGAGGGAAAGTATCAGTCTTTCCCATGAACCTTACATGCATGGCTTTGGCCCCCCTGGGAAATCAGGGCTTTTCAGCCAGTGCAATTGTGCTCATATTATCATAATTTTAAGTCTAATGTAAGTCATTGAAGCTCTCTAGAACTCAGTTGTTTTATCCAGGAAATAGAGGTGGTGGTATTTTCCCTAACTTTCTGACCAGATTATTCCAAAGAAAAACTCTCTAGGATATCACATGATATTTCTTTTTCTTTATATGTAATATTGTATATTATATTTCTCTGTCACTTATCCCTGTCCTAGACTGTAAGATCTACAAGAGTAGGAAATGTGCTTTATTTACGCATTGTACTTTCTCTAGCACCTACATAGGCACTACATGAATGAATGAATGAATGAATGAATGAATGAATGATGAAGGAAGGAAGTTTAGGCTAGATGGTAGCAAAGTTCTTTTCCAGCATGAACATTCCGAATTCTCAATACTAAGGTTTCCTTTCTGAAATAAGTGCTACTTAAGGAAACCATGACCTAAGATTCTTCCTCAATTCAGGTAAAAGTCATTTCATACATAGTAAAAATTAGACTGAACTCCCCCTAATTTGAAACAGTACTTCATGGTCTCCCCTTCATCACTTTCTTTATGTCCTTCAGTGAAAATGCCCTACATTTACTCTTTCCTCAAAGGAAGTTATAACTTTCCTGGCTTATTAAACAGTGTGAAGTTATTAGAACCTGTGCTCTTTGACATTAATAGACTTTCTTTTTCATGTCTTTTGCCAGGAAGTACTCAGTTTTCCAGCTGAAGTAATGAATGATGTAGTTAGGACTAGCTTATCTGTTAAGATTTGTTTACTTGTACTTTCAGTTGGTTGGTTTGCTTTTTGTCAGTCAGATTCATGGATTTTGTTAGGGGAAATTCAGTCATTGTTTGGAAGCCCATACCCATACATTCCTGGCCAGAAAAGCAAATCTCATCACCCCTGTGAATTTCACATAGGTCACTCCTCAGACACCTTTCATTAGGATCCTTTCCCATAAATGCTTATTGAGTAAGGTTACTAAGGAAACCAGAAGTGCAGATAGTAGCAATTTGCGCTAAGGTTAACAAAATGTACAAATGTAATCCCTGCCTGGCTCAAGGATTTGGCTCCTCATTTTCTCAGCAGATGGGGCAGAATCACATTTCCCAAGCATTCTCTAAAGAGAGATTCTGTTTCCAGTCCTCCCTGCCCCCTTACACTGCAGGTTGGATTTTGGAAGAGAATTGAAGTAGAAAACAGAATTAACCCTTGGAAAGGTTGGATAACAATATCTCCCTCAATGCCTAAAGAACATACCTTGAATTTTCTTATTCCAGTCATAATTAATAGTCATACTTTAATGCTTTACTGACCCATGAATAATATTATTGGTGTGAGTTTTCTTTCCATGGATGCAGATAACTAATCCCACCATGTTTGAGTAGAAGGTTATTGGGAGTTGCTATTGCTGGACAGATGCTCCTTTCCTAGTGGCCAAACTCCTTTTGATGAGCACATCCAAACATAACTAGACTGGTCTTTGAACAGTCATACAGTAATATCCATCACTGGGCCCATTCATGAAGTCTTTCTAGTATGGCAGAACTGTAAAGAATCTGTCTTCCTTTGACATAATCCTCAAGCATTCAGGATCAGCTAATGTCATGAAGGGTGGTAATATTCTAATGAAGAAATTGATTTTTATTTGAATATTTTTATTCCTTAAGCTTCTCTGTGAAATTTAAAGTTAATTCACTCATTATAATAGGGATAGAGATTGGACCTATGATATAGGATGTTCCCCAGATGAGGAAATTCTCTCACTTTGGCAGATTCTCTACATGTATATGTTCTTGAGAGAAGGGATCACAGTTTTTGCTAGGTTTTCTCTCCTTTTTTTGTATCCTTAGTGCTTATCATAATTCCTGATATATCTGTAAGTGCTTCCATAAAAGAATGTTGACTGTTGATTGCCTGACTTGTAGTCTTAGAGAATTTATTTGAATATGAAGAGATTATGACCAGCCCAGGATCATACTGCCAGTATATGTCAGGAGTGCCTTAAAAGCAGGTCTTCCTGATTCTCAGACCGATTTTCCACCAATTAGACCATACTGCCTCTCCTGGTAATCAAATTAATCTCCCCCCAAAAAGGTAAAATGAGCACTTGTTAGATACTAGGCACTAGGCAAAGTAAAATAGAATACAGAAAAATAAATAAATCATGGCCCCTGAAAGAGCTTACTTTCTGATTGGGATATAAACCGTGAAACCATATTAAAAACCCCTGAATACTTTTTTAAAAATATATACATAGTTTTAAAGTAGCCATTCAAGAAAACAGTCAGAGATGTCACAAAATAACATGTGGTCAATGGCCAGAAGAAAGTGAATAATGGTTTCCTTTGAACTCACCTTTACCATGCTGCCCTTAAAAAATGTTTTATGAATTCTTTTCTCACTTCTTTTTATACTACAATAATTTCTAATAACCACCCCTTCTCCACCTAAAACTCTCTTATAATAAAGAAAAATAATTCAATCAAGCCAACCAACACATTTGCCCCATCTGGCAGTGGAAACAGCATGCTCGACCCATAGTATGAGAGTTCTCTACTGAGAAGGGGAAAATGTGTTTCATTATCAGTACTTAGGAACCAAGAGTGGCCACAGTGATTAATGATGGAATAATATTATTGCAAGCATCTTTTAGAGTGGTTTAATTTATAAGAACACATACGTTTATACCCAGACATACTTGTATATTTGCATATAGGCACACATAAATGAATATATATCCATATCCCAAATGTATGCATATATTTTGTTCATATATATGTCTGGACATATCTGTATATACACATATGTACCTGTATGTGTGTGTATAGGTACACACATACATGCCTTTTTTCTGGCTTTGTTGAATAGCCAAATGAAAGTCTTCTCCTTTCTAAAATAGTTAAGTTAAAAGTTTCTCTAATTATCTCACAGAAATCTTATAAGAAAATTTTTTGGTGGACCTTAAAATGTTATCTAAGTATGAGTTCTGATAATAATATTTCAGTGTCTCTGTTATCTCTCCAGGATGGGAACTCTTTACACTGGTGCAGATGGCAGCACATCCACACTTTCTCCTGTGCTATTCTTGCCCACATTTTCCCGTATATTCTCCACAGATGTTCTGTTTATATTTAGGGAGTAAACCACTTCTTCCCTCAAAGTATTTTTATGTCAGCATTGGAACCAGCCTCTTACTCTCCAACACTCAAGCTCACTACATGAATGGTCCATGTCTTTTACCCAACATTTTCTTGAGTGATATTAGCCTGCCCGTAAACACTACTGTGTGCCAGCAGGGTGCTAAACACTGGGGATACAAAAGGAGGCAAAAAACAATCCCTTGTCCTTATGGAGTTCACAATCTGATATGGGAACAAATATGGATAAACAGGCTATCTATTTATCTACAAGATAAATAGGAAGTAATTAAAAGTGGGAAGGCATTAGAATTAAAAAGGATTGGGAAAGGCTTCCTGTAAAAGAAGGTATTTTAGTTGGGACTTGAAGATGCAAAAGTCCAAAGTTAGACATAAGAAGGGAGAGGATATCAAGGCAAGGTAGACAGGTGGAGATATGGAGTATCTTCTTCACAGAACAAGAAGGAGGCTGGATCAAAGAATATTTGGTGGGGAGTAAGATGTAAGAAGACTGGAAATGTAGAAGTAGCTTTGAATACCAAACAGAGCATTTTTCATTTGATCTTGGAAGTAATAGGGAGCCTGCGGAATTTATTGAGTGGTGGGATGGGAGGAGATGATATAGTTAGACCTGCACTTTAGAAAAGTCACTTTGACCGTATGGAAGTTAGATTGGAGTGGAGATAGCCTTGAAGCAGGTAGATCTGCCAGTGGGTTAGAGGGCATGATCTGGATAAGGATCCAGGAAAGGAGCCTTCTGATAAGAGGGTAACCAGAAAAGAAGGTAATGAAAAGTGCCAAAGGCTGCCGAGAGCTCAAGGAATATGATAGTTGAAAAGATGTCATGGGATTTGACAACTGAGAGATCAATGGTAATTTTGGAGAGAGAGGTGTAGTTGAATGATGAGGTAAGAAGTTAGATAAGGGGAGAAGAAGGGAGTGAGAGGAGAAAAAATGAAGGCACCTGTTGTAGATGGCTTTTTGAAGCTGTTTAGCCACAAAGGCATAAGATATATTAGATGCTAACAACCAAATATTTTAGGATGAGGCAGACATGAGCAAGTTTGTAGGAAGAAGGAAAGGAGCCAGTAGACAAGAAGGGATAGAGAAATAAATGATATAGTGGGAATGACAGAAGGAACAATCTGTTGGGGAAGACAAGATGGAATGAGATCACTTGAGCAAAAAGAATGGTTAGCCTTGGTGAGGAGTAAGGCCGCCTCTTCATGTAAGACAAGAGCAAAGGATGAGATAGTGGCAAAAAACCTAGGAACAGTATGAGATGAGGAAGAGGAGAGTGGAGGGTGCTCACAGTCAATGGTTTTAATGCGGAAAATAAAAAGCAAGGCTATTACCTGAGCAAGTGGGGACAGTGTCAGTGTTTTAAGCTTTACAAAATGTTTTACAATATCTTATTTTATCACTAGAACATATGCGTATTTTCATATAATACATATGTATATTTCTGTATAGATTTATTTTTGTATATTTGTATGCATGTTGTCTTCCCCATCAGATTGTAAGCTTCATAAGGAAATGGACTGTCTTTTGCCTTTTTTTTTTGTATCCCCAGCAACTAAGGCAGCTGTCACATAGTAGGTACTCAGTAAATGATTATTGATTAACTGAAAGTAACTCGTGAAACTTCACTGCACAATGTCCTAAATTCACTAATGATAAGATTAAGATAGGAATGATAATTTTTTTGCCACTTAATAGAATCTTTAAACTTAGATTTCCATCTTCACTTTAAGATTCATCTCATTTGAACCTAGTTTGGATTTTGATACCCCATTTGTTCTGATAGGCATTATAGTAAAAGGCACAGGGGTCAAACATGTAGCCTATAACACTCCTGAGTTCAGTTTGAACCCAATTAAATGCAGTTCTCATCTGTTTTTAATGTACTGATGTATTACTAAGAGAAATATATAAACATGTGGTTTTCTAAATCAAGATGAGGCCTGCACAGATACTTATATATGGTTTAGTGGCCACCATCTCTCTGTGATTTTGACACCACTGCTGTGAGGGATAGAACACAGAACTTGGAATAAGAATGAGATTCAAATCCTGGACTATATAGTTACCTTGTGGCTCTGAGCAAATATTTTAACCTCTGTGCTCTTCAGTTTCCTAATCTGTAAGATGAGAGTCTGGACTCACTGGCCTCTAAGGTCCTTTCCAGCTCTAAATCTTTGATTGGGTTGCCCCCTTCCACCATCGCCTTGTTTACCTAATACTGATCCTGACCTGTCCTTTCTCTGTCTGGGGAAACTGGCCATGCCTTCTCCCCTTCCACTAGGAAGTGGCAGGACTTCAGGTAGCTAAAAAGTCATATCATATGTAGAAACAGCAAATTTTAACTGTCATAGAGTCAGCGATTGTGGAACAGTAATAGGGGAGTAGCTTCAAAGGAACATTCTTGCTGTTTTGTAAATTCCTTCCTTCCAGCTAATTCTTTCTAGTACCTGTAGATTCAGAAGTATATTGCCATCTGCCAAGTTGCCCTATACACTTGAATGGAAAACAATCCTGAAGAATTTTTTTTGTTTGCTTCTCTCAATGTACGTGGATACACACTGCTTAACATAGATGTACACGATTGCATTTTAAGTAGAATTATTGATTTATGTTTCCTATTTCCAGTGAATTTACTTAACTCTTAAATGTGGAATTTATACATTATTAGGAGAAATACTGGTACTCATATAATGCGTTGCCCTTTGCATCCCTAGATAGCATTATTGACCCACTATCAGTAAGACATGTAATTTAATTTATTTTCCCCAGTAGGTGGTAGAGATGGATTTCTCCTGCTCCACTGTCTATGTTCCATAATCACATTTTCATTTTATTTCCCAGCATGGTGCAGAAGGGTATAAAGATACCATGTGTTATATTGAAAAATATTAGACATGAAATCCCAACTGTTAGTAAGGAAGCATTATTCTAGATGATAAGAGTGCAGAGATGGCAGAGGGGGGGAGTCACAGTTCACACCCTCAACCAGCTTACATTCTAGAAAGCAGAGAGTGGGGTAAAAGATGAATACCACTAAGTTGGTAAAAGGTTTAGAAACCATGTTATCTATGAAGTATTTGAAGGAGTTGAAAAGGAGAATATAGTTTCCATAGAACATAGTTCTTGGATATCAGAAGGGGATGGTGAGTTGAAAAGAAGTTAGAGACATTTTACTTGTACTCCGAGAGCAGAACTCACAAAAAGTGGTGGAAAGTTGCAGAGAAGCAGATTTCTGTCTAGCGTAACAATTGCTAATAATTAAAGTCATCAGAAAGTGAAGTGGGCTTCATACCAAAGAAGGTAGTGAATTGCCTTTTACTCTAGGTCTTCAAGCCTAAATTGTATGGCTGTTTGTCAGCCATGGTAGAGGAGGGATTCATGTTTGGGTGCATGATGAGTAAATGACCTCCAATGTCCTGTCCAGCTCTGACTTTCTATGATATAGTCTATATTTTAAGTCATATTACAGTGAGAAAGCCATCTTATGATTCCTGATCTGATGCAATTTCTTACTGCTCTTAAACCTGTAGATTCTTAATCCAATAATGAATAAGCTAATAAGAAAACTCCATATTGTTAGTTATACAATTCAACTGTATTGAATGAGGGAGGGGAAGAGGAATAGTAAATCTAATAATGACATTAATATTTTATCCTGTGAGAATTTAATTCCTCTGTTAGAGAATCACTGTCATTTTATAAAGACTTTCCAGATGATTAAGGGAATTCTGAAGCTGAATAATATCAAATGCCCTCTGCCCTTTGCACAAATGAATTCAATAAAATCCCCAGTTTCTTTAGTGAATTTGAAAATGTTTGAGCTATATGACGGCTGAAATGCTTTGTTTTATGTTTCATTCACTTCTCACTTTTGCTGTTGTTCAGCCATTTCAGTTGTGTCCAACTCTTCTTGAATTCATTTAGGGTTTTCTTAGCAAAGATACTTTTAATAGTTTGCCATTTTCTTCTCCAACTCATTTTACACGTGAGGAAACTGAGGCAAATAGGGATAAACTATTTGCCCAGGGTCACATAGTTAGTGTCAGAGCCTGGATTTGAGCTCAGGAAGATGAGTCTTCCTAATTCCAGGTCCAGTGGTCTATCCATCACTGCACCACGTAGCTGCTCAGTCACTTCTCCTTATGTCTTTTAATGTTTAAAAGTGATTAAGATTTCAAAAGTAGATGAATCATCCCATATTATCAAGCTATTTCTTGGTCATTTAACATAGAGACATCATTTATATATTGCTATCAAGGGACAAGAATCAAAGTTTTTAAGGCAGATTAAAATTGAGGTTCTTTAGATTTAATACATCCCGGGAGAACCATACTTTCAAAATAATTTTTCCATCTACAACTACTTTTGGAAAGTAGGAGAAGCCCAGGAATTTTTTTTTCAAAATGCCAATTGCATTATTCAGGTAAATGAATGGAACAGATATTATTCTTCTTTTTTCCAGGCTAGATTTAATGATACTGAAATTTTGTCATATTTAAGTATTACTAAAAGAAAGACTCTTTGAAGACATTGGGATCTGTAGCAAAAAAAGTGTAGGGTTCATGGAGCTCCTTTGAGAAGGGTTCAATTGTAGATGAAAAATGGTTTCATGGAAAGAGCATAGATTTGAAATAAAAGGATGTGAATTAGAAACACAACTTGCCTACTTATTATCTGTGTGACTGAGTAAATCAATCTTCTCTCCCTAAGGCCTCAGTTTCCTTATTGGTCATAACTCACATTTCAGTAGCATCTTAATGTTTATGTGGGACTTTCTTCACAACAACCCTACGAAACTTCAAGTATCGCTATCCTTATTTTACATGTAGGAATATGGAGTCCAGGTTAAATAACTTGCCCAACCAGTTACACATATCTATGTTGCAGAGTGAGAATTTACACATAGGTCTATAACTCCAAAATAAGAGTTTTCTTTTGTTTTTACTCTATAACATCATACTTCTTCGTTCATAAGAGGTGAGTTTCACTAGAGCAGAGGTTCACAGATTTAAATCTTCAGTGGTGGTCATCTAATTTAACTGCTTAATTTTACAGAATAGGAAACTGAGTCATAAAAGGTGAAGCAATTTGCCTGCTTTTTTGCATACTAAAAGAATGGCATGAAATTCAGTGTAACTCTCTTGCTTTTTGCCATTTTTTCAATGTGGAAGACACTCCAAAATGAACTTAGACCCTTGTTTTCTGAGGGAATGCAATGTTAAAACTGAACTTTGAATCTGGATTATTCAGAATAGAAGGAATGATAGAGAGGGGAAAAGGTATAAAGCACAATAAATAGATACTAAAAGAAGGATCCTAATGGCTAAGCTCTTCTTGGACTTTACAGGATCAAATAGGTTTGGGAAAGTCAAATCTTTTCTCTATGAGTCCAAGGACTGAAGCCTGTGATTACATGTGATTTCAACATCACAAATGTTCTCTGTTGTTCAGAAAAGCAGTGCCTGTGAATCTAGGGGAATAGGAAAAGGGAAAAAATCCTAATGGCATCATACTAACTCTTATTTATGATCTCTGCTGTGCAAAGTATTGATTGCATCAAGTTGGAGCTCAATTGCCACTAAAATCCAGTTAGATCTCTCTTCAGTGACTCAGGGAATTTTGATTGCTGAATGGGAGCGGGTAGAATGTTGTCCATTACTTAAATACAACAGTTCTGATTAAAAGCAACTCTGGCCTCTGTGTCATCTGGTCTGGAAATACAGGCAGAGTAAAATCTCCACTGCAAAGGAAGCAGAAGAACCTCTTGATTAGTTCACCCTTTGATTCAAGTGCAAGGGAAAAGTTCATAGGTGAAAACAGGAAACATCATGCAGTGGAAAGGAGTCCGATTTGGGAGTTGGAGAACGTCTGAGTTTTCTTTTAAAAAATTAAAGTCTTTTGCTTCAGTCTCTGATGACTTCCAAAATTCTTTCAACCTCTAAGTCTATGATTTTATGATCCCTTCCATCTGAAAGTAGACACACTGTGAAATCCTTTGGCATGACATAAAGAGCCAGTTTACATAGTGGTGGGTAATGTAAACTTTAAATGTAAACTATCACATAAGGCCATACATGCCCCTGTTTGGTCAGGAGCTGATAAAGTTCCTTAATTCCTCCCTTTTGTAATAATTGCTAAGATTTATGTAGCACTTCAACATTTGAAAGGCTTCATAGGTATTACCTCACTTGGTCCTCATAACAACTCTGGTAAGATCTTTTATTATGTCCATTATATAAATGAGGAAACTGAGACTGGAAGATGGGTGATTTGCCCAGGGTCACCCAGTTAGTCTCTGAGGGAGGATTTAAACTCATCTCTTCTTAACTCCAGGTCTAGCACTCCATGCAACATGTAGTATCTTTTTTTTTTTTAGTATGCCTATTAGATTTCTTAAACATGGAAGAATTTTTCTAATATAGCTCAGTGACATTGTTCAAAGTGCTCTTCAGCTCAGATCAGAAAAGCCGGGTCTTCTCCAAGTTACCCGGCATGTATTCTCTCTGAGGACTCATTTCATTTTCTAAAAGAGAGGGGGAGGGTGAAACTGGCCAACCCTACCTACATCTCTAATAATGAGGAGTTTCACGCATAGTAGCCTTGAGATTGAGGTGGTATCTCTGACTCTAAAGGCTGCTTTGCTCATGCACTTAAAATCCAGACTATTTTGGTAACTGCCCACTCCATATGTGAGTACCAATTTCCCTATTACTTAGTCACACTCTCAAACCTAGGTACTCTACCAAATCACTCCCATGAGATACAACAAATCCTACTCCCACATGTCCCAGAACCACCCCCACCCACACCCAAGGATGTAAGACAGAAGTGCCCCAGCCTAGATGGAGTCATTTGTCTGGCAGCCACAAAGCTAGCGAGTGTATGGTTCCCTCCCCTCCACTTCCACCAGCCCCCTCCCTGCCTAGAGATCTCAGACTGATGTAACTAACTGGTTTGACTGCAGGTCCCTAGCTGCATAGTAATCGCGTTAGCTCCTATGGATTAAATAAACATCTCTATACACATGATGATCAGGTCTATTTGTCCAGCCCTAAATTTTCTCCTGACCTCCAGTCTCAAATCTCTAATTGGCTAATGGACATCTGGAACTGCATAACCCATAGGCATCTTAATTTCAACCTGACCAAAACTGAACTTCCTATTTTCCCCAAAATTCTTCCTTCTTCATAATCTCCCTATTGCTGCCAAGGGTACCATCATCCTAGCCGTCATACCCTACTTTTTGCTAATATTCTTTCATCCTTCATATCCAATTATTTGCCAAGGTCTGTGGATTCTACCATTGTAACACTTCTATATGAAGGGGGAGAGGGAGAAGAAAGTAAGCCTTTGCATAGTGCCTGCTACATGCTAAGAGCTTTACAAATATTGTCTCAGTTGATCCTCACAACAACTGTATGTGGTAGGTGCTGTGTGAAGAAATGAGGCAAGGAAAGGCTAAGTGACTTACCCCAAGTCATATGGCAAATAAATGTCTGAGGTCTTTTTGATGAAGGGCCAGCACCATCTTACTGCCTGTCCTCTGATACTACCACCACTGCGGTGTAGATGGTCCTCATTATTTCATACCTGAACTGTTCCGATAGTCTGCTGGTGGGACTCCCTACCTCACATGTCTCCCCACTCCGGTCTATCCTTCACTTAGCTGTCAAAGTGACTTTCCTAAAATTCAAGTTTCATCATGTCACCCACTTTTTTCACAAACAAACTCCTGTGGCTCCCTGTTACCTTCATGCTCAAATACAAAATCCTGTAGCTTTGAATGCATTTCATATCATGGCCCCTTCCTACTTTTCTAATTTTCTATCACCTCTCTTCCCTCCATATATTCTGTGATACAGTGCCACCGGCCTCTTTGCTGTTGCTTATACATAAGACACTAGATCTCCTGGATCTGGGCATCCTCACTGCCTGTGTCCCATGCCTGGATCTCTCCTTATCTCCACTTCACGGCTTCCCTGGCTTCCTTCAGGTTTCAGATCACATTCAACGTTGTTCCCAGAGACTTTTACCAACCCTTGTTAGTCTTAGTGCCTTCCCATTAAGATTTCCCCACTCTTAGCTGTCAATATCTTGTTTGTACCTCCTCGTTCACATGCTGTTTCTCCTTTGAACACGTGACCTTGTTGACAGCAGTGGTTGTTGTTTATTTTTATTTGTTGATACTGACAAATTCCCTGCATCACACAGGCACTGTGTGTATAGGCAAGTCTTGGACCCAGGTCTTTGTGGCTTCAAAGTGGGCTATCCACTATGCGAGGCTGCCTCTCATGGATGAGAGATGGTAGATGACATTCGAATACAAGATAGTTTCCTTCACTGGATAGTCATCAAGCAAGATGCTGAACCCTAACTTGTCTCCTTACACCAGGCTCATTTCTCATGCTTACCTTCCACTCTATGGTACTTAGTGTATACTGTTTCATGAAGCTGGTAGTTTTTCCTCTCAACTATCTTCCTGACTACAGGTAGCTGGGTTATTAGCTCTTGTTTCCTGACTTATGAACCTGTTAATTCTTAGTAAAATGTATGACTTAGACCAACAGACCAGAACAGAGTTGTGTTGACATTCTTCCCTGAGAGAACAAGATTCTTTTCAGGAATCTCTTTGGTCTGTGTCATCTGTAAGGGCAAGAGAAATATGGTAGTAAAACTTCAGACCTACACCCCATAATAAGCCCAACACCATAGGGTCCTAAAACAGAAGCTTTTAATTAGTTTTCTCCTAAGCTGCATTATTTTAAAGGAAAGAACTATGTGGTCTACCATGACACATAATCATGCTACCCTCTTTATCCAAGGGGAAGGTGGACATCTTTTTCCTGTGTCTTCCTGACAATAATATGGCAGCCAGAAATGCTGGCATCATCTTAGGCCACCTTAAGGGGATATACAATAGATAGAACAATTCTGTTCATTTCTCTCTAGTCAGACAATGTCTGTAATCAGTTTGGGACACCACAGATTACATACTGAAGAATCTCCAGAGAATGGTAACCAAGATGGTGAAGTGCCATATGAGAAGCAACTGAAGGAACAGATGATGTTTAGCCAGGAAAAGAGAATGCATGGGAAAAGGGGATGGAGGACAGTCATCTCTCAGTCACTGAAATACTCTCATGTGGAAGAGGGATTAAACTTTTCCACTTGGTCCAAGAGGGCAGAAATAGGAGCAGCACAGGAGTTCTGTAAGGAAAATTTTTTTTGAAACTTCCTAATAAGTAGAGCTGTTATTCAAAAGGAGGATGGGCTGCTCTGAGAGGTAGTGGGTTCATCCTCACTAGAAGTTTGCAAGGAAAGCCTTGTTACATATGCTGTTGGAGGGATTCTTATCCATGAAAGGGTAGGCTATGTCTGATATCACATTCAACTCTGACATTCTATGATTTCATGAGCTCCAAGGTCCTTTCTGCTCAAAATCCTAAGGCCACTCCTCAGAAAACAAGCACAGGGAAGAGAGAGAGGTGCTGATTTGTTACTATGAACTCTGAAATATGTGACTAGTTGTTTAACTTTACAGAAAACTTGCTTAACTGATTGAAAAATAAAGGTTATTATCAAAGTGAACTGAAAATGAAGGACCATGGTCAATACTTATTGAATTTTACTTAACTGAGCCTTTTAGACTTTCAATCGTGTCCTGAATCATGCTGTCTTAAAGCTTTAAGACCCATTTCTTCTAGGAAGAGGCATTAGTTCTGATGTCAATGATTGCATAAAAATCTGGCAAATGAACAGGGACAAGCAGGGAATAGGAGAGAGTCTTGCATGTGACTAAATAGGAAGTTACCCTGGACAAGGGAAGAAGGGTGGTTTTGCTCAGAGGTTTCACAAGAGTGAGCAGAAGAAAGATTTCAAGGCAGGCAGAGGGAAGGATCTCCTTCTTTAAGATAGAAGAACACAACTATGGCAGCCTTATTATAAGAAATTTACCTATAACATTTTAACTCCTATTAGGCATAAGAATTTGCATTATAATTTAGTTACATTCAATAAATATTCTTTGGCATAGATATTGGAATGTGTAAGGTGTGTGTGTGTGTGTGTATGTGTATGTGTGTGTGTGTATGTGTGTGTATGTGTATGTGTGTGTATGTGTGTGTATGTGTATTGTGTGTATGTGTGTGTGTGTATGTGTGTGTATATGTGTATGTGTGTGTGTGCTTATTACTATAAGCCACTAATTCTGGCTTTGATTTCTGACAAAATTCTAAGACAGTTTGTGAGTACTTGGGACTGCTGTAATTACTGAAACCCAGCATGGATTCGAGAACCAGGCATGCCAGCCTACATTAATTTCCATTTTTTTGACAAGGTTACCTCTCTACCTTTAACAGTCTCTGAATTCCTTAGTGAGACAAAGAAATAGGGTGAATAGTTCACCGCTGTTCTGGAATCCATGGTTTGAAAAGTCCTACAGAAATACTTGTAGTGAAATGAACAGACCCTCTATACAGGATTGATGGTAGAACATGGAAATTGTACAAGATGAAACCTGTGCACGTTGCCAGGGAACTCACCGACCAACCTTCCCCAACCCCCCAGGTAAGTTAAAGACACATAGAAGCAAGAGCAGATAATGACATAAACACAAAAGCATGGCACAGAACTCTAAGAAGAGAATTAGGAGAGCTGATGTACAGAACAAGTTAAAGCTGGCCAGGAAATCTAAGGACAATAAAGTAGTTGTAACTTTATTGGAAAAAAGAGGCTGATCAAAAAAGACAAAAAGAAAAAAATAGTGGGAAGATCCCACTATTATTTTGCTTCCCTTTCCTTTTCCAAGAATGATCTTTGGATAAAAAGAAGGAGAAAAAAAGTGGCTCATAAGGAATTCATGCCAAAGATCAGCAGGTAAACAGCAATTCAGTAGTACCTAGTTGTCCTTTACGACATCAAGTCACCAAGCCCAAATGAATTACGTCTCAAGGGACTGGAAGAACTGTCTAAAGTGATTACTGAGCCTATGCTAATGATCCCTGAAAGACTATGGAGAACAAATAGGTCCCATAAAAAGGAAGCAAGTGGACTCTACAAACCATAAGCCAGTGAACTGCTGGCAAAAGTACGTTCTTAAAGGGATGCTTGGTGAACATCTAGAAAGGAAAGCAGTAATCACAGAAAATTTATAGTGCTGTCAAAATAAGATAATTGCAGACTAACATCATTTCCATTTTTTAGAAGGTGTGTTTAAAAGACTAGACAAATCTGACAGGTACTTTAAAATTATTCAATCTAGATTCTAGCAAAGCATTTGATACAGTCTTTCATGCTATTTTGGTGGGAAAGATGGGGAGGTGTGAAATAGACATTTAGGTATATTCATAACTAATTAAATAACTGGACCTAAAATAGTGATTCTGAATACAATGGATAAATAGTCCAAAAGGACTATTGGATTACTATCACCTTATTGGGAGGCATTCAGGAATTTGGTGGTCTTCCTATTCTGTTCAACATTTTGTCAGTAACATGAAGAAAAAACTTCCTAACAATTAAAATTGTCCAAAAGTACAGTAGATCATCCTGACAGGTGGTAAGTTCCCCATCACTGGAGTTCTTAAGCTAAAGGGTAGGTGTACATTCACATTTGACTTGAAGTCAGGGGGAAGAGGAGACAGGAACATTTCTCTAACTCCTGCCTCACTTTTTCCAGTCATTTCTCACAGTGTATCTGCTTTAGCATTAGTTTCATTTACCCCCATCAATCAACTTTTGGTGAGTATATGCTAGATTCCAAGCCCTGTGCCAGATAATATGGTGAATTATAAGATGTGTCCACTGCCATCAGGAAGCTTATATGAGGAGAGGAAGGAGATAAAGAAAGGGAGAGAAAGAAGGAGAAAGGGAGAAGGAAAGGGAGAAGATGGAGGGAAAAAAAGAGTGTCAGGGGAGGGAGGGAAAGATGAAAAAGATATGTATGACAATAACTAACAGCATCATAAGGTAAGTGCAGTTTTGCCTGGCCCGGTAGGTACGATAGTCATAGGGAGGTAGAAGAAATCTCTGTGGATGCTGGTATTCAGAGAAAGTTTCCCAAGATTAGGAGGAGCTTGAACTGGTCCCTGAAGGCAGAGCTGCTTGATTGTACATTCACTTTTACTTCTTGATTTTGGGTAGGAGGGAAAGAGAAATAGGAAATGGTTCAGCCAGAAAGCGGTAACTTAAAATTAGCTACTTCTGTAGTGCTGTTGGGAATGTGTCATCCTTCACTTTGTACGATGAGTCTCTTCAAGGAAGAGTTGGGTTGGTTTGTTTTGGAAGGATTTTGCAAGGTTACTGTCTCCTGAATGAATCAGCAAGAAAATCTATAACAAGTCTTCAGGGGCTGGTGCCGTATTCCTCTTTGTTGAAATGTTCAAGAAGCATTTTATGCCCAATCATTGCTTTAGTGAACCATATTCACCTTTTATCAAAATATTTCTAAGCCAAAGAAAAATCAACATTTTAAAAAACATTTCTAAGATTGTTTTCCCTATCATAAGTTCCCAAGAAATTATTGGAAGCTATTTTTCCAACATCCTAATTCTGTAATTTTGCCCTTTGCTAGAAGGAGGAACAACCATCATATGTCCCTATCTGCCTCTCCTTTTTTTTATTTCCCCCTTTGTTCTAAGGGCCAGAACTATGTCAGTTTGAGGAGGTGACCGGGTGATATCAACCAAGACATTAAAGACTGTAGAAACAAATCCCTCATCCTGTTTCTCAGATAGGCTTATGTTTTCTTTAGAACTATGTCCTCACTAAACCCCTGGCAGGCTCTTGGGTCTGGGACACACTTCCTATTCTGTCTCTGTTTTGTCTGTTCAGAATATTGCCTGTCCATCTCCTGATAGCAGTACATTCTGAGGAAATAAAAGGAAAGATAAAGAATCTTATTCAAGCCCCACATGATTTATCCTTTAGGAGCATTTATGGATGCCTACAATGATTATGGATCCTGAGGCAGGATATAGTGTACTACGCCCTTCCTTATGATATTAGCATGCTATTGACCAGTCCCGTGATTATATTATATTTCAGCATTATGTAGAAGGAAGAAAGAGGGGGAAAGGGCAAGCTGCAAAATCCAGTTAGGAATCTCACAGAGGTGAACAGATTTTTTCTCTTTTTCCAATGTCTGGGATAATTGCTAGGGCAATCTCTTAAAATCATGTCCATTTTGATAATACTTGAATGACTGGGATAATTTGGAGTAAGGGAATATAGGGCAGGAGTTGGGTTCACAGAACATGAAGTTCAGATTTAGTCAAAGGACCACACTTGAAGACCTAGAGGGTCATATGTGACCTTGAAGCCACAGGTTCCTCACCTCTGGATAGGGTATTCACATACTCCTATACACATAGTAGGTTGTATATGCTGGAGAATGAGATCTGTATTACGCAGAGTGCTTTAAGTTCTTCAGAAGGTTGAAAATCAAATGTGTAACTAAAACTGAGCAAAAAGCACTGTTATTCCAGGATGATAACATTAGGAGGAATGCATTTCTGCCCTGGGCCAATGGCCTTTCCATTTCTTGACCCATACTCCAGAAACACAGACAGAACCATTCTTCCATCTCACCTTCCATCACAGCCACCACCAGAACAAGGGCTTGGAATCCCTCTTCCCTACTAGACTATTCCTCTATATCAACCGTTTATGAAACCTAATTGAGTTTTCTCCACATGTGAGGCTAGTTACTATAATAGCACAGTGAGTAATGGATAACATGCTCAGATAAAATGAGAAAAAAACAGCAGAATAATCGGTGAGAGCTCCATTCCCATCCCAACTCTACCCTTACTAATAAGGAAGAGATTGGAAACTCTTCCATTTGGAATGTACATTGAAAGGATGGAAAATATCTTAGTCTAGGAAAGGAAGAACTTTGAAGGGGATATGATAGGTCTGTTTATTTGAATGGGTTGCCATGAAAAAGAAGCATTAAATTTGTTCTACTGGACTGTTACAGAGAATAAAACTAGGACCATTTGGTAGAAGTCACAGGGAGATAAGTGTTGAATTTTAGAAAGTGCTTCCTTTTGTTACAGTTGTTCCATAAAGAAGATTCTTTAAAAAGCAGTCACTTGAATTCTTCAAGTAGAAGTTGATCCAATGAGCACTTATCAGGTCCCTGCTCTGTCAGGTACCATAGTATACACTGGGTATACAAAGGTGAAACAAACTAGCCCCTGCCCTTAAGGAGTCCACATTCTACCAACATTAAATGTAAAACATTGTGGTCTAAGGTCATCTATACCTTGGGGGAGGGAGGAGGGTTGTGTGTTTGTCCTTCATTTTCAAAGAGGACCATGACATCAGGGAAGTGATGACACGACTTGGAGTTGACTTTGATTTGAGGGAGGGAGCGCTGTGCCAGGTCACCAGCCTCACTTTCTCCTCCAGGGCCATCTGGATTCAGTGGCCTGATATTCATTAGGATGACTGGAGATGGTGCAGGATGGAGGGAAGCCAGGGAGGAGGATAGGGAGTTGAGGAGGGCAGTCAGGAAAAATCTTAGCCTACTTGTCATGAATTCTCTAAATGAGAGATGTGCCTTAGATTAAATGATTCCCTAGGTCCCTTTTCGCCCTACAAGTCTCTAATCATAGCTACATGCTATGCTCTTCATCTGTCAAATGATGGGGATGGACTAGAGGGTGATTTGGAAAGTTCTCGCCAGCTCCAAATTCTATTTTCCCATGTTATTATTAGGAATTTCATCCAAAGGACTGTCAAATTTATGGTTGTAACCACCTACTATTGTCCAATGTATGCCAGTGGTTTATTAAATTTCATTGCCCATCACCTTGTAATTGCGAAGGGAGCCAAATCTGAATCTGAGTGAGCAGAAGTCTCAAAAACCTTTGGCTTATCCAAAGCCCTGAAAGACTGACACAACCAAGAAGCCATGCCTAAGAATGATGACTGATCCAAGGAGGTTAATCCCAGAGCAGACTTGCTGACAAGGAAGCAAGCTGAGCTTCTGTATGTCCCTCCCCAAAACTTCTCCAGTGTCATCCTGTCCCTGCTCTTTGCAGATACATTGCTATGATCTTCAATTGAATCTGCCATTTTCCCACCTGACTCAGGAGTGAAAGTAAGGTAGGAGCTTCAGACACCCCCAGAGTTTGTGAATTACTTAAAAAGTGGTTATTTGACTTTCACTTTTGCTGTTCATATTGTTCAGTCATGTCTGATTCTCTGTGACCCCATTTGGGGTTTTCTCGGCAAAGATAGTCGAGTGGTTTGCCATTTCCTTCTTCAGCTCATCTTGCAGATGAAGAAACTGAGGCAAACAGGGTTAAGTGACTTGCTCAGGGTCACACAGCTAGTACGTGTCTCAGGCCAGAATTCATGAAGATAAGTCTTTCTGCCTCCAGGCCAGAAGCTCTCTCCTCTGGGCCACCTAGCTGCCCTTTCACTTAGTACACTGTATTACACATAGTAGGTGCCTATGTTTATTGAATGAATGAATAATGATGTAATATAGCTTTTCTTATTGCTTTAACCTTTGGGAAAGTATTTCCTCTCAACAATGAGCTATGTAAAGTATCTCCTTGCTAAGGCAGTTAGAGTTCTGAAGGGTTTATGACTTCTGAAAGTGAAGCAGAGCCCAGGTTCGAACCTGAGTGCTCTTTCTCTTTGAAATATCCTCTAAAATGGGTTCTTAAGCAGGCATCCCTGAACCTTTTAAAATATCTGTTAATTATTTCAACATATTTGGTTTTCTATGCAATCTTATGTTTTTTATACACACACGGACGGACACACACACACACACACAGTTCAGCACTTACTTCCCCAGGGCTGTTGTGAGCATCAAATGAAATAGCGTCCCAAAGCACTTTGCAAACATTAAATTGCAGTAGTAATGTTTGCTATTATTAATATTTTAAAACATTCTGGGACGGGGCGCGTAGGTTTCACCAGACTGCCAGAGAGGTCCTTGGTACAAAAATTGTTACGAACCTCAGCTCTAAAATATTATAATATTTATTGTAATAAGGTTGCAATGAGAATTTGCACTTGGAGAAAAAAATGTCTGGGCTGACTAAGAAAAATAAATGATTGTATTCAAGTCTTTCCTATTGAGTGGAAGCCACAATTCAATTTTCTGTTGTGTTTTGCCACAGGTTTCAGCTGTTCAATTGATTGTACTCTCCCTCAACCCTAGGAAGGTGTATAATCACTCCCTGATTGCTGGCTGGGCACCATCAGTGAGACTGACAGGATTTGTTCCTTCACAGCCTCTCCTTTACTTTCTGTAAATACACATCTTCATATTATTGTTGTCACCATTTTCCTCTGAACAGAACCTAAAACGGAGCACTGCGCAGAGACAAATGCCTTATGTGCATGTTATTCGGCATAGTTACAAAACCAAAGGTTGCCCATCTAGAAGCCATGCATAAGATCTAGAACTGGAGGGGGGCTTGCAGATCATCTAGTGCATGTCCCTTATTTTACAGAGGAAGAAACTAAGGAAACATGGAAAAAGGAGGGAAGGGAGAAAGGGAAGGAAGGAAGGAAGGAAAGAAGGAAGGAAGGAAGGAAGGAAGGAAGGAAGGAAGGAAGGAAGGAAGGAAGGAAGGAAGGAAGGAAGGAAAGAAGGAAGGAAGGAATGGAGGGAGGGAGGGGGAGAGGAGAGGAGGAAGAAGAGGAAGGAAAGAAGAAAAGAGAGTAGTGCCTAATATGTGTCAGGAACTGTGCAAAGCACTTTTCACATACAGGTGGCCATCAACATTCCTACATTTAACTTGTGTGACTTCAAGTATCTGAGTGATTTTATTAGTAACTCATTTTCAGTTTTGTATTGATAACTGAGACCATTCCGGCTATGTGCAGTAAAGAAAGTGTCCACCTGTCAGAGGGGAAGTTGAGACCTCACCAGATTCTGGGTCTGCTGAGCAAATGGGGAAGCTTATGGGGCAAAACGTGACTGCCTCCTTGGACTCCTCTCAGCTTAGCCTGGAGCCAAATTCTTTTGTGCACAGAAAGAGGGAAGGAACACTGCTGCATGTCCTCGGATGTTTGGCTGGGAGGGGGAGGTCACTCTCCCTTGGAAGCTTTTGGTTAGCATTGGCCCTACACCTGGGACTGCTGGAGTACTTAAAAGGGAGTGAAGACCAGGTACAGGGAACTGACCAAACTAGGGTGCTAATTGACCAGGCTCAGCAACTAAAATCTCAATAACCTCTCCCTTGGTTTTCAGAAGGCAGCCAAGGTAGAGAAGTTTACAGGAGTATAGTATACAGTACAAGGCCCTCACACAGCCATTGACACAGGGGAAGGTAAGATTTAGGTTAAAAAATATTTCATTTTCAAGAATTACATTTACTGCATAGTATTTATGATACTGTATATTTCATATCCTATGAAAAGTGAAAATTGTCTGAAATCATTTTTTTTTGAAATTGAGATGTTAGCACAAAAGGTTACAGAATTCTAGGGAATTTCTCACAATTTTTTTCTCTATACTGTATTTTATAGGTTATTTCATAGTTACTGTGTTAGGAAAAATGTGTATTATCAGAAGTAATGTTTTGTTATAAGGAATCATTCAGGAAAGGGTAACAATCTCTAGCAAAAGATTGCAGGAACCTAAGCAACTATTTTCCATACTTTCAATGTATGAATATTTGCATTTTTACTTTCCTTCAGTTTTCTAGAATGTTTCCCCCACTCTGAAAGTTGAGGATTGAGTGTATTATCCCATTTCATCCTTGCAAATGATGTTGAGAGGGTTGGATTCTTTTATATGATCCTTTTATAGATGAGGAAACTGAGACCAGATTTGAACTCAGGTCTTCCAGATTCTAGGTCCGGTGATCTAGGCTCCCCACAGTATCATTTTGAGTAATTCATTGTTTCACCAGTTTGACTCATCCATTTATGTTAATGTATTGAGTGACTGTATGGAGGTAAAACAGGACAAAAGACACTAAAAAAATAAAGCCTTATAAGAGTTTCTGCAATGTGGCTAGAGTCAATACCCAGAGACTCTAGTGAACAGAATGCTGCCTGGGAGATCTGGGTCCAGATCCCATCTCAGACCCTTACTGGCTAGATGCGTGACCCTGGGCAACCTACCTAACTTTTTCTGGAGCAACAGTTTTTTCTCATCTGTAAATCATGGATAATAATAGCAGCAGCTACTTTGTTGTATCTTAACCAGGTCATCCAAGTAGCTATTAGCAGAGCTGAGATGGGAATCAAGGTTCTCTCCATTGTTTTCCAAATAAAATTCAGACCTTCTTAGTAAATCAATTGAAGGCCTCCACAATGTTACCTAAACCTAATTTTTCAGTCCTAACATAAACTATTCTGTTCCTCATACTCAAGCCTCAAGCCGAAATAGCCAATCCATACTTCCCTCAATGACTCCAATTTCTTCCTACCTTCTCCTTTTCACTCAGCCTCTTCCCTCAGTGTGGCACCCTCCACATCATTGGTTGTCAAAGTTCTAACGGTCTTTCTACACCTTGTTGGGATGCCATATCCTCCATGAAGCCTTCAGAGGAAAGAGCATCACTTCTTTCTCTCAATGATACCTCTCATTAAGCAGTATAAACAAACATACATGAAAACCAGTATGGATATTAAGCTGCCTTTCCCACATAGAACCAGAAAATAATTTGTAAGAATTTTGATTTTTCATCTATTCTCAAATGAAAAGTGAAGGAATATAGCCATTTATAAAAGTTCCGGAGTAGCTCTAGGATGAAGAGATATTAAATAATAGAAATAGCCAAGTAATCACTTATTCTAGAAATCCCTGATATAAGTCCAAGGTAAACAGAAAAAAAGGGGAAAGGTACAAGGGTTGTGTGGATAGATTTCCACAATAATAATTAATTAATTAATTAATTACATTGGTATGATGTCCTACAGTTTACATCATATTTTCCTCGTAGTCACCCTGGGAGGAGAGTATGGAATTATTTGTGTTTCACAGGTGGAAAAAATTGAGGCTCAGAGATGTGGCTTGCCCACAGTCACCAAATAAATAGCAACATAAATATTAACTCTATTTTGCAGATGAAGAAACTGAAACTCAGGGAACTTAAGTAATAGATAATGGAACCATGATGAAGACTCAAGTCTTATGCTTTGTGCCATACTGTTTTGGCAATAATGGATGCTGCAGGATGTAAGCTATTAAAGCTTAAAGCTGTTCTAAGACTTTGGGACATCCTTTATTGCAATACCCATGTGAGTAACCATCCTTGAGACACATAATTATCTTAGGCAATGTTTACATCTATGATCTGACTACCAGACCAACAGACCATCAGGAATTCTTAAGAGGACTTTTAAAACTAGACTTCTCTTTAGGTTCCGGAATGGTTGTATGTACAACAGCAAATTATTTTGTTTATATAAATTTTCAACAACAGTCTAGCCTAAGGTAACACTTATGGGTTAGAATGAAGGATGTTCTCATCCTCTTCCATTTCATGTTCCATTCCTGATCCATAACTCACAGCATGGAAGGACATCCAAACACCTTAGTGCACAAAGGTACCTTGCTGAAATAACTACTTGACCAGATCTCAGACAACATGGGTCTTACTGTTGTGTCTGCAATGTCCTATGGAGACTTTGATGACATCTCATTGTCTGGTGTACTTAGTAGGATAGCAGTGGGGTCCAAGATAATTATAGGCCACAATATTAGGGCAACAAGGAGGACAGATGTGGTTAGGTCCTACAGTTAGGTCCTGAGGCTCTAGGATTCACTTAAGAACATTTGGTCTATTAAAGTAGAGGGGTGAGAGTATTAAAGGGGAAGATGAGAAGGGCACCCAGGAAAAAAATCACAATTTTGCATCAGGTCATACCTACATGGGGCCAAACAAGCAGTTACATATGAATTTCAACCCCAAAACTTCACCAGAAAATGTTTGAAGTTTTTTAAAAAAAAAATATACTGTGAAAATAATAAACCATTTTCGGATCCCTTTTCTAACTAGATATTCAGATTTATTTCAGACATTTATGATAATCCCAATTCAGAAACTAATAACCATGACATTTTAAATACAAGATTATATAAGGTCCTCCAAAATAGTTAACCTTTCAATGTGACATTTTATAGTATGTCGAATTAGTGGTAACATTTCATTGTTTGCCATCTCAAACTCAGAGGTTCATAAGTCTTGAAGACTGAGCTAATTTAAACAATCAGTCCCTGTACTGAGAGCCTTTCTATCTGAATCTCTTTTCCTTCTTCCTCAGTCTCACTCCATCCTGTTCCCCCCTTTTTCCTTTTCTAGCTTCTCTGGCCCTTCTCTCATTGAGCATCTTTTTATATTTTCTTTTCCTTTCTTTCCCTATGAGAAATGTTGATCTAGTTTCTGCCTTCACATAATCAAGGAGGGAAAAAAAGTCCTAGAAGAGTCAGGTACAAGAGAAGCACATTTATAACCAGGAGAGAGGGGGATATGAATCCCAGATCTTCTTTTATCTTTTTTAATAGGGGTTTATTACTATTTGCCTAAATCTAAACTTTGTATATCTGTCCACTTTAAATTATTCTTGCTGATGCAAAGCAACAAGAAGGTGAATATTTGAATCTATAGGCTACCACAAAACCTCGCTATGACCATAAATCTGATTTACTTTGTTTTAGTCTGATCTGCACTGACAGAGGAAATTTCATTAACATGAGTTTCTTACCTCCATAATTCACAGGCTTTGTGGGGGAGGGGAGTTATTGTGAATCTTGTTCTGGTTTTGCTTGCTTCACTTTGGATTACATCATTCATGTCTTCATATTTCTCTAATTTGCTCAAATACCTTGTTTCTTATAGCGCAACTATATACCCTAATTTTCCAGCTTTTCCCCCTATCAGTGAGCATCTACATTGTTTCTAGCATCCAGCTACTTCAAGAAGTATGCACATTTCACTATATATATGTGTGTGTGTGTGTGTGTGTATGGATATATATATAGAGAGAGAGATGCACATACATACGTGTATATGTGTGTATCTATGTATATTGTATATGGTAGACCCTGGAATAGGGCTGCTCAGCATGGCGTGCCCACATTCGAGAAAGTGCTATGCTCTATGAGCAAGGCAGAATTGAAATAGCTCAGAAGAAATGCAAGATATGAAAATTTAGAGAATCCACACCAAATGTTCACATGGACTACTTGTACCCGACCTGTGGTAGAACATTCCAAGCTCATATGGGTCTGATCAACCTTAGTCGGACATATTAAAACTTGACTCTAGAATAATGATATCATTTGGGTCCTCTTTGAGAATGGATAACAACTGTGTGCATGTATATGTGTGTGCATATATCTTTCTATATATAATATACACATATACATATATGTATATATACATATATTTTATTATAGACAGAAAAGTCCTATATGTATGTATGCATAGAAATGAAATATATTTCTTCTATATTCTTGCATTTAGTTGTTTGTACTCTTGTAAAGATGAAATAAGTACCTTACATACTCTAACATTTGAAATGTCATTATTATTTTTTGAAATGGGTTGATCATAAATATATATGTATATTGTCATATATGTATATGCATAGCAAGAAATTTTCTGTCTTTACTATTCTTGGGAGCTTGGATCCAGCAATAGTGCAGCTTAGGACAGTCTGGTAATGTCTTGTCCTCAATCTGCTGTTTGAAACAGTTGAAATAATTCACAGCTACAGAAGCTGCATAATGACATGCCTGTTTTCCCACAGTCCTTCCAACATTCACCGTTCCCTTCTATGATTGTATTTGTCAATTTGATGGCTGTGAGCTGATACTTCAGAGTGAATTTTTAAATTTTCATTTCTTATTTTGATTTGGAACACTTTTCATGTGTTTTTAAAATAATTTACATGTCTTTTCAAAATGACGTGTTCATAATCATTTGACCACTTTTCTACTGGAAAATGGATCCCAGGCTCACAGATAGGAAGATGGAAGGCATCTCAGAGCCCATCCAGTTTAGCCTCTTTATTTTCCAGATGAGGAAAGTGATGCTGAGGGAGGTAAAGGAATGTACCCAGGGTCACACAGATGGACTCATCAGAGGCAGGTTTGCAGCCCAGTTCATCTGACCGTTTTCACTTTTCTCTGCTTCCAAGTCCTATGTTTTTCCCCCTCAGTACTTTCCCAATTCTAGCTACATTCTACCTACAAAAGCTATTTAATTTTGGTATTAAAATTGTCTACATTTTATGATCACCTCTATCTGAGAATGTTTAACTGAGAATTCTTCTACATTATAGATCCTAAAGGTACCACCAAACATTCTCCTCTGATTTTTTGAAATGTAACTTTTTTTTAAAATTTAGTTTGTATATCTACTGTTTTGCAAGGTGCTAGTTTAGACCTATTTTCTGCTTAACTGCTTTAGAGTTTTCATAACAGTTCCTGTTGAATATGGAGTCTTTCTTTTTAACATTCTATTTAAAGATTTGACTTCCAGATCCTATCCTCCCCGCCCCACCCTCGCCGAGATAGTAAGCAATCAGATATAGGTTATACATGTGCAATTATGTAAAACATTTTTGTGTTAGCTATTTTGTACAAGATACAAAAGAAAAAAATGAAAGAAAATAAAAAATAGCATGCTTCAGTCTGTATTCAATCTACATCAGTTCTTTCTCTGGAGGAGGATAGTGTGCTCCATCATTAGTCCTTTGGGATTGTCTTGGATTATTATATTGCTAAGAATAACTAAGTCATTCACAGTTCTTCATCAGTCATTATTGCTATTACTGTGTACAACATTATCCTGGTTCTGTACACTTCACTATGCATCAGTTCATGTAAACCTTCTCAGGTTTTTCTGAAAGCATTCCATTTGTCATTTCTTATAGCACAATAATATTTTATTATAATCATATACCACAGCTTGTTAATCCATTCCCCAATTGATGGGAATGCCTTCATTTTCTAATTCTTAGCCACAATAAAAAGATCTGCTATAAATATTTTTTTGTAGAAATGGGTCCTCTCCCCTTTTTTGAAAGTCTTTGGGATATAAATCTAGCCCTGGTATTGCTGGATCAAAGGGTAGGCACAATTTTATAGCCCTTTGGGCAGAGTTCTTAATTGCTCATGGAGTCCTTTTCTTTTAATGCTTGCACAGTTGGCAGATATGACTACTCCTATTCATGAATCGTATTCATGGTGCCTTCACTGGATGTTTGTGCTTTTTTTATATGTTGAGGTTGTTAAATGTAATACTATAAAAAAGACTGTCGTGTAAGGAAATTTGAACTTACACATTTACTCATTTAAATTTAAGTTGGCATGGAATGATTGGCTTCAGATTTTCTCTTGTTGCCAAAGGTAATAGCAAGTGAGTCCAAATCTTGTGATGACTAGATATTATTGAGTAATTTGTTTCATGAAGTAATGATTCAATTTTGAAAGTGCTTACTGTTTCCAAGGCACTGGGCCATCCTTTGCATCCTGAGGATGACCATATTGTCAAATAAAGGAAAATTTTTTCAGAATAATTAGAGGGTTGAAATGCTTACCAGTTTTACTTAGAATTGCTGGGTATTGTACTGTAAGCCTATTCTGATCATTTGAGGGATGAGTATGGCAATTTATCGCTATGCCTTTCCTCTTATACACAAAAGAGCTTCCATTTACTACTAAGTACTAGTAGGATAGAAGGCACTTAGTTCTAGTGTCTTACAAAATAAAGCTGTCTGGTAAGATGTTTTTCCCCCACTTCTGCATCTTGAGAGTTTCCTTCTCTAGTTTTAGGTGCAGCCATTATATAATCAGAGTCTATTTTACTTAGACTCCCACAATTCACCTTCTGGGAAGGAGAGAGCATGGAAATCCTGAAGTTCTATTTACTTGTAATGAAATAAATGTAAAATGTATATAAAAGACAAAAAAAACCCTAGTTTTTGGGTTGTATTTTTTCCTCCAGTTCATCCTACTTTCATACAAGTAGTTGTGTAGTAATGGAACCACTATCTGGTCTGGACAAGGGTACTGGTTTTTATTCTCCTTAAAATATAACAAGTCAGTTTCACAATGACTGATCTAGAAAGAGAAATACAGAAGTATATATCCGATTGAGGAAAGATTCTCAAATACTACAAGAGCACAATTCCCTAAGATGCTAGGACCTATGTCAAAATAAGCACTAACACTATAAGCGCATCAAAAGCATAAGCTTGAATTTTAGGTGACAACTGAATCATCTCTGAACCTCTGAAACTTGTTTCCTCGTACATAAAAGTGTTCAGCATTCTGTACACTTTTAAAGATATTTATTTACTTCAAATTTTGAAATTGAGTATTTCCAGCTACAATATAGAAGAAGACACCTTTTGTCAGGCTAATTTTAATAGTTTGTGTGTAACTCTTAGGAAACATGGAATCATTCCTCAAACATCATGGTTCAATATTCTGAATAATTTAAATGATTACAAAGAAAGAAGTATTGTAATGAAGTATGTGGTTTGGATTTGTTAATATGTACAAAGGACCATGGTCTACTAATTGAATTATGTATGGATTACCAAGCATATACTTCAGACCCAGTTGTCTGTCTCCCTTGTTGAGTACTGTAGCTATTTCCAAGGTAGTATTCTAATTTCTACTGAATTAAAATGCTCCCACACATAAAGTCACAAACTTGGCCCTGAACTCTGGTTGGCTGATTCAGCAAGAAGTCAACCCTCATAGGAACTAATTTCTTCCTTTTCTTTTTTTTATGAGTTTAAGGCTGTGTGGAAATAAAACAGGCACTGAGAAAATGAACTGTCTTCTTCCTCAGGACAGATCACCCACCAGTTTTATGTCCTGTCCTAGGTCATGTTCTAAAATTTTTAGAAAAGCCCAGAGATGCTGTAGGCAAGAGCTTGAGAAATATATGTTATGCTTACTTACCATGTTGATCTGACTTTAATAACCATAACAGCTTTTTGTGAAGAACCCTTTTTCAGGGACCAAGAACCAGGGCTGGCCATAAACAAAATGTTGCAGGAACTGTAATTGTCTTTGGCAGCACTTTCTTTTGAACATCAACTTTCCTTTTCTTTTTTATTTCCCCCTATCACGTTGTCACATCCATTTGGGCCAGCCCTCAAAATTGCCCTCTTCTCAGGTCCTTTCTGATTACTTTTCTGTCTTAGGTTCCTTTGTCCAAGTGCCAATGCTTCCCAGAGCTAATCTGTCTGATCACCTAAACTTTTGTAAGGTGTTATTAGGCACAGATTTGCTGAAAGGTACCAATCTATCTTTATCTCTATGATTTAAACTTCTTATTTGTAGAGAATGCCTTCACAGTTTTAATACATCCTACAGCATCTTACGTACTCTTCTCCTTAGAGATCAAAATAAATCTCTGCTGTCTTTCCTCATGTCAAAGAGGAAGAAATATGCTTTTTTTCCAATATTAGTCTTTTTGCTTCTCCTCTCAATACTGTTTCCTCTAGAACTTTGTCCCATCAATTATCCCTTTTTTCCTTGTAGCTTCAGTATTTCTCTAGCATTTCTTTCCCTTCTGCCTATAAACATGTTCTGTTCTCCTGTCCTAAAAAAAAAGTAAATATAAAATGAAATCCTTTAAATTAGCTACATTACTCCTCCCCTTCTGTTGTTATTGGCTTTCCTGTCTATTCACAAGCAATCTTCTTTTATATTTTATTTTACGTTCTTCTTAATTACATGTAAATAAAAATGTTTAACTTTTTTTTGAGTTCCAAGTTATCTCCTTCTCTCCTTTCCCTTTCCACTCCTTGAGAAGGCAAGAAATTTAAATTGTTTATATCTGTACAGTCATGCAAAATATTTCCACATAAGCCATGTTGCAAAAGAAAATGCAGGAGCCCAATCCCCACCCCTCAAAAATAACAGGAATAATAAAGAAAGTTTTAAAAGTATTCTTCAATCCACATTCAGACTCCAACAGTTTGGGGGTTTTTGTTTGTTTGTTTCTCTGGAGGCAGATAGAATTTTTCATTCTAAGTTCTTTGAAACTGTTTTAAATCATTGTACTGCTGAGATTGTCATTCATGGGCAATCATTGTACAATATTGCTGGTGCTATGTACGATGTTCTCCTGGTTCTGCTCATTTCACTTTGAATCAGTCCATGTAAGTCTTCCAAGGTTTTTCCAAAATCATTCTGCTTGTCATTTCTTATCTATAATAATATTCTATCACAACCATATACCCCAGCTTCTTCAGTTATTTCCCAATTATTGAGCACCCCCTCAATTTCCATTTCTTAGCCACCAGAAAAGGAATTGCTATAAGTATTTTGTACATATAGATCCCTTCCTTTTTCTTGGTGGTATAGACCCTCTCATGGTACAGGCAAGTTTCCTATAAGAAGCTTTCACACAATCACTCTACATTCAATTTTTCCTCAGGATCTGACTTCTGCCTCCATCACTACTCAAATTGCTGTCACCAGTGACTTCCTAATCACTAACTCCAGTGGCCTTTTCCAGTGGCCTTTGCTTCTTGACCACACTAATATATTTAATAGCTTGAGATTAAATCTCCACATACTTTTTAAGACTCTCTTCCCATTTTACCCATGATGCATCAATCTTGTATTTCACCCTCCTCCTCTCTCTCTGACTAGACTTTCTCTGTTTTCTTTGCTTTCTCTTCTAATCCTTCTTTTTTCTAAAAGTTGGAAATCTCAAAAGCCCTATTCTTGGTCCTCTTCTCTTTATAAAATCTCAACTTTGGTAGGTTTTCAATAAGTTTATCTATTGTCTGTGATAAACAAAACCAAACCATTTCTGCCTTTACATAGCTTTCATAGAGGGAGGTAGCATGGGCCAGGAAGGGGAAAAGAAGGCATTGGAGGTATAAGTAAAAATAAAATATGTACAGAATACATTAGGAGAAAGCACTAGCAGCTTGCAAAATTGGAAATGGCACTTCTGAATACACTATTATATAAATATAAACACATATATCTATGTGGTTAAGCTCAGATATCTATACCCTGCCCTAGTCTCTCTCCTGAGTTCCTGGCCTATACCATCAATTGTATATTAGACATTTCCAACTGGATGCCCCATAGGCATCTCAAACTCATTATGTTGAAAATATTCTTATTTTTATAAAGAGTACCACAGTTTTTCCTGTCGCTCAGATTTACAACCTGGGAATCATCTTCAACCTCTCACTTTCCCTCATCCAACATATCTATTAGGTTATCAGGTCTTGCCGATTTTACCTCTCTAATTTCCCTGTATGACACTTTCTCTCCATTCACATAGCCCTTCCTCTTTGAGGCTTCACCATGTCTCCCCTAAACTGCTACAACAGTTTCTTAATTGTGCTACTGTTCAAGACATTCTCCTCTGCAATCCAATATCCATAAAGTTTTCAAAGCAATATTTGAAAACATATATAAATCTGCTGCTCAAAAACCTCCTGTGGCTCTCTATTGCCTTTTCTTGAGGGGCAGGGACAGAAATCAAACTTGTCTGCCTGGTATTCAAAATTCTTCACAGTCTGAGACTTTCCAGGCATATTTTTCTTACTCTACAGTACATTCCAACTAAATTGGTCTACTTAATGATCCCATAATTTATTACTGAATCTCCTCCCTTTTCTGTGCTTTTAAACAATGTGACCCCCATGACTGGGATGGACTTTACACTCACTAGAATCCCTAGCATCCTTCAAAGTTCAGCTTCGCAACTTCCTCCAAGAAGAACCCTTTTATAAACCTCTTCATTATTAGTGCTCCCTCTGTCCTCCAACTATTATCCATGTATTTATCTATTTACATATTATGTCTCCAAGTCCCAGCACTCCTTAAGGATCTGAACAGATTTTCAGTTTATTTTTACATTTTCAGTTTGTACTTCCAGCACCCCCTGGATGTCGGAATAATTTCAAATACTTGTTGGATTAGACTGGACTGTGTATATGTGGTAATGAATTCACTATTCCTCTATTCAAATCATAGGATGGCATCCTAAAGTCACTGATGTTTTTTTTTCCTTAATAATGTTAACTTATAAAAAAAATGTCCAGATTTGCTGTTCATTTCCTAAGTATTCTATGCAGAGTTGCCAATAGTCTGGGACCACTGGAGCTTTGTCTCGGAAAGGCTGTACCAGCACCATTTGGGGATATACTTCTTAAGTCACTGGCAGCAACCCCTTCCCCAAGCTAATTTGCTAGCTTTTCTGACCAAGATCCTGGCAATAGACATGGTGGTGGCAGAAAGTTCACTGCGACTTGATATGATCACAAGTTTAGATTGTAAGGAACCTTAGAGGTCATTCTAGCCCCATCCTCATTTTGTAGATAAAGAAAACAGAGGCTTGAAGATACTAAAAATGACTTGCCTATGGCCACAGAGTTGGTAAGCATCAAAGGTGGTATGAAACCTTGTTCTTCCTGACTTACAACATTCTAACTACACTATATACTTCCTACCTTCAGCAAAAATCTCCCAGTATCCCTTGGTGCACTCCTGATCTTCCCTTTCTCCACCTCCCCTAGACAACAAGAGCCAGTCCCTACTCTAATAGTGATACCTCTGAATGTCCTAAGATAGGTTCCTTTCTTCCAAACTTCATCCTTGGCAGCTGTCCCTCAAAGCTTGTTCTAAGCTCCAACATTTCTAGTTAATATTGTTTGTCATGCATGAGGTTTTTAGGCCACCCACATATTTTTTTTAAATTGGTAATAGATATCATTATAGGATCATAATCCCAGTGGAAAATAAATTCCTTCTCAGCCATTTCTTGTCACTTTGGTTTGCTTTTTCCCTGGCTTTTTTCTGCATGCTCAATGTTTTCTTTGCATGCAGCCTTTGGGCATCTTTTTTTAATTTCTCCTTCTTAGAACTGCTTCACTGAAACAGTCATGGATATCTTTAGCTATTAACAAGCTTTGGAAAAGTTAGATATTTGAATGCAGAGCTTCTTAGACAAAACAGAATGTAAAAATAGCAGCTATTGCCTTGTTTTCTAGCTTTAAAAATGTCCTTTTAAAAATACAGATAAACATAGGATTTGATATTCCAGGCAAGCCATTCACTTGTGTACACTTGCAGTAGTATTAGAATATGATCAAATCCCACAAGGTTTCATTTAAGCCTCAACAACACATGCTAGAAATGAGCATATAGGAGCGTAGCCCGAAATCCCCCTCCAGGAAATAAAGAGTTGAGGAGAGAAAGGAAGGAGAGTTCTTTGATGTTCTTTCCTAATGGAAGAGGGTTTCTAAAATGCTTAATGGTAGATTAGGAGAATCTGCTTATTTCAGTTTGATGAACAAATAGCAACACTTCAAGAGATGGTTCAGGAACAATATTCACCCTGCAAACATTTTTTCATATAAATTTATTTATTTTCAGTTTTCAACATTCACTTTCACAAAATTTTGAATTTCAGATTTCCTCCCCATCTCTCCCCTTCCACTACCTCTAGACAGCATGTGTTCTGATTGCCCTTTCCTCCAGTCTGCCCTCCCTACTATCACCCCCCCATCCCTTTCCTGTTCATTTTCCTGTAGGGTAAGAAGTTTTCTATGTCCCATCCAGCAAACATTTCTTAAGGGCCTACTATGTGCAAAATATTATTCTAGGTTGGAGGAAAAATATAATTTGTCTCTCTACTCATAATTGTAGAGTGACAGGTAGGAGGTCATAGGCTTAGCACTAAAGAAAAATTGGAAGTCAACTAGGCTACTCCTTCCCTTTTTTTTTTTACAGGTGAGCAAATTGATACTTTGCGAGGTCAGGTGAGGTGCCCAGGATCACACACATAATAAGCAGTAGAGCCAAAATTTGAACCTAGGCCCTCTGGTTCTGTATCTGCCATTTTTTTCTTCCATTGCACCATGGACTATTCATAAATATAAAGCAACTGCAGTTACTATGATTCAAAATAAAATTGAGGTAAAAGCATAAGAGAAGCACAAAATGTTATGTGAAGTCAGAAGTAGAAATGATCATTTTCAATTCAGAGGGTCAGGGGACAGTTGGACATTATAGATTATGTCCCTCAGTATTTTAAAGCTCAAGTTGGAAGAGGAAAGAAAAATTCCAAAACCTAAAGATTCAGCCATTTGGATATGCAAAGATCTTTAAAATATTTCCTTCCTACACCCTTGTATTTTTCATTCTCTGCCCACTAAAGACATCTCAAATATAGGCCATCCGATTGCAACGCCCACAATAAACTGAGAAATATCTTGAGAAAATACAAAAGGCTTATTTTCTGGTAGTAATTGTTGACTTCAGATTTTCTTCCCCAATACTGAAAGGTGTGGGAATTTATTTTTGGCTGTCCAATTTTAGGCAGCAGATGAAAGCTTAAATTATTTGAGTAGAAAACACAACAAATACTATGCAGTAAAATGAAGGCTGTGAAAGGTTTTTGTAAGCCTGGGGGTATACAAATAGTTGGGCAGGCAATGGAACCCAGGGGGGAACATCAGAAATGGGTATATAGGGTTGTCCCACTTTCTAATAACTCATAAGAAAGAACCTGAACATTAAAACTTATGCTTCTGGGAAGGGTAAATACTCTGTTAGGAAAGGCATTCTTCATTGTGCTACAAACCAAGGTTGGACTTCTCTACCCTTCACCATCTGGCATCACCCTCCCTTGCCAGCTGGGCTGCATCCTTTTATGCCCCACTGGAATCTCCATGCAGTAGTACTGTGACTGAAGTAGAAGTCCTGCTAACCCTAAATGCTCATGCCCTTCTCCTCATTTAGAAAGCTTCTCTCTCCATCTGTTGAATTCCTTCTTGTCTTTTAAAACCCAACTCATTTAATCTCTCTAGACCTCTGCTTCCTCATCTTTAAAATGGGGAAAATAATAGTTGAATGAACTACTCTTGAAAGAGTTAGGAGGAAAGAATTTTGTAGTCTTTAAGACATCAACTAAATATGTGTTTCTATTACAATTGAACATAAGTCTGTCACTAGCTTAGCTAATACTGGAGATGAATGTCCAAAAGACAGGAGATCATTAATATTTGGACCATAACAACCGCTTATCCATTCACTAATTCGTAGGAGGGTTAGTCTTCATCAACGAGGGAAACCCCCACACTAATAAAATCCTACATCTTCAGAAGAAAAGATAACATGACCAAAAAATAGAGAGCAGCTTCCCTTTTTGCATATAGCAAATTCTACATCCTTGTATTCAGACATGAGCCTAACGATAGCACTTTCTTCTCCATCGGCCCTTCTCCCATTCTGATGATATACCTAAAAAATTTGGTAACTTTCTATAGAAGTTATCCTCTGGAAATGAGATATTATCCTTTTAATTTTGCAAGTTGCTTCCCAATCCCAATTTTGAAACCAGATGTAAAAAAGATTCAGCACACTACTCTGCATGCAGTATCCTAGTCAGTCCCTTGGTCTTTTCCCCTGCTGCTGAATTTGAAATACACATTTTCAATATTTCTCTTCCTTCCAAAGTGGAGCTCTTCCTAGCACAACCCATGGTCTATTTTACTGTCTTGATCTTATTTGCAAGACTATCTATAGGAGAAAAAAATAAGAATACATGTCATTGGGGACAGTTGTCTCTTTTGCAGATCCCTTGATATAAAGAACTGGATAGATATCAAAAAAATTTCCCAGGTGTGCAAAAGAAAGTATTTCTAAAATATTACTATAGACTCATAGAATGCTAGAACTGAAAAGGACCTAATTTAACCCCCTTGTTTTATAGAGGATGAGACTGAGGCTGAGAGAAGAGAAGAGGCTTGACTGAGATCTTATTGTAGGTAATATTCATTCAATAAACATTTATTGAGTGCCTACTGTGTCAAAGTCCCTGTGATAGATGCTAGAGATGTTAGAAAACCTAAAGCAGATGGAAGCACCATAGAATCAAAAGTATTCTTACAATATGATGGGGCTGTATTTAGAATATGAGAGGTTTATAATGAAAATTAGTCATGATTTCTATAGCATGATCCATAGTTTAATTCAAATGACTGTTTACAGAAACTCAAGTACATATTATGTTTTGCATGTTTCTTGGAAAAACCCAGACTGTCCCATGTCATACATTAGAGCATTGAATGTCAAGTTAGAAGACTCAGGTGAAATTTCAGTTCTACTCTTTTAAGGGTCACTTTAAGTGCCATCTCCTAGAAGAAAACAGGCCTGATTCCTTGATTCCATTAGCTGTTAGTGTTCCTTTTTCAAATTATATTGCCTTTGTTTCTCTCTTTAAATGTTACCCCACCCCCAAGAGAAAAATATAAACCCCTCAAGGGGAGGGTCCTTTTTTTGGCTTAGTTTTATGGCATTTCCAAAGGTTCGAAAGATATAATTTCTGGGTAATTTAATTATTTTATTAATAATGCCAGCATTTTAACAAAAGCTGGTTATTTGGCTATCTCCCTCCTAGACCAAAGACCATCATGGTGGAGCAGGCTCCAGGCTTATATATTTCTTTTGGAAGAGAACTGTTCAAAAGGATAGTAATCAACTCTGATTGCCTGACTATTAATGAGAGGTAGACTTCAGAGAAGTGGGATTACTCCAATGAGGGACTGAGAGTGACATCATGTCACCACTGGACAGAAAGACTATCTACCCCCAGACTACCTTGGGCAATTTAGACAAAAGGGTCTCTCTCCACCTAAACTTGATTGAATGGAATTCACTTTAAACTAGAGATTGCCTGTAAGGTTGGTTAGGGGTCTGATAGAAGAGGTTAGCTTAGCCTTCAGAGACTGAGGTCTTGAAATGAGGATAGAGAAAAGGGGGGGAACTTTGGATACCCCAAATCATTATTCATCATTTCTTTCAGCACCTTAAGGTCTACAGAATTCTTTCCTTCTAACTCTCTTGTGATATAGTTAGAGTAATTATTTACACTCATTTAATAAATAAAGAAACTGAGACTCAGGTTAAATTACTTGCCTTTAGTCATACAACTAGCAAGTTCTGAAACTGGAATTTAAACCCAACTCTCTTGATTCTAAATTTATTGCTCATTCTACCATATTATGTGGGGTTTCAGCCTCAAATCATGACTATCTCCTGTCGCAATGAGGCATCTGGGTTAGACTTCAGCAGGGAATTTCTTTAGTATAGTTCCTTATCCAATCTAAAAAGCTTTTATTAAGTGCCTACTACGTGCAAGATACTGTGCCAGGTTTTTAGGACACAAGTCAGACACAAAAATAGTCCCTGGCCACAAGGACCTTGCATTCTGCGTAGACAGATATGTTATGTAAATCAAGAACACATGCATGATCAAATGAGGCAGAAGACACAAAAAACCAAGATAATCAGAAAAAAAAATTTCTGGTGACATAGTCATTTCTAAATATATTTGATTTTTTAAAAAATAGTTGCTGATTTTTTAAATGAGCTTTCTTCCATCTCCAGAATTCCAATTTTTAAATATTAAGCTATGCTTTCACCCCAGTTAGATTTGCCATTTTAAGAACAAAAAGCCTTTGGAACATGAGGTTGGATCACCACCTGCTGCAGGGACACCTAATGGCTTCTGGCAATATAATTGAAGTATGAGCCCTGCTAAAGGTTCTCTACTTATTTAAACTAATAAAAATGTTGTTAGCACCAGTCCTGGAGCTTGCAATGACCTCTACCTCCTAATCAATCCATCAGCAAGCATTTGCTAAGTACCTGCTAGGTTCTGTACTAGACAGTGCAGATATAAGGACAAAAGCAAATCCATCTCAGTTCTCCCTGTGAGCTTGTCAATGCTTGGAAAGACAACATGTAGATAATGAGTGCAAGATGTTATTTTGGGGGAAAGCACTAGCAGTTAGAGGGGATTCCCATTCCTCCATGAAGTATTTTTTAATACGTCTAGTTGACAAAAATCTTCCATCCTTCAGACCTCATAAAGCATCCTCTCTTCTATACATATTATGCATTATTTCATTGTTTCTCTTATGTCTCCTGATTAGAGGCACAGTAAGAGTGAGGATCAGGTCTTACATAATCTTTGTGACTTCCCAGGGCCATAGTAGGTGTTTAGTAGATCTTTGTAGATGCAAGGAGGGAGTAAAGGAAGGAAAAGAGGGAAGGAACAAAGTCATGAACTAGTGTGGAGGAAAGGAAATAATAGAAATGACCAGGCTAAGTAAGATCATATTCACTCTGTTCTGTTCAAACCACATGGAGAACATTGTGTTCAGCTCTGGGGTCCATGTTTTATGCAGGAAAATTTTCAACTTATAGCATATGCAAAGCAGAGTGATCAGCATGGTAAAAGGACTTGAGGTTATCTGGTGTGCAGCTAAGTTAAACAAATGTTGAAGTTCATCATGGAGAAAAAGACTGAGGGAGAAACTTAAAAGCCCTGTTCAGTTATATGAAGGGTTGTCTTAGTGAGGAAAGCTGCTAGACCTGGTGCCTTGGCTCCAAATTGTTTCCTTCTGAAGACAAAGTCAAAGATGCAGAAGCATATTTTCACAGAATCACAGAATTTCTGAACTGGAAAGTACTTCAACTTGATAAAAAAAATGTGACCTTTGAGCTCTCACTTAAGGTTAATGGAAAAATGGAAGCCTGATGTTACGTGTTGTGAATGGAAGAAGACATGATCCCTAGTTAGCAGAGAAAATGAGCGCAAAGCTTTGTACCTGCTTCAGGGACTTAATTGAGCAGGTTTGAGACACATCTGGGAAGAGAGAAAAAGACTTTGGAATGGTTGGCATGCATGAGAAGCCAGCCCCATCATGTCTCTGGACTTAGTTGAAGTTCTAGCCTGTTAGAATGGATCCTTTCTGGGTCAGATCCTTCTTTGTCTTCTTTATTTGATCTAAGATCTGAGCACATTACCAGCTTCCGAGGAGTTCACTCTTGTATTTTATGTGGCATATTTCTAATTTCTGTCTGATTTCTGTTTGCTTGAATATTTGACTTTACTTGCTAGTAGCTTTTGTGATAGCCTTTTGTATAACCAGTTTGATGGGAAGGAGATAACCTGGGAGAGTAGGCTAAGGACTATCCTTTCTCTTAGCAACGACCAAGGAAGTAGCTTTCTATCTGAACTCAGACTTGTGTAGCTAGACCAGACAGATATTTTAGGTATGGCAAAAAGATATAATTCTTCCCCAGTACTTCTCTTGGAGGCTGAAGAAGAGTGCTTAGCCTCAGCAACACTCCCGAGGCCTTCTTGCCCCTTCTACCAGGTATTATGGAGAGAAACACCTGGTGATGACATAGGTAGAATGCTGGGTCTGGAAACAGAAAGACTCGAATTCAAATTCAGTCTCAGATACTTACTAGCTGTGAAACTGAGCAAGTCACTTAACCTCTGTTTGTCTCCGTTTCCTCAACTATGAAATGATGATAATAATAAGTACCTAATTCATATGGTTGTCATGTCACATGGTTGTTGTGAGAATCAGATGAGATTATATTTATAAAATTCCCTTGACACAATGCTGCTTATTCTTTTTCCCTTGCATGAGTTGGAAATGAATGGCTCTCCTGCTCTCCACAGAAGCTGTGGTGTCCCAGATCACTGCTTATCCCTATCACTAAGATCTTCAAGCAGAAGGTGATTACCTGCCCTCATAATAACTGACACTAGAATGAGCAACAAGAAACATAATTTAAAACTTGCTTTTAAAATGGCAGGTCCTTTGGATATATTGCCTCCGCCATGAAGTTTGTCCTGACCTGTCCCTCAGCTTAGTGATCCCTTTCTCATATTTCACTTAGCTCTTTGCCTAGTCAAGTGTTTCTGCATTTTTCTCCCTCCTGCTTTGAACCATGATATTTGCATGTGTCCCTCTTCCCATTAGAGGGTAAGCTCCTTGAGCATCATGATCGCCATTGTATTTATCTTTATATCCCCAGCTTTTGAATAGAGTAGGCACTTAAAAATGTGCTAGGCTTAATTGCTCAGTAAATTGAGTAAGGAAGGGACATATGTAGATTGTAAAATTTCAAGGCTTAAGTAGAAAAATCTTCCCTAACTTGGGGGAAAGGGACTGATGTAATTGAGGAAATTCCTTGTGCTCAACATATGGTGCCATAGATCTAGGTATAAATTATGGCAGACCCAAAATAAAGACTATGTTATTTCCTGTGGTGCATAAAATGGTTTTTCTTCCTTTTTCATTCATATGTAATAGATCTAGACTTGGAAAGCACTTCAGAGGCTATTGAGTCAAACCCCCTTATTTTATAATTGAGAAACCTGAGGCATGGTTAATGATACCCAAGATGACACAGGTAGTAAAGTTCGGAAGTAGGATTTGAGCCCATGTCCTCTGATTCTTGAGTCAATTTTCCCCCCACTATATCATTCTCCAAAGATTTTTGCAAATAGATACAGTTTAAAAAAAGAAAAGTAACACATAAATTCACAAATGAACTTATTTTAACTGAAGGACATTAGTTGAAATATTTATGTAGGTGGAGAGTATTAAATGAATTGAATAAATTGGGCTCCCTTTGACTCCATTTCATGGCTTTTGGAAAAGGGATAGGTGTTACACCTATGATGTCATTAATATAGAGAATTTTTATAAGAGAAAATTTCTTCTGACAATATAGATCTACACATTTGTAACTTATAGTCTTAGGAAGTTACCTAGAACAGAGAGGTTAAGTAGCAGGTCCTTTCAGAATGCTTCTTTATAGTTTAATTTCCAAATACCAGTAAATAATATTACTTCCCTGACTAAAAGGTTTTGATTTGTATATGTGTATATCAAAGTTTCTAACTTTTCTGACTTCTGTAGAATTCTAGATTCACAGAAAAGTGACCTGAAAGGTCATATAGTCCAATTGTCATTTTGGAAGTGAGGAAACTTACACCGCAAATCACATAGTAAATATATGGCAGAGCTCAGACTAGCTACTATTTGTCTTTAGAATGAAAAATAAATTCTATTCAGGCTGCTGTCATAGGTTTGTGATACATGCAGCACATAGGGGAGCATCATTTTCTCCTTTAATAAAGGAGACTAACAGAAAAGGCAAACTTCTCTTCTACTCTTCCAATATCTGGGTAGTCAGCTGAGTCCTCTTTGCCATTATGTTCTTCAGGGAATTCATTCTTTCCTAAGGGACCTTTATTTTTCCGCTGATCTCTTTCTGAGTATTGTGGCATTTGAGCCAATAAATTCAGACACTGATGAAAAGTAATAAAATGTCATACCGTGAATGTTCTGCTTGTTTAGTCATATTCCGGTGTACTTTGCATTCTCATCAATCCCCCTCCACAAAAGAGCTCAGCCTCCACGCAGATTCCCCTGAGTGGTGAATTCCTTTCTGTTGCTCCATCTCTTACAACAAGTAATATGGTAGGTATTTCAGAGGACTATAATTTACTCTAGGAGGATTTTTGAATATAGAAATTCCAATCTCTGTCATATGTAATTATCAAGAAACCATCTAGAAGTAGCCCAGGTAGATGAGACAAAGATAACATCTACTTGCATCCATGAAAGGTTTGTGCATTAACTAAATGGTATTTTACAACTAAAGGCGTGCCAAACTATCCTTCTCATTTTACAGATGAGCAGACTAAAAGTTGAGATGAGGAACGTGAGGAGTAAAAGATCTTACGTAAAGTCACACAGTTAGTAGGACAGAAAGCTGGGATAAGAGTTGTGCCTTGTCTATGACAGTTTAGAGCTCTTTCTCTAGACAGATCAGGAAAGGCTTCTCTGTCAGAAGGGTCAGTGGCCAGGGCATTCCTTGCAGCTGTGCATCACCGACACATTTATCGCCTTGTGGAATCTTCTGTTTTCCAGTGAGATTGAAAACCTTGTGTGTGTTCTTTAGACTGTTTACTTCTGCACTTTATAAAAAGGTGCCCTTGGATTCCTTTAATTTTATTCCTGCAAACAACTAAGTGAATTAGAATTGAAGGAGGAAAAAGTCATTTTGCAAATTTGGGTTGGAATTCGGGTAAAAAGGAATACGTGATAATAGGCCTAGAGGGATGGAATGGTGAACAAATGAACAAATCTTTTTGCCACAAAGCCTAAGAATGAGATATGATCACAGTCTATTAACAGTAACATCAGGATAGAGAAGGATATGAGTACAAATGCTAAAAATATACTTATGAAGTCATATGGATTCATATAAACAAAGTATCTCTTTCCAAACTATAATTTGTTGGATGGGGTAATATTGCCCAAATTCTCTTTACCTGGGAAAACTGATAACTCCCATTTGTTTTCCTTGATGATATTCAGGTTTTCCATCATTCAGGTCTTTCTACATTCTCCCCTCATTTCCATAGCAACCACCACTGGTGATAGAGCAGCAGACCTTTTCCAGAGCTGACCAGGATTTTCATACATCACTGAGTGTTTGCTTTCTTCATTAAAAAAAAAAAAAAACCTCTCCTCATTTCTGAGGAAAGCAGTAGCTACAAAATTTTGGGGAAATGTCTGCGGGGTGGGAAGGAGTAACTGGGTTGCACTCTAATATCTAAGTGATGTTAACTATGAAATTTCACATAAATATGAAATACCATACAGATGTGAATTGTTATTGCTAGCAAATATTAACTTATAATTAGAACCCATTAGCAATGATAATAATATGCTATTCAAATAAGTACACATAATCTGATTTTATTACACATTGATAGGATATATCATCCTATTCTTAAATAATCTCAGAAGGACTTACTTACTTGGATCACTCATCAAGCTCTTCATAAACAATTTTTTCCTTCCCTATTTCTAGCTGTAATTTTTTTTAATGAGGTGCTACTCCTCATATTCTTCCACTTTCCTTTTTGTAACATTTTACAAATAAGTTTACATTCAAAATATGTTTTGTCCTGGCTACCATAAATCTCTTCTCAGCAAGGAAATTAAGGATTTTAAGACTGAGGTCTTAGACATTTTGGTCTCCTTGTCATGGCAATTGATTAAAACGTCTGCATAGAATTGCTATAATTGGTATCAATGGCCTTTCCTCCACCCATTTCCCATTCTTGATGTCAATAAATTGTTTAAATAGGACAGGTTTAAGTTATCATATACATCACAGTATTTTTTTCATTTTTATTCTAGTTTTGTACTTTTTTAAATGTTAACGAATTGATAATCTGTGCAGAGAACTGATGCAAGAAAGACTCCAACATTAACGGTCTACTGTTTCCTGTCTTTAAAATCAATTTTATTATGTGGTGATCATCACATCCAGTGTTTTAGTTAGAAACACCTATGAAAATTGCCAAAATTTATTAATGGAAGTATAAAACAGCTTAATTTCTAGGTAGTACAGATATTGATATAATACTAATAATAGCTTACCTTGAATAATAATAAAAATAGCTTACATTTATAATTCTTAAATTGTTTTCTTTAAAACCAGCCAGTGAGGTTAGTGAACAAGCATTATTATCCCAGTTTCCCAGGTGATGAAATTAAGTCAGTCACTATTAAATAGCTTGCTCAATATTCCAAGGCTAAAAAGACTTTGGAACTAAAACTCAGATTGTCTGACTCCAAGTTCCCTGTTATACCACTCTACATGTCACAGAGAAACTGATTTATCAAATCTCAGAGTTGGCAAGGATCTCAGAAGTAATCTTAGAGTCCAACCCCTTGACACAAATCATTAATCTCACCTGAACTATCCCTATCCAGTGGTTGTCTGGGGCAGCTAGGTGTCACTGAACAGTGAGTCAGGAAGATTCATCTTCCTGAGTTCAAATCTGACCTCAGTCACTTACTGGTTGTGTGATCATGGGCAAGTCACTTAACCTTTTTTACCTCAATTTTCTCATCTATAAAATGAGCCAGCAAAGGATATGGCAAACTACTCCCATGTCCTTGTCATGAATACCCCAAAGGGGGTCACAAAGAGTGGGACACAAGTGAAAGTGTCTAAGCAGCAATAAAGTGATTATCCAGCCTCTGCCTTAAGACTTTAAATGATGAGAAACTTACTATCTTTGGACAGTCTTATTCCACTTTTGAGCAATGTAAATCGTTTAAGGAAGTTTCTCCTATTGAGCCTAGATCTGATTCCCAATTATTTGTACACACTAGTCAAAGTCAAGGCCAGATAGGACAAATCTAAGCCCTCTTCCAAATAACAACCCTTCAGATACTTTTGAAGATCACTGCTACTGTCCAGAAATTATAATTTAACCTATCAGCATTAAGAAACATATCAAAAACTTCAGGAACAGAGGAATATTGATGAAATAAAAAAAGATAAATTGTGTTCTCCCCATCCATTCACATTTCTTGAAAATTACATATATTTGTACAACATTTGATATAAGCCTCAGTGTAAAAAAATAGGATTTGACATAATTTAATGAGCATAGGATAGGATAATGTACATTGCGTTTTTATATTCCTTCACCCTGTGGAATCTTAAGTCCTTTAACAGGTATTTTTTGTGATATGAATAAATCAGAAACAATATTTTTTCAAGTTGGTGGTAGAAAATGACATGGACCATCCAGGTCAGCCAGTAGATTGCAAGAGAGCAAGAAATAAGATTTCTGATGTCAACTCCCTTAGGCTTGAGCTGAAGGGAAAGATCAGCTGGTAAAGCTTTCTTTGCTGCCCTTCCCCTCTACCCAGAAACAATGCTACCCACTGCCTACCTTCCCTTCTCCTACTGAAAAGGAGACAGGAAGATGAATGTGAGAAACAGAATGTGAGAAACGGGAGGAGAAGAAAGACGAGAGAAAGTTATTGTTGGGACCTGAGGGATTGTAGGGGCCACAACAGCTAAGAGAAAATAGAAGGAAAGAAGTAAGGCTCTGTTCCACCTCGATCCAGCCCTCACTCAAGTCCTGGACCCAAAACCCTGCTCATTACACACCAGAGGCTACTTCTAGTGTTATTTAGCCTGGAATAGAGAAGGGTAAAAAGAAACCTATTAACTATCAAGTAAGTAGATGAAGCTCCAGAGAAGTAGCTGTGTGTCATCGGCACCAAAGGAGAGCAAAAGAAAATGGGCTTAAGCAGCAACAGACAGGATTTAGGTGAGACAGCTTCCTAACAAAGGGAGGCTGAAACCCTGAGCTGTGTTTCTGAGGGAGACGTGGGAACACTCAGTACCCATCTGCTTTGACTGGTGGGCTTGTCTGGAGGCAATAGCACTGATTTTTCAAGGTTCCTTTTGACTCTAAACAATCCGCCGCTTCCCCAACATCAATGATACGGAGAGATTACAAATTTCACCGGGACTTTTCATCTCCATCATCTTTCCTGTGTTTCTTTTCACTAAGCTATGTCTTAGGAGGGAGAAGTAAAAGTAAAATAGATGATCTGTCTCCTCCCTCCCATGCCTGGAATTCCTTCCTTCAGCTCCTCACCTCTTGGAAACCAAAGCAGTAATTAGGACTCCTTGTATTTGCCCCTTCCTACACAAAACCTATCTAGCCCCTTCCCATCCCTGCTACTTGTTAATACTTTCCCCCCATCCCAGATTATTTTGTATTTACTTTCCTGCATGCCCATTATGTCCTCCAATAGAATGGAAACTCCTTAGGCCCAGAATTGGGTGCTGGTGATGCTGGTTTTTGAGAGTGTTGTCCTGGTATCACCACATATTGGGTACTTATCGAGTAATGTTGAATTGAACCAAACAGAAAGGAATATGGATAATATTGTGCAATTTATCAAAGTCAGCATTACATCCTATAGAAAGAAAAAAAATTCCCACTTTATTTTGTTCTGCAAAAGCATGTTGGCTAGCCACATCCAACTTTTATGACAGAAAGACCATAGTACAGATGCTATTGTTTTCCTTTAAAGGATAACTCTATATAGTGTTTGTTCAGAGACAGGTATTTTGCAGAGAAGAATGATAATGATGGAGCTTTAATAATGATTAATATTTTATTTGTATACTAAATAATAATTATAACATAATGATGTGATAGTGTTGTAATGAAAACATAAAACTGACCAGTGTATTTTGCTTCCTCTACTAAGATTTAAATTCTAGAGAGCTAGGATTGTGTTGCTTAAGGACAAGCAGCATGCTGGATATACAGTTGATGCTAAGTAAATAAATGTTGAATAGCATTCAAAGTCATCTCACAATAAAGAACTGACATTACTATAAAGTGTGTTGTGGTTTATAAAGCACTACGAACATTAAATCATTTGAGCTTCACCTTCACCTTTTAGGGGTTGGTAATTAAGTTAATATTTTCTATAGTATACAGCTGAGGAACTGTCATTCACAGAGGACAAGTAATTTTGCCCAAGATCACATGGCAATGTCAGAATGGGGATTTGAACCCAGGTTTCATCAAATTCATGGTGCAATGTTCTTTCCACAATACAATGTTTCTCTGTATGTGAAAAAACCAAGTGCTTATGCGGCTCTAAGACCAGCAGTAAAGTGCAAGGCTAATACAGTATCCTACATTCATTTAATATTTAATATGTCTTGATTAAGGAGGGAATAATTATTTAAATAGCATGTGTCAAGCACTGTGTTAAGCTTTTTTTTATTTTTGCAAATATCTAGTTTAATAATTGCTATTTCGTAAACCCTTTAATGTTTTGTGTTGGCATGAGCAAAACAGGTAGTTTTGTCCATCCAGGATAAGGTATCCAGGTAAACAGGATTCTTTTGGTTTTATTCCTAATCATGCTTCAGAGACTATAGTTTAATGTTCCATCTTTAAAATTCACAGGAAATTTTAAAATTACAAAGAAAATCAATTATATCAAAGTATACGTACGTGTGTATGAGCGTACACACATATATACACACACTCCATGGGTAAAGAACTCTTGTTTCAAGTTAGTATATAAAATTTATCTTTCCTAGGCTTATATTGGTCTATTCCTAGGACTGCTGTATTGGTTCTGCAAAATAGTTCAAAATCACTAGCACCTGGAAGACATTTAGCTTCCCTGTGCCTCAATTTGCTCATCTGTAGAGTGAGGGTGATGTATTTGATAAACTCTCACCAGTTCCTCCTTGATCTGAATCTCTGATCCCACAATCTCATGCATTTCCATGAATATACGCTTTAAGAGGGGGATCTTGTCCTATAGAACTTCTCAGGAAAGCAGAACTAGCAAGATACCAGAGGTCTGTGCATATAAAAAAGTAGCATAGAAAAGAAAATCCTGATCACTTCCCTCTTAAGGACACTTGAAGGAAGGCATCACCATCACCATCATTGTCATCATCCTCATCATCATCATCATCATCACCATCATCGTCATCATCATCACCATCATCCTCATCACCATCATCCTCATCATCATCATCACCACCATCATCCTCATCACCATCATCGTCATCATCATCATCACCATCATCGTCATCATCATCATCACCATCATCGTCATCACCATCATCCTCATCATCATCATCGCCATCATCGTCATCATCATCATCACCATCATCATCATCATAATGATTCAAACAGAAATGGAGTAAGATGAAGTTATATAGAAAGAAACTTCTGACAGGAAGCTGTGGAACAGTGTACACTAGGAGGTTAGAGAGGCTATTAGAAATAGGCTAATGTAATATTTGAAGGGATGGGTTTGGCTTGCATATCTTTGTGGAACCATTGGTAACTGGAAGAAATTTCTCCAGTGTTCATCCTATCTTGTTATAGAGGAAAAAAGAAAGTATTCAGTTCAGGAAAGATAGATAGATAGATAGATAGATAGATAGATAGATAGATAGATAGATAGATAGATAGATATCCTTATCTATGTATAGATAGAGATATCTCTGTTTATATGGGTGGGTGGGTGTGGGTGTGATATATATATATATATATATATATATATATATATATATGAATATTGTAATTTTTAAAAAAGTGTTTCTATTCAGATTTACCAAAAACTGTATTCAGGCCATAATGCGACTATAAGTAACATTACTTCTGATTTCTTGATTGATGCCCAGAGCTCCCAGTTAAAAGGAATCCCATGATAAATCTTGAGCTCTTTGCATATACATCTCTTCTCGCTACTTTCTCTTTCTACCTACTAGTTTACAGTCCTCTCCTTTTTCCTTGCGTCCAGTCTGTCAAACACTCAACACTGAATCTTTTCCTCTTGTCCATCAATCTGGTAACCCCTGTGAGAGATCAGTAACGTGATTTTCTAGCTCTTTAAGCTTTGTGGAAATAAGCCCTAGAGAAGAGAGAGCTAAGTTTGGACTAGAATCCTCACTAATTGTTTCATGGAGAACGGGGCTTGAGCTTTGTCACAAAGGACTGGATATGCAAATGAAACAGTTCTATTAGTCCCTATTGGAATGTAAAATTTATGAGGACAGGATTGTTTTGCAGGTTCCTTCCAGAGTGAAATTCAGTGTGATTAGCATACAGTACACATTTCTTAAGTACCTCTTGTGTGCAGGAACCATACCAGATAATTGGGATAAAACAAGGTTTAGTTAAAATCAAGAAAGCCATTGAAGATCTGAACAGAATAGTAAATATTTTAAGGATAGAATATTAATATGTGGGGGAAGGGAATAATTCATTAACCACCTACTATGTGCAAGGGTACTATGCTCAGTACTTTATAAATATTATCTAATTTGATCTTCACAGCAACATTGCAAGGTAAATGCTTTTATTTTCCTCATTTTGCACTTGAGGAGACTAAGGTACACTATTTTAATTGATCCTGACAACATTCTTCTGAGAATTTCTGGTCCAGTGATTAAACTATATCTCACCTCAGACACTTGACACTCACTAGCTTTGTGACATTGGGCAAGTAACTTAACCCCAATTGCTTTATCCTGGGTCATCTCCAGTCATCCTGGTCACTGGATTCAGATGGCTCTGGAGGAGAAGTAAGGCTGGTGACTTGCACAGCCCTCCCTCCCTCAAAACAAAGTCAAGTGCAAGTTATGTAGATAAAGATACAAGAAGATACAATAAACCTTTTTCCATTAATTAAATAAGAATTTCAAAAGATGATCATATTTCTAGAATTAAGTAGTACCTTTATAATATTGATCAAGCGATAGAAAACTGACTCAAAAATGAATATGCAAAGGCAGAACTGTTGAACAAATTCATTGATGCCCATAAAAAGATAAAAAATGTGGCTAATAAGAATGTATAAACAAGATCAAGATTCAGAAGGAGTTATCTTAGAGAATAAGTAGGTCAAAGGGCAAACTATAGAAATAGTAAGTATTTACATTAAAGGAAGTAATAGCATTGAGACACCATGCCAAAATTTGTGGGATGAACCTACAAGGGAAAGAATATATCTTGGAGTGGTTATTAAGAAAGAGAAGACCAACAAATTGAACATTCAATCAAAAACATTAGAAAAAATTTTAATGAATAATCCCAAAAGAAGCCTCAAAATAGAATTATAAAAATCAAAGAATTGACAAATAAGAAAAAGATTTCATTAATAAATAAAAATATGAGCTTTAAAAAAAAACTAAAATAGATAAGCTATTTTAAGAGCAAGGAAACCAAGATACTGGGATCAAAAGTGAAAATGGGTTAAGTTACAAGAATTTGAAAAGAAACAAAGAGAGGTATCCAAAAATGGAATAGGTTGTCTTGGGAGGTAATGGGATGCCCTGCCCCTTCTCAGAGTTTTTTAAGGAAAGGTCAGCTGCCCACTGACAACCATATTGGAAAGAGAAATTCTTATTCAGTGTAGCTGAAGAGGGCTGCTAAAAGTTACTTTCAATTTTGTGCTTCTGTGGTTCCATAATTCTCTTCTTTATACCCACTAAATGCACATTTTCTGGTAGGAAGAGAATTATATTTCTTGGCTTTTTAATATTTCAAGGAGAGGGAAACATTTTAAACAGCTGCTGAGTAAAGAAGACAAGAGGAGAATGGTGTTTCCAGATGACAGTTGTGTGCTAAATAATGCATCTAAAATGATACTAAATGCCACATTTTACAGCTCCCTGACTACTAGATCAAGTACAAATCTTTGCTTCCAGTACCTGCTGGAGATGTGCCTTAAATATCAGATGTTGTTTGATATGACTGGTGGAGGGAAGGGGGGGAGATGGAGAAGAAGTCCAGAGATGTTTAATATTAACTCTATATACAATTTTAACAAATCTTTTTCTAAAATTTTATTTTATTTTGAACGTAAGAAATAAAACAAGCATTTCCAAAACATAGTTGAATAGGAAAAAAAAAATGATTACACATGAAACTACAAATCTGTTCTGTACAGGTTGCTATTGCTTTTAAATATGTGATAATGTTATGTAACTTTCTTTTTTTTTTTCTTTTGTCCCCCTTACGATACCCACCCTAAAGATGGCTGTGTGTGTGTGTGCATGTGTGCATGTGTGCGTGTGTGTGTGTGTGTGTGTAAAACCATCGTGTATGTCCTTCTATTTACAAATTCTTTTTCTGGAGGTAGATAGCAAATTTGACTCTGTGTAAAAGTATTTTCTTACTTCTGAAAGGGAATGGGGATTTTAAGTTGGTTGTATTTAATTGCTATATTTTCAGTGAATTTCAGGGATGTTCACAGACAACTTTTCCACTTTTCCATTCCCCTTAGTTCTTTAATTCAAAAGCCCGATATATACCACAAGCTTAGTATTTCCATGGTCTTTATTTATTTTGTATGAGTAAGAATTTCAGCATAAAATTTCAAGCCACTTTTTCATCTTGCCTTCCTCTCCTGCTGAGCAGATCTGAGCAGGGACTTCAAAGAGTTCTGCTTGTGAATCAACAGCAAGTATACTCAAGTATAATAGAAACTGAGACAATTTTAGTTGTAGATTTTCTTTGCAAAAGGAAAGCAAGGAACACATAGCATTGGAAGCTTTCTACATGTATTAATGAAATAGTAAGACTATAAATGTAGTGGGGTGAATTTGTAGTGGGGTGAATTGATTAGAACACCCATGATCAGCTGGTTTTGCCCCACCTCCAGTCCAATTAATGAAATTATAGATAGAGAAATTATTAAGGGCTTAAATGGACTACAGGAAAATATATCTACTTTGTTATTTTTTGCAAAGTATGAAATTTTAAACTCCATCTCAGTGAAATTAGAAGGTAGGTAGCCATCATATGGCTAAGGATGAGCCATACATTTCATGCAATTTTAAAAAGCAAGATACTCTCTAGAGGTCAGACAGGGAAAGAGAGAATTGAGGAGAGTGAGCTCTATGAGTTGAGAAAAGACCCAATTCTGATATCAGGAATTGATCTACACAGAGTAGGTCAGGATCCTTCATAGAATGACCTGCCTGACTGAGAAAATGTGTCCAGGAGGAAAAGTATGAGGAAACCATGAAAAGGGGGAGCATGTTGAGGTCAGATGCTGTAAGTGTGAACTACCTGAACCGTGTCTCTTTCCTTTATATACTTTCTACTATTGTACTTCTATTTTTGTGCCCATTCTTTCTACTAACCTAGTGTCTCTTGGTGGGAGGGTGGTGCCCCCCGAATTTATGGATTTAGAATTGGAAGGGACTTTCAACATCATCAGGTTCCTCTCCCCCATTTTATTGATAAGAAAACAAATTGTGATGTGAAATGTCCTGCCCAAAGTCACTAGGTATTAAACAAGAAAAATCAGAATTTGAATCCAGGTCCTCCAATATCAAAATGAGTACTTTTTCCATCATATCATGCCACTTCTAAAACTTATAAGCAAAATTCCCATGCAATGGAATGGCAAATATTTACTGAACTACAGGAGAGAGAAAAATCAAAGATTGTAAACTTTCTCTTGCTGTAAACAATGCGATACACTTCTCATGTTGGCATTCAAGGTCCTCCAACCATGACCTCATCTTATCTATATAAGTTATCTCCTGTAATCCCAAACATCAAGATCACCTTTATCAGCTTTATATGGTTTTCAGAGATAGCTGTGCTTATCAGGACACTTGACCCTCCCCTACTTTCCAAAGTTACAAATACAGTAACAGGTGTTTTTTTTCCCCTCTCTTGTAGTCAACACAAAGCATTCTGGGTCCTTCTGGATTTTGAGTAAATAGATTTGTCTGAGAAATTTTAAATTAATGATAAAATATTATTAGTTTATAAATAAAATTACAACACAAACATCTGCTAAACAGCATTTTAAAATGACTTAATAAAGAACATACTAATTTATAAATAATCTAACTAAGAGATATTATGGGATGGACCCCCATTTCAAACCAAAAATAATAAACTACCATCCTAAAATGCTATTTTCTCTGCTTGCATTATATTAAAGTTTCCTTCATAATCACACTTAAAATTGTAATACCCTTTAGATTATGCTCAATTTGAATACTTTATATCTGTGTATATAAGTCCCTTTTGTTCAGCAACTTTCTAATTCTGGCCTCTTCAATATTATCTCCTATAGTCTTGAGTAAACATCTATAGACAAGACTTTCCCTGTACACAGAGGTGCAGAATCCCATAATTTGAGCTGCTTGTTAGCAAGAGTGCTGGTAAAAACTTTGGTGAGAAGTCAAAGTTATACCCTCAACCCTAGATCATACAATTGAGGGGGATGGAGGGAAAAAAAGCAGATGATAAAGAAATATTTTTATTGCACTTTATATTTTTATGGGTGTTTCCAAGTGGTTGCTGTCCAGCAGTTTTGAAGTCCACTAAAAATTCCAAACCTTAGAACATATTTCCTGATTCAAGATGAAACTTGGACTCACTGATGAAAGGCTATCCCTGGTCTCATTTATTTTTTTACTACAGAAAAAGAGAAAGTCCAGGAAGTAGAGCCGTTTTAATCACATCTAGCCTCTGTCATCAAGATGTCAGTGGGAGGTTAGGAGAAATATAATACTGCTTCACTGAACTCATCTTTTAAAATGAGTCACTGAAACAAACAAGGAATGTGTGAGTGATTACAGGAAATTTACTCCTCCTCCATTTCTTTTTATTAGTTATTGTTTTAATCCATCTAACATCTCTCCAGGACATGATGGGAGAGGAAGGGAGAGAAAGAAAAAGGATAGTAGGGAAGAATAAAGGAAAGAAGGGAGAGAGAGAAGGAAGGAGGGAAGAAAAGAGAGGAGAGATGGAAGGAAAGAAAGATGAAGAATAATCATTTATTATGTATTATTGTATTATATTTTATTTACACTTAATGTTTGCAAAGTGCTCTACAAATATTTCATTTTATCCTCAAAACAACCCTGGGAGGTCAGTCCTTTTGTTATCCCCCATTTTACAGCTTAGCAAGCCAAGGCTGGCAGAAGTACTAGCCAGCCCAGGGTCACACAGCTGATAAGTGTTTGAGGATAGATTTGACCTCAGATCTTCCTGGTTCCAGGTCCAGGGCTCTATCTACCCCCAATGCTCCATTTAACTTTAGGAAGCAAGTGTGGACAAAATCTAATTCATGAACAGTCAGGGTAGAAATTCATCAAGACTTCAGTTCAACGAACATTTCTTATGTTTGCAATGCACACTATGTAGAAGGTCCTTTGCTAGGTGCTGGGAACAGAAAAGACAATCCATTGTATTCGTCTTTCATTGCCAAAGAAAAGACTGGGCTGTCAGAGAAAGGATGACATGACTTGCACTTGACTTGGCTTTGAGTGAGGGAGGGCTGTGCAGGTCACCAGCCTCACTTCTCCTCCGGAGCCATCTGAGTTGCATGACCAGATATTCACCAGGATGACTGGAGATGACCCAGGATGCACTGGGAGGCCTTGGGCCCTTTAGGACAAGGTCATCGCAGGTACTCACTTAGGATAACTGCCATTCATCGAATAGGCCTGTTCATTAGTCACTATGGGAATGCAAACTCTCTGACGTCAGGGTGGGCTGCTTACTTGGCTGTTTAGGTATTTGTGTTCATATCCCCAGCACGTAGCACAGTGCATGCAACAACACTTTTCCATTAATTAAGCTCTTTTACAAAGAATTTGAATTCTTATGGATTTATAGCAAATTCAACCCAATAAATAACTAAAACAATAATTCACATATTTATAGCACTTTAATATTTACAAAGTACTTACTCCACAACTCTAATGTTGGAGTCAAGACTCACCCTGGGTTGTCTTCACTACAAATCCAACATGCTTTTCACTATAACTATGCTATGTTTTGCAATAACCGCAAGCCTTTCATCTAAGAGAAATAATTAGTGTGATTGTACACAGCCAAATATAGCACTTGAAAAGACACAGGTAGGAATGGATGAAGTGATCTTGCCTGGGGGCCTTGGATGGTGTGGCAACCTGGAAGGTTAGTGTGAGGACATGGAGGGTCTGGGAAATAGGACAGAGGAGAGCTTGAGGAACTGAGTGAAGGGCATAGAAAAGCAAAGGCCAAAATGAATTTCACCTCCTTTAAAAATGTTTCCAGGTGATCTATGGTAACTCAGATAATATTTGGCATGTTTCTACAGTTATTCATCCAAATGTTCTGTTATGATAATAACAAATAATGATAATAGCATTGATGTATCCCTTTAAGGTTTGCACAACATTCTGTATATGTTATTTCATTTGCTCCTCACAGCAACTCTGGGAATTAGATGCTATTATTGTCCACCATTTTCACATGAAGAATCTGAGAACTTGCTCAGGCTCATGCAACTAATAAAAAAAGCTGTTTCTTTTTGACTAAGTTTTACATTTCCCAGTGGAGTATGCAGGCTGTCCTGAAATAACATACTGTCCTCCAAAGGAAGAGGGGAGGGGTGTGAGGAAGAGGGGGGGGTGCCAAGAAGTATCTAAGTATATCCTTCCAAAAAGCAGGGTTCTTAAACCTTTTGTGTGTCATTGACCCTTCTGGCAGTCTGCTGAAACCTAAGTGTAAACCCCTTCTCAGAATATTGTTTTTAAATAATGCAAGGAAATGCTAAATTTCAGTTAAAGAAATAAAGATCAATCAATAGAGCAATAAATCCATCTATGTATATCTATATCTACACACCCATTTCTCTTAATATCTATATGTACATAGATGGGTGTGGATTCATTTATTTCCCAACCAAGTTCACAAACCTCCTGAAACTACTTCAATAGCACGTTTCAGCTCTAATTTGACCCTGGATCTCCTTTGAGCCCCTAAACCCTCATCCTTATGGAACATACTTCTGCCTTTCTGGTCTTTCTCTCTTTTGTGGCTTGTCTTTTCTCCATAGAATGTGAAAGATCCTTGAGGGCAGTGTCTGAGGTTGGACTAGAACTCAGGTCCTTCTGACTCCAGGGCTAAGTGCTCTATTCCCTGTGCCACCTAGCTGCCCCTTATGGGTTAAAAGTGATGTCTTCATGTCCATCATTTATTATTTACTATGTGATCTTATGCAAGCCTCATCTCACCTCTGTGAGTCTCAGTCATTTTTTCTTCCATAAAATGGAGCCAATGCTGCATAAAACTTTTGCTAGCTCATAGAGCTATTATAAGTCAAGTGCATGTTAATTATAGACATATAGAAGTATCTGTGAGAGAAAGAAATCTCAGATTCCATTTTTAGATGATTTAGTTGTAAAACCCACTCACTAACTCCCCACCCGCCTCCACTGAAACAAAGAAATACATGGACTTCTAATTTAGATCTTGAGTAGGCAGAGTTCTTGAAAAGAAGGAAGGGATTCTATGTGCAAATCATATCATTCATAAACTATGAGGAATCCTCAAAGAAAAACAAAACCTAAAAGGCATGTTTTGACTGTTTTAGAATGGATCCTCTAATAGCAATAATGGCCTTAGTATATGAGCAATACATAGACCTACATAGGTCACCTACATAGACCCAAAGACCTAACATGGTTTAAGACGATGATGTGCTGTCAGGTTGTCATCAAGGTTTTGGAAAATGTTCTGGGCTTTTTATTTTGCCATTATAATGTATTTTTTTAAAAAGCAGCCCTTGTTTAGCATTTCAGGTTTTCACTGTGAGGAGCTGCTGGTTAAAGGTAAACATTTCCCCCAAATTGAAAAGTCACTGAGAGGATACTTTGTTGGCACATCAAGATGAAATGTTTCAAAAATGAATTTATGTTCCTTTGGGTTAAAAATCTTTTGGCCAGTAGTTTCAGTCTCTGATTACTTTTTGAAACACTGGAAACAAAATTTATAGTTTCAGTGAATTTGTACCCTCTCATTCATGAGATTAGTTGTCCTTGAGTCTTCATCTGAAAAATGAAGTCACTTCACTGTTCAACATCAGTTTTGTCATCTGTAAAATTAAGAGGCGAGAGCAGGTGACTTTTAGGGTCCTGTCTAGCTGTACGTTTATTGATTAGGTGAACTCTAATAAGGCCTCTTTTGACTTCTGTGTTCTGTGAGTCTAGAGCAGGAGTTCCTAATTAGGGTTCTAAGAATTTCAGAAAATATTCCAGATTCCCCACTCCTGTTCTACATAACCAACAAAACAACACATTGAGCCCTGATTTAAGATATAGGCCAAATTTCTGGGACAAAAATGCTTCCGCCAAAATTTTAACAAGCAGCTTTGTTGAGTCCCTATAAGCAGGTTCCAACATATCCCTGGCTCAAGGCCCAAACATAGACCTACATGTCCTGAAAGATCTATTTCTGTTACCAGAGTAATTGCTCAGTAGGAGCCAGCCTCTAGGCTGAAAGCACGACACACCCCTCGGGATTTGTTTACTAGGTAATACAAAGATAAATATATAGGGGTGTGTGTGTATGTGTGTGTATGCGCAGAGAGAGAGAGAGAACATGCTGTGTATCACCTATTAAGTAGCTCCTGGTATTCAGTTATGCTCTTTGTTGGGACCCTTTAAACCTAGTGACTTCATTGTTGTATGATCAAGACAGTGCTCGATTTGAAGTTAGATATACATGGGTTCAAATCCTGGGTCCAACATTTACTAGCTGTGGAACCATGACCAAGTCACTTAACCACATTGGGTCTGTTTCTTCATACATAAAAACTGGGGAAAATAACAGTTCTTATTGCCAAGGTTGCTGTGAAGATGGAGAAATAATGCATGCAAGGCACTTTGCAAATGTGAAAACACTATATAAACACATTTTTGTTATTATTAATTATCATCACGATTCTTTATTTTGGAAGGTTAAGTAGTGACTCCTAGTGATCATTTAAAAAACAAAACAAATTCTAGTGAGTTGGTTTTGGTTTTTGTTTTTTCACTTTCTTTAGTGAGTCTAGAGGGTCCGGAGTCAGGATGAGAATACTGAATAGCTGGGGGAAATCTCTAAAACTTAAGAACAAACAGGGCAAAATGAGATGCGAAGCGGTAAAGAGAATTTATCTATTTAATAATTGCCTGCTGGACTCTTAAAAAATGTTCCTGATGGTTTTGTGGCTTTTTAAAAGTTATTTCATTTGTTTTCAGTGTTGTACAATCACTTCCATATATCTTAGATTTTTTTCCCTTCCCTCTCCACTCCCTCCCTGAGACAGCATTCAGTCTTATATAGGTTCTACACATACATTTCTATTAAATACATTTTCACCTTAGTCATGTTGCAAAGAAGAATTAAAATGAATGGGAGAAATCTTAAAACAAAGCAAAACATAATACAAAAGAAAATGGTCTGCTTCCTTCTGCGATCGAATTCTCTAGTTCTTTCTCTGGATATGGAAAGCATTTTGCCTTGGGTTTTGTGGCTTTTTAAAACGATAAAATTGGTTTTGAATTATTTTTAAATTGAATCTTAATGATTGAATGTCAAGGGAAAATATATTAGATTGACAAGATTTGGGAGAGGTTTAAAGGTTCTATGGTTCTTACTTGAGTTTTAAATACATTTCTTTCATTTGGGTGGGGATATGAGAACAGGATATAGCCTGCTTGAAAATTGAACTGACATTCTTCCATATAGGGGTCATAGCCTCAACCTTCAGTGATGCCTCCCCAAAATAGTCTTCTTCTGGAAAGAGTATTGCCTCAGTAGCTCTAAAACTCAATAATGCAAGATACCTTCCAGTGCTAGTTATAAGTCCCTGGGAGGGTGGAGTTGGGGAGGAAAGAGTGCAATATCATTACTGTATTACAGAGCTCACTCTCCAAGACATAAAATGCTAACGATTTGAACTTAGAACTTAAAGCAGTTTATGGGACTACAGAATAGGCATTCTACATTCCACCTTGGTTCTGCATTGTCCAAGCAAATCGGTATCTTCTAGCAAAATGAACTAGACTTGGGCCCCTGCACTTGTGATTGGTCATCTAAGAATGGTTGCTAAGAATCTTTACTTGTCACCAGTCACATCCAACCAAAAGGACTCAAGAACATCAGAATTCTTGAAATCACAAGGCCATTTCCAGTCCACTTCAGGAGAGATACTAATTCATCTAAGAAGAGGAAGGAACAAATAGAAAAGTGGCTTCCAAAACCCAGGCTCAGCTTTCCCTAGGCAGAACAAAGACTTCATTTTCCATGTACTCAAGCTGGTTAGGATAGAGTATCAGGCAGCCCACCTCTTTCCCACCCCTCAGGACAAGATACTCAGCTTCCAAAGGGAAGAGAGCTAAGGATCCATTATTTCTTTATATCAGGTGATCCTGTAATTGTACTCTTCCTGCTCTGCTGCCAATAAGGGGATTGTCTTGTCACCTCAATGTACTAAGCCCCCTCAGTGCTGTCATTGAATCAGTCACAGAGTTCAGAAATGCCGATGCACCTAAGTGCAAAGTCACACATGTGCTTATATTGAAGCAGAAATGGCAACTTTGTACATGACTTATTAAACCCCTATTATACTAGCAAAGTATACGTGGAGACCCATTCACCATGTGGGGTGCATGTGTGGGGGGTGTCTGGATCAGTATTTTTGGTTGGGTTTGGGGAAAATAAATCTGATCTGTCCCTGGGAGAACAGAACTCCTCTAAGTCTGTTTGTCTTTGTGTGTTTTGGGGATTGGAAGAAAGTCCTGACATGAGCCATTGAGCAGGATTGTGTGCCTCCCAGTAAGAGCTGAGCTCAGCTTATTCTGAAGATTTGTCTGAGAATGGGTTCTGTGGGAGAAGTCAGAGCCCTTCTTCCCCATCCAGTAACTAAAAGAAATGCAGTGAGCATCCAAAGCTGGAAGACTCTCTCCTCTTGCCCCTCATTTGTCTGAGTCATACTTCGAATCTCATATAGAACAGTCATCCTGGGAGACTAAGGGTGAAATTTCATGGCCTATAGATTTACATGAAATGTTAGAAGTTAATGCTGAAAAAAAAATCAGGTTAGTTCATTTTTCCTTAATTAAGCTGTATTTTTTAATAGCTCTTGTGGCTCAGAAACACTTCTCAGGAACTGAAGCTCAAGGCACGTGGGACACGTGGCCCCCACTAGCAAGTTACCCTTGGGCCCTTCTGGGCTGTTCTCTGTTACTTTGGGCAAGTTCATTGTATGCCTTTAGCGTTTTGTGATCCCACTATATTACTCTGGTCAAAAAGATGATTCCTCTCTCTCTCTCTCTCTCTCTCTCTCTCTCTCTCTCTCTCTCTCTCTCTCTCTCTCTCTCTCCCTCTCCCTCTCCCTCTCCCTCTCCCTCTCCCTCTCCCTCTCCCTCTCCCTCTCCCCCTATCTCTCCTCTCTCCTTCTCTCTCCCTCTCTCCCTCTCTCTCTGTCTTTCACTTGCTGTATCTTTCCACCTTTCTTTCCTTCATTTAACAGTATTAGCTTCATATGCTGTTACCTACTCAGTTATAAAATCTAAGTTTAAATTGCATTCAACAGACCAAGAGGGCAAGGGATTCTTCTTATTTTAGAAACAAATGAATCTATCAAAAAATACAATTTGCAGACAGACCTCACCACTACAGGACACCAAAGTCCTGTAAAATCCAGCTCATTCCTTCTCATTGATGAAGAGGTCAATCTGTCTTAGCACAAGGTCTGGGTTAGAAAACATATTAAAAGGAAATCAGTTTTATCATGAAGGACCACATTTATAGTGTCCTGGGCATTGCTGTATTTTAAGGGGCCATTGAATAACTGGACAGAGCCTGGTAGATGGTGACTGAGATAGTGACGGTTCTGTAAATCTTGTCAGTATGAAGGAGCGTTGATCTGGTCATCTGAGCTTTGTATTTCTCCTGGAAAATGATTCTGGTCTTTCCACACACAGTGAAGAACAATAATAATTGATAATAGATATAATATAGTTGCACTAATATATTGATTCTTATTTTAATGTTATTAATTTGATTATATTGGAATATACTACTTATAATTTAATTCTATAATTGCTTATTTGTTAATATAATTTATTATTATTACTCCAAAGGATTTGTGACCTCAGCGATGTGTACATTTCCTACAATGACAGACATCACAGTCTATCCATGCTTGTTCATTTTATGTGACTCTTGTCAATATTCTCTCAGAAGGTACCATAAAAGTCCCCCTGATATCTTGGGGCTTATTTTAATTCCTCCTGTTACAGGGATATCACTAAAGCACTTAGACTGAATAACTCCTATCCCTCCATCTCATCATATGACTAGCCCATCTTTTTTTGGTTATGTATTTTCCTTATGACATCTTTTAGTCTGTTTCCTTTTTGAAATTCTATTTTGTTTTGTTTTGTATGTTCTGGTCTGCTCACACCCACCATGTACCTCTCACTTAGCATCTGAGTGGTATTAATTTTTAATTCTTCAGATACAACATATCTCGAAGTCATACGTTAATATTGGGAGAATATTGGTATTTAAAAATTTATTTGTGGGAGAATTTTGGGATATAGTACTTTGTAATTCCTCAAAGGCAATCCAACCTTCTCTCTCTCTCTCTCTCTCTCTCTCTCTCTCTCTCTCTCTCTCTCTCTCTCTCTCTCTCTCTCTCTCTCTGTCTCTCTCCTCAATTTTGGGCCCACAATAATTATCTATCTCTCCATCTTTCTTTCCTTCATTTAACAGTAGGTTAATTATATATATATATGTATATATATATATACAACAGTAGGTTATAATTTTATTAATATTATTCTATTGTACAGAGTACAATAAGTACAGAGATTCCTTTGGGGATGATAATGTATTAGAACCTTGTTTCCACACTATTTGCCATACAGCAAATATGCCATACAGCAAACCTCTGTGGAGGTTCTTCTTGGATTCTATCCAAGTGATTTACTTACAAAAATACGGAAAAGAGCTCAATTTACCTAATGGAGATCTTGCGACTGGGACTCATGGACCAGGATTATAGATAGGTGATAGTATATATCATAGATAATATGATATGGATAACTAATCCTGGATTAATAGAGTTTATTATCCTTTTTAAACATACCTCTTTCAGAAAAATGATTTGTCATCATGTTCAACAAATTTTTAAAGAATTTTAGTGTACTAAGGTTCAAAAGCCATGTCATTATTTTCATCTCTAAATACATACATATATATGTGTGTGTGTATATAATCTATCTCTTCAATCTGTCACTTGAATATTAAACAGTATTGTGAAAATAGCACTGGACCAGAAATGGGAAAATGTCAGCTCTATCTTGGCAGCTATGTGGCACAGTCAGTGGATCAAGAACTGGCCCTGCAGTTAGGAAGACCTGAGTTCAATTCCAGCTTCAAACACTTACTAGCAGCATGATCTTGGGCAAGTTGCTCTGTCTGCCTCAATTTCCTCAACTATGCAATGGAGATAATAATAGCAACCACCTCTCAAGGACCTTACGAGGATCAAATGATCACATATTTGTAAAGCATTTGGCACAGTGTCTAGCAGATAGATAATTGCTCTTGCTAAGTTGTTTTAGTCACGTCCAACTCTGTGATCCCATTTGGGGTTGTCTTGGCAAAGATACTGGAGTGATTTGCCATTTCCTTCTCCAGCTCATTTTACAGATAAGGAAAATAAGGCAAAGAGGGTTAAGTGACTTTCCCAGGGTCACACAGCCAGTAAGTATCTGAGACTGTATTTGAACTCAAGTCCTCCTGATTTCAGGGCCGGCATTAAAATGCCTGTTCCATTCCCCTTCTATAGTTGGACCCTAAAAGTCCAGGTAGTCAGGCAGCATCAGCAAAGCCTGGTAGGAGGGAGTCTGTCACAAAAACTGAGCTTCTGGAGCATGACCCTAAGTCTCTGGGAATCCTTCAGGGAATAAAGCCAGAAACCAGTCCTGAAGGAATGAGGTTACTACACAAGGAACCAAAGAATGAAAGGATAAGACCCGAGAGTGGTTATGAAACAGAGACAGAAAGTGGGTGTGTGACCAGCAGCAAAGCTGATTGGATACTCAGCCGCTGAGTCACATATTTGCATCTCTTTACAAAGCTGGTTTTGGTCCCAGGGCTTGGACTCCTTTTGCCAGTTGGAATTAAGAAGCCTGAGCTATAATGCCTAGAAGAGGAAGGAGAAGTAGAGTTAAGGGAGTCAGGCTGTTCATTACCGTAAGATTGGTCTCACCCATTTCATGGCTGAATTGCAAGAGTTAAAGTAACATGAGTATATGAAAGGACTATATCAACTTAAGGCAGAAGAACCTAAACTAAAACCATTCCAGTACAGAGAACCTCAGCTTCTAGGCATTGGTAAATCAAGTCATCTGTCTTGACTATGGGTGCAGAGCTGCAAGATACATTCTGTAGGTCATTTTTGCAAGGTCTCATTTATTTGCCCCAGGCATAAAACAGAATCTGGGTTTGTCTTTACTCGTTGAGTTACTAGCACAAGCAGATTGCACAATATTGCTTTCCATCTACAATGATGCTTTATCTTGGGCTTTTTCAGGTCCCTGATCTGTTCAGTATAACAATCAGATAGCACGTTAGCATCACTGTTTTCTCAGCCTGTTCAGCTATGTGAGGAAATGTTCCTTCCCCTGCCTCTATCATTACCCCAAATGTGGCATTATCAGGCACCTGCTGCCTGAGAAAGGAATACTTCTGAAAGAGGGGCTAGCTTTGACAAAAAGAGGGGCCATTTCTTCAGCTCAGGTACCACCTACTTCATGAAGTTAATCCCAATCTCCTTCCCCAACTGCTCATGCCCTCCCAACCAACCTACCAACTGTTTAACTACTTTGTAGATATTTGTATGTATTTGCTTTATATTTATCCTGTATACATTTCTTTATGTACCTGTCTCCTATTGGAATATAATCTCCTATTAGAATATAACCCTCCTTGAGGGTAGGAATTATTCCCTTCTTTGTATTTATATCCCCAGCGCTTAAAAATTATTTATTGATTGATCACTTGAATGGAATAAATAATAGAATTTATCACAAGGTTTTGGGGTGAGGCGTAGGGGAAGCCAGGAAGATCACAATGAATAGCCTTGGTTTTTTCAGTAAGGGAAACTGCTATTTGTAAAGAACTGGCGATCAACCAGACAGATGTTGTTCTTTTTCAAATAATCAACCAATCAATCAAGGCATTATTAGCACATCATGTAGCTGGCACTCTGTGGGCCCCTGTGGAAGATCCTGAGCTGAAGGAGCAACACAAGACCTCTGTTACAAAGACCTCAGCTGAGAGATGGGGTGGGGTCATAGTGAAGCCTTGAGGAGAGAGTTTGAGACTATGCCTGTGAGTGTGTGCTAGGAGAGTCATTCGGAAATAATCAAAGGGTTATCATGCACCAGGGAGTGACCCCTTAAGATCAGTCAACATGACATTGGAGTGAATTCAGTAGGCAAGCAGTTTGGGAGACGGGAGGAGAGAAGATGAGATCACTACAAGGTTTGCACAAAAGATGATATCTGAACTGAAGAAGGGGCTATTTTGTGACTTCTTGCAGGAACATTCAGCAGCATGAGGGGAGAAGTAAAGAAGGAAGATAATGGGGGTTTTTTAATGCAATTGACTTAAAGGTTGGTGACAGGATAATTTGGGGCAGTATAAAATAGTTTTGGAAGTTGCTGTTCAGTTGTTTCAGTCATGTCTTACTCTTTGTGACTCCATTTAGAGTTTTCTTGGCAAAGAGACTGGAGTGGTTTATCATTTCCTCCTCCATTTTACACAGATGAAGAAACTGAGGCAAAGAGGGTTAAGTGACTTGCCCAACATCACACAGATAGCAAGTGTCAGAGGCTGGATTTGAACTCAGATCTTCCTAACTCCAGGGCCAGGTCTCTAAAATATTTAAAAGAAAAGCAGTAGAGGGTAATAGAGTTCTGAGTCAAACATCAGAGAACATAGGTTGTCTTTCCTACTCTGTCACTGACTTTGAGCAAATCTCTTTGTTTTTCTGGGTGTCAGTTTCCTCATCTATAAAATGAAGGTGTGGGACAAGATCATCTCTCAAAGTCTCTTCTAGTTCTCATTCTGTGATCATGTCAAGGATCATACAAAGAAAAGAGATCCAAATTCCAGGTTGTTGTGTGAGGTATAACTACAAAATAGAGAAGGGTTTTATTTATGGCTTTGCTCTATACTGGAAATTTGTTGTCCCATCTTTTGTCTCTGCATATTGTAAACATACCTATCATCTCACACAGAGATGAAAATTAGCTTATATTGAATTTTAGATAATCTAATTCACTTTTGCAAGTTGCAGGGAAAATGCAAATAAACTTGCCAGATGCTACTCTTTTTCAATTAATCAACCAATCAATCAGCACATTATGAGCACTTATTATATACCTTCTGCTTCATTGGCTGCTACGCAAGATGTCAGAGCAGTACATCACTATTTTTGTAAAAAACAATAAATCATATTTCTGTGGTTCCTTAGGGTTAAAAAGCCAGTTTCTTTATACCACAACAAGCATGTTCAGTAGATGACAGTCCAATTCTTACTTAACAGAGAAGGAAACAGACTCAGAAAGGTTAAATGTTTTTCTAACAGCTGCACAGCTGTTAAATGCCAGAGTCTGATTAAAGCAAAACCCCTGTCTACAAAGAGTTGAAACTTTAAACTAAGCTCTGAACCTTTTCATGGACTACAGTATAACTCCATATGAGTCAATAGTATGATGTGGCAATCAGCAGAAGAAAGATAGAGCAGTTAGATGGCTGAGTGGATGGAGTACTGAATCTGAACTCAAGAAGACTCATCTTCCTAAGTTCAAATCCAGCCTCAGACTATGCGACAGTGGACAAGTCACTGAACTCAGTTTCCTCATCTATAAAAGAAGTTGGAGAAGGAAATGACAAACTACACTAGTATGTCTGCCAAGAAAGCCCCAAATGAGGTCATGAAGCATCTGACTCAACTGGAAACAAGTAAACAACAATGCTGTCCCAGAGAGTTATGATATCCAGGACCAATGAGATGGCACACTACTGCCATACTCTGCATTTGTCATATAGTACCTCTATCGTATTATGCTGTATTCAGTTCTGTATTCAACGTTTTTTAGGAAAAAAATAGTAGGGCAGCCATGTAGGGAAGGCCTCACGATCAAGTCACAGAAGTTAAGGAACTGAACTTGTATAACTTGGAGAAGAAAAACTTCGGGGGAACATTAATGCTATCTGTAAGCATTTGAAGGCCTGCATTTTCATTGATTCACACTAGAACACAAAATTAGAATTATGGGTAAATGTTACAAGGAAGCAAATTGAAACTTGATATCCAGAAAGACTTCTTAATAATTCAAACTGCCCAAAAGAGGAATGAGCCAGCTTAAGACTTATTAGATGTCCCATCACTAGAAGTCATCAGGTAGAGACACAATGACTACTTGGCAGGTGTGCGGTAGAGGTCATTCTTGTTCTGCTATAGGTTGCCTAGATGCCCTCCCAACTGTGAGATACTGTGATTGGATAAGGGGAACAAGCTATTCCTCCCAATTTTAGCATAATACTCTGGGCCCCATTCTCTTGGCCCTTTCAACTAGCAGAATAAATGATGTTGAGCAAAAGGCTAATGGCCAGTAATGACTTAGACAAGTGTTTTATTACTCATCTCCAGTAATATAGACTAAGATAATCTGGTCTTTGTGGGTAATGTTGGAATTCCAACAAAATTGCATTAGTGAGTTTGAAAAAGATGTTTTTGAACAGAGGTATGGCAGGTACCTTTCAAAACCCCCTATATCATCAAGGCTATTCATGAGAGTGAATACAGTGTTATAGACCACAAAAGTAATCACATGGGTTGAGGGAGTGAAGGAATGTCCTAAGGAATTTTTAGAAAAAAGCATAGCAACAGAGAATATGTTTCATTCCTGTTTGCTCCTTCACCTCCAAACTCACTAGGGTCTGCCATCTTGAAGAATAGGAAACACACCCCCCCAAAATCTCATGACCTCAAAGCCCAGTAATTACTATTGTAGAGCAATTCAATATCCTATATGTGTAAAATATTATAAGTAGTTTTCATGGGCTATTAAGGCTCAATAGAATAAAAATGTCCCAGGTTATGAAATCAGCAGTCTTAGCCTTGTTTGAGTGGAGGGAGAAAGATCACAGGACAGAGTCATAGTTCTACATTGGGAGAGACTTCAGAGGCCATCTTTCTTGTCTACACGATGTTTCCTTCATGTATTTTCTTATATTCTTGATTTTTTAATAAGTCTTATCTTCCTGGTGAGGCGATAATTTGTCTAGGATGGACAATATATCTGTTAAACATCTTTTGAATTCCCTACCGTAGAGAGCTTAGCATAAAACAGAATGAAAAGAAGACTAACCATAAATGTTTTTAGAATACTCTTGCAAGTCACTTGAAGCTTTCCTCCAGTAGTGGCAGCTTCCTCCTCCCGGTCTCCTTTCCCATCCTCCCACTCCCAGCAAAGAATTGAACTGATTCTGCTCAAAACGAAGTGTGAGAAAATAAAACATAAAACAAAAAAAAAAGGTTTCCATCAAGATTCTGAACTGACTAAAGTAGCCAAATGAAAGAGGATATCAGAGGACACCTAGCAACTCAGCATGGAATAGATTTCCCTTTGCCATATCTGGATGATCAATTGGCATGATGAATTGCTGATGCGAATGTTTCTGGCTTGATGTCCAGTGGAAGGAAGATGTAAACGAATAGGGTCACCTATGGTCAGGAGCAATTATTGCATTGTATGTTATCAATTTTTTAAAAGATCTGGTTATCAAAATAAAATTAGCAATGAGGGCTCTTCATTTCAGTCTTCAGGGCATTCATTTGTTTTCCTTGGTTTTGGTTTGGCATGATGGAGACCTTGGCATTACCCTTCTTTGGGATTTTTTCCTCCAGGCTTGTTGAATATGCTTTGTTTCTGGGCACTGAGCCCAGATTCGTATAATTTGTATTTACTGTATATGCAGCAACTGACTCTGAGAATGTTTTCTAAGGGTAACTTTATGAATGAGTGATGTTTACTGGCACACTCATTGTTAATAAATTTTAAGTGATTCTAATGTTTCTTAAATGCTGATGGAGATCCTCATTTCTTCACCACTTTGGCTGTTGAGGCTTATGAAGTAAGCTGTGACCGCTATTGCTAAGTTTTCACTTTACATAATCATCAACAAAATTACAACAGGGGAGGAGGTGTTTATTTGGTGCAAATAGTTGATTCCCTGTGGGAAATACAAAGCTGGAAGACAGCAGGATACTTGCTCTGGAGGGACTTGGAACCTGTCTACTTGTTCATTATTTAGCCCAGAGAGCTCCAAAAAGTTGATCATGATTGAACTATTAATTGGAACAGTTCATCTGGTCTTCCATAGGCTGATAGCTATCATTCCATTCCCTTCCTCCCCAAAGCTTGCTGCAACTTCAAGTCAAGGAAGGAAAAATCTGAAGGCTCTACATCTTGAACAATTGCTCCCTAATTAGAATATTTGCAAGGGAGTTGAGGGGTGGGGTAGCAAGACAGCTCTCTCTCCACTACCAAGAGAATGATCCCATAAGACCTCAGCTGAGGCTCAGTTCCTCCAAATAGTTCCTCCAAAAAGGGCAATCTTTGTGAAAATGTATAGAAGGCAGAGTACGTCCATTCCCCATCAGTAGACAGCCACTGAAATCCATCAAACAGTCTCAGTTACCTAGGAGATAACATATTAACAGCAATTTGCAAAGCTTTTATCATTGATGTTCAGAATACCGTAGTTAGCTAGTGGTGATGATTAGGAGATGAATAATGGCTCAGTGGAATGGATTGTCCTGAGGAAAGAGTAGAGATTTGCTTTGTAATACAAGCAAGAAAACAGAATGAATACAGAGTCTAGTCAGGGTTCATAGGTTAACCAGGGAGTCCAGCAAGAGTCAGGACTCTAGTTCATAGTAGTGGTACAAAGACAGGCAGCCAGCAGACCCGGGGAAACAAATGAAGGGGAGCAGTACGTACAAACAATATGATAGATTGTGTCATGTAATTTCTCTGTCTTGGATATTTTTTCTATTCATTCTAGTAGTGTCCCTTCTTTGTTCTATTACGTCAATTTTACTGTAGTCATAAACAAATTCTTATAGGATTGAAATTTCATGCATTTAGATCTAGAAGGGACTTTAGAAAGCCCAACCCTTTTCATTTTACAGATGAAGAAATTGAGACTCCAAGAGGTCAAGTGACTTTCCTCAGAACCACAGAGCTAGAAAATATCCCTACTTAAAAATAAGGATCCCATGTGATCTTGACCTACAGCACCTAGAACAGTTAATGACTGTAGTTAGTTACTCAAAAAACATTTGTTGGCTTGGTTCAATTGAATTTACTATGATGCTCTTGCAAATTCAGTATTGGTTCATTCCTAATAGGGAGGTGGGCAGGCTAAGTGACTTTGGGGTATATCTTTTTTAAAAACCCTGAAGTTCAGATCCATAGGAATTAATTTCCTGAGACCTAATCAGAACCGCTATGTATGAATTCTTCACAACTGAAAGAAGAAATTTGAATCCATATTTAATTCAACAAAAACATATTTGTTTAATACCTACTACATACCAGACACTGTTCAGTATGAGGGATACAGAGATAAAATTGAAGTATTTCTTTTTTATCTTCTGGGGGTGGGTGTGCAATGGGGGAATTCTAATAGTCAGTCAACAAGCATTTATTAAGCACTTATTAAGTGCCAACCCTTTTGCTAAGTGTTGAGAATACAAAGAAAAAAGAAAAACAGCCTGTGCCTTTGACGACCTTACATTCTTTTTTTTAAAGTTTATTTGTTTTTAGTTTTCAATATTTACTTCCATAAATTTTAAATTTTCTCTCTTTCCCTCACCTCCCTCCTCCCTAAGATGGCATGCAATCTGATATAGGAAGACTTTACATTCTAACAAAGGTAACACATGAAAGGAAGCTGAAACTTGATGGGAGGTGTAGATCTATGGGAGTGTAGTGGGGAAAGAATTCTGGGACCCAGAGAGGAATGAAAGAGAGAACTTGACTGACCTTCTTTAAAATGGAGATTCTGAGGGAAAACAACCAATTAGAGAAAGGGACTTTATAGACACAGTGGGGTTCCAGAGAAAGAAAGCAGTAAAGATAGAGAGATCTTCCAAAATAAGGAGCCTTCTGGGACATGTTGGAGAATGTAGCACAGAGAGTCAAGATGGGGGCCCAGCAGAAAGAAATGAAGGAGTGAACCTAGTGGTTAATATCTGCTAGTTAGAGCATCTACAGTCCTACTTCTGCAGCATTGTACAGATTTTGCAGAAACAAGTACTTCATTTATCTCTTTAATTTCCTTCAGGTCAGTGGACACCAAGCCTTATTGTTCTAATTTTTCAGATGAAGAAATAGAAGCCCCGAGACAGCCTTTCCCCCTCAGACTCATTATTATTTTCCTTAATATTATAAAGAATTTGATAGATGTTGTTCACAAAATGGAATTAGCTGCAGAATTTCTAGTGAGAGAATTCAGAACACCAAGTGCCTATGGTTTTTTTTTTAGTCTTGTATTTTAAAATCTAGAGAACTGTGGATGCCTGATGGTTGTGACCTCATTGATGACAGTCCTCAGGATGCCAGTACGGACTGCCACTTATTCCATCCTTTTCCTATGGGATTCTTCTTCAAGCCCTGAGATAAGTTTATTGAGATAAGTATTTCTGAGGAAAGATCTTTCTGCATTTCCGTGGTACCAGCCCTATCATACTCCAGAATGCAGTCCTCTCACTGAATAAACATAAAATGAAAGCCTCATTTCTTTTCCAAAAGGTATTTCCTTGATGATTCTTTTAGACTACTTTTCTCATACAGTTCATTGTTGATCTTAGGAAAAGTCATGTCATAGGACAACTCTTAATGTCACCTTTGAATTAGGGTGAGAACTAAGTAACCCTAAGTCAGAGAGGCATAACAAAAAAAATCACGGTGGAGATAATAACTGTTTCCATACCCTCATCTGTTGCAGGGGCTGAAGCAGCACAGAAATTTTAAAAAATGTTTTGAAAAAAATCTCCAAACCAGGTTATACCTGGTATACCATGATACTCCAGGCAATGGTGAGCATAGGGGAGTGCGTATGTTGGAAAATATAGTTTAAGATTGAAAAATTAAAGAGGTCAAACCCTGTGGGCTATTAGGAAGGTTTATTATACCTATATATCCTAAATTCTTTCAAGATGAAAAATAGAACATACTATACATGAAAAACAAAAAGGAGTATCACAAAAATAAAGCTGAGTGAATGTTGAAGAATGGAAACTCCTGGTATTGGAGATTATGGAAAAAGAATTGAAAAAAATTGAATTATATCTTTCTTTAGCTAAGAAATACTTTCAGGAGATTCACAGATGTCCAAAAATTTTGGAATGTTCTTTACATTGGGAGTTTTAAAAAATCTAATAATAACTCTATTTGTAGAAAAATTTATCTTGAAACTAAGGAATATATAACTCAATTGAAATCTGAAGTTATCAATCTATGTTGTTTAGATGGAAAAGATAAAATGCACATTTCAGCTATTTTGTCAGCTTCACAACTTCTAGGAGCTATAATTTGACTGACACTGGTGCCCTTTCCACAGATTAAAACCACAGCCTCTCTATAATCATAATAGATACCATGAGTGGATTGTTCAGTCACAAAAGTTAATCATCCGCTAGTCAACCTTCTGGTGATCAGACTCTCAGAATTTAGCAGGTGAAATTGTAATAAACACACAATTACATTCTAGACCTGCTTCAGTCTCCTCAAATCCCATGATCCCCTCCTCAGCCACACAAAGGGAGGTCCTAGAGAAGTCACTCACATCTTCGGGTGTTCCATTTCCATAATCAATTATCTCTGACATTCTTCCATCTGATCATAACCTCTTAGTAGTCCATTTCTTCTGTGCCTTACCCCTCCCAAACTTGCCCTTTGAGCTCACTGTGACATCTAACCCTTTCATTCTCCAGTATTTTCCCAGGTCACTGTCCATAGGGTCTGCTCAAACTTCACTCTCTCTTCCCAATCCCAATCCCTACCTATAGCTTTCTAGTTCAACGCCATACTGACTTTTACTCTTAGATCCTTCCCCCCAGCTCATCTTATTGCCTCTCATGTCTTGCCTACTACTTGTACATCATTCACACTCTTTGCCTCTGGTACTCCTTCAATCTATTTCACTGAGATGAATGGGATTAAGTAATGAAAATTCATAGTATCTAAATTCAACTGGGATATCATCATATGAAGGCAGTTCATTTATTTCTCCCTAATTGATTATCCATCTCAGTGATCTCCAAACTTTTCATATGCCCATTTTGGTAAAAATGTTAGTGTATGAATCCTCAATGTATATGTTTAGTTACATATTACATTTGTACTGTTGTCATAATTATGTTTGATTTATAGATGCCAACAGTTTACCCAGTAATTCAGAGTGCTTTTCCTCTTCCCCACCAATCTCCAGTGCCTATGTTGAATGTTCTGTTACTACGGGATGCTAACACTTTCATCCCCATAGCTCCAAGGGATGGGGTAACCCAGAGTCTTGCAATACTTCAACTCAGCATCCCACAATGCCTTTTCCAAAAGTCATTGATTGGGAACCATATGCTCTATAATTTCTTTCCAAAGTCCCCCAAGTCTTACCATCTTCTTGACCTTTTTACCCTCTAGACTCCCAGGCATTTCCATGTTCCTTGAAGCTCTTGTGGGCTCATCTACCATCTCTATGCAGATGTCACCAAGATCTATCTTACCAGCTTTAGTTTCACTCTTGAGATACAGTCCCACATCAACAACAGTAGATTAGATATATCAAGCTAGTGATCACAAAGCCATATCAAACTTAACATGTTCAAAATGGGAATTGTTCCCAGACCATCCTTCCTCTGAATTTCTCTGTGTCTGTATTAAACACTGCAATTCTTCTAACCTCTCAGGTTAATAATTTCATTGTTATTCTCAATTCCGAATATATTCTCATCTCACAGATACGATCAGTGGCCAAATTTTGCCATTTTTACCTTCATAGCATCTCTGCATATTTTCCCAACTGATAACTTACACAGGTGCTACCCTAGTTCAGTCTCTCATCACCTTTCCCTGTGGTCTTTTTCAACAGCCTCCTAATTTGCCTCCCTACCTCGTCTCTCCCTGTCCAATTCATCCTAAAGTGATTTTGCCTGTGTAAACCAAACCACTTCCCTATGCAATAAATTCAGTAGCTCCCCATTGCCTCTTGAATAAAGCATAGTCTTCTATTTGTCTTTTAAAGTCCTTTATAACCTGTTCCCAGTCTACCTTTCTGACCTCATTATACATCACCCTTTTTCCCTTATTCTACAACCCAGTCATAGTGGATTTCCCTATGTTTCTGACATACTGTATTCCATCTCTCATCTCCATATCTTTATTGGATATTGGCCATACCCCATATCCAGAATGAACTTTTCCTCAGCTCTCTCTCTTTCCTTACTTCTTTCAAGACTAAGCTCATGTATTACTTTCTACATAGAGTATTTACTTGACACTCTCCATGCCTATTTATGAGTCAAGGTGACATTGGATTCCCCATCAATGAAACTCAAATTCTAGGTCACACAAAGGTGGAAAGGTGAACCAAAATGTATTAAGCAGCTATGTGATAGTCACTGTCCTCTCCCCAGACATACAGAAATGAAAATGAAACAGGTCCTGTTTGCCCTCAGGTAGCTTGCTCTCAAGGTAGACAACATATACACACTTATGAATGTATGTGTATATGTGTGTGTATTTGCAATATATGCACACATATAATTGTGTGGGTTCATGTAATATACACACATATGTATTCCATATATAGTACAATTCTGTATTCTCTCTATATTATATTCCATATGTATTCTAGAATTTGAGATACATTGAATGGGAATTCCAATGTCTGAGGCCAGATTTGAACTCAGGAAGATGTCTTCCTGACTCCAAGCCTGGCAGTCTATCCATTCAGCCACTGTCTCATTTAATATATGGCAGAAGTGAGATTTGCATGAAACTCTTCTTCATATCCAAGACTAGACCTCTATTAACTAATAATATCTGACATCATATTATACCTTTTTATAAAGAACATTAAATATCATTAGGAAAAGCATATCATTGAGCCTTTTAAAATATGTTTATAACAGCAATTTGACATAGCAACCTTTACAGATTCGATGATGACCAGAATAACACTCCTTGTCCAGGAGGACATAATAACCAACTTCCAATAATTTTAGGTTAAAAAGTAGGAAGATTAATTATTTGTAAAGAGGAGCATTGTTTTGATAAGGAAACATCACTTATAATCTTATGCCCTCATATTAAAAAATAACTGAATAAATAATTTTGTTGGGCTCACATTACCAGAAAATTAATTTAAAAGCAGTTTGTTCAGCTTCCTGCTTTTAATCAAACTATTAGTTATTTCTAAAGGAAAATTTGAAATTACATAATTGGTTATAGAAAATACTAAAACTAAAGAAACTAAATGCCTATTTTCCTTAGCCTGAAAGAAGGAAGATTTATATGTAATATATATATATATATACACACACACATATATGCATACATGTGTGTATGTATATGCGCATATAAACATGCATGTGTGTATATATACACATATATACATATAGTATATATGAGATATATGTGCATATATGCACATTTCCTTAGCCTGAAAGAAGATAGAAATATATATGCATATATGATATATATATATACATGTATCTTAAATTTAGATCACATTTGATTCTGAGTTTACTTAATAAATAAAAAACCTCAGGTTAGAGTTCTTTGTGGCAGTCTTACTGTTTTCACTATGGCAAATACTACTGGCATGATTTAGGTATAAACAGATGCTGGAAAAGAAGGGAGTACAACAATATTCTGCCTAATGTTCTCATTTGGTTACGTGAAAACAGGATTCATCTCTTCATTCTCCAGTCCAATTCAATGAACTTTTATTACATGCCTGCTCTTTCAGGGGGCATTATGTTAGACATGGAAGACCCGGAGACAAAAAATATCCCTGCCCTGAGATACCTTGAAAGATATAACGGGTCCACAGTTAAGTAAATACAAAAGATATTGGAAATAATAAAAATCATGAGGAATAATCAATAAGGAATAAGGGCTCAGGAATTCTCTGGCATAAGAGGTAGCTCCCAAACTATGACAGGAAGGAATAGAGGGAGGAATAAGAAAGGAAGGATTGAAGGATTTTCTCAATCCTTAGTTATTAAATTTATTAAATCCTATTAAACATCTATTATATGCCAGACATCATGCTAAATGCTTTATAAATATTATCTCATTTGTTCCTCACAATGGTTCTAGCAGGTAGGTGTTATTATCCCCATTTTACAATTGAGGAAACTGAGGCAAATTGTGGTTAAGTGATTTGCCCAGGATCACACAGCTAATGAGTCTGCTGAAGCCCTATTTGAACTCCCGTCCTCCTGACTTCATGCCTCAGGCTCTATCTACCATGACATCTACTTTCCCTTAAAAGAAAGAGAATCTACCAGTTTTGAGGAGTGTACCACACGTGGGACAGTGTATACATAGGTTAAGGGTATGAGAAAATATTTCATGTGCAGGGAACAGCTAGTAGATTAGGTTCACTGGAACAGAGATCATGAAAGGAAGGAGCACACAATAAGCCTGGAAAGGTCTTCTTTCATATTTCATTCAACCAAAGATGTATTAAATGCTCACTGTACTGCATGCAGTAGTTACTCTAGGCAATAGAGGGTTTAGCTAACACATGGCCTTTGCCCTTATCCGGTTTTTAGTCTAGTAGAAAGCCATTGTTTTGTTCCTTCATTTCTGTTGTGTCCAACTCTTCTTGACCCCATTTGGGGTTTTCTTGGTAGACATACTGGAGTGGTTTGCTGTTTCTTTCTCCAGTCCACTTTACAGATGAGGAAACTGAGGCAAATAGGGTTAAGTGACTTGGCTAGGGTCATATATTTAACTCCTTTAGCTATCTATTTCATATAAGATTGAAAACATAAAATATTATAGTCTTCTGCCATCATTTCTCCTCAGAATACAGCTGGTTCTAGTTAATCTGTGCAGAGGAAGGGCAGTAATGGCTCACTACAGAGAATACAAAAATCATTCCAGCACACATCCTGGATGACTTTTAATGAAAGAAATGGAGGCTCTCATTTTACCTTGACTATTGGCTCCTTGTGTGACCTTAAACAAATCGTTTAATCTCTCTGGGCTTCAGTTTCTGCATCTTTAAAATAAAGGGGATTAGGGGGGAGATGAACTGAATGATTTCAAAATATATTTCCCATTATAAAATTCTATGATTCAGAATATACAGTTTATCTGAATTAACAGAGAACTCATGAAATGATGAGGTGAGCAGATTGAGGGAGATTTAAAAGGATGCTGGTAGAAAGAAACTAACCTCCAGTTGCCCTTTTACCTGAATGACTCACAAATTATACAGTCTGTAAAATGATCAAGAATTGACTGTAATCCTACCTCCCAAAGCGAGGAGAGGGGGAAGAATACAAGAGTGGAAGGATAGAATGGGGTAAAATTCATTTCAATAGAAATGAGCATATTCAAATGGCAGAAGAATTATTTCTTCACATAGAAGCCTTCACTTCTCTGCATATAGATGATCCACTTGGAGGTTTATCCACAGCAGATTTTGATTTGATTTTAATTTAAAATTCAGGAAGCACCCAGAGTTAGCTTCCTTGGGGAGTAACTGAAGTACTGGGGAAGGCAAATGTGTTTTAATATTTGACAAATCTAAACACATTTGGCAAGGAAAATCTGCTGAAAAATATATGATTCATTCCAAAGCTCCAAATTCTGGATTTCTAATACCCCATTTCCAATTGGTTCCTTTAACGTCATCATAGTATTAAAGAATTAGAGTTGTAATGGACCTTATAATTCATGTCACCCAACAGAAGTTGGATGTACCCAGGAATGTGAGCTTGAACCAGCTCACAAGAGAAGATCCTTAAACTTGCATTGTGAGCATTTATACCTTAGAAATTAGAAAATGCTAAAAAAAAAAAAAAATCAGAGGTTTTCTGTTGTCAGTTGTCTGGACTTAAGAAAGTGATGGAGAAAATGTGAATAATGCAAATTAAATAATACATGTCTGTGATGTGTGCATTTTGTTTTGGAGAGCCAGTTGTTAAATGTTTACCAGCCCACTTAAGAAAGTGATGGAGAAAATGTGAATAAGGCAAATTAAATAATACATGTCTTTGATGTGTGCATTTTGTTTTGGAGAGCCACTTGTTAAATGTTTACCAGCCCACTACTGATACACCTAAGAATTAGCTTGGTGAATGGAGGGTGACCTGGTTATAAATGACAAAACTAAAAGCTTAAAAGTTGCTTGGCATTTGCTTTTTCAAGAACACATTTGAAAATTCCATCTGGTTTGAAGTTTTAAATGGACTCTAAGCAGACCATTGACCAATAGACACATAGGTTACTTAGCTGTCTGACTAGTTCATATTTGCAACTTAAAGAATCCTATTCAAAGCTGCTGTTGATAAATAATCTTGTCACTGGTTCAAAGTGGGATCAGGAGAGACTCAAAGGGCATTTGAAACTCTGGTGATTTTTCTCATATTTATTGATCCGCAGGAGACATTGTGTCTGAGAAAATGTTATTAGCCATTTTCATTCACTAGTCATCTGCAGACTTAGGTTCTAAGAAGAATAATAGTGTCCATAATTTAAAAGCACAGGATGGAAGTAGAGAGGGGCTGTAAATTATGGAGCAGGGAACTTCCTTCTCAGGCCAAATCATGGAAATCATTTTTCTTTTCTTCTGTTAGGCTGTTACTAAGTAAATCAGAACTAGGAAGAAGATAAGGGCCATAATTTTCACTTATATAAATGTTTTCCTGGAGAGAGCAGGGGAGGGGTGACTTGCCACTTATATGGACATCATCTATACTTGTTGAATCCATAATTCAGGAATCATTTTTGCCCCTGAATCCTGAAATTTCAATGGAATGGCATTTCTTGTATCTGTGAAAGAAAGCAATTGATGAAAAATGACTACTTGCTTGAACCACTATTTAAATTTGAAGGGTCGAAAAGAGGAGCACCCAAGATTAATGACAGACCAACTTACCTTCTATAATACCATGGTCTTTAAGATGAAATCTATTTTCCTTTATCAAAGGAAATATGGTGGAGATCTTCTGTCTCTACTTTGTCAGGTGCCTGCTTTGTCCCCTGATAGAATGGGATCTCCTTAAAGGCAAAAAAAATCATTTTTGTCATTGTATTCCTAGTACCTAAAACAGTGCCTGTCATATAACAGGTACTTAATAAATCCTTGGGACAACTAAGTGGTGAAATGGATAGAGTGCTAGGCCTGGACTCAGGAAGACTCATCTTCCTGAGTTCACATCTAGCCTCAGACACTTAATAGCTATGTAACCCTGAGTAAATCACTTAACCCTGTTTGCCTCAGTTTCCCCATCTGTAAAATGAGCTGGAAAACAACAAGGCAAACCACTCCAATGTCTTTGCCAAGAAAACCCCAAGTGGGATCACAGAGTCAAAAATGACTGAAAATGACTGAACGAAAACATCAATAAGTCTGTTAATTGTTTGCTGTATTTAATTTTTATTCCCTTATCCTATTGCTTAATTTTGGAGGTGCTATTACAATACTCTGTAATTTTCTTTGCCTCATTAAAGGGGCCATCCTCTGACTATTTCTTAAATAGGCCTGTTCCCTGAATGGGTGTTACCTCACCCTAAGTGAGTACCTGAATAGACCTTGACCTAAAGGGGCCAAGGTCTCCCATTGCATCCTGGGCCATCTCCAGTCATCCTGATGAATGGATCACTGGACTCTGGAGAAGCAAGGCTGCACAGCCCTCCCTCACTCAGAACAAAGTCAAGTGCAAGTCACGCCATCATTTCTCTGACGCTGTGATCTTCTTCAGCAACAAAGGATGAACACCACCACCACCACAGCAACAAAGAGTACCAACTTAGATTACCTTCTGAGTTATAGAAAACCTTTGAAGTTGAAAAAAACCAGAGTTAATTAATAGGGCTTGTTTTGTTTGCTTAGATTAGTGGATATCTTCTTGGGTTCATGATTTCCATAGCCAGTTTATTTGTGGAAACTATTGACTAGTGTATTTGGTCTTCCTGAAGTAAAATCTCAGCAACACCCACCTACAAAAGTCAAGTCATCAAGAATTTATTAAGCAACTATTGTGTTAAGTGCTAGAGATACAAAGTTATATACATATTATATATCTTAAATAGCTACTATTTCTGTAGGAAAGCTAACTGAATTAAAGAAGCAGCTAAATGCTTCATAGAACACTAAATCTGGACTGAACAAGAGCTGAGTTCAAATATGGCCTCAGATACTAACTAGCTGTGTGACTCTGAACAAGTCATTTAACCTCTGCTTGCCTGAGTTTGCTCCTTTATAAAATGATAGAATACCAAAAGCTTAGAAGGATAAAAATTACCAAAAATGTCTTGAACAGCAGAAGGAATGTAAAAATATCATACAGGATGTACAAGTTCAGAAAAGGGAGTCGGCCAGTCACACATGAAGAATGAGAGGTGAAACTTAAACTTCATTACATTGGTACACTAAAAATATTAAAAGAATTATAATAAAACCTCCAGTGAATAAATTCAATAATGTATATTATGTAAAATATATGTATATTATATGTATATATGTGTATGTATAATATATATTATTTGTATAATAATGTAATAAATTCAATAATGTATAGAGATTATATTTAATGACCTGGATAAAAATCCTACTCTCTCTCCCACAAGATAAGAATGCATTGTGTGGTTGCCATATGCATTAATGCAGAGACTGCTTGTGCTGATGAAAACAGATTTATCAATGTATCAAAATGAAATTCTGGCCCGAAGACCTGTCTGTCACTGCTGACAAAGGGTTCGTAGCAGACAATAATCTTCACCCACGTTTCTCTTGAAAAAATGTACACATTAAACTAAGGAGCCCCAAATTAAAGCTAAAAAATGGCAATTCTCTCATGACAGATGCAGATTTTTTTCCCTAAAAAAATAAAGAACGCAGATATGTGAAATGTGAAGCTGTACTCGCTCCTTGGAAATGCATTGCCCAGCAGTAGAATGAGACACCAAGAAAAAAGTGATGGAGTAAAGTAAAGTTGTCTTTGAAGTCAGCTACTCACCTACACTCCAGGGCGTATCTTGGCTCGGAAAAATCCTATGAAAAGCACTTGTCTAATCATGGGAGTGATACCAGTCTAACTTTTTGAGTTTCCTCTTGGAAACAGAGTTCTAGTCTAACAATATCACATCCTCCTTTCCCTAAACTAGTTCAGGATCTTGCCACTGGATCCCATGGAAGTGTTTACAAATTATCAAAGAAGCCATCCCCACTTCCCCTATACCTCAGATCACAGTAATATAGCAAGGTCATGCTTTCCCTTTTATTAAATAGAACCTTCTATAAAAAAAAAAAGAATGTGTAATTTTTTACCTTAATTCCTGGATTTTGCTCGAGGTGGTTACTTCAAAAGATCTATAACTCAGAGACATGGGGTGAGAGTAGAAAGGGGGAGGCACTAAGGGCTTTATTTTAGTATGCCAAATTTAGACCTTGTGGAGACCATAGAATTTGAGCTGGACCTTTAAAGATGAGTAAGATTTGAATAAAGAAAAAAATGTTAGGGTTTCCAAATATGAGGAACAACATGTGCAAAGATGTGGGTGCAGGAAAGTGTGAAAATAATGTGAAAAGTGTAAAGGACTATTTTGATTTTTTAAAATTTTAGTTGAATTATTTTATTTGTTTGCAATGTTTGACAATCATTTCCATATATCTTAGATTTTTTTTCCCCACTCCCTCCTCCTCATTCCCCCCTCCCTCCCCACTCCTTCCCTGAGATGGCATACAGTCTTATATAGGTCCTACACATACATTCCTATTAAATGCATGTTACATAGAAGAATTAAAATGAATTGGAGAAACCATAAAACAAAACGAAACATTAAAAAAATGATCTGTTTCTATCTGCGATCCAACTCCATAGTTCTCTCTCTGGATGTAGAAGGCATTTTGCCTCAAGTCCATTGGAAATTTTTTAAGTCCATGTATTGCAATGAAGTGCTAAGTCTATTGGAAAAATTACTCACACATTGTGGTTGTTGCTGTGTACAAAGTTATCCTGGTTCTGCTCCTTTCACTCAGCATCAGTTCATATTAGTCTTTCCAGGCTTCTCTGAAGTCTTCCTGTTCATTGTTTCTCATAGCACAATAGTATTCCATTACATTGATCTACCACAACTTGTTCAGTCATTCCCCAATTGATTGACATCCCCTTGATTTCCAGTTTTTGGCCAACACAAACAGAGCTGCTATAAATATTTTTGTACATATAGGACCCTTTCCCATTTCCACAATCTCTTTGGGATAGAGTCCCAGAAGGGATATTGCTGGTTCAAAGGGTATGCACATTTTTGTAGCCCTTTGGGCATAGTTTCAAATTGCTCTCCAGAATGGTTGTATCAGCTCACAGTTCCACCAACAATGAATGTTCCAACTCTCCCACATCTTCTCCAACGTTTATCATCTTGCTGTTTTGTCATATTAACCAATCTGATAGGTGTGATGTGGTACCTCAGAATTGTTTTGATTTGCATCTCTTTGATCAAAAGTGATTTAGAGCATTTTTTCATATGATTATAGATAGCTTTAATTTCTTCTTCTGAAAATTCTCTGTTCATATCCTTTGACCATTTATCAAATGGTCAGATTTTTGAAAGGGTTATTGAAAATTTATCGTCTGAACTGTTGGCTAATCTGGACTATTCATATTTATAGTGGCAGGCCAGGGGCCAGCACTAATATGGTACACTTACCAGAAGACCCGGCATCACAGACATTAGTCTGGACTGCTTTGTGCAGGTCATCTTACCTTGGTCTAAATTGAGTGCCTTGCTTTTGTTTTATACTTATTTTGGACAGCTGCTGGTTTATATAAGATAATACATTTTAGCTTGTGAATTGACTTCCTGGTTTTAAAAGAGTAAATAAGTTAGTAATGAGTTTGACAATTACAGCTTCCATGATTGACGGTACCATTTGTCTGGAACTCTTGCCACTCTGCTCCCTCCTTTGTTGATTTTCCTTGTACCAACCATGACTACCCAAAATCCCTAGGTACTTCTCCACCTGCTCTGAGGTTAACATCCTTCTAAATCTATTTGCTTCTTTTAAAATTACCCCCACTTGAATAAACTACATTGGTTAACATTGCTATGTGGAAAAAAATATGAAGGATGTCATATATCTGCATATCAAATTATGCTAATCGAGGCAACCTGGCTGCATCTCAAGGACATTTTTTTTTTACTTTCAGTGAAGGCAAAAGTACTGGCAGGTTATTGCTGATTTATGCAGGGGAAAGATCCCCTTTGTAATCGGATGTGTTGAGTGATGAGAGGTTGGGAAGTCATCAAAGGGGACATCAAAGCTGTTTTTCATGGTGAAATTTCAATCCAGTTAAACAGTTTTCAATAAAGCTTATTGAATTTCTCCTCCCTTTGAACCTTTAGAAAAAGTTGACACAACCCTTTAGTTTTCATTTTCAAAAGTGTTAACTTTAGCAATTCAGTGGCTACATTTGCTACTCATTACATTAAATGTAACCATTTTAATACAGTTTATATAAAAAAAAACTTTCACATTTGAAGGTATGTTTAAAAGGTGAGGGGAGAATTCTTTTGGTTCCAACTGACTAATTGTCCTTGAGTAAATGAATGCTTCTTGATCCCTGCTTTCCCTAATTCTTTTGCTATACCATCCTGGCATGCATCCCATGAGCCTCGAAGACTATATTAACACAACTGCAAATGTATCTTCTAGGTTTCCTCTACGCTCAGACTGGTACCAAGCGCAGCATTAAAGAGCGACTTTTGAAGCTCTTGCCCTGCTCGGCTGCCAAAACGGCATCTCCTGATATTCAAAGCAAGTTTTGTTTTATTTTTTTGTCTGTCTGGTTGGTCTATTTATTTAGGTTTGCATGTGATGCGGTGTGCTGCTTTTGAAAAATAAATCGATATATGAACTTGCTTTATATGAGACACTGTTGATGCATCAGTAGGCAATGGAAAACCCTACTTTAAGATGATATCCCTACCCTGCCCTCACCTTTGGCAGATTTACGGTGAAGTAGTAGTGATGAACTTGAGCCTGCGCTTCTGATGGCTGGATTTAGGTTTCCTTTGCTGGTGGAGGAGAGGTAAGGTCAGGAAAGGAAGGGGAATGCTACCTCGTGTTTGTTCTAGAATATGGAATTAATTCCTTAACTGTAGGAATTCAGAATTATTATATTGCTGTACTACTCATCTCTGAGCTTTTATGGCTCACATTTCTTCTCTCTCTTTTCCTCCTCCCCATGCCCTGATTAGAATGTGAGATCATTGAGAGCTGGAGAGGGGGAGTAAGGGAGGAGGGTGCCTCTCTTCTTTTCGTGTGTCCTGCACTTAGCACAATACTTGGCACTTTTGTGCTTTGTCTCCCCCTCATTCCATTAGACTATAAGCTCCTTGAAGACAGAGACTGCCTTTCTTTTTCTTATTTGTATCCCCAGTGGTAAGCACAATGGCTGGCACATAGTAGGTGCTTAATTAAATGTTTGTTGAATTGAAATTTAATTCAATTGACACATAGTAAGCATCAATACGTGTTTTCATTCTTTTTTGGTTTTTTGCTCTCAGTATTTCTATTTGCCTTCACTTTCACTCTTCTCTCCTTATTTTCCTTGGGATGAGTTACCATCTCTATGCAGATTCCAAATATACATCTCTTTCCCTTACTGCAATCCAGAATCATCAGCTACTGGCAGGATATCTTCACCAAGATGTCCTGTTCAAACTCAACATATCCCAGGTAAAACTCACTATCTCTGTCCACCTCCTCTGGTGGAACCTACCCTAATTACTCGATTTCTGTGATTTTGGCACATCTTTCCAGTCACTGTGTTTTATAATCTCAGAGTCATCCTAGAATTTTCAATTCAGTAAATATTTATTAAGCACCTACTGTGTGCTAGGCACTTTGCTATGACAGTCACCCCTACCAGCACCAATGCCTCACACACCTTTTACCAAGTCTTATATTTCTACCCTCGCTATATCTCTTCATCTGTCTACTTTTTTTATCCTAGATAAGACTCTCATTCCCTCACACTTGTGTTATTACAATAATTTCTTAATTAATTTCCCTGAATTTAGTCTCTTCCTTCAGCAATCCCTTTTCCAGACAGCTCCAAAGTTAATACTGCTAAAGGGAAGATCTACCACATCATTTCCTTCCTCAATAAGCTTTTTTCAGTGGTTCCCATTGTTTCTAGGATAAAACAGAAACCTCTTTGTTCAGCATTTAAAACCCTTCAAAACGGGACTCTAAAACTCTTCTCAGACCTAAGCCAAATGACCGCTCTCCCCTACTCTTTATTTCAGCCCATTTACCATACTTGCTAATGACATTCCCCACCACCAGCAGCCACTTCTAGTCATTTGCATAAGTCTGAAATACCTCCTCACCTCAACCCCTTTCAACCCCTAAATTTCCTTCCAAGTCCAGTTCACACACTAGCTACATGAAGTTTTCCTCAGTTCCCTGAAGTTGTTTGTATTTACTCCCTACACAAAAAGGAATTATCTATATTTATTCTAAATACATTTACAAATACTTGTGTATAATTTGTTTACCTCCAATATAACATAAGGGATTATTTTATGTTTATATGTGCATTCCTAGTCCAGTGCCTAGCACATAAAAAGCATTTAACAAACCTTTATTGAATTGAATTTAGAGAATTGCTTCTTTACTTGCTATCCAACAGGAAAAAAAAATACTTGCTAACTTAGAAAATATCCCTTAGTAAAATTATGTGGTTGTGGTTTGCCCTTTATTCTCGAAGAGGACTATGACATCAGGGAGATGATGACATGATTTGCACTGAACTGGATTTGAGGAAGAGAGGGCTATGCAAGGTCATCAGCCTCACTTTCTCCTCCAGAGTCATTTGGGTCCAGGGGCCAAATATAGATCACAATGACTGGAGATGGTCCAGGATGCAATCAGAAATCTTTACCTTTTTAAGCCAAAGTCTTTCCAAGTTCTCACTTTGAGTGAGGCAACACCCATTCAGTGAATATGTCTGTTGAAGTGAGTCAAGGAATGGCCCTTTACTAAAAAAAAAAAAATCAAACTGGGAGGGGAAAACCCTCAGGCTTGCTGGACAATAAAGTGATAATACATCAGTTGGAAACTAAAATACACAATTTTTCACCATTGTCATTCTCCTTTTTTTCATTAACTAGCATATGACTATATAGTTGTTCTTTTTTAATGGAAATAATGAAGAAAACAAAGAAGTTTAGGAGATGTCCTCTATCATTATCCATAGAGACCAATCAATAGATACAAAAATGTTTTCCATCATTAGGCAAAAGCCTAAGCAAAAACTTCATTTGAAGACCAGTTTCAAATGCCACTGTTTCTTATCTCCAAATAATGCTTTCTTTGCTCTTTTCTAATAACAAGAATGTGAGATTGACATTAATCTCTCTTGTATAGATGACTAATCTGAGACCTAGGAGATTTATTAATCATACTGAATAAATTAAAAATAATAATTCTTTTGGTTGGGCTTAAATAATAGCTAAGGGATGGAAAAACATTTGGAGAATTTGCATACCAGGGATCATTTTGTCTAACTTCCTGTTTTCTGTAGGAATTCTTTCAACATCATCCTTTAGTTGATGATCTAAACTTCTGCTTGGATATTTCCATTGTCAAGGAACTCACTACTTAAGGCTACCTATCCCATTATGAAATAGCATCTAGTGCCATGTGCATACTTGGCATGTAATATGTATTAGCTTTGTTGTTGAATTAAATCACAAGTTTTCGAATGCAAGGATTGTTTTCATCAATGAAAAGACCAAGAATCAGTATCATCATATGATGTCAAGCAGGTATGTGGAGAAAGCCTAGATAAGTGTCAAAGTTATCCATTTTCATTCTTTCAGATATCTTTGAATTGCATACAGTGACAGATATCTTTGAATTTAATATCTTTCTGTTTAAGTCAGCTGCCCAGGAGAAAAGTGTAAATGCTAGATCGAATCAGAGAATGATTTGCCTGTCTTTGGTCTCACACCTATTCATCAACATTAAGGGATTAATGGATTAATTTCAAAAAAAGTTAATATGGTTATTTCCTTGGCCTCTTGGCAAGTGTCTCATATTCCTTGTGCTACTTCCCAAGTTGGGAGGTAGTTTTCTATCTGTTCTGTCTGAAAAAGAGTCTTCAAGGTTCTCCTACACTGATGAAATCACAGGTCCAGACTCCCCTTCCCCTCAAAAAAATTGTCCTATAAAATGAATTATTGCCACAAAATGAGAAGAAGCACTAAGGCTGAAGCATTTGCCAGTAAACTGAAAGAAAGCATAAGCCCTTTGACTACTTAGATGATACCTGCCAGCAGTGGATAAAAGCAGAAATAGTCAAAAAATAAAGGCTGATTGGAAAATAAGTTTTGCAGAGACTATCTAGTTCAAACCAAATCTGAGCAAAAGCCCCCTTTGCAGTATCTCCAATAAATAACCATTATACCTCCATTAGAAGGCCACCAATAATGAGGAGCCTTCTACTTTTAGAAACAACCCATTGTACTGTTGGAGGATTCCAGTTGTCAGGAAATCCCAGCCCCATCTGCCCTTATCCTTCCATGTATGTAAGGGCCTAATCAACCTTTTTGTATCTCCCATACTTTGCTTCTATTTCTTCATTCAGGGGCCAAGTAGAACAGATTTAATCTCACTTCTGCATAATGTCCTTTCAAGTACTTGAAGAAAGCTAAGCCTTCTCACCTTTAGACCAAGCAGCAACAAATCTTTCAGTTGACCCTCATTTGATCCAATCTAGTCAAACCATTTGACAAGGGCAAGTGATTTGCCAGTATCACATTGATAGTAAGGATTAAATGAGGGATTTGAGGCCAATTTATCTGGTTCCAAAGCCAGTCATCTTTATATTTTGCTCCTCTGAATTAGTATTGTTTCGTATGAAGAGCTGGCTAGCTCATTAGTTGGATTAGTCTCAAGAATTCTTGATTGAGTAGTAGGTAGCACCTGATCAAATGGAATTTTCCTCAATTTTTTTTCTTTGTCCATGGTGATATGATCTATCTAGGTTTATTTAGGAATCTGTGCTACAATGTCTTTATTCTAAAAGGGAATTAATCCAGACACACACTCCCATTTTTTCACTAGCATATTCTGGAGGCAATCAGGTTCACATCTGGACAATGCCTTTATGAAATAAAGCACTAAAGGCAAGAAATTATTAGACATTGACTTGTATGGAGGTATATCCCATCTATATAAGCATATATTTGTTCTTCAGTTTCTTAAGTGCTAACACCTGCTCTGTAATCTCCTGGTGCCCTAATTCCTTCACAGTAATTGATTCCTGAAATTAAAGGTATATTCTTGCCTTGCTTTTTGATTATAGCAGACACAGCAGACCAAAATGCGATGAGGTTATTATGAGAACAGACTACTCATAACTGCTAAGCTGCCATCAGCACATTGTTCAACATAATTGTGAACCACAGCTTGCTAAATAGTTTTCAGTTTTTAATATTAAATAAAACATGGGATTTCAACGTGTGTGTGTGTGTGTGTGTGTGTGTGTGTGTGTGTTTTCCTAGTCACCATATTGAATGTGTTTATCTTCTGGGAAAGGTTGTGGATGCCTTTCTTGGCAATAAAATACTTTGCATTGGCTGTTGGAGCATTTGTTTTCAGAAAGTGTTTAGAACTACCCAAATGTTGCCAATTAAAATTCAGCCTTAGCCACTCAGACCTGGAGAACAGCACCACTTTTAACCTTCTGACAATTACTTGAACTCCTGCTGGCTCCTGGGTGATTCTAACAAAACAAAGACAAAGAAAAAAATGAAAGAAAAAGAAAAGAAAAGCTGAACTGGCATTCAGAAAAGTATCCACTTTCAGGTTATCTGTTGCATGATTGATATTTGCCTATGTATTCCATTTTAAGTAGTGAGACTTCTTGGGGAGAGAGGGAATTCACTGATGCTAATTTCATTATATTTATTAAAACTGAGAATTATGCTCTAAGATTCTTGTCATTTAGTATCATAGACTTAGAACTAGAAGAGACCATCCAACCCAATCCCATCATTTTACAAATGAGGAAACTGAGGTACCAAGTAGTTAAGTGTCTTCCTCAAGGTCACACAACTGGTAAGAGACACACTAAGAATTTAATCCCAGGTCCTTTGACTTCAAATCCTTATAGCTCTTTCCTGTGTACCACATTTGTGACAAATGTTTTGGACCACTAATTCAGTGTGTAGGCTCAAACTTGAGAAATAGAAAACCTACCATGTAACATAAAGTGCTTTGGGGATCTAACAAACACTTAAGAGCAAAGAATTTCAGACCCTTAGAACCTATCCAACTCATCCCTTTCCTTTTGAAAATTAGGAAGCAAAAATTCAGTGAGGGAAAGTAATCTGGATGATGCTACACACCCATTTGGTAACAGAGATAGCATTAGCATCCTGGTCTTTTGACTCTCAGTGGGCTCTTCTTTCCATTACACTCTGCCAACAATAATCTTTATTAAAACCCTCCAGGGTGAAGTACAAATAAACATTTTGCTTTCCTATACCGTTCTTCACTTTGAACTTCCCTTGTTAGGAAGCCAGATGTTCCTGCTTCCAGGCAGCTGATTCCCTGTGGCAGGCTTATTAGATTTAAAGTCAAAGCTTGGTGTCTCCCCAGTTAATATGTTTTTTTCTATATTAGTAAACAAAATGAAGCCAACCTTTGACTTTCTGCCTGATTTTTTTAAACCATTTTTACTTTGGTGTTGATTTGGGGTGAAAGGCATTGAGTAGTCCTGGCTGGTGAAATCTATCCAATAGAAGGGTAGGAAAATGAAAGCCATTAGTTATCACTTTGACAGAATGTTATGAAAGGCCACTCCTGTAAGTTCCCAAAAGTTGTGATACCTGATATATGTTTGCTATTTACAGTGGCTTATGAAATTACTCTTGGAATTAAAATCAGCCCAGCCAGTAGTGATGTCTGCAGGGCTACATTAGGCCCCAAAGTAGGTAAGGAATGCTTCAAGTAGACTCAATTTTCCACGCCAGTGGGTCCATAAAATACAGGTTATTACTAAGTTACCTGCTTAGATGGAAGATTAAAGTTCAAACTGCTTTCCAGCTCGGGGATACTTAGCACTGAGAGTCACGTATGAAAGAAAGAGCATTTTACCAAAACTCAAAAGGCCTGGTTTCTATTACTGACCACTGTGCTATCTGACTCCGTGACATTAGGGAACTCAATTTACTTCTCTAGGCTTTAATTTCCTATTCTACAAAAATAGAAAATCTGAGATAAGAACCCAGGATCTCAGATAGTGAATCCAGCACCTTTTTTAGAAGCAATTTTTCTACTATATGTCTTTCTGCTACTTACTTCACAAGATTCTTAGCAGTAGTAGTTATAACAGAAGGCATTTATAGAATGCTTTAATGTTTACAAAGTACTTTGTAAATATTATTTCATTTTATTCTTGCAAAAACCCTGTGGCCTAGATGCTATAATTATTCTCATTTTACAGATGAGGAAACTGAGGCAGGCAGAGGTTTAAGTGATTTGCCAAGAGTCATGCAACTAGTGAGTATCTGCAACTAGATTTCAGGGCATCCTTCTCCATTGTGCCCTATGACTGGCTTTTTTGTTAGTAAAGCACTTTCTAAACCTTAGAACAAAATAAAAATATCATCATTATCATCTCTTTATTTAAAAAAAGTCATACTATTGAAATTGGTGCTATATAAGGGTTCAAAATGAAAAGGGTAGGAAATAAGTAGTGTAAAGACAAAAAAACAACAAATACTTGTTTTTAAAGGAATTTTAAAATGAAATAAAGAAATAAGAAAGAAAACATTTGGCAGCATCAAAATATGGTATACATAGTGCATTACAGTTCACAAAGTAATTTATGTATACTATTTTAATTGATCCTGACAACATCCTTCTGAGAATTTCTGGTCTGGTGATTAAACTATAACTCACCTCAGACACTTGACACTCACTAGCTGTGTGACCTTGGGCAAGTCACTTAACCCCAATTGCCTCATCCTGGATCATCTCCAGTCATCCTGATGAATATCTGGTCACTGGATTCAGATGGCTCTGGAGGGGAAGTGAGGCTGGTGACCTGCACAGCCCTCCCTCACTCAAAACAAAGTCAAGTGCAAGTCATGTCATTATTTCTGTGATGGCATGGTCTTCTTCAGCAACAAAGGACGAACACACTATTGTCTAAAGACCATACTAACTAAGGTTAGAGAAGTTTTTCACGAGGTTGCCCACAAAGTGATAAATTTTGGGGTCCAATAGTTCTCAAAGACCAGCTACTAAATCATAGAAGAATTATCGTCATTGCCAGTGGAGGACATGCACAGATCTTAAAGTATTGAAATATGCTAGGAACTGAAAACACAATTCAAAATACAAATAAACATGTTGGTATTTTCATTTTTCTATAAGATTTGGTCTTTGGAATCAGTCATATGCCAGTAATCTCCATATTTTCATTGTGAGACTTTTCTCAATCAAAGAAGATTACAGCCTGAAATAAGCCTTAGCGAATTGCCCAAGGCTGAAAAGAAATCACATGATCTGGCAGGTGATCACCCAGTAAAGTGCCTGAATGGAGATTTAAATCTAGGTATTTTCAGTGGAGTATTATATCCACTATGGCAGCCTATTCCTTATTTCTACAAGAATCAGTCATACAGTGTCCCATATTTTTTCTTTTCTCTTATGATTTTCAGGCACATATTCAATGGCTTATTGCCATCACGCACCACCCCCTTGCTCCACTCAAATAATCCTCTCAAAATTTTCATATGTCAAAAAATGAGATATTTTTAAATAAAACCTCCAACTGCATGATTTCCCCACTGACTTAAAAGCCCAGCAGGATAGTGAAACTAAGAGGGAGGTTTTAGCTTTTATTGCATTTTAGGAAGGAATAGGATTTTTATATTGAGTTGTTTTTGTTGCCGCCTTTATCGTATTTTGGTTTCTTTTGGAATGTTTCATCAAGTTTGTAAGCTTTGTTGTTTTTTTTTATGGAATGATAAAGTAAATATCTGAGTCACCCTAATAAGGAGGATTAGTGATGAAATAGACTCTGGAATTTTGTGTCGGTTTGATCAATGTCATTCAAAGTTCAAATCCTCAGATTATTGACTTGAACCTGACATCTATTTCCATGATAAATGCAAATTTATTTATATTAAATCAATTTATTGTCATTAAATTAATTTTACCTATTAGATGTGTTCCTGAAAAGTTGGGGATGAATCAAATTTTGACCAAAAATCACTCATCTTGACTTTCAGTAACACATGGCAAACAAATCACTTACAAGGCTAAATAAGTATCTACTTTCTAGCAACATAAACATTTTTCCATACTAACCTCTTTTATAAAAACTTTTTTCAAAGTTAAAAAAAATTCATTTTAGAACATTTTAAAGTTTATAACACACTTTCTTCAAAACAACTCTCTGAGATAGGTAACCAAAAGACCATGATACAGTAGAAAGAGCCCTGAATTTAGAGTACAGGCATCTGCTACTGCTTATCTATGTGTCCTTGTCATGTCAGGTCATTGACCTCCAGGGCTTCTATATCTATTACCTAAGAGAACTGGATTAGAAGCCCTCTGAAGTTCCTTCCAAAATCCCTAACCCCTGTGCTCCTAAGATTAGATAATTTTTAATGTCCCCTTTACCTCTAAATCTATATGCCTAAAGAACACCGTCCCAAGTACTGGCAACTCTTTGTAATCCAATAAATATCATTATGTTTTCATTCAGATAAGAAAACTAAAGCTCAGAAACTTGTCCAAGACAAGTAAGTACTAGTAAGGCTTAGAGTCAGGACTGGAACCAGTCTTCTATTTCCTTCTTTCCATTGGTTAACTTATACCTAAACACAGAGTATCCTAAATATTTGTGAATGTGCTCATTCATCCATACAAGTTTTATAGGACTGAACCAAACATGGATTTCTCTTATATCTATTCTTCCTTATTTATCTTGTATCCATTAGCCTCTCAGTGCTTTAGAAAACACTAACTCTCAGTGCTTTAGAAAACACTAACTTTCAGTGCTTTAGAAAAAAAAAAAACACTCAAAGACTACATGTTAAAAAAAAAAAAAAAAAAAAAAAAAAAAAACCTCCTGCTTTGGTGGGAGTTTCCTTATCTAGAAATTGACTACCCCAATGAAATCACAAGTCCAGTCACTATCCTAATCTAAATCCTTGTATTGTACTAGAATTCAAGTACTAGGGGAAAAAAAAAACATTACTGAGGTCCTCAAAGAGAATGTAGAGAAAGGCATTCATAAACTAGAAGGTTTTGTGCTGCAGAGATAAGAAATGTTTTCCTCTTGCTAGAGTAAATTTGGTACACCTGAGCAGAATATCTTTAAAACTCTTGTGAACAATACGTAAAAATAATCAAGGATTGGCTTTTTTCCTTCAGAAGATAAGTTAGAAGGAAAGTTTGATGGTTGCATTGTTGAGGAAGGTTAGATTTCAAAGTTGCATTCAGAGCCTAGAATGGCATCTTCTGAAGGGAAAAATTGCTCTTCAGTTGGGTCATGCAAAATAAAGAAATTATTCAGGTTATGAGAATTAGCAAAATAAACTATTGATGCATCCAACCTGAGTTGGTACTTGTCTATCTGAATTAGGTCCATGTCATAATTCAGGGTATGGATACCACAGATGGAAAATAGCTGAGAAATTGTAAAGTCGGAGTGAAGGACTGATACCGCAGAAACAATATAAAACATATAGTCAGAAGATTTGGACTTAAAACCATGCTCTGCCATTTACTAAACATATGACCATGGGAAATTCACATAATCTATCAGACCCTCAATTTTCTCATCTGTAAAATTAGAATGTTAACATTTATGCTTTATCCCTCACAATGTTCTTGTAAGGAAAGTATTTTTAAGTGTGCTATAAAGATTAATGGTCATTATTATAAAAAAGTTATTGTTATTGCTCTACTACGACAAAGACTTGTAGATTTGGGTAGTTTCTTCATTAACTCAGATCACAGTTCTTCTGTACCTTAGTATATGATACTTCTGTACCTTAGATGATTTCATGACTTGTCATGCCCCCCCCCAAAAAAAATCAATCATTTGGTAGTCACTGTTCTGGTGATGGGCAGCTAGAACTTGGCTGACAAGTCCTTGTGGAAAAATACATTATTTAGCCCATTCTTGAGGGCTTTCCAGTTGGGTTGGAGCCATCAGAACTTGTATGTCTTTCAAGAATCCAGGAATACATCCGTGCTGTTTTAATAAATCAATATGAGTGTGTTTTGTTTTGTTTTTTCAGGTATAGAACTTATTTCCTCTACAGAGTTCAATTTGAACCAATTCTTCCTTAAATTCTGGGCTGTAGTATTGCTGTTGAAACAATTAAATTAAAATCAAAATTGTCCTATGTAGTCAGTCAACACTGTAAATATTTCAGAAGGAATTATTAAACTTAATGAGTTTTTGGCAGATGAAGTATTGATGGAAAGAACTAGATAAAGCCACTGAAATCATCATCAAGGAAAAAAGGATCAAAGGTCAAATGTCAGTAAACTATATGCCATCACTTAGGGATGCAGTCATTTTCTCTCATGGTAATACTACCAGTACAAAAGCATGCACAGCTAAGAGTAATTGAGAAGAGGCTGCAGAGGAGGAACTCAGGCACCCAAGTATAGAAATATATGTCGAACCATTGGAAAAAAATGTGTTACTCATGATCTTGAATTCTGTGATGTATTCAGTCACTCTGTTCTACCTACTCCCAGACCATTCCTTATAATCCCTGGCTCTTCATGATCAACCTAGTCCTTGCTCTCTGCCTTAGAAAGTCTCAACTATTCCCACACAGGAAATCCAACATGAGTCCATGTCAGGTTTTATCTTTTCCCTCACCCTTAGAGCACATTAGAATAGTTTTTGTGGGAAAAGATGCGGAGAGAGAAAGAGAGAGAGAGAGAGAGAATGAGAGAGAGATTTCCATGGATTTCTATAACTTATATATTATAATAATACATTTGAAATTTTCTTAATTAAAAAAACTTTCTCTGAGTTACTATGCCATTTTAGTACTAAAAAGAGTATGTCATGTTCAATTGCTGTTCAGTCTGTAATCAGTGGAATGTCCAGTTTATGATGGACAATTACACTAAAGAGGTTTTGTGAAAGACATTGCTACCTCCAAGATGGCGGCCTCAAGTAGCTTAGGATATATCTTAGACATTCGTATGTTCCCCTAGTAATTCACTAGAGTTTAGATCTATCACTCATTCACTTATTTTTAAATAGTGTTTTCTGTCTTTGTGACCAGGATTGGGAGAATTCTAGATACCATGCTCTGTAAGTATCTGTTGAAAAGAACTAGCAGTGTTTAATGTGGATAAGAAGAATTTAGAGCAGATATGATAGTTTTCTCTACATGTTTATAGGGCTTTTGTGTTAAGGTTGAGAGCCTTCTGCTTGACTCAGAATACATAGGAGGAGCATAAGACAGAAATTGTAAAAAGCTAAATTTAGGCTCCATGTCATTTCTTGAGAATTAGAACTCTCCAAAGACAGATTAGGCTATTATGAAAAGCCATAAGTTTCCCTTCACTGTAAGATTCCAAGCAATGACTGGGTGACCAACTTTGGGGTATTTTGTAGAGGAGATTCTTGTTCAGATGTAGTTTCTTTCCCACTGAGATTCTGTAATTCTAGCTAAAATATTTCATTTCTTTACCACCTGCTTTGTAATTATTGTCATGCCCTGAGTTGTTTCACATAAGTATGTTTTCCCCATATCTGAAACTCTCCCTTGAGGCACTGAAATTTCTTCATATTTTAAAACTATTTTTTTTTACTTCTAAAAAACATTGCAAAACATCTCCTGCTCTGTTGCTTCTATCAACAATAGACTGAACACAATTCCAACTTTTTCCTAATGACTCAGGGTTAAAATTCTAGGCATCGACCATTGAATTGCACCATGCTGTTATGCTGCAATGTTAGAAAGGACTGAGATGTGGAGAATGATGCACCCAGCATCAAGGTCCCTAAACTGCTTCGCTTTAAAAACGTGTGTGTCACATGGTGTTGGTTTCTGCAGCCCCTCCAATTGCTGATTCTAATCTGTTGCAAACTGGGAAATGAAAAAAATAATAATAATATTACATTAGGGTAGCATTTTGTGATTGAAAATGAGATGTTCTCCCAAAAACCCTGCGAGAGAGGTAGTAGTGATATGATCCTACCGTTGTGCAGATGAGGAAACCGGCCAACAGAAATTAAATGCCTTGCTCCAGTTAGTCAATGAGCATTTACTAAGTGCTTACTAAGTACCAGGCAGTGTGCTAAGCAGAAAAGCAGAACCAGGATCCCTGCCCTCAAGGAGCTCACATACTAATGGGGGACTCAACATGGAAATAACTAGCTACGTACAAGACGTACATAGAGTAAATTTAGGAGGGAAGGCACTGTGAGAGTGGAGAGAAGAAGGACTGGGGGCACCTTCTTGCAGAAAATTTGGAGTCTGAGCTGAGACTTTGGGGAATCTAGGGAAGATAAGAAATGGAGGTGAGGAGGAAGAGCATTCCCTTCTCCCCCCATAGAGGACAATCAGCTCAAAGTTGCAGTCTCAGAGATGGAGTATATGTGTATATTTAGTCATATAACCTCTCTGGGCCTTACTTTCCCCATCTTTAAAAGAATAAAATTTGATCAGGTGACATATGAGGGCCTTTCCACTTATAAATTCTGAAACTGTCAATCTGTGACATAAAAAGAAGTCCTTTCAACTTCAAGTGAAAATCTTTCATTCTGATATTTTCACATTTGTTGAATGGGTCTGGTTTTACTCTGTTCATATCCATCATTTCCCTCATTTCCACAATGAAGACAGGAAAGTGTGGTGGAAATGATGCTGAATGTGGAATCTTTAGGTCCTGATCATATCACCTTTCAGCATTTGCCTTTCCCGACTTTGTAATAATCAGTTATAACTTTGTAAACTACACTCAAGCACTAGTGATTTTGTCACCTTGGGGACTTCTGAGTTTGGTAATTCCCTCTGTTACAACAGATTTAAATCTCTTTGATTTGAGAGATAAGTCCTAGAGAGTTGCTTGAAGCATGTAGAGTTGGTGATCTGCCTAGGTCTCATAGTTAATAAGTATCAGAGGCATATGTGACGCTATGTCTTCCTGATTCCAAATGCATGACTCTGTCCACTTTGCTATACTATCTTCTAAGTCTCTATCTTTACGTGTGTGTATATTTATCTGTGTGTATGTGTGTGTGTGTGTGTGTGTGTATTTACATATATTGGGTCTGGACCTGACTTTATTGGAAATTCCATTGAGGAAACTCCTACTACCAATGCAGATGGGCAAATGGGTTACACTGTGCCATGTACTATCTGTCTTCTGATTTGTCTATCTGTCTATCTATTTCTCTAACTATGGAGAGACACACACCCACACACACACACAAATGTAGATAGTAGAGCATCTAAAATATACCTTAAAAGGACTACAGAAAAATACGAAAAAAATATGAGAGGATACAAGCTTTATTTTTTCTTTTAACATAGATCGTAGAGAGCTAGATGAATTCTGAGAGGTCATCCAATCTAATAATAAGAACATAGATTCTTATATGAAAGTTTTGCCTTTTCCCCTAATCATTTTGGCTGCTTTTTGTGCAACCCTTTTCGATTATATTTTTCAATGCTCTGTCTGGATGATAAATGGCAAATTAAAACCCAGACTACTTGGGGCCATCGAATCCTTGCAGAAGTAACATGGTTAGAGCTGATAAACTGAATTCCAATAAAGTTATGATTTGAAGCCTGGGATTATGTGAATAAGTTACTTCTGTACATAAATAAGTCCATTAAATCTATTCACAAGTGCTAGGAAGGAAAAGTTCAGTAACCCACTCCTCTGGAGAAGGAAATGGCAAAATACTCCAGTATCTTTGCTAAGAAAACCCCAAATGGGGACATGAAGAGTTGGACATGACTGAGAAATGACCAAACAACACAGCCCACTTCTAAGGTATTGCCCTTTAGAGGGGAACAAAGTGTTGTGTGTGTTGAACAAAGTGTGTTGAACAAAGAAAACTGCAAAGCAATTTATGTTCCCCTGGATTGTAAATTATGTCAATGGTATCTACAGTAACAGTAATGGATCAATAATGATGATAGAATTGAATATTCTCATGCATTCTATCTTCAGTGTTGTATAGATATAAAATGTTATATTATAGAATTCTGAGGTGACATGATGCGGTAGGTAGCATGGTACAAATAGAGTCAGCAAGATATATGTTCAAGTCCCAGATTTGATAGTGAATAAACATTTATTAAGCATAGCCCACCTTCTATAATGGTCCGTCCCTGATGCTCCCAGTCACTAGCACTCTTTCCTTCCTGAAACTGTCTTGTATCCCTTTGTATTTACTTACTTGAACACATGTTATATCTCCCTGATACCTGCTCCATGAATTCAGCAACTGTTCCATTTTTGTCTTTATATCCCCAGAACTAGGATTGTGACACATCATAGACACTTTAAAAATGCTTGCTAAATTGAATTGTTAAGAAGAGATCCATAGCCTTTAAAACATTCTTCAGATATGCATTATGTATATTTATGTTTATATGTGCATGTGTTTAACAAAATATATTATACATATGTGTATATACTTGGATAAAAATAGCATAGTCCTGCTCTCACTGATCTTACATTCTATTGGAGAAGATACATGTACATATATGTGTATGTATTACATGTCTATGAACATGTGTGTATGTGTGTGTATGTCTATGAACATGTGTGTATGTGTGTGTATGTCACATAACCCCATATATAAATACTCCCCATTGTAAATATAACATGCTTAGAACCAGGGAACTAGATGCCACTTTTTAGGGGCCCTAAGTTTGGAGATTCTCTTGGAATCATTAAAGGGAATTATCATTTTATTTCCATGGGCTATATACACTCAGTGTGGAGCTAATTATTCACCTACCCACCTGTGCAACTAAAGATAGAAACCCAGGGTGGGTGGATGGGTGAGTGGCTGTGTGGGGGAGGAATCATCAGGAGATCTTAGGTCCAAAGGTGAGATTATTTTTTAAATGAAAGATGTAAAGAATTATTCATAGGGCCAGGCTTAAGGCTCAGCTATTTACTGTCTTTTCAACCTCTGTGGAAACTGATGAATTTTATGATAAGCATCTGCGGATTCTGAGAAGAAGAAGAGGACACCACTTGGGTCACATTTCTAAGCCTAGAAGGACTGATTGTTCATCCCAGTCCTCGGAGATCTACTTACCCACCACACCCTGAAAGGGTTTCAATCACTGGCAGCATTCCTTCTCCCATATAGCTAATGATAATAGCAACAGCAATAATGATGATGAAGATGACATTCAATTTGTCTAATATTTTATCCTATGTCTTTAAGCTTTCCGATACACAATATATCATGACTTTGCAATAACCCTATGGGATAGACCAGGTCTCACTGGTCCCCGTTAGATGGGGAAACGGAAGCATAGAAAATTTAAATAACTTCGCAATAGAGGCAAGACAAGAACTCAAGACTCAGCTCCAGTCCTCCAACACAACACATATTTATTGTTGTATGTACAAAGTTGTGCTAGGTACTGAGGCCACAAAAAAATAAAAATTGAAAAAAAATAAAGGAAAATGGTCCACCCCAAGGGAACTTACAGTCTATACTCATGTGTTTCCTTCAACATCTCTATGTATCTTCCCAGAGGCTTCCAGAGGGTCTGTATACATACTTGACATTTCAATAGCTGCTTACACTTTCCAAAGGATTTCATCATTTATTAGCTCATTTCATCTTCACAACAATCCTGTGAGATAGGTCAACTATCTACCTCTAATCTCAAATTACGAAGGAAGACATTGAGGTACAGAGTCCTGTGACTCTCCCAAGACCATGCAACTAGTAGACCATGAGATTAGACCTGCAATCTTCTAATGCCCAGCGATGTGCAATTCTCGAAGTATCACACTGCTTCCTTTAACCCCAGATGCCCTTAGCCATCTGTAACACTTTCATTTCATAAATTCTACCAGTTGTTATCGTTAGTTGTTATGGTTGTTGAGTCATTTTTCAGTTGGGTCTGACTCTTCATTGACCCCATTTCAGAGTTTTCCTGGCAAAGATAATGGAGTGGTTTGCCATTTCCTTCTCTACCTCATATTTTACAGAGAAAGAACGGAGGCAAACAGCTTTAAGTGACTTGCCCAGGGTCACATAGCTAGTGTCTAAAGCCAGATTTGGACTTATGGCCACTGTTCAAATTACTTTGAACATCTTTTCAGTGGACCCTAGAGATAAAATCTCAAGAGGGAAGACAAAAAGCAAATTAGACCAGAAATGGAAATATAGAGAATGCAAGACCTGTAAGTTTGAATGTTATATGGGAAAGTTTTGGGAAAAAGTAACTTTTAGAGAAGAGTTTCCAGATGTAAACAAATAATAGAAATCAAATCAACTCAGCTCTTTAGTGCAATAAATCAATTTAAATTCAATGAGACTTTAAATGTTTTGACATTAAGTGATCTCTTTGTAATGTAAAATTAATGCATTTTTCAAAGAAGGGACAGCCCCCATTAAGAATCTGGCCTGCCCAACCGATGCCCATTATTGCTAATAAGATGTTTGTAGTTACTCTTCAAAAGCTTTTATGATCATAGGGAAGGGCCTGCATTGGTTATATAGTGCTCAGACCTGTGATGTAACCTGTCCAAACCCCTTATATAAAGTTTAAAGAAGAGTGATACTGTGGAGGACATGACTTGACCTCTGTGCAGCCTTGTTGCAATGAAATTCTGCTGCATTCTTTAAAGCACTGTGATTTAAAATAAATACAACCCTTTATAAAATTCAATCCCCCAGTTCTCCAAGCAGTTGAATTTCTGTTTCTAACACACAATTTTATGGTGACATGAGAAAATGACTTTATGTAGTAGCTTTAAACCCAAGGGATAAAGGGAGGGAAATCACCTACATATCTGAAGAAAGGGATTAATATCAGAAGGCTAATAGATAAAATGCTGAAATTTCAGTTTATCTCAGAAATCATTTTTGTCTTGTGCATCACCAGCATGAGGTAAAACAGTACTGAAGGTACACTGGACTAGGAGGCATCAGACGATTGATCTTCGGACCCAGCTCTGACATTAACAAGCTGGGTGACTTTAGGCAAGTCACTTCAGTTATGAAGCAAGGGGTTTAAACTAATTGTTTTCTAATACGTTCTGTTCTAGAATTCTATTTTCTCGATATTTATTGTCTGGGACCTGCTGTACTCTATAAGGAAACCCTGAAGGATTGTAATCTAGTTTTCCCATGAATGATAGCTGACTAGTATGGCCTTTTGGAAGGGGAGTGTAAGGGGTTGTGGATGTGGGAGAGAGTTTAACTACATATATGTTTGATTTGTAACCTGCTGTAGTGCTGCTGCTACTACTACTACTACTACTACTACTACTATGTACTATTGCATTTGTTTTATATTCAGGGGAGAAAAGAAAAGTGGGTAAGGTAACCCTGTCAGTTCTCAAATATCAAGGCTAAAGGAAGAGAGAAGTGACTTAGCTCATTTGAAGGCAGATTCTAATATTTGGGGAGTTAATGATAATCAAACCAAAAGAAGAAAATGAAATAGTCTATAAAGATCAAAGAGCCAAAAGACTTCCCAGCTTCATCCCTCTGTTCACTCCAACAACCAACTATGCCTTTCTCTCCTTCCCTTTCCCTTTCTTCCTTCTCTCCTTCCCTCCCTTTCTTCCATCTGCCTTGTTTCACCCTTCCCTCCTTCCCTCCTTCCCTCTTGTCTTACTTTCTTTTCACCTTTAAACATTTATGAAGTGCCTACTGTGTGGGATTGTGCTTTTATAGGCACCGAATATACATGCTAGGATTGGAAATGGGTAGCCTTATCTCATAGACATACACTGCATGCTAAGTTTCAGCTGTCACTGCCTTTACCTTTCTCCAAAATCTGGCTATCAGACTGACCACCCAATCAAGTAGGGGTTCCAGTTGCTTAAAAATCATTACCTGATGAATGGCACAAGAATGCTGAGCATCAGTTTAGAATCAATCACCGCAAGTCAGAGAGATAAGAAAAGGTACAAACTACGTACAGCACAATGTGGAATTTTGTTTTGCTTGGCTATGCACAATTACTCAAAGGATTTTGGTTTTATTTATTTTTAATGGGGAGATAGATCTTTGTTAAATGAAAAAATTAAATTAAAATTAAAAAAAACATTCATGGAACTTGACTTTAAATAAAACATTAAGAAGTAATACCATTTGCCATGAATAAGCCAGTGGAGATAATTCCCAAAATATACATTTCAATATAGTGGTTAATGGAAAGTTCATTATATAAAGATAAGGAGCCCCAGTTGGATTCATAGTAGCTTCCCAGCAGAGTTTTTATTGGGGAATCAGAGAGGAATTTTAGTGATGGGGTTAGTGTTCGCTCAATCTTGGTGATTTCATGTATACTATTAGATACTATTATTGTCCGGAAATGGAAACAGTCCTTTATCAGGCAAAAATCATTATAGCAGTACATAGCAGTGAGTCAGAAGAAGACAACCTCAGGGCAGAAAAGGCCTCAAGTTTAGTTCTGTTTAAATATTGCCAGTGATGATTGGGCTATCATGCAATTCTACCCAATTATACTTACCCTCAAGGCAGTCTGGGCACTAAGCCTTTTGTCATGCAGACAATGTGTCGGCAAAGTCTGGCTCTGCTCCATGAAGAAACTATATTGACTTGTTATTTGGCTCGGGTTCCATGTTGCGCTGAGATGAGGAAGTCAATCTGTTGATTTGTTTTTCCCTAGTGTAAGGGTACTTACATGGGTCTAGGAGAGGTCACTCTATGATTTAAAGACATTTTAGAAAATCAGATTTAAAAATACTGTTTTGTTCTTTGCTTATGAGCATAGCTAAGGCCCAAGGTGACTTTGTAGAAATGGAACCTTCAACAGAAGGATTATAAGGATAGCTTGCATTTGTATAGCACTTTACAATTACAGAGGGCTTTGCATATATTACCTTCCTTGATTCCCATAACCACCCTGTGAGGTAGAGAATACAAGTCATCTTATCCTAATTTTGCTGAGCCTGAGATAAAGAGATTAAATGTTTCAGGATCAGAAGATCACAAGGTGACAGAAGTTAGAACGGAAGGTCCACAGAGATCATGTCAGTCTAATCACCTTATTTTCAACATGAGCAAACTGAGGCCCAGAAAAAGAAAGTCATTTGCTCAAGATCACATAGATTGTGAGTGGCATTTGATGCCAGATTTTCCCATTCTAGTAAGTGCTCTTCTCTCTGTGTCTCATTAACTTCTGAGCAATAGAATTTTGAAGAAATATCAGCCACCATCTTGCCTTTATTTGTCCACTAGAATGCTCAGCCATTATGAAATTAAGTTGAGCAGAGAAAAGAGAGAAGAAATATTTGAGATGTAAAGCTTCTCAACCAGCTGAATTTGTCCCTAGATTGGCTTTTCCAGACAATTCTTTACTCCAGCCTGTCACCTAATCCCCAGGTTTCTTCTTTCCCATTATCACTCTCCATCCAATATTCCACTCTTCACCTTTATTTCCTTTGTTTTCTGTCTCATATCCCCCTATCTCTCTATCATTTCCTTGCTGTCTCTTCTTACCTCTATCCTTTCCTCCAACAAATTTCTTTTTAAAAAGTCAGATGAATTTTTTTCTTTTCCTTTACTGTTTTCTCCATTCTCATACACTGGAGAAACAGACTCCAGCATGAGAGTGGGTTTTTCTTCAGTAGTCTTGATATTGCTTTCTTTTGTCAACTCTTAGAACTATAAAATGGAAAGTATGAAGGGACATGGAGTAGTAAAAGAGATCATTGTTCTCAGAATTTAGCAGACCTGAATTCTAGTCTTAGACTTGAGGCAAATTTTTAAATTGCCTTTACTTCAGTCTCCTTCTCTGTAAAATAATGTTTTAAATTCCTTTCCAGTTCTAAAATTCTATGACCAGATGCATATGCTTCCATTAAGTGATAAAGTTGAAAATTAACATTAATGACTAAGTGTCTAGATGTCAACATGGAAACAGATCTGCAACTTCAAATCTTAGGTAGCTGTTTAGGACTTTGAGAGATTACGGACAGTAGATGTCAGAGGCAGAACTTGAAGGAGGCCTGTGGTTGTTTGATATCTTTATGACTCTGAATTCAACCTTCTACACATGGTGTTTCAGTTTCTACAACAAATAAAGGAAATGCTAAGTAAAATTAAGCCTATATTAGGACCCCCAGTTCTGAAAAATGAAGAAATAAATTTCTTGCCAGTGAAAGACAGTTTACTTGCCAAAGAAGTTGATGTGTTCCCAGAGTTTCACTCAGTTTCAATTATCTTGGTTCTAATAATTTGATGAGCATTTAGATCCTCCAAATTTTTTTGGTGACCCCTTTCTGATTTCCTTCCATAGACAGTGTCGAAGATGAAATGGAAATGGCCACCGTACGGCATCGGCCAGAAGCTCTTGAACTGCTGGAAGCCCAGAGCAAATTCACCAAGAAGGAACTCCAGATCCTCTACCGAGGCTTCAAGAATGTGAGTACCGAGGCTTTCCGAATCCAGGAAAAATCTCTAAGAAATGTGAAGTCAAAAATAAGAAATAAAAAACTGAAAGTGAATTGAATCACATTGGAGGCCAGACTGAGGTTGTAGAATGAAATTCTTTCTCTGTTGCCAAGCAGGGACATTATCCATTGTGCAGTTAAATTTCACTCGATGTTGAGGTTGGTAATGGTGATCATTATCAAACATTATCCAGTGGCTCAATATCTGTATTCATGATATCCCTATATATTTTTTCTGGGGGCTCTTTTGATCAATTCAAGTGTCATCATCATATCTAGCCCATTATTAGTGATTATTTGGCAGCACTAGTCTGGGTCCAAAGGATAAAATCTTTTTAGGGGGGAAAAAAGAATTTAAGAGTATATGTCATAACTTTAGTAAGGGTTGATAGATAATATGTGTGCAGACATATAGATTCTTTTGGTTCATTAGACCATAGTGTTAAGGACACAGAGCTTAGAAACAGAATTCCCCATGCAATTGCTTGTGTTCTATGTGGTCTTGCATTTTCTGTTCAAAGTGGCTCAGAAGAAAGTAACTGAGGAAGGGGAGAACCATGGTTTTTAGAAGGTGGCAAAAGGAGTAAGAAATGAAGGTATCTTTCTATTTTTGAAGTTTCAAACATGGATATTTCCAGAAAAGGACAGGAAAAAGAGAGATGTGTCTAGAGCAGAAGTACTTGTCTGCAAGAGAGGCTAGGCCCAAAAATAGAAGAGGTTTGGGTTTTGTTTTTTTATTACCACACAATCTATTATGTGCCAACATCTATGCTAGGAGATGGTCACTGCCTTCAGAGGGTTTACATTCTATTTTGAAAGACAAAATCATCTGTTACTCTAAGAAAGTCCAGACTGGAGGTTTAACTAATGTTGGGTCAGTAGCATTATCTTACCAAACAGAGAAATATATATATATATATATGTATTCCATAGATATCCATGCTATTGCAGGACATAAAAATCAGAAAAATAAAATGAAGACTCCCCGAATTTGGGGTGAACTCCTTATGGCAGATTTATAGGAGATTATGAGTTAAAGGCAGCTAAGTGGTTCAATGCAGATACAACACTGGATTTGAAGCAAAGACAATTTTAATTCAATCCTTCCTCAGACACTTACTAGCTGGATTGGGTAAATCACTTAATTTCTCTCAGGCACAATTTCCTCATCTATAAAATAAAAAAAAAATGTAAAGATAAAATGAGATAATATTTAAGCATTTGGTAAATTTTAAATTGCTACATAAATATTATTATTAGATTCACTTTTAGTTGAGTTGTTTCAGTTGTATCCAACGCTTTGTGACCTCATTTGGAATTTTCTTGGCAAAGATATTGGAGCAGTTTGCCATTCCCTTCCCCAGCTCATTTTACGAAAAAGAAAACTGAGGCAGAGTTAAGTGACTTACTCAGGGTCACAAAGCTGATAAATATCTGAGGCAGGGTTTGAACTCAGGTCTTCCTGACTCCAGGCTTAGAATTCTATCCAGTGTACCACCTAACTGCCTTGAACAGGATAGACTGGCACAGATGGGTGATGCTTTACATGGAAATGCTCCTCACATTGATGAGTTCCCAGATCCATTGAAGTTTGTATGTCAAGTTCATAAAGTTTATGTGTTTATATGTAAACACATGTATCACAAAGGATTCTGTCACAGAGAATTCCTTCAAGCAGTGTAGATTTTGGCTGTCTATGACATAGTAGATAAGTCCTAGGAAGATGCTCAGTTTTTAGAAGTTAAATGACTTGCCTAGCATCACATAGACAGTAAGTTTCAATAGCAAAATTTGAATGTCTTCCTGACTCTAAAACTGCCGCTCACTAGGTCAAACTTTATTAAGTACTTACTATGTGCCAAGTAGTGTGTCATCACTCTCTCCAGTACACCTTTACATGTAAGTGAAGATAGATTGAAATGTATATTTGCATTTTATATAGTTCAATACTTTCAGTCTCTTTTATATATGCTATTTCACTTGGTGATCTCATCAGCTCCCATAGTTTGAAACCTATCACCTCTATGCAAATAATTCTTTATCCAGCCCTAACATCTCTCCTGACCTCTGGTCTCACATCTCCAACTGCCTAGTGGACATTTCGAACTGAACAGCCTACGGATAACCTAAACTCGTTGTCTAAAACTGAATTATCTTCTCACCTCCTCCAAACCTTCCTCTTTTTCCTAACTTCCCTATTACTTATCCAGTATCCTCCCGATCCCTCAGTCTCCCAACCCACTCTCTCACCACCAGTCCCTGCTCAACTATTGCTAAAGCTTATTGTTTCTGCCTTCATAACATCTCTCACATATTCCCCTTTCCCTCTTCTGGTGCTGTCACCATCCTGATGTACGCCCTGACTATTGCAGTAACCTGCTGTTTGGTCTCCCTGCACCAAGTCTCTACCCACTCCTGCCCAAGCTCCACCCGCAGCCAAAGTGATATTCCTAAAGATTGAGTTTAACAATGTCACTCTCCTGTTCAATCAATTGCTGTGACTCCCTATTTCTACCAGGATCAAATATAAAATCCTTTGCTTTTAAATTCCTCCATAACCTTTACCCAGTATGCTATCCCACCCCTCTTATTCCCTGTGACCTAGTGACACCAGCCTCATTGATATTCATCAAATAAGACACTCTTACTCCCAGCATTTTCTCTTGCTGTCCCTGCTGCCTGAAATTCTCTTGCTCCTTATCTCCACCAGACTTCCTGCAGTGCTCAGCTAAAATCTCATGTTCTGCAAGAAGGCTTTCCTCATCCTTCTTATGCCAATGTCTTCTCTCTATTAATTATCCCAGTTTATCCTATCTGTGTCTAGTTCGTGCATAGCTGTTTACATACTGTCTCTTCCACTGGACTGCGAGCTCTTTTAGACCAAGGACTGTCTCTTACCTTCAGTGCGATAGAAGATACTTAACACTTGCTTATTCACTGTTGATTGACTATCAGATAAAGAAACTCACTCAATGAGAGGTTAAGGAATATGATCAAAGTCAAGTGTTGGAACATGAAATCAATCTTCTGACTTTAAGTGTCAGGTGTACCCTTTCTATCCTGTCATAGAACAGTATGTATTTGAGAAGACAACCATAGTATAATGGAAAAAACAGTAGCTTTGGCACCAAAAGAATTGAATTTGAGGCTTAGTTTTACCACTTCTTACATGTATGACTGAGGATAAGTCACTGCTCTCTGAGATTTAGTTTTACAATCTTTAAAAAAAAAGACTGTAATCCCAAAGGATAGAGAGAAAGTTTTGTTTGTTTTTAACTGCAGACAACTATGTAAATTTGAGATGCTCAAATGTATTTTGGTGGTCGGAGTATCAGATAAGGGAACCGAGACCAAGAGATGTATTTTAAAGAAAGCCAGCTTGGAGCAGTTTAGGTTATTCTGCTAATAAGAAATGTTGCTTGCCCAGATAGGACTACTTAGAACACTCAAGTGCCCATAGCTTCATCAGCCTCCAGCAGTAGAAAATCCCAAAGCATGAGGAATGGGAAAGAAAAAATTTTATGAAATACTGAGTCTTGGCAAAAACTAAACATAAACAGAAGGATAGTCAGGGAGGGAAACTGATATTTTATTCATTTGAAATTTAGCATCTTCGATTCAGTTTCAAGATTTTATAGTAAGTTAACTTTTTTAAAAATTGACATTCCTAGATATAAAATTGAAACTATCTATAAGGAAAAGAATTTCCTTGGAGAGCCAAACTTCCCCATTTTTAGACTGCCACTGTGTTGTCATTCTCTCGCCATCACAGTGGGGCCCCTCTCAGTTTGGGGTCTGGCTTCCTTTCACCCTATTTGTTGCAAATTGGAACAGTGATTACTGCAATCATTAACCTTTTGAGCCAGTGTCTCTGCAGCAAGCCTTGTACAAGAGCCACTTCACAGGAATTGCTGTGCTTCCTTTCTCTTTCCTTTCTTTCTTTAGTTTGTTCCTTTTTTCTTTCTTCTCCTTCTTTTTTTCCTCCTTTTGTGTTTTCCTTCTTCCTTTTTCACCCTTCTTTCTTCTTTCCCTCCTTCTTTCCCTTTCCTTCTAAAAAGTGCTTTGCAAATCTTAGAGCTATAGAGATATGAGATATTATTTTTTCTTGTCTTCTTTCTACCTCTTCTTTTCTCTCCTTTCATTCTTCTTCTGTCCTGCTCTCTCCTTTCTTATCTCTTCCTAAAGTATATTGCAAACCTTTCTTCTTTGCTTTCTTCCCATTCTTTTTCCTTCTTTCTCCCTCCTGTTTTCCTGTTTCCTTCCTTCCCTTTTATTCCTTATTTCCTCTTTTTTCTTTTTTAACACTATTTCCTTGCTATCTTCCTTTATCTAGTTAATAATTTTCTTTCGGTTGTGAAGATATTGCTAAACCACATTATCTATACTTAGTCCTTAATAGAAAGGATTAGATTGTTCCCAAAACATAAAAGGTTTATTTACAGTGTATTCTGATAGGAATGGGTTTTAAAATTTTACTTTGTTGTTTCCTCCTCAGAAATACATATCTGTAATAAACACATTCGCAGAATTATTAAAGGATAGGGAAATAATGAATAGTTAAAAATAGGTCTTTGCTAACAGCTTTGTGCTGACACTTGGTGAACTAGATTGCCATTGAGGAAAACAGACCAACTTTTCTTGATTTTTCTGAACATCAATATTCTTGAAATATTTAAGAACAGAATAATTTCCCTGGAAACAGATTAACTATTCATTTTTATGAAACTTCTGAAAGCTTCCCTACATATTTTGATTAAAAGGAAAAAACAAATCATTCATCAATGTCTTAAAACTTTACTGTCTTCATATGACAATGCCTTAGAGTAGCCTATTTCATCTGAAAGGAACAGCTGTTAGCCTCCAGAATGCCCCTGTGCCAGGCCCCTATTCCTGATCCTTGGCATTTACTTATGTGTGTGAATGAGCCCTAGGTAACTAGCGGGGAAAGGATGAGACAGAAGGGAAGTAAAGACAGTTGGCTTTGCCCCCCCTTTCCCTTCTAAACACCCCCTCCTAGGGCACATACAAAAAACACAAACATGCTTAGAAACTAAATGAGTTTTTCTCCTGACCACAGGGAAAAAGAACCCTCTAAAAGAAATAGCTGGTGAGAATTGATGATCCAAAGTGGCCCAAGAATCGTTAGTCTCACTTTCCTCACCCATTAAAACAGGATCAAATAATTCATTATATCTGCCCCAAAGGGCTGTTCTGAGGACTCAGTGAGATAATGGATGATGGGAAAGCATTCTGAAAAGTTAAAAGTGCCATGAAAACATGGACAGTTTTCTTATTGGGATCATCCAGGCACCATTTTGTCACAAGAGAACGGAACACACTGACAACTGCTGCCTCATAAAAATCATTCTACCACCTACCAGATAGTAGCCATGTCTTTGTCCTCTCCTCTTTCAGGTCGATGTTTCCCTTTAATGCGATAATTCTCCAAGTGGTCTGATAACCACTGAGATGATGGTGTGCAAGTAGTCATCACATGACCTGTAGCTGGCTTTCCTTCTAGCCACAATACTTCTGAAGATCTGTGATTTTACCGCTGTTCAATGATTTGCCTGACCTCCTTGCTTTAAGAGCTGTTGTCATAAGATGCTTTGGCAACATCATCAACAATGATAATAAGTCCATCATCTGTTGGCCAACCTAACCAGGCTGATCATCAGATGACAGACCATCACTGGGCCTGTATGCCAAAGTCTTGTCTACTTGGCGGACTTTCTATTTTGCTGCCCTTATCTTTGGGAACCCAGGGTCACCTGTATGCCAAAGAGATGAATCAAGGAGAATTTTCTTAGGATTGAATATGTAATTATGTTATTGTATGTAATTGTGTTACGTAATTATGTAATAATATATAATGTGTATTTTTATATAATATGATTATATAGAATTACATCACATAGTATATGATGTGTATTATAGTAGATATTCTTTTGCTTGCGGCTTGACTTAAAAATGCATCAGCTTCCCTACCAAGTCACAGGGGAGAGCTTCTAAAAGTTGCTGCAAATGAACCAAACTCTCTTTTACAAGATATGCTTTGGGAGCTGAGTACTTTTTCCACTGAAGTTCTTCCTTTTATTTTTCTTGGATCTCTTGATGCTTTTTGTATTACAGCATAGAAGAAAAATCTCAAGTGTATTTCATTATAATACTTGATTTTCCTTTTTAATAATAATTGCTGATATGTTATAACCCCTTTGTGGTTTTTAAAACATTCTACCCATAATTATTTTATTTATGCCTCATATTAACCACATGAAGTAGTTGTTATTACCCCCATTTTATAGACAGAGAAGCCAAGGTTTAGAGGCCTTGAATGATTCGTCGATTGACAAGTAAGTGCTGAAGAGGGGATTTGAAGTGAAGTCATCCTGAATCCAAGATCATTCCTCTATCCATTATTATTCCAAACTTCCCTACTAGCTGTTCTCTGACAAAGAAGGTATGCTGAGAGCAGAAGCATTCATTGAGAAGGAGGTATCAAAGCTGCATGTGTCGAAGAAGAAGAAGAAGAAGAAGAGGAAGAAGAAGAAGAAGAAGAAAGAAAGAAAGGAAGGAAGTGCTGAGAGCAGAAGCATTCATTGAGAAGGAGGTATCAAAGCTGCATGTGTCGAAGAAGAAGAAGAAGGAGGAGGAGGAAGAAGAAGAAGAGGAAGAAGAAGAAGAAGGAAGGAAGGAAGGAAGGAAGGAAGGAAGGAAGGAAGGAAGAAAGAAAGAAAGAAAGAAAGAAAGAAAAGAAAGAAAGAAAGAAAGAAAGAAAGAAAGAAAGAAAGAAAGAAAGAAAGAAAGAAAGAAAGGAGAAAGCATTTGAACCATAGCAAAGTATACTTCAGAACTTATATTTCATACAACCCATATATCACCAAACCATGTTTTTTACCAAGAGGATGACCAGACTTTCCATTCATGCTGTTGATGTCTGTGTTTGTTGGGATGGAAGCTAGAGGGCGGTAGTGGTGGTTGTTGGGTTTCTCACACCACCAAAGTGGCCTTCAAACTGTCAGAAACTTTTGGCAGTCACTGTCTTGCCATCTCTAAGAGACCAGTGGCAGAGACTAACCTCTTCTTGTACTAATCGGTTTGCTTCCTTCACTGCAATGTTGCAGGTTTGATGATTCACATTTGCCAGATAATAGATGCTTAGAATTAAAAAGCATTTAAGTGATATTTTTTTACAGAGAAGGAAACTGGGGTTTGGAGAGAAGGGACTTTTCCCAAATTACCCAGTCAGTTCGTAGAATGATCAGGATAAGAACTAGGTTATCCTGACTTCTCCTCTTTCCACGATACATATTGCCTCCTTTCTTTTCTCCTCCTCCATTTGCGAAAAAAAAAGGTAACGCCTATGTATATCCCAGAGTTGAGTGGAAATTAGGTAGTGAGAAATGAGGAAATGAGAACATAGCACTCCCTGCTTATTGGAAATGATTCTCTCAAGTCCTAAGATCAGATATTGTGCCTTTGGTTGACTCACTTGTGACTCTCATATAGTCATTTAATCTCTCACTATTGCTGTTTCCCCTCTCTGTAAAGGAGGGATTAAAATCTCCTTCCATAATGAAGCAGGTGTGATAATTGGTTTACTTACGCTCTTGATAATTTCAGATGAAAGATACTCCATAATACAAACCATTACATACATACTTTAGTACCAAAGCTTGAAAAACATGATTTCCTCTGAGCCACAGGATATTCTACCTTTCATATGCTCACGTGGTAGGCCTGTAGAAAAGAAAGTCTTCAATTACCCTCAGAAGATAAAATAATACTGCCCTTCCTACTTCTCAATGCAAATATTGAACAGCTTCTCTCCATATGAGGCCAACCATACCTACACAGAGTCAAACTCTTTTGTGCAGTAAGAATGACAACCATAGATCTCTTTTTACCAGCAGGCCTGTCCAACTGCAGTACAATGATTACTAACAAAAACGTGGAAAACCCTGAGGTATCTCAGTATTTTCTCTGTCATTCAAAACAACTGTTTTCAGAATAATTTTCATCTTATGGTGTAGTTCACCATAAATCTCTCTCTTTTTTAGAAATTTCTTGTTCATTTATTGCAGGGGTTGCCAGGTTTTGAACATCCAAGCTATGCTTAATAGATGAATAATGATATTTATATAGCATTTTAAGATTTTCAAAGTACTTTACAAATGTTGTCTCATTTTATCCTCACAACAACCCAGGGAAGTATGTACTATTATTATCTCTATTTAACAGTTGAAGAAACTGAGGCATACAGAGCTGAAGTGATTTCTTCATGGTGTGTTTCATTAATATGATAAGCAAGTGAAAACAATTCCTACATTGGTGATGTCCAAATATATATATATATGTTTCATTCTGCCCCTAAATCTATAACTGCCCTGTTAGGAGGTGACATCATGATTAATCATTAGTCTCTGGAATTGTATCGTGTTGATCAGAGTTCCCAAGCTTTTTCACAGCTTCTACAAGCATGTATTAAGTACCTCCTAGGTATATAAAACTGTACTAGCTTCTGGTGAAAATATGAAGTTTAGATAAGATATGATCCATAATCCAAAGAACCATGAGGTTACACTATGGTAGGGAGATGAGACACAAGTAGAAGTAATGATAATATACAATATTACATGATAAGTGCCACAAAATAAGGTAATCCATGAGGTTCAAGGGGAAAAATTAATGCCAAGAGAAATCTTCATAGAAAGCTTCATGGAGAAGGTGACACTTGGTTTAAATATTGATAGGGAGGATGTTTTATATGGAGGCACAGCATGAGCAAATGTATGGAAGCAGGAAAGTAGAGGACTTCTTTATTGAACAAAGAATAGTCTTTTGGCTGAAGTACAGAGTATGCAGAGGGCAATAATCTGAGATAAGGTGGGAAGTCAAGGAGTAGCAGATTGTGAAGAATGGCCAATGCCAAGTAATTACTGAATTACTGAAGACTTTTGACCAAAGAAATGAGCATTCTTTTCACAAAAAGACTGGTAACCAGTACATGGAAACTCTTTATAAATGGAATATTTATCTAACCAGAAACACTAACCATCCCCACTAAATTTTCTTTTTTTTAAGCTCCTAATATTTTTATTTTTCATTTTTAACACAGTTCATATCACATAACAGAATTCCAACTTTTGGTCAGGTGATATTTCTTTTATAGCATTTACAATATAGACTACAAATGGATTTTTTTTTAACATTTACCAACTGAGACATAAATAATTACTGTGTACGCTAACTTCATAATTAAAGGACCCTAACTTATTGTTGTTGGCCTAAAGTCCTAAGCCTAATAGCTTAATTTTAGACTTGACTTCGGATGTTCCCCTATCAACAATTTATAATTTAATAGGTCTGGTAAGAAGCTTACAAACCTTTTGAATACAGAAAATTGCCACTAAGAGTAGGGACACTGCCGGGAAATAATCTCCAGGCAGGAGCAGATTGTCAACTTGAATTCTGTCAGGTTTAAATTCTGCCAGGTGTCAATGAGGAAATTGAGTCAGGAGAATCCTACCTCAGCCCAGGCTGAACAGCCACTGTCCTAACCTTCCCATGAGATCACCTTTTTCAGTTCATACCAGCACCTCACAGGCTTACTGGCATCATGGATTGGAGGCTCAGACTGCCTTTGTTGCTATCCATACCTGGAGTTAGACTCAGAAGAACAGTCACTTAATAGTCCTATAGCATCTTAAAATAGCAAGTTCCAATAACCAGGTTTCAGATATGACTATAATTTCACATTGGCTAAGGAACATGTTTTGAGGCAAGTCTTAAGTGGCTTGCATGCCTTTCTATACCTGTTCTAGTTCCACTTAAATAACAATCATAAAATCAAATTTACCATTAAAATCTTAACTTTTCATCAATGCCAAATTTTACCCAAAGTTACCTGCCTCTAGGAGACTTAGACTAAAATTCATTTCCCCAAACTAAAAATGCCTCTGATTTAGTCTCAGTAATTAATTCAGTCAATTGTTTTAATACTAATTGCTTTTACATCACTTTGTAACATGTCCAATTTTTTCTCCCCATCTCTCCCCTCCCCCCACCCCTAATACCTTGCATTCTGATTACCCCTTCCCTCAGTGAGCTCTCTCTTCTATCACACCCCACCGTTCCCTTATCCCCATCTTCTCTCTTTTCTTGTAGGGCAAGATAGATTTCTATACCCCATTACCTGTGTTTCTTATTTCCCAGTTATATGCAATAACAATTCCCAACATTCATTTCTAATACTTTGAATTACAACTTCTTCCTTCGCTCCCTCCCTTCCTACCCATCCCCACTGAGAAGGCAAGCAATTCAACACAGGCTATATATGTGTCATTTTACAAAAGACTTCCATAATAATTACTTTGTGTAATTCTAACTATATTTCCCTCTATCCTACTCTATCCCCCCTTATTTTTTTATTCTTGTCCCTTCCCAAAAGAGTTTATTTCTAGTTACTCCCTTCTCCCATCTGCCCTCCCTTCTATCATTCCCCTCACCCCACTTGTCACCTCCTCCCCTACTTTCCTGTAGTATAAGATAGGTTTTCATACCAAATTTAGTGAGCGTGTTATTCCCTCCTTAAGCCATATGTGGAGAAAGTAGTTTCACTCTTCTCTCCCTTTCTCCCTTTTCTCCTCCATTGAATAAGATTTTTCTTTATCTCTTTTATGAGTTATAGCCTGCCCCATTCCATTTCTACCTTTCTCCTCCCAGTATTTTCCTGCCTCACTCCTTAATTTTTATTTTATATCTTTCTTTTTGTGGATATCTCTTCTGATTCAACATAGCCTATACTCTCTGTCTATGTGTCTGTATGTGTGTGTGTATGTGTGTATTATGTACAATCATTCCGCCTATCCAAATACTGAGAAAAGTCTCAACAGTTATAAATATTTTCTTTTCATGTAGAAATGTAAACAGTTCAGCTTTAGAAAGTCTTTTATGATTTTTCTTTCCTGTTTACCTTTTCAAACTTCCCTTGATTCTTGTGTTTGAAAGTCAAATTTTCTATACAGTTCTGATCTTTTCAACATAAATACTTGAAAGTCCTCTATTTCATTGAAAGACCATTTTTTCCTCTGAAGTATTATACTCAACTTTTATGGGTAGGTGATTCTTGGTTTTAATCCCAGTTCCTTTGACTTCTGGAATATCCTATTCCAAGCCTTTCAATCCCTTAATGTTGAAGCTGCCAGATCCTGTGTTATCCTGATTGTATTTCCACAGTACTCGAATTGTTTCTTTCTAACTGCTTGCAGTATTTTCTCCTTGACCTTGGAACTCTGAAATTTGAATATTCCACAGTATTCCTAGGAGTTTCTCTTTTCAGGTCTCTTTCAGGAGGTGATCAGTGGATTATTTCAGTAATTATTTTGCCCTCTGATTCTGGAATATCAGGACAGTTTCCCTTGATAATTTCATGGAAGATAATGTCTAGTCTCTTTTTTTGATCATGGCTTTCAGGTAGTCTCATAATTTTTAAATTGTTTCTCCTGGATGTATTTTCCAGGCCAGTTGTTTTTTCCAATGAGATGTTTCACATTATCTTCTTTTTTTTCATACTGTTGGTTTTGTTTTCTAACTCCTTGGTTTATCTCATAGTCATTCATTTCCCTGAACTCAATTCTCTCTTTCAGAGAACTGTCTTGTTCAGTAAGCTTTTGAACCTTCTCCTCCATTTAGCTAATTCTGCTTTTTTAATACCTCCTTCTCCTCTTTGGCTTTTTGGACCTCTTTTTCCAATTGAGTTAGCCTCTTTTTAAAGGTGTTATTTTCCTCAGCATTTTTTTTGGTTCTCTTTTAGCAAACTGTTAACCCACTTTTCAAGCTCTTCTATTGCCTGAGCCCAATTTAAGTTCACTTTGGGAGCCCTAGAGGCAGGGGTCTTAACTTCCTGTGAAAGTAAGCCTTGTTCTTCCTCATCTGAAAGGATGAGAGGAGACACTTCTTTACCAAGAAAGTAATCTTCTGTGGTCTTATTTTTCCCCCTTTTTTGGGCCTTTTCCCAGCCAGCTATTTGACTTCTGAATCCTTTGTCAAGAGATTAGACTCAGCTGCTGGGTTCCCCTGGGCTTTGGGTGGGGGTGGGGCCATCACTCAGGGCCAGGGTTTAGATCAGCTGCTCCCTCCTGCCAGAGGTTTTAAGCTGAGCTGCCTGAACAATTGATCCCGGTTGCTTCCTGACCTCCTGCTGCTGAGGCCTCTGCCATTGCCTGGGGCTATTGCTGGAGAAACCCCTTTCCCTCTTTGCCCAGCAGGGAAAGACCTCCCCCACTGACCTTTGGAGCTTTCTTTGTCACTTGTGGGTTGAGGTATCTGGGACCTTCCCTGCTAGGAACTCTGTCCAGGAGGTCTTTTCAGGTTCTTTTCCTCCCACTGCCACATGGCCAGGACTGTGCTGTGAGCATCAGTGAGACTGACCTCTCCTATTGTTCTTCTGAGTTACCTTTGGCTGGAAACCTCTTTTGCTCTGTTGTTCCGTGGCTTCTGCTGCTCTAGACTTTGTTGAGAGTTATTTTTATAGGTATTTTATGGGCTGTGGGGGAAGCACTAAAGTATATGCATCTTTCTACTCTGCCATCTTAGCTCCACCTCCTAAGAGTGCCCCACTAAATTTTCTCTATTCTTACTACACTTTTTTTAAATTTTGTAGTTATTTGCCCAGCAATACAGTTGGTCATTATAATTATTCAAAGACCAAATATCTCCTGAGGGGGGAAAATCTGATGGTAAACCTAATTAGAACTAACACATCCATTCTCCTTAAATCACAGTCCACGTGGCTTTAGTTGTTTTTTATTAAGCTTTGCTCATAAATGTTACAGAATACTCATTGGTAATGAGTAATGTCCTTTGTAATCCTGAAATACCTTGTGTCCTACCAAAGGACTACTCATAGTACTATAATCTTTTCCTTCTTTTAACTGAAAGAAGTCTTAAATAATGGAAGAGAGAGAGAGACTAATGAGTGAAAGGTCCCAGGATATCTCCCTCCTATTGATTGTTTATAGGACTACTACTCTAGACTTGGTGACCCTCTCTGATCTGTCTCATGTCTTTCTCTACCTTATTTTATATGAGTAGGAGCTCTGAGTTTTTTAGTTTAAGATAGGATCAAACACAAATCTGCTTGACACTAAATGGATTCTTGAGTTTGCTTAGACCGGGACTGAAAAAAAGAAGGAAATAATTTCTCTGTTCTGTCCCCTGGATTACAAAGCTTTGGTGTCCTTTTCAGTAATATCTAAAGTGATTATTCAGAAGAAAAAAAAAGTAGCTTTATCACAAGTTAAAGGATGAATATTTTAACTGCATTGCAGTTTGTCATCTTAGCTATTTTTTTCCCATAAAAATTAAACAAAGAGGTGCCGTAGCATTTGGATTCTGAATAGCTCAGCCAAGTATGTAATGAATAGACAGGTTAACCTTTTCTTTAAACCATACATGCAAATTTTCCAACAATTCTTAGTTTAAATCAAGCTTTTTGGGTCTATAGAATGAAAGTGCTTTAGTGAAGCAGTACAGGACTCCTGTAGACAGAAGACTTGGTCTCTAGTTCCAGCTTTTACTTACTAAGAAAACTTGGGTAAGTACCAGAACCTCTCCCTCCTACAATTTTCTCACTAGTAAAACAACATAGTGGTGACAAAGCCCTTTGCAAATTTCAGAGAGGTATACAAGGTGAAGGTATGGCTATTTCTTGAAACTAATGATTAACCCTGAGGTGGGGAACCTGCAGCCTCTAGGTCCTTAAATGTGGCCCTTTGACTGAATTCGAACTTCACAGAACAAATCCTTTTATTAAGGGGGTTCATTATATTTATATGTAATATAATATGATACGATATAACAATATAAAATATAATACAACACATCATATATCATATCATATCGTTATACATTGGGATTTGTTCTCTGAAGTTTGGATTCAATCAAAGGACCACACTTGCAGACATAGAGGCCATATGTGCTCTTGAGGCCACAGGTTCCCTGCCCCTGCCCTAGCCAGTCAAAGTAGAAAATTCACAAAAAGCCATTTGAGACCTTGGACTGTTTTTTGGTTTTTTTTTTCTATTTGAAGGATCTCTATTGGCTGCTTATCTTACCTGTCTTGCCCAGAAAAACTTTATGGTATTTAGTTTATTTAGAGCAGTGGGTGTATGTGTGGGTGTGTGCATGTGTGTGTTGTGTGTGTGTGTTTATATAGGGATAGGGGTTCAAAACTGATAAAATCAGAAATTATTTCTATAATAAGAAGGTTTAATGATTTTATCAACTCTCCAGCCTATCTAACCTAGATGAAATTAATTATCAGAATATCATCCAGTACGCTAACCTCATTGCCAAGCTGCTTTTGTACAACTTTACAGTGGATTTCTGAAGAAATGCAAAGGTCTAGATATCTTTGGAAGTATCTAACAAAGTGTCTGTACTCTGAGATTTAGGAGTAAGATTGTGGCCTTATTATAAAACCTTACACTCATCCTAACAATGCAGTACATGACTGGTTCTCTTTGGTCTAAAGAGGTTTATGAAAGGAACTTGTTATCCTTCAGCTCTGAGTCTAATAGGCTACACCTCACAGAGATGTTTTGATGGCTGTAGGTTTCTGATTTATTACAAAATTTCATAAGATCACCCCATCTTGAAGCATGTGTATCCTTTTTATAACTTGAACACATCCAGTTACAGTCAACTCACTCTCTTGAAAACTAACTCATTTAATTTTAAACAGCTCTAATTGTTAGAAAGTACTTCCTTAGTCTAAATTATTATTCTAAAGTGTTCTGAAAATTATTTTTAATTACTTCCTTATTAAAAATCTGATGCCCCTGATAACTTACAGCCACTGATATTTTAATTCCATTAATTCTTTGTATTCCATTTAGACCTAATAAGTTTACCAAAAAATAATTAGAATAATTTTAAAGTTCAGCATATGTTTCTTAAAGATCTCGCCGAGGGGCTGTTGATACTTTGTAGCTAAAACCAAAAGCAACCATTGGACAAAATTCATCCATAAAAGTAGATAGCAGCGTCTCTGCCAAAAAAAAAATTTCGGTTTTTACTATTTACTCTTGAATTACTACTTAATATAAGCCCTATTAACTATCACTTTTACAACTCTAAAAATTACACAGAAATTAAAATAATAACAAGTTGGCAATATTTGAAAGTTCTTTTTAATGCTACATTTAAGTTGATGGTACTAAGCTTTAGTCTTCAGGAGAGATCTGTTTTTAAAGCTGGCTTAAGCATTTGAAAATTCTCCTCAGTCTATTAATTTAATTAGTGTCTAACTTTTGTCTCTCCCATTAAACTATGAGTTCCTTGAGAGGGAAGGACTGTTATTTGCCTCTTTTTGCATCTCCAGCACTTAGCACAGTGCCTTATACATTGTGTTGTACTTCAGTCATTCCTGTCAAACTCTATGCGACTCCATGTATGTTGTTTTCTTGGCAAAGATACTGGAGTAGTTGACCATTTCCTTCTCCAGTATGCCCCCATTTTTTATAGGTAAGGAATTGAGGTACATAGGAGTTAAGTGACTTGCCCAGGGTCACATAGTAATTGTCTGAGGCCAGATCTGAATTCAGATCTTCCCGACTTCAGGACCAGCACTTTTTCCACTGTACTACCTGCCTGCTCCTATACCAGCTGCCTGACACGTAGCAAGCAACTTATAAATGTTTATTGACTGACTGACTGACTTCCCATGGATTCTACTTTAGTTATCCTCTCTGCTGCTCAGAAAAGTCATTTGTCAAAAAGAAGGGGAAAAATAAAATTAGTCAAAACAGGCTGGTATATTACCCAGCAAGGAAATAAACTGCCAGCTTTTGGGAGTTGTAACAAGAAGTAGAAGCCCTGTGCAAAACCCAGTATCCCACAAGTATTTCAACTCTGATAAAATCATTGAGGTACAAAGGACACAAGAGATCATCTCATCCAGGTAAAGGAACTGAAGTCCATAGCGTTTAAATAATTTGCCCAAGAGCACACAGGTAAGAAACAGAGAAACTGAGATCACCTCTGATTCCACATTCACCCAGACACACTGCTTTACCCACAAGTTTGTTTGTCTCCTTGCTGCTTTACAGCAAAGTTGTAAGAAAAAAATGAAATATTTGGGTACCTTGTTGAACTTTCTTGTAGTGGGATGAGACCGAAGACGAGAGTTCTTCCAAATGACTAACACTTATTTATTTTGAAAGAGGAATTAATTTGGCAGCCGAGGACACAAGTTTAAATCCGACTGCTATCGCTAACCACTTGTGTGACCTGCCTTTTTGCTTTAGGTTTACTGGCTAGATTTCTTGCTCAAAGACCAAGTCTTAAATCCATTCACTCTGGAGCTCATAAACTGGACATAGTCCCCACCCACCTAGCACAGAGTGAATATAATTACTAAATAGTAATTGTTTCTCTTTTACCCAGGAACTCTGAGGGTCTTCCCCTCCCAGTTCAATTTTTTTATTATTATTATTAAAGGTCCCATCCCTTGAGTAACTACTTAAAAAAGCCTATTCATTGAATGCATGTATTGCTCTCAAAGTGAGAATCTGATAAAACATTAGCCTAAAATGGTCAGGGTCCTACATTGCATCCTGGGCCATCTCCAGTCGTCCTGATCAATATCATGCCACTGGACCCAGATGGCTCAGGAGGAGAAAATGAGGTTGGTGACCTTGCACAGCCCTCCTTCACTCAAATCAAAGTCAAGTGCAAGTCATGTCATCATCTTGATGACATGTCATGGTCCTCTTCAAGAACAAAGGACAAATACAATGATGATAATGATGATGATAATAAGACATTATCTAACATTTATATAATACATTAAAGTTTGCAAAGTTCTTTACATATATCATACAACCCTGGGAGGAAGATGCTATCATTGTCTTCATTTTACAGATGAGAAAACTGAGGCTCAGAGGTTAAATGACCTTCCCAAGTACACACAACTAAATAAGTGCCTGAGGCTGTGTCTGAGCAAAGTAAATTCTTTTTTTTAAATATTAATTTGGATTTGTAATACTTGTAATAAAATTCATATACAATATAAATGTTGTCAAAATGGGTTTGCTTGTGAATGTATCTGGAAAGGAGTCATGAGGTTGTACAATTTAAGGAAATATATGATATAATTTAAAATATCTTTTAAAAATTAATTAAAATTTTAACTTTCTACTATAAAGTAGGAAACAGCATGGGATAATCTCTTCCAAAGACTTTACCTCTCTCTTCTCTCTGATAATATCCCTTTTCCCCACTCCATTCATGACAGACTAACACATATACATGGGTTAGATACATATGTAAGCTTTAACATAGTTTGGAGCAATCTGGGTAAAAACCTTAGCTGTACATTATAAACTCAGTTTCATTATTCTCTTTGTAAAGGTTTAAATTACTAAATCTTTTCTAGGTATTAACTGTCGTTACTCTCTGAAAGTCTGAAGGACTCTTCTCTGGAAGCTATAGTTCTTTTGCAAATTTTCTACATTTCCACTTTAAGGTTGAAGTATTGCCTTTAAGCTCACTTTTGAACTCCAAGGAATAAGCTCTTTTTATTTTTGGTTTCAAGTACACCCCTACTTAGCAGATAAAAAATGATGTTGACTTTAAGACCACCTCCCTGACTAGCTCAGTTGATCTCCACCTGGTTACCTTCCTAACCATTCAAAGTTTTCTCTTCTCTCTTGACTTGTGCTTTCTTCAGTTACCAACAATCTTTTCATTAGTGACCTTTTCTCTGTCTCTGTCTTTTTGACTTCTCTAAAGTCTTTGACACAATTGATCACTCTCTTTAATACTTTTTTCTTTTAGGTTTTCATGACACTGCTCTGTCCTGGTTCTCATACCTGTCTGAATGCACTTTCTCAGACTCCTTTTCTGAGGAAAAGTTCTTGTAGTTTATGCCCATTGGCCATGTCTCTGTCCTGTGCCTTCTGATTTCACTTGGTAATCTCATCAGCTCCCATGGATTCAACTTTTATCTTAATTCATATGATTATCAGATTTATTTGTCCAGCCCTGCCCTTTCTTCTAATCTATACTCTTCTCACTACCTATTACATGTCTGAAACTGAATGTCTCATAGACATATTCAACTCAGGTTCAAAATTTAACTCATTATGCTTTTCCTCAAACCTCCTCCTAACTTCCCTATTGTTGTGAAAGTTACCTTTACACTCCCAGGCTTCTAGACTCCCAACCTAAGTATCATCCACAATTCCTCATTCCCTCTCACCCTCCATATTCAATCACTTGTCAAGTTCTGTCATTTCTACCTTCATAAGATCTTTTGTATGCATTCCCTTCTCATTATTCTCTTTGTAAAGGTTTAAATTACTAAATCTTTTCTAGGTACTAAGTGTCATTACTCTCTGAAAGTCTGAAAGACTCTTCTCTGGAAGCTATAGTTCTTTTGCAAATTGTCTACATTTCCACTTTGTGGTTGAAGTATTGCCTTTATGCTCACTTTTGAACTCCAGCTCTCTAACGTTGCTACCATCCTCATGCCATCCTTTATCAACTTATTCCCAGACCAGAGTAATAGCCTGGTCATCTCTCTCCCTGTTCAAAACCATCCTCCATTCAGCTGCCAAACTGACCTTCCTAAAGAACAAATTAGACCATTATTCCCTTATTCCCAATGAGTCCCCTGGCTCCCTATTACTTCCAGGACCAAACAAAAAATCTATTTGGCTTTTAAAGCACTTGATAACCAGGCCCCTTCCTACCTTTCTAATCTTTTACAAGCAAAGTAAATTCAAAAAGACTTTTAGAAAGTGACCATTCCATGCCCTTTCCAGAAGTAAAATCAGCCAACATGTAATTTGTTCAATGAAGCTTTGTCCCCAGAAAGCCTAATATTAATTTGAAGGCAAGAGGCAAACGTATTACTTAGCAGAATGTGTATTGTCCCTGATAATTGCTGGTGATTTATTGTACAGATTAAGCATCTCAAAAGTAGAACATGACTGTGCAGTTTGCTAATTACTGGGTTTGAAAAATTGATATGTCTTATATATGCATAGAACATAACACATTTGATCATAAAACTTTCTGAAAGTTGTGAATTTTTTGCCATTGGAAAAACAAGGTCACATCCATTCGGTGCAGTATTTTTTTAGTCAACATTAAACCTGAATTCAGTCAAATATTATTAAAGCCACCTTGGACTTCTCCGTCTCTGCTGACTTTTCTTAAAATGGTTTCAGGTTCCCTTTGTTCTCCCGTCACAGTGCCATGTGCATCCATCTCTGTTCTACATAAACTGCTCAAGTCAGATGCTTTCAATCTCATACGCAAACTATTGTAATAACTTCCTAACTGACCTCCCAGTGTCCAGCTCCCTTCCCTCCAACACCCACAACCAATCAAAATGGATAATTCAAGTAAAACACTTGAGAACTTACTCTGCTTTTGTTTTATATCATTTTTATTTGAAGGACCTTTTGCCCAGAGAAACTTCCTAGACTACACACACACACCACACACACCCCACACCACACCACACCACTTCAGAGGACTATTCCTTAGGCTCAGCTCTTATCATCCAGTCCCTTCCCAAAACCATCAATGACTTCCCACTGTTGACAGTAGGAATTCAAACTCAACCACTGGTCCCCATGCATACAAGCATCCAACTTAAAGCTAGAAGGGATATTGGCCATCATGTGGTCCAATCACTATATTTTCCAGATGAGGAAAGTCAAGTGATTTGTTCAAAGTCAAAGAGACAGTGGCAAAGCAGATAACAAAACTTAGGTCTCTTTAGCATTCTCTTTTCCCTTGGCCCAACTGCCTTGTTCCTTTAATTTGCTGTTCAGTGTTCTCTTTACTCTGGACCCAGGTTACCCTGTAAGTCTTCTCTTCCATTCCTCCACCTTCCTGGATCCTCTGCTCCTAACAGACTATCCAAAAGGCAGAATGATGATGGGAAAGAGCTGCTGATGGGGCTTAGATGACCTGGGCTCTGATCCTTGCTCTGCTACACTTACTGCCTGTGCGGGTTTAGGTAAAGTCATATTGCCACTCTGGGCCCCCACTTTTCTATTTGTAATATGAGAAGGATGAACTCACTTGATGACTGCTATTGTCCCTTCTAGTTCTAAATCCAAATCCATGGTCCTATGACTACACCGTTTTCCATGTTTGTGTCTTTGCTTCCACTTCTCTCTGGAGCTCCCTCTCCTATTCTGCCCTCTAAAAACTGCCCCATATGGTCTCTCCAAGTCTTAAAATCCTCAAGGCCTAGCTCAAATACTGCGTCTTCCTTGAAGTTTTCTATGATGTCACCCACAAAAGGATCTCTTTCTCCTGTTCATTCTCTTAGAATTTTATGCATGCCTCTCTTATGACATTACTCTCTAGCTCTCTCTCCACCCCACCCCCCATATACAAACATAAGAATAGTGTGAAGGAGAGAGCCAAAGACAGAGAAAATGAAGGCAGGGAGGGAGGGAGGGAAGGAGGGAGGGAGGGATGAAGGGAGGGAGGGAGAGATATTCTCTAAAAAATTGAGGTCCCACCTACCTATGTACTTCCATGACAAGCTGGTAAACTATTTCCCTACTTCTTAATATAATTCATCCCTCTGTCCAGATCTCTAGCATACCCCAACAAAGATTTCTCTTGGTTTTTTTTCTTTCTCTCTGCTAATGTGCTACCATGATTTTTAATACTAGATTTTCCTTCAGGGACCTGGATTTTTTTGTATGAGTATATCTTCTAATATACCCTGTCCCTTTCATCTATTTTCTTCCTTTTGAATAAAGCATGTACTTCCAAACATAAATTTCTAGTGTTGAGTCCCATCCCATCAAATCTCGGTAATACCTATATGGTCACTTGTCTGTTTGCATCAAATTCTCTAGTTCACCCTATTTATTACTCATACTTCTTGCATGTCTGTGTATACATACATACATATATGTATGTATGTGTAGATTGATGTATCTACAACTATATATGTGTACATATATACACATACACATATGTATATACATGTATATGTGTGTGTTTGGGGAGGCAAGGTTGTTGCAGTACAAATCAATAGAATCAGACAGTTATTTTCATCACCACTGTTTCTTTTAAAAGATACTAGTGACTATTTTGAGAGTCAGACATAGGGTGACAGATCTCTGCACCATATATATATTGCTGCCTTTCTTCTTGGGTATTGTCTCTAGCAGGAAATAATTGTTTCTTGCTAGAAAGAGAAAAGAGAATTATGAGTCTTCTTAAGCCATTCTTGAGTATTTTGGGGATTTAAATAATGGGTTCTAGTAGAGTTCCTGCCACCAACTTTCTATATGACCTTATAAAAGTAACTTCATCTCTCTAACCCTCAGTTTCCTGATCTTTAAGATGAAATAATGGAACTATGATTTTTAATTTTTCCAATGTTGCTTCCAACTCATATTTATTAAATGAATCCTCCCAACTCTCTGATTTATGAAATCAGAATGCTACTTCAAACTAAAATAGAATGACCCATGTAAAATCATTTATTCATTCACTGGCAGTAGTTTTTGCTGAAAGTACGTTACTCACTAGGGGAAAAAAGGAAATTCCAAGAAACATAAGAAAACTGAAAAAAAATTTACTGATGAAATATTGAAACAAGTATCAAAATGTGTTTGTGGAGCTCCCATTGGGTATATAGCATTGCCAACCATTTGGGGGGATGGTATTAGGAAATACTGATGGTTCTTACTTTCACAAAGTTTAATAGACCTTGGAATCTGTTATACTAAAAACACATTTTCTCTATGTAGCTAGTTCACACACAGCTTTGTATTACCAAGGCTCATTGCTGCACTGCATTTAGTAACTGAATAGACTTAAATATCAAGACATTCAGAAATGTGTCCAGGGTTACATTTTTAGTTTGTAGCTGAGGCAGAATTGGAGCAAGCCTTACAAGAATGCTGTATAACCAATGAGCAACCTCGTCTCCTGTCAATTTCATGTGGTGAAGTGACATCACCAAAGGGCAAATTTGTCTTCTAATTAGAATGAAGAAAATATAGTATCCCTTAAGTAGGTAAGAAAATGATGGAGGCAGGAAGAAATTCACTTAAAGGTATTTTCTCAACTTTTGCATTCCAAAAAGGAGTTAAGAAAGAAATAATTTGCAACATAAAGGAGAGGGTTAGGGTCTGTCATATTTGCAGAACTTTTTGCCCTGATTCATTCTGGTCATTTATTTCCTGTGACTAAACATTGAAGTGTATTCCATTTGGGAGACAAAAATGTTACCATTTGTATAGGATTATAATGGCCAAATCCAAACATAATTTTTGATTAGTAATCCCTGGTATGTGTAACTCAATGCTGGGCAAAGCTCAGAAATAATTTTCAACCCATTTTTAACAATATAAGTAATCATCCAGTAATACTATATAAATAAAAATCATGTAGCTTCAGAATTTCTGAAGAATCATAGACTTGGGTCACCCAGTTGGCAATAGAAAGACTCACAGTGAGAATAGCCTGTGGCATATCAGCAATGATGGCTTTTGATTATATAGGTAGAACTAGATGGTTAATTCCAGCTCAGGTTTTGTGATACTGTGATTTTGATTCAAGAAATGTCAGAAAAAGCATAATCCAAGAGCTATATGACCATACAAGGAAAGGAACCACTTATTTGGCAAGAGAAGACAATAAATTGACAGCCAGAGGGGGTAAACTGGAAAGAAATATTACAGAGCCTAGACCTTACAGAGAGGATATGGAGGGATAGGGATAGTCTTTTGCCTTTCTTTATATCCCCAGAGCTTAACAAAGTTCCTGATGCATAGTAGATGCTTAATACATGTTTATTGACTGACTGTACAGTGGGAGAAAGTGCCCATATTAAAAGATATAATGGATTCACTGAAGTATGAGCATATCATTTCAAATGGGCTCCACATAGCTATATTCAAGTCCTAAGGGTAGTTTTGAATTATGGCCAACCCTAAGAGCACTCCTAGCCCTGCTCTCTGTATTGTGGGGCCCAAGAAAAATAATCTTGTGCCCCCTCTTCCCTCTCCCAATACTTAAATGTTTATACCCAGATTAAAATGAACCTCAAGGGCAGCCTTGATGTAGAAGGAAATGAAGACACAAAGAGGAAATAAAATGGTCTGTGGGCTATTGTAAGACAGATATTAGATTATTTTTTTCTAAGATCCAGAGAACGACTCTAGAAGCAATGAATAGAAATTGAGATATTTTGGCTCAATATAAACAAAGCCTCTCTAAGAATTGTTATTGTTCAATTGTTTCTGACTCTTTGAGACCCTATTTTGGGTTTTCTTGGAATAGATACTGAAGTGGCTTGCTTTTTCCTTCTCCAGCTCATTTTGCAGATAAGGAAACTGAGACAAAGAGGGTTAAGTGACTTGTCCAGGGTCACATAGCTAGTAGGGCAGATTTGAACTCAGGAAGATGAGTCCTCCTGACTCTAAGCTCTGTGCTCTACTGCACCACCTAGGTGCCCTTCTAAAAATTAGAGCTGTTCAAACATAGAATGGGAAGCCTGAGAAAGGCATAAGTTCTTGTCTCTGAAGGTCTTCAAGTGGAGTCTGAATGAATATCTGGTGAGAATATTGTTAAATCCTGATCCCTGCTCAGAGTAAACTAGGAGCAGTTGATTTCTGAAACCCTTCCCAAATAGGTGATTCTGCAAATCTGAGAAGTGATCAATCATCCAACTTCCACCAGACTTCTGAATAAAGTTCCCCTTCTACAGTTCTTCAGGGCCTTGTGATTTCCTCAAGTTGCAAATTAGTTGAGAGTCTTAAATAGTTTCTATGGCCATAAGAACCAACCCTGTGGATATTTTGTTTATTTTTTAAATTTTATTTTTTATTGATAAACTTAGTAAATATGACTCCTCACAAATTCCTTTCCTTTCAGAAAAGCAGATCTAAGAACCTATACAGCAGGCCATCCTGTGTATGCTGGGGTCCTTGCTGATACACACATACAGCCATCTCTTCTGTTCTTTGCATATTAAAGTACTCATGTTTGTTAAGTTTGCACATATATCACTCTCTTAGTTCAGGTGGAAAAGTTGGAACCCTGAACTTCAGAGAAAATACAAGCAGAAATTACAAACAGAAAGACCAACAGAGAGGACTTCCAACTGTCTGACCATAGATAATACATACATCATTACCAGAGAGAGAAGCACCAACATCTTGGTTTTCAAAGCTGGGGGGCTTCTCAGAAGGGCTGCCCAGAGTCTCATCTGCCATAGGAAACTTCTTCCAAAAAATAAGCCCCAAAGTAAAACCTCACCTCAGAGTATATGTACACTTCTCAGAGCTGGAGGACATGGCTCTCCCAGTGCCTCATTAGCAATCAACAAAAAGGTATCTGAGGTCTCTTAGTGGGCAGGGAAGATCTTTAACTCTTCCCCTCACCCCCCCCCCCCCCCGCCACCATTAACCTTACATTAACCTTATAATGTGAAATTGTGGACTTACTTTAATATAGTTAGTAAAGCATATTAGATTTAATGGCAATAAAAAATACCCTGCTTGTCTGTGTCCCTTTCTGACTTTCTGTCTGATCTCTTCTAAGTATTTTTAATATTTTGATAATGTTCTTTTCTCTGATCTCTCTTATTTGTTTGCATGTTGTCACCCATTAGATTGTGAACTCCTTGAGAGTCATGATGGTGTTTTTGTGTCCCCAGCACTTAGCACAGAACTAGGCACATAGTGAAACTGAATACATACTTTCTGGCTTGACATTTTTGGTCAATTCATGTATTATCACTTGATGAATACATTTTAAAAAATAAAAATAATTAAATTAACCTTTTCCAATTAACAAGCATTTATTTTCCCTCTCTTCCTCCTACTCTACTGAACAACAGCAACCATAAATTAAAAAAATAAAATCTTTATAATAAATATGTAGAGTTAAGCAAGGCAAATTTCTACATTGGTCATATCCAAAAATATATGTCTCATGCTTCATCTTGAGCCTGTTACCACTCTCTGACAGCCAGTAGATGGCACAGTTCCTCTTTGGTTCTCTGAGGAAGGGAAAGAAATAAGCATTTGGATAGCACCTACTATGTGCCAAGCACAATGCTAAACACTTTACAAATATTATCTCTTTGATCCTTACAACAACTCTGTAAAGTTGGTAATACTATTATCTCCATTTTATAGCTGAAGAAATGGAGACAGTCAGGTGTTAAGTGACTTACCCAATATCACACAATTAGTGTGTGTCCAAAACTCAGGTATTTTTGACTCCAGACCCAGCCTGTTCTCTCTACCTATCTCCACCACCTAGTTGCCACTGGAATCCTGGTTTGTCCTTGCATTTATCAGAATCCTCAAATCTTTTGATGCTTTTTCTTTAATGTTGTTATCAGACACAGTGTTCTTCAAGGTCTGCTCTCTTCATTCTGTATTAGTTCATAGACATCATCTCAGGATTCTCTGAAATCATCTATATCTTTTTTATGGCAAGGTAATATTCCATTACATTCGTATACCATAAGTTACTTAGCCATTCCCCAATTAATGGATAAACCCTTAGTTTTCTGGGTTTTGCTTCTACAAAAAAGGCTTTCCATAAATATTTTTGTACACTGCTCTTTTGCTGATATATTGGGGTATAGGCCTAATTAACTATTATTGCTGAATCAAAGAATAAACATAGTTGAGTGACTTTTCATGGCATTGTTCCAAATTGCTTCCTAGAATGGCTGCAACAAGGTGCAACCTCACCAAAAGTCTCTAACCAGCATGGTAAGGAGCCTCTCTGAATTTATTCAGTCTGGCCCTCAAATGAAACACGTGAAGTTGGTCACCATGCCAATACTTGAAGCCTTTTCCAGCTCTGGAGAGCCAGCTAGAGTTGGTGCTCTCCTTTTAGGTCCTAGGACCTACCTCATGATGAAACAGTTAAGTAGGGCCTGAATGGTACTAAAGTCTCTTGTACTAACCATATCCTGGCTCAGTGCCACTTTTGTGATCTGGGTCAGAAATTCATACATACTGTCCAGAAGTCCGAGACACATCCAATAATGCCTTGATATCTGTGTCTCTTCAGTGTCTTCATCTTTTGTTTTGTTTGGTTATGGTTACTTTTGTCACTCACCTAAGTGTTCTTCACTATATGTCCCCTCCCATAGTTAGGATTTCCTTCTAAAGTTTCGGGATTTCTGTATAAGTAAATATCTTTCGGAGATTTTCCCTCTTCTATACCAGTGTGTATTAGACTGGAGGAGAATGGAAGGGTGGTGCATTGTCTATTGGAGTATTCAATATAAAGTATACACAATTTTCTCAAGGGAGTGGTGCTAGACCTGTGATTTTGTCTGTACAGGGACCTTCAGATGACAAACTGCCACTAGCAATGTAGCTACTTGCTCTGAAATTAATGGTTTTAGAACCACCTGAATCACTGAGAGGTTAACTGACTTGCCTGAGGGTAACAGAACTAATATGTGCTAGAGGCAGGACGGGAATCTGAGTCTTCTGCCTTTGTAGCACTCTATCCACTTTTCCATATTGCCTCATATATGTAAATTAAAGTATATAATCTAAGTTAATAATAAGTTGTAGTAAATGCTAATTTACTGTATTTAGTTCCCTGAGAGTAATAACCCAATTTAGCATGTAATACATATAAATGGGGAGTGTCCCAATAGGGAAGCTATTTCATGTGGGCAAGTTTGGCACTTCCAGAAACTTCATTAATCTTAGGGTCCATAGGGATAATAACAGGGCTCATCTGTATTTCCAGAACAGCTTCCTCCCCCTCCAAAGCCCTATTTTGCACACTTGTGCCTAGATTGCAAACTGTCCCTCCCTCTCCTTGGGGAAAACTTTGAACAAGAATCTTCAAAATTTTTAAAAGCTTACCTCTCATTAGACAGTCACTTAAGACTGAACCATTTCATACTCTGAAGAGTCTCCTGAGAGCTGGCACACTTATGGCAGCTGGACCAATCTCCTTGCTCCCAGGCCACTCTGTAAAATTGGCTTCTTCATCTCTCATGGACTCCTTATCAAATCCCCCACAGAGATAATTCTCAAAGTTTCCCACTCTGCCCAAGCCCCAACTCTTTTCATCTCAGCCTTGCCTCTTATTTGACCAAGATCTAAGCTAAGCTATCCAATATGAATTTTTTTTTCAAATTTCCTCCTCCCTCTCTCATGTATCTATCACCCATCTGTTACACCTTCCCTCTCATCCCAAAGGAAGAAGAGGTCTTCATTTTTGCCTGCACCCCTTCTCACTTATTTTGCCCAATGAATCGTCCTCTGTATTTTGTATCCTTAAATTCTATCTCTCCACTGGCTTCTCAGACTTTACCTACAAACATATTTAAGTCTTCCTTGTCCTAAAAACAAAATTGTACCTTTGACTTTGCTACTAGCTCATCTTTCTTCTTTTTTACTCACAAATATCTATAAAGACTGGTCTATGTTCTCAGAAATCACTTCCCACTTCTTATAATCTTTCATCTTTTCCAAACTCACTTGTTGAAACTGCTCCCAGAGACCACCAGTGACCTGGTTCACAGACTCACAGGTACTTCCTCCACTGTCCTTTTTCTTGTATAATCAACTCTGAGGAGCAAGTAGGGTTCTGTGGAAAGAGAGATGGATTTAGAGTTAGAGGAGCTGGGTTTGAATCCAAGCTCCCTAAAACCAGTGTGACCTTGGGTGAGTTATTTTGCTTTTCTGGGCCTCAGATTCATCATCTGTAGAAAGAAGTTGGATTTGATCATCTCTGGGATCCCTTCCAGCTCAAAAGATACAAACCTCATTAAGGCTCATTTATTCCCATTCAAATTTTCTCTTAAGACTCAACTCACCTAATCAATAAAGTATTAATTCCCCTTCCCCCCCACCAAAAGCAATCTCACCCTCTGTGAGGCTCTCCAGCCTCTACATGTCCTCTCCTGTGCATGTATCACTTTCTTTATACCCACTCCCTCTATCTATGTATATCCCTTTTAAATATTACAGTAAGTATCCAATTCTCAAGATTAACAAGTATCATCTTCCAATATAGGGATGTGAAAAGTTTGCCCATATTGAATAACAAGGTTTTTATTCCGCTTGTTCACCTTTTCATGCTTCTCTTGAGACTTGTGTTTGAAGATCAAATTTTTTATTGAGATCTGACCTTTTCATCTGGAAGGTCTGGAAATCCCTTATATCATTGAATGTCTATCTCCTTGCCTGAAATATTATGCTCAGTTTTCCTGGGTAATTGATGTTTGATTGTAGTCCCAGCTCCTTTGCCTTACAGAATATCATACTCCAATCCCTCCAATCTATCAATGTAGAAGCTACAAGGTCCTGTGTGATCCTGACTGTAGCTCCTCAGTATGTGAATTGTTTCTTTCTCACTGCCTCCAGTATTTTCTCCTTCACTTGATAGTTCTGGAATTTGGCAATGATATTCCTTGGTGTTTGGGTGAAATTATTTTTCAGGAGGTGAATGGTGAATTCTTTTGCTCTCTGGATCTAGGACCTCTGAACAGTTTTCCTTGGTGATTTCTTGGAAGATTTTGTCCAGGCTCCTTTTTTCATCATGGTTTTCTGGTAGATCAATAATCCTTAGATTTTATCTCCTGGATCTACTTTCCAAGTCAGTTGTTTTTCCAATGAGATATTTCACATTTTCTCCTATTTTTTCATTCTTTAGATTCTGTTTGACTGATTCTTGATGTCTCATACAGTCATTAGCTTCTGCTTGCCCAATTCTAATTTTTAATAGATTGTTTTTTTAGTTAACTTTTGCATCTCCTTTTCCATTTGTCCAATTATTCCTTTTAAGGAGTTTTCTCCAGTTAGGTTTTGTGTTTCCTTTTCCATGGGTCCAATTTTCCTTGTTAAGGAGCTATTCTCTTCAGTGAATTCTTTTTTCATATTTTTAAAATTATTGACCAGTTTTTCTTCTACTCTCTGATTTGACTTTTAAAATCTATCTTCAGTTCTTCCAAGAATGCTCTTTGGACTTGAGACCATTTCATATTCCCTTCTGAAGCTTCAGGTGGAAGTGCAGTCTCAATGCTAACCTCTTTGGCATTCATGTTTTGGTCCTTGTCCCCATAGAAAGATTCTATGGTCTTTTTCTTTTCTGGTTTGCTTCTTACTCATGATAATCACCCTTTTTTTGGCTTATAAAGTGGATCTCTGCTTCTAGGGCACAGGGGGTTCTGTCCCATGGTTCTTGTGCTTAGAACTTGAGGCTTTGTGTGTTGTGGCCTCTGGTTCTTTCAGCTAGAAGCTAAAGTGCTGGAGCTTACCTATTGCTGAACTGATTGGTGTGCCAAAACAGAGGCCAGGTGAAGTCTTTCTGGGTTTCCCCAGAGTTATCCTGGAGCTAGCTGTGTTAAGTATGGGGGAAGGGTGGTCTGGCCTCAGGAGGTCTCCTCTCTTGAGCTTCTGCATAGGCAAGCTCAGCAGTTGGTGAACTCTGTCTGTGCCAGTGTCTTCTCGATTCCCCTGGCTATGCTAAGGCACTCCTGGGGTCCTGGTGTTGGCACTTACAGGATCTTCTCCTGCTTTGCTGAGGTGGTCCTACACTGGTCTCCTCCAGCCACAGCAAGAGGGACCCTCCTTAGTGATTTTCCCAGTCCCACAGGCTAAGAGACTGTTTACCCTGTCAGCTGATCTCACTGTTCTAGGATTTTCCCTGGGGAAATATTCTCTGGGTTTTTCAAGGTCAACAGGGCGTGTGGGAAGAAAGCATTGACCAATAACTCCATCATCTTGACTCCCGGAAGTTCAAGTAGGCGACTTACAGACATTTAATCTGCAGGCTTAGTCTGAGGAGCAGCTGATGCAGTTACCTGGGGCTCTGCAGTTCTCTCGCTCACTTCCACTGGACTCCCATCCTGAGCTGATATGTTTGAGAGTCTGCACTGCTGCAGCTTCAGACTAACTAAGACTTCCTTCTCGGCTTTGCTATGGCAGGATCTGTGCTGGTACTCCATGTATGACTTTCGAACTAGTATCATAATTATTCATAGTCATATCTTGGCCTCATCCTAGATTATATGCTCCCTGACAGCAGGAATATAGTCATATTTTTAATCTTTAATATATAGTATCAGGTACCTGACAAAATATTTATTGAATTGAATAGAAATGCCTTTGCCCTCTTATCTCTAATATTTATACTCCAAGGACCAACTCCAAAGCCATCCCTATAAGGAAGTGTTTCTTAATCCCATAGCTAAAAGTAGTCTACCTCTACTTTTTACTCATGAATTCATACTCATTTATCATAGTCTCCTATATATTAGACATATCTGCATATTTATTGCCCCTGCTAAAGTGTGATCTCCTTCAGTAAAAAGGATATACCTTATTTATCTTTGTGCCCCCCCTCACCATTTAAATTAAGGCCCCTTGTGAAATAAGAGGAACATGTTGCTTTTTATATGTCCTAACACATTTCTTCCCTGGGTCAGTGTGCTAAGATGGTTTGTTTCAGTCTCTCATTTGTTGTTTTTTAAATATTTTTGGTCTGAAATGCAACAAATATATTGCCAAATATTCTCTTTCATTTCATCATGGATGAGCTAGGTGGCAAAGTGCATGAAGTCCTGGACCTGGAGTCAGAAAGACCTGAGTTCTGGCCTCAGACACCAGCTCTGTGACTCTGGACAAGTCACTTAACTTCTGTCTGACTCATTTTCCTCCACTGTAAAATAGAGATAATAATAGCACCAATCTCATAGAGTTGTTGTGAGGACCAAATGATCTAAGAACAGTGCCTATCACATTGTAGTCATTTAACAAAAATTGTCCTTCCCTCCTTTTTTACTTTTCTTCCTTTCTTCTCTCCCTTCTTTCCTTTTCTTCCTTCCTTCCTTCCTTCCTTCCTGTGAGCTCAGTGAACTTCAGCTCAACAGTGAATGCTATATACTACCTTGTTCAGATTACTCTCTATTAGACCATAGGATAGGAACCATCTCTTATTTATCTTTGGGTCATTTCACAGCACCTAGCATTGAACTTAGTGGTAGAATTAGTCAAAATTTAGGGCCACTGGGTGGCATAGTAGATAGAATGCCAGGCCTGAAATCAGGAAGACTGATCTTTCTGAGTTCAAATCTCTCCTCAGACACTTACTAGCTGTGTAACCCTGGGCCAATCACCCTGTTTGCCTGGAGAAGGAAATGACAAACCACTCCAGTATCCTTGCCAAGAAAACTCCAAATGGGGTCACAAGAAGTCATGTCCCTAGTGTTATGTGATTATCAGAGCCAGGCTTCAATTTGTAGAGTACAGATGAAAAAGTAGGACTTAGATTCAGTCTTTGAACAGAGTTTTGCTCAGATGTCATCTGAGGCACAATTCTGAATTTGAGGTGTGTGCCAGATCACCTTATCTGTTTGTCAAGTGCCAAATTTCAAGGTACCTTCTTAAGGTCAAGCATTTACCAGAATGTTATGGCATCCCTAAATATATGAGTCTCTCCACCTCCCTCACTTTCTGCCTCCACATGATTGCCTTTGTCCTTGACAATACTACTGGATGACATCATTTTCTAACTGCTATAATTTGTGGCCTCATTGTATCCACTCACGTTTAGCAGGAATAAAATATTGATATCTTTTTTCCATTAAAATTCTTGAGAATGACACTGAATCTCCACTGTATAAATTATCATGAGCACTAAGGGGTGAATCATAGGTTCTGCTGGACAGGGATTTATGCAGTCAAGTACCAAAATCCCAGTTAAATGCAGGCAGTCTTCAAAAGGAAATAGACAAAATAAACAAGGAAAACAGCTTATTGAGTTTTGGAGTCAAGTCATGCATCCTCCATAACCAAAGTGACCCAGAAGCACCCCCGAGTCGCCAATTATTTGTGGGTATGTTGGACTGTAATAGACTTAAATAGCTTTGGCAAATACCTAGAGGTCCTTCAATTGGATTTAATGTCTCAAGAAAATTTGAAGTCACATTCGAAGTGCTGACTTTACTTGTACCTGAACTTTCTGAGTGCTAAAGCTCCACTAATAAAGGACTGGTGAATGACTTGCGAATTCTCTTTTTCTTTCTTTTCAATAGTTTCCATATATATTCCTTGTTATAAAGTCATTTTTGCCTGTATTATCTCATTCATAGCAGCCCATTTAAGCAAATAGGTTTGGTTATGACTGCTATTAGTCACATTCCCACCCATTACTGGACAAAATGATTGAGAACAAGTGACATGAAATGTATACTCGAGCCAGGGCGATGTTTCCTATTGTTGCTGCTGGGGAAACTGCATTATGGGGTTAGAAGGATCAAGCCCAGTTTGCCTTGGGAAGCAACTCGTCTGGCACTTGGTGGCAAATCATGGAGTAGCTTCCTGTGGAAACTCATTCTTCCTACTAAGTAGATACTGAGCTCCATAGTTACTGTAATTATGTTTTTATCTTTTCTAAGGAAAATTATTCCAATGGCTTCAATGCTCTAAACTTCTCAAAGCTTAGTAACCCCACCTAAATTATGGCTCTGGGCTAGGTGTTACTAGTCCCATTTTTACAAATGGCTTGCCCATGGTCACACAGCACGTAGGTGGTACAGCAAGGGTTGCAGTCTCCCTCTTCAGTTTTCCAATTTGGTTCTCTATCCACCTCTCCAATGCGTCCTTGGTGTTTTGGACCTAAAACTCTTCAGCCTCCTTTGAAAGCATTTCCTAGGCCCAGTAAAAACCGAGACATGTGGCCCCAAATTATAGACATGCTGGGGAAAAAAGCAGTGCTGCATATCAGCAAATTTCTTTTCATACATTTCATCAAATATCTTTTCTTGTCTGCAACCTTAAGTTTGCAGAAGTTATAGAAACTCAGTCAAATACCAATCTTTCACAGGAGTTCTTGATCTTCTGCCCCTGGGCACAAATTTCAGGGGGTCGATGAACTTAGTTGGGAAAAAAATACTGCTTTAGTTTCACTGATCTCTAGCTAAGATTGAGCATTTCCTCAGTCGTGAAGGAAAGCAACACACATTCTAAAGAGTAGTCACTGACTTCCCCAAATGGCCAAAGAAGTCCGTGATTCAAAAAAGGTTAAGAATCCCTGGGCCTACCATATTTGTATGAACTTGGACAAAGGTGACTTTGTATCATAAAGTGGATTTGTAATATAATTTCCATGGTCTTCTTTTCCTAACTCCTTCTGAGAGGAAAGTCATTTTCCAAAGTGATTCTTTTCCTTTCTTGAAAGAACAGTGTGAGTTCAAGCCTATGTTATCGTTTTCTATATTGTGCTCATTGATTAAGATTCGGCAATAACATTGTACAAAAAAAAAAAAACCCACCTTACCTGGCAGAGTAAGATGTTCAGTTCTATGGTATGATTTTTAAGAAAACTAAGAAAGGTCTCCCTAATGCTTTCTATCACTGGTTTATCATTATAGCTGTAATTTAACCATTAGGCATTCATTCCTTTGGATAAAAATTTTGCAAATATGAAAAAAAAGAAAAAGAAAATCTTCTACTAAAATACTAACACAAATGTAAAGTTTTAAAGGAAAAGCTAGTATACATAATATTGTTAACAACCTAACAAAGGAATACAGTATCAGATTGCTTTCCAGTTTTAATAGCTAGCTAGCTGATAATAAGACTCACAGGGAATATACCTGGGGTATAGTGGACAGAGCATTTTACTCAGATGCAGACCCAGATTATACCCATCATTTTTTATAGACGTCTAATGACTTTTTTGTTTTTCTCCCTATACTCTTAATGGCTTTTTTAACTTACTCATAGCTTTCTTTATATCCTACCCCTTGCCATTCTTCTGGGGGAAAAAACCTATATTCACTGCCTTTACTTCTTTTCTATCCAGCCTTTCCTTTACCTTTTGCAACTGAGTTTCACCCCTCCCTGCACTACCACCATTCTACAAAACCCTCTTTCTCAAATCACCTAGTTGCCAAATTCGTTTAACACGTTTGTCTTTATCCTTATCCTTGCTTCAGCTCTGAGTTCTGTTAACCATTCTCTCTTACTTGATACTCTCTACCCCTTTCTCTGCAGAGAATAGATACTACTTTTTTTAATCATTCATTTGCTGTTTCCACTCATCTTCTTCCTGAACCCCTCATGTGGGTTTCCCAAGGCTCTCCATACACTCTCTCTCTTAGACGTCTCATTCCCTTTGAAGATATCAATGCCGTCTCTACGTAAGTGACTCCCAGATCTCTCTTTTTGGCGTGATATCTCATCAAAGCACTAGGTCTACTTGTAGAGTAGAACCTTCCCCTTGGAAGTTCCTCCAGCAAATTAAACATCCCAAATAGAGCTCACAGTTTTCCTCCCTTAACTTAGCCTTTCTTTTTCTTTTATTGGCTTGGGTATGTGTTGTCCGCTGATAGCTCTCTGATATTCGTAAGTGTTTTTTAACTTCAGTTATCACAGAATCGTGGATTTAGAATTAGAAGGGACCTCAGAGGCAATCTGGTCCAACCTTCTCATTTTACATAAGAGGAAGGGAAGATCCAGGAAGTTTAACTTGCCCAAGATTACACAGATAGTAAGTGGAGTCAGAAGTGAATGGTGTAGCTCAGAGACGTCAAACTTGGGCAAGGCAGTGAGCAAAAAAATGGAATGAAGGAATATTTAGCAGAATAAAATTGTAAAATACAGTAAATATGGATAATGTTAATTTGTGGTTTTCTAAGTCAGTATGCTGCTCATGAGAATCCATTTCTGTTTAAGTCTGACGCCACTGTTCTAGGTGAGGGATGTTAAACTCGGAAAAGAGCCGCTAAACCATGCCTGCCATAGTGTGATGACTTGGAAAAGCACATATTAATATTATCTGTATTCTCTTGTGTTTTTGTTTATTTTGCTAAATATTTCCCAGCTACATTTTAAACTGATTTACCCTAAGGACTCTGTGTTGGACAGCTCTGGTATATACAAAAGGTCTAGAGGCAGCACACTGCCATAGGAAGACTGCTCCTTTTAGGGGTCACGAGCCTCAGGTATAGCTCCAGCTTTTGCATTTATTGGCCCAGTAAGTTTGGGCAGTCCTGATCCATTCACTTTGACCCTGTCTAAGCCTCACCACCCTCATTAATAGAAGAAATAAATATACCTTCAAAACCTGCAGAGAATTATACAAACCTTAAAGATTATGTAAATGGGAACTATTACTATTGCCATTCTTGTGTGGGTAGGAAAGGACAGGAAGAATTGAGGCAAAAAAAACCACAATCATGTCCCCATTTCACCAGTTAACACCCGAGACTTGACCTTTATCGGTCAGGAATCATGTCATCTGTCTTCAGCCCATGGTCGGCATTCAGTAGTTGCTTGCTCAAATGAATACATGAATGAATAGAAATAATTCTCTTTTCTTTTCATTGCATAGAGAAGTAAAGCCCATTTCTCTCTGTGTGTCTCTCTCTCTGTCTCTCTCTCTGTCTCTCTCTCTCTCTCTCTCTCTCTCTCTCTCTCTCTCTCTCTCTCTCTCTCTCTCTCTCTCTCTCTCTCTCTCTCTCTCTTCCTCCTGCTTTTCTAGGGACCCACTCAGTCCATCCAGACAGGGTCAGGGACAGGGGTAAGGAGACAACATGAGGAGTGACAATTAATTATGTAAGTTAGCTGGGCTAGCTAGATGAATAATAAGCAAAGGTGAAAAAATTGCTGGCAAATAATTGGAGGCTGCTGCTCTAGTCTACTGCTTTGCTAATTTGACTTGTTAATTCACACAGGTTGTGTGTCAAACAGATTTCTTCCTGTCCTCTTTAATTCAACTTAAAAAAAACAAAACTAAAAATCTTCCAATATATTCTCTTGCAAAGCTTTTCAACGTATCTGTGTCTGAACGAATGCAACATACTGGGAAAGATAGGGCTGTTGTGCTTGTTTTTTGGTGGGTGTTTTCATTTGTTCAGGTGGTAAGTTGTTTGATTTTCAAAAAATGTTCCTTTTCTATGTCTGTGAACACATACAAAACAGTGAGTCAGATGCAAACAAAGGACTGAAATTTCCTAGTGGATGTGTCTACCTGTATGTAAAGTCAGGAAAGAGATGTCAAGGACAGAGGTTTCTTTCAATTTGTCTCAGTATTTGACTTCAGATGATCAAAGCTGTAGACCTAGAAGGGATCTGAGAGGTCATTTAATCTAGCACATTCATTTTACAGATAAGGATACTGAGGCCCACAGAGAAGAGTTGATTTTCCCATGGTCTCATAGGTATTGTTCAAACAGTGGGATTTAAATCCAGATCTTCTGAATTCAGGGCAGCTCATTCCATGGTATCTCTACTCTTTAGCACGGTACCTTGCAAACAGTGGGTGCTTAATTAACACATATTAATGTTGATAAAAGTACGGTATTGCTTGACCTATTCTCCTAGTCAGCCACATTACTACTCGCTCAATCCTATCTGTAATTCACCTTCTTGACCAAATTCCCCATTCACCAACAACAATTGCAAGATGTTGGAGAAATTCAATCATTCTCCATCAAGAAAATATTGAAAATCCCTGCTGTGGGATATAATGTAATGTCCTGGAAAATAATCAAATAACCTTACAGAAGACTATTAGAAATACTTCATGTTCAGTAGGTAAGTAACAAGTCCAGATTGAACTGAGGGGTGGGACTGAGGTTGGATATCTAGTAGTCACTGGCACTGAGATTGTAATTAAATCCCTGGGAGCTGATGAAATAACCATAAGGCAGAGAGAAGTAAGGAGTAAAGAACATATGACAAAGCCGTAGATATCACCTAACTAGGAGACGTGATATGAGCTATAAAGCAAAGGAGATTAAAAAGAGGCAGCTGACAGAGAGGTGAAAGGAAAAAAAGTAGAGAGGAAAGAGCATACAAGAGGAGGAGGTGGTCAGAAGTCAGTCAACAAACATATGTAAAGTGCCTACTAGCAGAGAAATTGAAAAGGATGAAGACTGAGAGATTATCAGATTTGGCAACTGAGATCATTGGTAACTGGAGAGAAGAGTTACATTTGAGTGATAAAGTAAGAATTCAGTGCTCATTTCATCATCACCATCATTACTACATTACCACCTTTGTCATCATCCTAATCACCACTACCATATCTCCACCATTGCTATTATCATTATTCACCACCACCACCACCATCACCATCACTATCACCATCACCACTACCACATACACTACCACTATTGTCACCATCGCTCCTACTACCACCATACTACCACCATTCCCTCCTTACCTCAGTCCTCATAGAATTCCTCTCTTCCATTAAGACCCAGCTTAGCTACTATCTTTTCCATGAAATCTTACCTGTTCCTCCAAACAGCTAGTGCCCCGTTCTCTTAAAATACCTTTGACTTAACTTTTTAAAATTTATTTTCTTTGTATTTACTCTGTATATATTTGAGGATGTCTATTGTCTCCCCCTTTAAATATTGATTCCTTACAAATAGGAATTGTTTCTTTTCTTATATTTGTGTCCCCAGAGTCTAGTATAGTGCTGCTGTGGAGTAAGTCCCTAATCAATGTTTGATGATTGATTGATGAAAACAGTGTTTAAAGGAAATCAGTATAATATATGAAAAGGAGAATGGTAGTATGGAAAGCACAGTGAATGGAAAGTTAGGAGACCCAAATTCTTATACCAAATATGCCACTAAGTAGTCTAACTGCTCTGGCCTCAGTTTCTGCACTTAGAGCCTTAACCAGCCTTGACTGATCATTTGGTCAGATATGTCAAGCAATATTATGTAAATATCGGTTGTTGTAACTATGATTTGATCATGTTACCCCATGACTGTTAAAACTAAAACAAAAATGAAAAACCACCAATGAGTCCTTATTATCTACTAAATATAGCCCAAACTTCTCTGCCAGATATTCTCCAAGTTCCTCGTGGGAGCTGAAGCAAATCTGCCTTTTCCTCTTATTGCCTACTGCTCCCTTGAACAAGTCCTTTGCCTTAGTCAATCTACAGGATCCTCTCTCCCCAAAACATCCTGCACTTTCCCACTTCTGTGCCCTTTGTCTGACTTAAAAACTCATCACCATTTTTTTGTCCATTGAAGTTCAGCATATTTTTCAAATCCCAGCTCAAATGCCATTTCTGATAGTTCTAACTTCAAGAGATGTCTCCTCTGCCACATAATTCTTAGTCTGTTGCACTCATATACAAATGATTATATGTTGGCTTTAATTGTAGTTCTTCATTTATATGTCATTTATCCCTTTCTAGAGAAGGTAGGAATATGTAATGCAAGTGATAAAGGTAGGGATAGGAATGGCACCTATGATTTCATTGGTACTGGGATCTCCCAAGTGAGCAAACTCCCTTTCCTATTGCACGTAAACTTAGAGAATCCCCAAGAGCTGTGAAAAGTTACCTGGGTTATATTGCCAATATGTTTCAGAGACAAGATTTGACTCCTGGTCATCCTGGCTCAGGGGTTTTTTCAGCATCCTCCCCATCATGCTGTCTCTCATTGCAAATGATATGATAACCAAGTAAAATCTATGCAAATTGCATTTGACAAATTCATTAAACATTCAACAAACATGTATTAAGCACGTACGTTGCGAAGACTAGAATAGGAAAGATGCAAAATTTGGAAAGGATGTTACCTCTCCCTTATTGGAACTTTCATGATAACTGCAGAATAAAACCTAGCTAAAAATGACCATAATATACATCATATGATAATGATAAGCACACAGAGAGGCACTCAACAAAAATCTCCCTGAGGTCTGAGGAGCCGGATCATTGCCCTTGTGATAAGGTGAATGCCTCGCCCTCCATCCTCAGTGCATTTCTTCAACATAACTGTCTGAGAAGCCATAAATTAGTCTCAAGCTTCAATCTCCATAAGGGAAGAAAAGGTCTAAGGTTTAGTTGCTCCTGCCTCCTCTCCTGTAAAAGAGGAAATGTAAGTCCTAGCATCACTGCCCCTACCTTGGCTGACTTTTCGGTAAATATGAACTTTTTTCACTTTATTTATAACAGAAAAGACTTAGTGCTTTGTTAAGTTTCCATCCAGGGTTCAAACGAACTTCCTTCTATCACTGTCCCTAGAGGACTAGGTAAGACAGACATTGATTAATGTCTCTCTTCAACTTGTTGTTTTTCTTTTGGTGATTTGTCATGTCTGACTCTTCATGACTCCATTTGAGATTTTCTTGGCAAAGACATCGGAGCAGTTTTTCATTCCCTTCTCAGGATTATTTTACAGATGAAGAACTAAGGCAAACAGGATTAAGTGACTTGCCAGAATCACACAGCTAATAAATGACTGAGGCTAGATTTGAATTCATGAAGACGACTCTTCCTGATTTTAAGTTGAGTGCTATATCCACTGCTCCATCTAACTACCTCTTTACCAGTTTGAGATATAATATTATATTTATCAGTCAGGCAAAGATAAGAACAGAAGCTTGGTCAGTGCCTCTATCCTTCCTATCATTATTTAGTCACGCTACATCCTTCCTCTTTCTCCCAGTCTTTCTCTCACATCTCTGCAGCCTTTCTCCCACATCTTAGCAACAACCACATAACAAAAGTGTATTTTATCTTTAGTTCCATTTGCATGTAAACTATTCTATAATTTCTTCAAGAGAGAGTAGAGTTGGTCTAACAATCTTGGCAGAGTGACTTTGTGCAGTAAATTGACTTCTGAGACCTATGTCCATGTAATGGGTACATGAAATATCTCCCATGATACAGTGCCTCCCATTTCTCCCACAGGGCATGTGAACACACTTCCTCTATGTGCTAGCTTGCTCACTCCAACCTGCCCTCACACTGGAAAACTTAAATTTGCATATAAAGACCAGTATCTTGCAGTTAAACTCAAATTCTCTTGAAGTTCAAAGGGTAATTCTGTTATGAGGGAATATATTCTCTCTACTTAGCAGTTTAGCTTCTAAGCCCCCATCAATGGGCTTCCATTTCCACAAACCAGTCACTCAGTTCAAAAGAACACTGAGTCTTTTCTATTATGAAAAGAGCCAGGGATGCTCATATTCACAGGCACATCAGCCAAGGTAGGGGTAGTGCTATTTGGACTTACATTTTCTCTTCTATAGAGTAGGGGACAGGGATCATTAGACCTAAGACCTTTTCTTCCTTTGAGGAGATTGAAGTCTAAAACTAATTTATGACCACCCCCGACAGATGTTGAAGAAATGTTCTGAAGAAGGAAGGAGAAACATCCACCCTATCCCAGGACAACGACATGGTCCCTTAGGCCAGTTTACCACATAAAGCAAAAACACTTTTCTATTTTACATATAACCATTTACTTAGTAACAAAGAAAAAGATATATTAATAACATTACCAGCATTGATATATTAAAGTACAAGAATAATAAAATACATGATAAGCCACACATAAATCTAGGTCACACTATTCCACTAAGACTCTCAGTATCTGTGGGAATGAATGGGGAAGAGAAACCTCTCAACAAGGCATATGAATAAGGAAAACCTGTGTCCTTGGGTAATTCACTACTCAGGAACTGCAAATATCAGTGTCTTCATTTTATCTTAGGAACTCCACGTAAATGGTCTTTGATAAATACAGCTTCTGTGTTAAAAAAAAAATGCTCCTCTTTTAATCTGAGTTGATCCATGTTGTACCCAACTAAAACTTCATTAGGTACAATGTCTGAGCCAAATTATTCAGACTACTGGACCTTTTCCTCAATAGTAGCTAAGGTATCTATCACTTTCAGCTTTAGACTTAGATGATACAGTTCTGAAATCTGCTTTTCACCTCACTATTCTTGTCTTTCTAAGTTCAGATTCTAAGTCCTCTCTGAGAATAACATAACCTTAGCTAATATCTAGTAATCTAGTTCTAAATCTTTTGTCTATAATCATATGAATTACTTTGGTTGCTTGTGTTCCTTTCCCAGTAGTATACTATAGCTTGTTGCACTCAAAACCAGCAACGATTGTCTCACAGTTCTGAGTCAGAGTAACTTCCTCTTAGAATCATGAACAACATAAACTTAAATTAACAACAAATTGCTCTGCATGGAAGAGCAGAATTTTAAAGTAACAGTACCTTACACAGAAGAGAAGTAGTGTCAAAATAAATCTCAGAAGTCAATCTGTCCAATCACCTAACTTTACAAAGAGAAAACTGAGACCCAGAAAGGCTTAGTGATTTGTCTGAAATCACAGGAGTAATAAGGGAAAGAGCCTGTATCAGAACCCAGAGCCTATGACTCTGAAGCTATTACTTCTTGGTGGGAATGGTGGGGAATTCTGTCCAGCTCTCATGAAAGAAACTATACCTGAATTGGGGCTTGAAGAAAGCTTTTGGTTGAGATGAGATGGGGCCTGGATGAAATCAATTCCAGACAGTATAGGCATAGGCAAGAGGGGGTGGAATAAGAAATGGAAGCAAAGAATAGTCTAACAGGTTTGATTTGAGTTGTGTTAGTCTGTCACCTATCCTTTTGATCAACATTCATTCTTTCTGCAAGAACAGATGTATCCCAATCACCTACCTCATTGTTTCCACATTTTTCCCCCACCAAGCTTATTCATTAGCTTAACATATTGCAACATAAATGTTAACTTGCTAGGGGTAGCAGAAGCATTAGCTCAACAGGCAATACAGCAAAACATTAGGCAAACACCCTATGCTTCACAAACCTTATTTTAACACGTAAAGGAGCCCCCTCAAGCAAGCCCCCCACATCCTAAACTAATAGTGGTATAGAAGCATATATATCCTGTTAGATGAAACCTCTCTGCCTTCCTTCCCAGCGAGTATAAATGTTAGCTTAAAGCTGCAAAGCAAACCCTGCTAAAACAAACTCCTTCATGCCTAACACCAATGACACATTTTTTTTAAAAAATGACTCCAATAAATGGGAGTGCTACTGCTGTTTTAAATAAGTTTGCTCTCATCTCGCAGGTCCTAAGCAGGGCATTGTCCTGGAGAGTTAAGTGACTCACTGGTGACCACAGAGCATACAAGCACTGTGAACATCTTCCTTTTAACAAGTTGACTATTCTGACCTACGGTGCATTCTCATTACTTTTATAGTCTCTGAAAAGTACATTGCATTATATGCTTCCTTTATGGGACAGAGGGAGGTAAGGAATGATTCAGTATGAATCAGTACCCCAGGGAGTTGATCAAACTTTTGCATTTATTTTCTTTTATGAATTAAGTGAGGATTTCATCCTGCTGCGCAGTCTTTATGTGGTTACATTAAATATTCAGCTAAGTCAGCCACCAACACCTTCACATTACCACTTAAAATGGGCTGTATTCATTTCCTTCACCTGTTTCATATGTATCACCCAAAATTATTAATGTACTCATAAAATTTAAGACACCCTGTACCATAGGGATCTCCAAAAGCTGCTGTCAATTTAACAAATGCAGAGCTGCATTTGATGAAAGTGGCCCAAGTTCCCAGTAGAAATTTGATTTGAGCATTTTATGAGAAATTTTACAAAATGAAAGGCCCAGATATTTTTTTACTTTCTCAAATACTCACTATAAATAAACTCTTTAGGTGTCAAAAGTCAGTCTGTTCTGTGAGATGCTTGCCCTGCTTTCTGTTCTCCCTTGTCACACTCACTTTTTGCTGTTTCAGTGGCCATGTTTACATGATAGGAAAAATATTGAAGGAGGTTAGCAAGTGAATGAGATTGCTGCAAAATGAATTCAAGCAATCGATGTACATCCATTCACAAAGAGCTTGTAAAATGCAGATCCAATGAGCCCACATCCTTGCTTATGCGGACAAAGTTCTTATCTTTTTTTTTTTCTGTCTCAAGCATTTATATTCACATGCAAGCATAAAAACCCATCCCCTCCACACACACACACACACGCACATACACACACATATACATACGCATGCATGCACACAGGTAGAATGCTTTTACTCTGATATTACTTTTGAGCTGGGTTCTCAGTATCACTCTCTAAAGTAAGAAGGAATCGAATCAGGTCCATGAATTGATGACAGAAGGAAAAATAAAATGAGGGATAAGGAGACTGAAGAAGCTAAGAGTCTTATTTTCCTGAGCAAATTGGTTTTGAATGTCAACAGCGGTGCTGTTTTCTGCTTTTTGTTCCCAAATGACAATGGCAATGAGGGAAATTTTCCAAATTAGCGTATTTTTCTTTGGCACCATTTGCAGGAGTCATAGCAAACAGACCACACTGGTATGTTAAAGAAGGAAGCTCTTGACACTACTCATAGGATTACAGATTTAGAGCTGAAAGGGACATTTGATGTCACTGAATCTACCTCCCTCATTTTATAGATGAGGAAACTAAGTCACAGAAAGATTCAGTGACTTACTCAGAGTTACACAGCTCATGTATATCTGAGATGGAATCTGAACCCAGGTTTTCTTGTCTCTAAATCCAGTGTCCATCCTTTAGACATTTACTGCATCTCAAGGCAAGTTGTGGTGTTATTGTTTAGGAGCAATGGATAAAGTCCTGGATTTATAGTCAGGGTGCAAATCCTACCCCTGAGACATATTCTCTATATGATTGTGGGAGGGGAAGGGTAAATCCCTTGTCTGACCTTCAGTTTCCTCTTCTATAAAATGGGTAGGGCTTCAAGGTGGCTTAGTGGATAGAGCACTAAACCTAAAATCAGCAGGACCTTAGTTCAAATCTGGCTTCAGACACTTACTAGCTATGTGACCCTCTGTCACTTAGCCATGTTTGCCTCAGTTTCCTCATCTGTAAAATGATCTGGAAAAGGAAATTGTAACCAGTATGTTTCCCAAGAAAACCCCAAATGGAGTCACAAAGAGTCAGACGAAACTGAACCACAACATTAAAACGGTTTAAATAAGAGCTTGCTTGCCCAACATAGGGCTACTGGGAGGATCTAACCTGGAAGAGCTACAGAAATCTAAGTTATATGTAATGCGCATAGAATTAGGGAGACAATGACACGGTGGAATTTCTTGTCAGAGGGCTTGAATTCAAAACTGCCACTGCCGTTAACTACATTGTGACCTTGGACCAGTCTTTTTAAACTCTTTGGGCCTCAGTTACCTTATTTGTAAAATGAGGGATCTGACCTAGACTCCCTGTAGGTCCCTTCACAGCTCTAAATCTGTGATTCTCTACCCAGACAAGCTTGGCATTCTAAATAAAATATAACCTTCTTCTGAAACTTTGCTGTTTTTTAACTTAATGCCAAATAAACAGCATACTTGTCAAAGTTTCTGTCAAGCCCTTACACAAGGATTGTGTTCAAATGGAATCCAATAATAAATTATGGTGGTTTGTAGTAGTTTTAGTAGCAGTACTTTAAAGGGTTAGGGTTAGAATCAGTGTTGGAACACTCTAGGCTCTCTTCCTCAGTCTAGCAAGGCTATTGGCTGTCTGAAGTGTAAATAGACATCAGGTTAGCTAGCAATAGGGTGACAGAGTGGATAGGATAGGATGTAAGGCCTGAAGTTAGGAAGACTTGTCTTCCTGAGTTCAAATCTAGTTTCAGATACTTACTCAGTATGTGACCCTAGACAAGTCACTTAACCCTGTTTACCTCAGTTTTTTCATCTGTAAAATGAGTTGCAGGAGGAAATGGCAAACCACTCTAGTATTTTTCCTAAGAAAACCCCAAATGGCATAAGTATTATTTCCATTTTACAAATGAAAAAGTTGAGGTTTACAGAAGTTACATGACTTGCACAAAGTCAGAATTGGTTTCAAAGTCACTATTTGAATATAGGTTTCCTGACTCCAAACTCAGATCTCTCCACTTTAATATCTGATCTCACGGAAAAGGTCTTGAGCAAAAGGTCTAGGGTAATGAATTCCCAAAGAACCCAACATATTCCCAGATATTCAAGGGTGATTTCTGTAGACACCATAAATTGCGATAGTTAGGGGATTTAGTTTGAACCCTAAATTGACCATGCGCGCACATGCACACACACACACACACACACACACACACACACACAAGGAAATGCTCTATTGTGATTACCTATAGTTATTTATGTCTATATCATTTAAGCAAATCAACGAAATAATTTATTTGACAGGTAAGGAAACTGAGGAAAGTGCCTTAGTTCTTTGAAACATCTTCATCTCTTACTTAAATTCTGAACTCATAAGGTCTCTAAAAATATCACTTTGTTGAGTTATTTTTTCCCAGTATCCCCTGCCTTTGGCATTAGAAGTCCACCTAAGTTCAACCAGCAGGATGGTATGTGTTTTGCGGTGTGATATGGAAGAAAGAATTCTATAATTAGAGTCAAGACATAGATTCTAATTCAATCTCTAATTTTGTGACCTTAGACCTCAGTTCCTTCATCTAGGAAATGAAGAGTTTGGACTATGTGAATCCCAAGATCCTTCCATTTCTAAGTCCTATGATCCAAGGCCACATCTACATTTTCCAGGTCTCATTTTCTTCAAACAAATGCTAACAAAGATACAGATAGCAGCATTGATATTAACATATGCATGTAAGTTTTATAAAGTAAGTTTTGTAAGTTTTATAAAGTATTTTCCTCACAATCGTACTATAAGTTACACACACCCTTTTCTCCATTTTACAGAAGGGGAAACTGAGGCCCCCAAGAGGTTAAGTGCCTTGCCCATGGCCATATTGGCCTTTCTACATTTTAGGTCCCCTGGCTAACATATGTTACTGTGAAGGAAACAGCATTTTGACTGTCATGGTCAAAGAACTTTAATGGGAATGAGCAAAAGAAGACTTAACAGGATGAGTTGCCATCATCTGCCATAGTTGCAGGGCACTGTACTGGCTATTTAAATAATAACCAAGAATACTTGGAGCAGTGCATTCCCCAAATAGGAAAAACTTCCCAAAGGGTGGGCATCCTTTAAACCCTCTCTGTCCCCACAAGCATATTTGTTCTGATTGCATAAATACATCTTCAAATTCGAGATCAGAAGGCCAAAAGCAGCTGGAAAAATCTAGAGCACTAGCAGAGACAAACTAAAATGTAATTGGGAAATGATGAACACAATAAACAAAAATGTAATACAGCATAGATAATGTTAATTTGTGGTTTCCTAAATCTGCATGCAGCCATTAGGGACCTGTTTTTATTTGAGTTTGCTACCACCTGAGTATAGTCAGACATTCTATTACAAGTTTGAAAATAATATTAGTCTTTGGAGAGTTCTCATTTTTTCATGAATAACATATGGGATAATATCCCATTTAGGTGACTGAAAGAAGAAAGTCAGCTTCTCTTACGATATATAGTACTAGGCATTAGTAATACTAATGCCTCATGACCTCTTCAGTCCCTCATTACCTTTTTCCTAGACAGTTGCAGCAGTCTACTAACTGACCTTCTTGCCTCTAGTATTTATTTACCTTTTCTAATCTACATGACACACCGCATGCTGATTCATCTTCCAAAACGTTATATGATTCTGTCTTCTTTCGGCTCAAAAATCTTCAGTGGCTCCCTATTACTCACAGAAAACAAATAATAAATTTCTTTACTTGACGTGCAAGGCCCTCACCAACTTGTGTCAGTCTAATCTTCCATTTTTAGTGTATATGCTGTTGAAGTGAACACAGTTTTATCTCCTTCCTATGTGAATTCTATACTCCAATCAAATGAAGTTATTTGTTCACTAAACACACCCTGCAACGTGTTTCTGCCCTGGAAAGCCCTTTCTCCTCCTCAGGTCTTTCCAATTCCAACTGATTTTTTTTTTAATAATTTTCCAAAATTTGCTTTGGTAATGGAATGGGCAGACCCAAAAGGTTCCATTGTGTTTAACAAACATTTATTCTATTGTGGGCAGGGCACAATGCTAGCTAGGTATCAGGAATACAGAAATAAAAATGAAAGTTCCTGTCCTCAAGCTGCTTATAGTCTTCAGGAGGAAGAGGGGTGAGGAATGTATAAAAAGCAGTGTTACACAAGACAAAAATGGAGATCCGGAAAAAATGCTTTCAGAATATTTGATCTGAGACAGAACACTTTCAACTGGAGATGGGGAGGATTAAAAAAATATTTGGGGAGATAAGATGATCTCCCTAGTCACTACTGGTTTCTCCTTCTTCAGATGTATGTGTCTATGTTGTATCCCTTCAGTTCCCCTGAGGACAGGGACTGTTTTGTACTTTGCCTTTATATCCTCAGGAACTTACATAGCATTTCCTGCATAGTACATCCTTAACACATATTATTGAACTGGATTGGGCGAAAGTGGTACCTGAGCTTAACACTGAAGGAAGATTGAGGGTTCTGAAGAGGATGAATGAAAAGGAAATCTAGTATGGTGGATGCAAAAGGTACAAAACAAAAATGGACATTTTGAGTGTGGAGAACAACTTGTGATCTGGTTTTGCTTTAAAACAGAATGAGTGAAGGGCAATAGGAGGGATCTAAGGTTGATTACAAGATTGAGCAGGGCCTTAATAACAAGTTGTGAGGTCTATACTTTTATCCCAGAGACACTGAGAGGGAACCACTGAAGATTTGTGTCGGGGAGTGGTTGGACTTTCAGAAGATTATTTTGTCAGCTACATAGAGAAGGAAAGAAGGAAGGAAGGAAGAAAATTATCATTCCCTGTGTGTAAAGCATTATATGCTGGGGATAAAAAGAGAAAAGTAAGATAGCCCCTACTCTCAAGGAACTTCCATTCTAATGGCATAGATAATGCATATGGAAGGAAAGATTCTGCTACATGTCATATGAAAAGGTTTCCTGGTCCTCAGGGTGGAAATGGTGATGCCTCTTTGATGTCATTTTTTTTTTTTATATAGTGTCTGATGTTAAATAAGTCAATAATGCTGGCAGTGCTGAAAAGGGAAAGGAAAGGGAACAGCCATTAAGCACCAACTATATGCCAGGAACTGTGATAAGTGTTTTTACAAATATTACCGAATTTTATCTTCATAGCTACCCTGTGAGAAAAATGTTACCATCATCCCCATTTTACAGATGAGAAAACTGAAGCAAACAGGTTAAGTAACTTACCAGGGTCTCTCTCTAATTGCTCCACTAAGATATTGTACTAAATCTCCGAGCCCTTTCAGATTGTTCCTTCCGTGACTAGGAAACCTGTCCTTGCCTGCCAGCTGAGAGTGAGCCCTTTGTACACTGAGTAAACAGAGCGCATTGTACCTCTCTTGAACAAATTCATGAAATATTTAATAAGCACCCACTGAGTACGGGACACTGCACTCAAAGAAGAAGGTAGAGAGGGACGTGGGAAGGAAGAGGATAAAAAATAGAGAAAGTGTTGTCTCTGCCTTCATGGGACTTAAAGTCATGGGGGGGAGAGGAATAAGACATACACAAAAAATAATTATTTTGTGTGCGATCTGTTACATATGATAGATACGTTACATATTTTATATATAAGTTACACGTAGGGGGAGGCATTTATATATGATAATGATATTATGATAAGCCTCTCTAAGTCATAAGTTCACCTAAAGGCCAGCTTTTGCTGTTACTGCCTACGTGCCTACTTAGGGAAGGTCCTTTCTATTGTTTGGAGGTGCTGCTTTCTGACTGGCCAGGATTGTGGTCCTGTCTGAGACTGGATGGATGTAGTTGTAGTTGAGCACATGGGCACACCTACTGTTTCTGTGTGAGATATGAGGAATGGGTCTCGGGGTAGTGGCTAGCTACAGGCAGTGGCTGGCATTCCAGCATGTGAGGCATGTATAAAGAAGTTAGGATATAGAGAGGGTGTGCCTAGGCATGGGCAGTGGTCCTGCTGTTCAGTGAGTCCTGTGATTGAGTTTGGGGGCCTGTGGTGTGGTTAAAGCCAGATTGTGTGGTTTTAAATCAGTATGTGTCTGACGTTCAGTGAGACCCATAAGGAAGTTAGAGTATTGGAACTGGGGATAGCTTTATTAGGATTCCTTCAGGAGCACTGAAAAATAAAATGGTAGTCAAGGCTAAAGAGAATGATCTTCCCTGAGGGAAGACCAGGGAAGGCATCAGTGGAGAAGAGTATTTGAAATGGTCTTAAAGGATGGCAGAGGAGAAGGAGGAAGGAAGATGTTCAAAGTATAGGAAGAAATGTAAGCAAAAATAGACAGGAAAGTACAGTACACATTGGGGAACAGAGAGTGAGAAGTTCTATTTTGCTAGACTGAAGGACAAAATGGGACTATAAAAGGGAAGCTGGGAAGGTGATCTGGTACAAGATGGCAGAGCACTTTGAATGCCCAGCAAGGAGTTTGACATTTACTTGGTAAGCATCAGGGAGCCATTAAAGACTTTTCAGCAGAAGGATGACGAAGAGATCAGAGCATAAGTAAGATTAACGCGAAGAATGGGCTGGAGGTGAGGTTGTATTTTCCTTGTTTTTGTTGTGTTGAGTTGTTTCCAGTTGTGTCCAACTCTTTAGGACCCATTTGGGGTTCTTTTGACAGAGGTATTAGAATGTTTTATCATTTTCTTCTTTAGCTCATTTTATAGGTGTGGAAACTGAGGTAGGCAAGATTAAGTAACTTGTCCAGGGTCACATAGCTAGTAAGTGAGGACAGATTTGAGCTCAGGATGATGAGTCTTCCTGACTCCAGGACTGGTACTGTGCCACCTAGCTACCCTAATTTTCATTGTATATTGCATTATAATTATTTGGGGTTTTTTTTCCTCTCTGACTATTGAAGGGGAAAAGACCTCAAAAGCTATCTAATACCCTTATTTCACAGCTGAGGAAACTGAGGCTCAATGACCTTTTCCAAGGTCACACAGGTTGTCAGTGTCCCAGATGGAATCTGGACTCAATTTCTCTAATTCCAGAATCAGTGTTCTTTTCCCATTGTGTAAGTACCCCCTTTTAGGCAATGGGGGGCTATGGAATGTGATGTCATTACAAATAGGCACTTACTGAAACTGACTTCAGAGCTTGACACTTGGAAAGTATGCTGGATTTACAACTAAAAGTCATGAGTTTAAGGCTGTGCTGTCACTAAACTGTATGACTGCCCAAGTCATTAGCTAAAATAGGTCTCAATTTCCTTGTCTGTACAAGAGAGCCGATAATAACTTCATTCCCTCCCTCACAGAGTGATTGAAAGGAGTTAATGGATGTAGAGCTCTGTGTAATCATATGTTATACACACATCAGCCTTGGGTCCTGATCCATGCCCCTGCTGCAACAAAGAAAAAGGAGTTAATACAGCTCTAACATTCTGTGAATCAAACTAATTAATGCTAATTTGATAGCCAGCTAGAGTTTGACCCTTCCACAGTAATATTCTCACCTTAAATCAGTGAAAACTGGTAATTCTATTGTTACTAAGCTAAGGGGTAAAGATTAGTGGACTGGGAATTAATTAGGAGCCCTGAGTTCTAAGACTGGTTGTGCTGTTCCAAGCTGTGTGACCCTTGATCTTTCTGTGGGTAGGTTTCGTATCTCTGTAAAAAAGAGGATGGTTAGACGTGGTGCATCAAAGGGTCCTTTTTTGTACCAACCTTCTCCAGGTCTGAGAATACTAATTGCCTCGTGCTGAGTTGCCTATGCCATCTGAAAGTAGAGACCTTCAGCTTGCTGTTTGCCTTTGTTTAAAGTGTTTGAAGATGGTTTTTCAAAGTCAGAGATTTTCTCACAAAGGATAGTACAGTGTTGCCTTGAGCAAAATAGAGGGGAGGGAGAGAATGTAGGGCTAGGGGACCTCAAAGCAAGCAAGAGGAATGACCCATATCAAAAGGCAAGAAAAAAATCAGGTGAGCTCTTAAGAGCATCGAAAGGGAAAAGAGACCCAAACAGAAGTAAACATTGGTGTATTGGAAATTCTATTATTAGGGATGGTTCCTGAGTTTTGATAATTTCTCTGTCTTTTGTTCTTCCCCAGTCTTTATTGATTTGGTGTATTCTTTTTGTTCCCTCTCTCAGTGAAAGAAGAGCACAGAGCTCTAGACTCAGAAAACCTGGGTTCAAATCCCACCTCTGATTCCATGGGCATGACCTTGGACAAATCACTGATCTTTCCTGGACCTCAGTTTCCTGGTTTAGGCTAGATAACATCAGAGTTGCCTTCTAGCAATTGATCTCTGATTAGATGATCTTGAAAAATTCGTTGACCACAGGGAGTTATGAGGAGAATAACCATTTTGAAACTTAGCCTTTTACTTCTGAGAAAAGTAGGAGCTGCATAAGCTGAGAAGACTGATTGTGGAGGTCACCTGAGGATGACCATGGTCCCTACTGCCCTTGCTGCCCTGGGAGCCACTCTCATTAAGGGATGGCAGTATGATTTGTAATAGAAGAGAATGATAATAAAAGCTATTTACCTCAAGCACCAAGTTCACCTTCCAGACAAAGATGCTTGAAACATTAAACAAAAAATTCTTAAAATTCATTATCAAGAAAGAAATAGCCAGAGCAAAAATAAATTCCAGGGGGAAAAACTCACAAAATAAAGAATTAAAGGCTGATGTTGAGAAGATAAAGGAAAGGAGTCTTGAATAAATAAATTCACTTCTGGCCTAAGCTGTGGCATTTCTTCTTTTCTTACTTCTCCTTTTTGCCATTGGGAAGCAAGTGGCACATGGAACATTACATAAGTAACCCATTGAATAAACAAATGTATACTTGCTTAGGCTTGAAAGGCTCTTATTTCTATGTGAGCTATAAGGACTCCATTTTCATTAATGTTCTTTGTAATATTTTTTTTCAGATTCACCCTGTGTCTTCTCCATTCTAACTAAAAGTTTGATTTGAACCTTAGCTGCAGTAAACCTGAACTAGTCTTCCTAGACTGGTCCCTTCCCAATCTTATCCATCATACACAATTCAGTAAGAATCATCTTCTTTAAGAATTGTTTGTATGATTGCTTCCTTGCTTCGAATTCTCTATGGTGGCTGGGTCGGAGGAACCTATAGCCTCCAGGCCATATGTGTCCCTCTAGGTCCTCAAGTGTGTCCCTTTGACTGAATCCAAACTCCACTGAACAAATCTCCTTAATTAAAGGATTTGTTCTATAAAATTTGGAAACTCAGTCAAAAGGACCTAAAAGGCCACATGTGGCCTTGAGGCCACAGTTCCCTGCCCCTGCATGCTTCCCAGATCAAAGTAAGCCTCCTAATTGAAGACTTCCATGTTTCTGCACAAATTTCAATTCTGCCACTTACTAACCGTGTAACCTGGAACAATTTGTTTCATCTCTATGGGACCAAATTTCTAATCTGCAAAATGAGTGCTAAATTTCTGTGAAATTTCCAAGATTCCTGTGACTTTAACTCCTTCCTTCTCATCTCCAAACTTTTCTACCATCCATTCCTTCCAGTTAGAATTCTCTCTTTCCTTAAAAATGTTCCTTGTTTTATCTAATTTATCCATGCTCCATTCCCACTCCCATGCCAAGCTCCTTCAATTTTTTAACACACAGTTACATACCGTTGTACAACTTTCATCAGGTATATCTTTTTTGTAATTTGTTTGCAGATTCATAGTTTGGCAGTTTTCCTTTGTCTTCCCTGTTAGATTGGAAAATTCTTTAGGAAAAGAACTCTACCTTGCCCTTAATTTAACATTCTCTCCCCATATTGTTTAATATGTTTAGCTATAGTCACCATACAGTGAGTACTCTAGCAATAAATGGGTAATTATTAATTGAGTGTGTTCCATATACTGAGCACCGTGAAAAAGAAAAAAAATGAAAGAAATGGTGCCTTCCTGAGGGGAGTTTAGTGACTGAATAGATGTTCTTGACCTATGTATGTAGTGTGTGAATAGATTTCAGGAGTTGATGAAATGGAATGGGGGGGAGGTGGGAAAAATCTATATTTTAATTAAAATGTGGTTTCCTTTGTAATCCTGTGCATTCTATTTTATGCATTTAAAAAACATGATCCTGAGAAGAGGTCTATATAGCCCACTGGATTGTTAAAGGCATCCATGATACAAAAAGAGTTAAGGACCCCCAATCTAAGGCATGACTAGTAGTACATAGGAATGAATTAATACATGATCAGTTAGTCTATAAACAAGAATTTTAAAGCATTTACTGTGTCATACCAGGAACATGAAAGCAAAAGCAGCTCCTGCCCTTGAGGACTTTATATTCTGTCCAAGAAACAGGTGCACATATTAGAAAATAACAAATTTAGCACAAGATAGTTTCAGAGACTGAGAGGTACTAGAGGCTGAAGGGATTAGGAAAGTTATAATATAGAAAATAGCACTTGAGTTGTCCTTTGAAGGGAAATAAGGATTTAAGAGAATATGTACACGTATATGTGTGTGTGAGAGAGATGATTATTTCTTATATTAATAACCAATTATTGAAATGGGACTAAGTTTTTTCCTCTTCCTATTTCCTAATTCAGAAAGCAGCCCCTGTAGGTTATCCAGCCAGCCTTTCTAAGAGTGGAGCTACTGATAAGATGAAATCTCAAGCAGACACGTCCCACTGGGAAAACTCAGATCTGATCAAAAAGTAAAGAAATTCTGCTTTAGGTGAATTGGTAGATTCTGGTCCACTGTGTTGTAGTCAAGCAAGTACAGGGGATGGGGGAGTGGATTCCCCCTTTTGTCTAGATTACCCTAGTTGCAATGGGATGGGTATAAATAAATCTCTTTGACCAAGACTGAGTGATCAGGGTCACATTCCCAACCTCTCATTAGAATAAGCCCACCTCTCATTATTATAATATTTATTCTTTCATTAATGGTTAACTAATCAGGGCTGTTTGCCACATGTAAAGGACACCCAGGCATCCAATGGCATAAAATTGTTGAGTGGGTTCCATGAGGAATGGAATGACCCTTTTATTAATTATCCACAAACATAATTAGTAAAATGATTGATAATTACCCAGAAATTATGTCTCTAAACTTTTATACATCACAGCATGTTTGCATATGTTTACATACATATACATGTGTGTATGTATATATGTGTGTCAATGCCCTCAGTACCCTACCTTTCCCAGGCTAGAAATGAAGTGGCCACTAACTACCCTGTCCTACTGCTGATTGACCTGATTTTGACCTTTATGCTACCTATGGCTCCATAAGCATAGGGCATGTCTCCATGTTGGTTTAGGACTTATTCAGGATACTAAGTAGACTTAGTCTTGCTGCAGCTCAGAACTCCTGAATGCAAGTGACCCACCAGATTCATTCTCCTCAATAGCTGGGATCTTAGACATGTGCAGCACAGCCCCTAAGTGTATATGGAGTTCAGATGTGGGAGGTGGAGTTCATTAGGAGTTCAAAGAGTATAAGGCTGCTTCATGAAGGAAGTGAGATTTGATATTAATATCGTAGATTAAGAGCCCCAAGAGACCTTACAGGACAATCTGATCCAAGTCCTTCCTTTTACTGCTGAGGAAATTGACCCCTAGAAAGGTCAAATCAGATCTGGGATTCGGAATCTGTTCCTCTGACTCAAATTCCAGGGCTCTTTCCACTACATCATGGTCTTTAAAAGACAAGGATGTGATAGAGGACAACTTCAAATTAAAGTTTTGTAATACATCTCAGATTCAACATATCCAAAACAGAACTCTATCCTTCCCCCTAAACACTCCCTTCTTCTTGACTTCCTTATTTATGTAGAGGGTATCACCTTCTTCGAGTTACTATGGCTCATGACCTCAGAGACATTCTGGATTCTTTCCTTTCCTTCATCCCTCACATTCAATCAGTTCTTTTAATAATTCTTTCTCCAAAATATATTTTGCAACCATCCCTTTATCTTTGTGCAAACCCTAATTACCTCTCACCTAGACAATTATAATATCTGTCTACAATCTATCCTCCACACAGCTGCCTAACTCCAGTCTACTGTCTTAAGATTATCATATTTATGCCAAATTTACTTTATGTTCTAGGAAAACTGGTCTCCTTGCTGTCCTTTATACCCTCAGTTTCATATCCCATAACCATGGCTATGCATAGACTATACTCTCCATGCCTAGAGTATCCTCTCTTCTCAACTCTGCCTCAGAGAATAACTTTCTTCAAACCTCAGCTCAAGTACCAACTCCTACAGGAAGCTTGTCCTTCCCCCCAAATTTGTTTGTGATAGAGTAAGAAGAGACTAGACAGACATGATAGGTAATAGGGAGCTGTTGATTGTTTTTGAACAGGAGAATGACGAAGCATCTCTCTCTAAAAACAGAGAATTCATTAGACAGTGAAGTCAGGTTTTCCCAGTGATTCACGTTTGAGGGGATGGATGCTTGAATGATGGTGGTAAGAATGGAAGCAAAGGAGTAGGAAGAGACAGGTCAAAGTTCTAAGGAAGAATCAGTAGAACTCACTGATTAATTGATAACTGCCTCAGTAATCCACTTTCTCCAATTACATTGATTTTATTTTGTTTAAATGTTGCATCCCATCCCACCTCAGACCTACACCCCAAGAATAAGCAAGGGCTGTTTTAATTTTGCCTTTTTCCCCCATTGCCTCTACCAAATGATAGATAATAAATACTTGTTCAATTAAATTCAATTGGATATAAGAGATGAAAGAGCTTGATGGAAGAATGAATCAAAGCTGCCTCAAGGTATAAAGTGTGCATAACTTGGGGGCATGCTGCTGTCATTTGCAAATTAGGGAAACTGTTGCAGAGGGATGGTTGACAGAAGTGTGGAAAGTGAGGTGATAAGTCCAGGTTTGAATCTCTGAAGTTTGAAGGGATGTGAGGATGTGCAAATTAAAAGTACGTAATCAGCAATTAGAGATGTGGGGCTGGAATTGGGATGAAAAGATAGAGATTTCAGACTTAATGAAATGGAATTAATACCAGAAACCATGAGAATGAATGGATTTTGAAGGAGAGAGTTTATATTGAGAGGAGCACAAATTCAATATGGTGCCTCTGGGCTTAACTAAGTGGGGGAGAAGAGGAGCCTGTAAAGAAAGGAAAGGATAGTTAGATGAGAGAAAAACATATAGTTTAATGTTACTGATGTTTGGAAGAAGGAAAATTCAAGACTATTTTCTTTGAAAGATACCCGGTGAGCAGTCATACTAGTGATTAAGATACAAGAATGGGCTAAAGGAACTGATGATCTCTAGCTTGGAGAAGATAGATGTTGAGGTAGAGGGAGGGGATGGACGTAACTGTTCTCAAGTTTTTGAAGGGCTACTAAACTTGATCTGCATGACCCTAGAAGGGACCAGTAAGCTCAGGGGGTGCAAGTGAAAGAGAATGCATTTCATGTCAACCTAAGGAAAACCTCCTCATGATTGACCTGTCCAAAGTGGAATGGGCTGCCCAGTAAAGGTCAAAACATTTTCCTCTCTTCAAAATGTCTTTAGAGGTTGGGTCACCACTTTTCTTGGATTTTGCTATTCAGTTACAAATTGGCCTAGGTCACTTCAGAGGTCCCTTAAAACTCTATTTCTGTAAAATCACCATTTGATCTCTACTTGGCACAGTCTGTGATTTTACTGGAGAGCTCAAAACTAATATTTCATTCTGTTTTCGCTCCATTGTTTTTTATATTTTCTGACCTTACATTTACATGTTCCTGTAATGGTTTCAGCAGGAGATGGGGGGAGGAAAATCAATTTCCTTCATCACTTAAATGTGCTGAATACAGGTGCAGGAATAAATAAAACTCCTCATAGAAACACTAGTAAAATAATCCTCTTTTCAGTTGCTGGCCCCGGAATTGAATTATTTTGTTGTGGTTTTCATTCTTGGTCAAGCATAGGCAAAGTTAAATACTGGGACACCAGATATGAAGAAGTCAGGAGTGAACTTCTGCCCCTTTCTCTGGCCCTATTATATTCAGATTGATCTTTCCGGGACATCCTAAGAGCAGCTATGAAAAATGTCACCGCTCATATTAACCTGTGTAGGACATGAAAACACCAAGTTCTTCTAACACAGATGTTATTATAATTGTGATTTATTGGGGAAATCTAGTATTCCACAAACCCAGCTGTGATGAAATGAGAATAGATGTGATATGTTAGGACTTGCAGTTCTTGGGTTTATGTCAATGTTCTCCTTTATGTTTCCTTTTAAGTGGTATTCATTTGGTGCTTTAATAATATATTTCATTACTAATTCACCTGCATTTTTTCTTGTTCAAACCATAACCTGTATTCTAGTACTGAAATATTTTTTTAGTTCATGGCAGTGGTGAATCTAAGCTATAAAAATGCTTTGGTTACTTATTTAAAATGAAGTTTTATGTGTCTCCCTAGGTGCTATTATCACAAAGGGTAGAAAGTTAATTGTAAAAAAAAAAGTCAAAGGTTAGGTTAATATTACTAGCTACATTTATTCCTCAACTTTTTTTAAAGTCTAGATATTTATAGAGAGGCAATAGAACATGGCAGAGAAAAGGTCAGCCTTGTATTTAGAAAGGTAAGAGTTCAAATCCCACCTGGGATGCACTATATGATCATGAGTCAATCACTTCTCAGTGCCCTCAGCCTTAAGTCTCCAAGTTGCAAATGGATGTTGATCTCTCTAGGTGAATGGAGTCTCCATCCTAGGAGTTCCCTACACTGCTAAAATAACAGGACTGAACTAAAACAATTAACAATACTAATAAATGGTTCCCAAAAGAGAAATTATCACTTCGGCTGAAGCCAAGTTCGTCCTTTATCCTTCTATAAATTGCTCTCAATTATCTTATCTACTGGTCTTTTTGTCTTTTAACTTAAATCATCTGTTTCAAGTAAAATAGTCAGATAATTCAAAGATAAAAAGTGTAATTTATATCGATTTAGATGAGTAAATTTAAAGCTTGGCAAAGTTTTGATGCAGTGTTGACAAAATTTCTTGATAGGAAATGCAGGACAACAGCAATAGCAAATAGAGAAAATGAGATCCTGTTTGTTTAGGGATATATCTCCCCGTGAGCTGACCAATACACACAGACGTGTGTATATATACATATGTGATTAAAATAGCCTATTACCCTACAGCTTATATTACCTATTCACCTTTCTACCCTAAAAATGAGCATAGATCAGCGCACCTGGGGGCCAGAAAGCAACTAAAATGTTATCTAGTCAAACTTTATCAATTTACTGAAGAAAGTATAAACATTATCTCAAAGCTATAGTCCCTAAGATACTTCCTTGTTATTTCCAACAGTGTCTTTCCTGTTGGTACATTGGTAGCTTAAACTTGACTTTGTTATCTCTAAGATGAATGCTAAAAGTATCTGCTTTGAGCCCACAGAGATAAAATAGTTTGCCTAGGCTAGATAAGGGCCAAACTTGTATTCCTACTCATGTCTTTTGACCTATCTTCTTTCCTTATGTGTTTGCATGTTTTGCTGTTTCTTCTATAGACACCTACAATTTCCATGACATAGGGTCTCCTAGTGAGGAGATTCCTTCTACCAGTGCAGCTCTCCAACTGTTCTTCAATAGATATGTAATCATATGGCAACAAAGGATTAAGTGACTTTCCCAGGGTCGCAGCACCTCAGAGGCAGGTCTTGAAACCAGGCCTTCCAGCCACCTCTACTCAAATCTACTAAGTTATCTCCTTTCATGCTTCTTGTTGTTTTCTGGAGACAAATAGTAGTGAATATCAGTATTAAGAATGTGAGTCTTTATAGTCCCAAATCAATACATGTCCACCTCTTCATCCAAATTTGTTTTTTGAAAATCCATTTATTTCTACTTTCCTGAGGCTCATTTAAAAAAAAAAAGAAGTATGGTATCAACTCTCTAGAATTTTCATTCCATAAGAATGAGATAGTTCACAACTGATTAGCATTAGATTTTAAGTTCCCTGAGGGCAAGGACTATCCTTTGTCTCTTTTATTTTTTTTGGAAGGGGAAAGGCAAGGCGATTGGTGTTAAGTGACTTGCCCAAGTCACACAGCTAAGTAAGCATCAGGTGTCTAAGGTCAAATTTGAACTCAGGTCCTCCTAATTCCAGGGCCAGTGCTCTATTCACTTGTCTTTTGCTTCTTTTTGCAACCCCAAGAACTTAACATTGTCCCTGATACATAATAGGTGCTTAATAAATGCTTATTGAATTAAACATCTGCCAGGGTCACAGGAATTGTCACGATACATACTCTACTAATTTGTCTCATAAACCTTATGTGTGTATATATGTGTGTGAATACACATTCATATATTATGTGCTATACTATATACATATAATACATATTACACATATATATCACATGTATATAATATTTGCATTATACATATACATATATGTATGTATGTGTATATATATACTTACATAATAAGAGCTCTTGTATTCCACCCCAACATTTGTGAACGTGAGCCATCTAGGGATATTGTAATGAATGGTTCCTCCACCTTGCTCCAAGTTGATGAAGTATTAAATAGGAGTCTGTTGTAATGACAGTAGGGAATGAAGTAGAGTTTAAGTAACAGATGTCCAACTGGAAAGAAAAAAAGGCATTAAAAATGATGATGAAGCATCTCAGGGACTAAAATTTGAACCATTAGAACCTCTGTATTTATAATCATTAGCCAAGAAACATTGAACACCGGCCTAAAGGAATACAATATTTCTGCAATTAATGATATGAAACTTGCAAAAGAAAATATAAGAAGGATGCCAAGAACAGACACCTGCTCTGTGTGCATTTGGAATATGACACCTTTTCTGAGGTGGATGGAATTAATTTTCTATGTACTTGTAAAAGGCTTGAATAAGTTAGTGAAATGTGTGTGTCTGAATGTAAAAATCTCTTAGTGATTCAATAGATGTCAATTAAGAATATACTGGCAGAACCACCCTGATCCCAGGATATAGACACTAATAAGTAGAGACAAAATTTTAAAATCTTTATTCTCATACATCATGCTAGAACTGGGCTAATTGATTTTGTTCTGTCATTTGATTTTGACCCCCGACGTTGTTATGCAATAATCATAAACTATGTAATATTCTCCCACCTATACCCTATTCCCAGTGAGGAGGAGCCACTGCCATGTTTGTAAGCATTTTAATTAAGTAAATTGAAGTTGTCAGCATACTCTCTTCTCCAAGTATTCAAAGTATAGTAAAAAACAATTTCTACAGTACTTTATGGTTTACAAGCAAGTATTTTTGTCCTTGTATTTTTACAGGTAAGGTAGATGAATTCACTCCTTAGTAACACAGCTGATCATGGTCACTATGTTTATGAAACGTTTTTAAGATTTACAAAACATTTTCTTCATAATGACTGTTTTTGAGGTAAGGAAAAAAATCTTATTATTCCCATTTTATAGATGAGGAGTTTGAGATATTATGAGATTTTTCTGTGATAAGTGTTGAAACCAAGATTTGAACTTGAGACTTATGATGCCTAACACCATGTTCTTTCTCCTACAATGTGATGATTTCAACCCCATCCCAACCACGTCAATGATGGGGGAGGTGGAATCAGGCCCCTGTCATTAGAATTCTAGAAGTAGGGTTCCAAGAATGCAGCCCCTCTCCCAGCTTCATCTCCATCTTCGCTTGCCCAAATCATTCCAGACAGATGGCTCCTGAAGGAATTCCAGAGGTCCACAATATCATTCCCATCATCACCCAGAGTGGATATGTAGACTAAAGCAACAAGGAAACTGCCATGATATAGAAAGAGGGTGTCTTGATGTCGCTCACTAAAATAATGGAGATCGTTCTACTTGTAAGACTTTGTTTCTGATAAGCAAAGCCATCTCAACAAATTCAAGTGTCGTATCCCTTCTCCTTGGCTAAGATGAATGCAAGCTGTTACTGTCATTGTTATGGTTATGCTTCTTGTTGCTGTCACTGTGGTTTTTCTTGTTATTTCCTTAGCATTTCCTTGACATCTGGAATTGTTTGATTGAAACAAAAAGCTTCAGTCATCACCAGTTCCTGTTGTTTTAAAAATAGGTCATGAAAGACTAATGAGCTTCATTTGGCCCAACTGGTCAGGAAAAGATACTAGGATCATAGTGGACATCTTATTCCATCTTAGATCATATAAGCAAAGCTGTTGAGCATGAGACTTTTGGTTTCATCTAGATTAATAATGTCAAACTCAGATAGATACAGGGGACACTTAACTGTATAAAAAGGTCCCTGCAGGTCAGATATTGACTGAGTGTTAAAATGTAATATTTTCTATTTTCATTATTATTAAATATTTCTCACTTAACATTTTAATCTGGTTCAGGCCATTCTTCCACAGTCACAGGTCATATGTTTGACACCTCTGATCTACCAAGATTAATATACAAAAATGAAACAATGGGATCGCTTGGTCTATGACCATCTTTCTTTTTCTCTCTGCACATTCTTCTACAAGGATTCATAATACAGTGAACAATACATCCATTGTGAATCTATTGATCCAATCTGTTGATTAGTAATGAGTTCTAGATTCAAATCCTTACTCTTACAGGTACTATTTATGTAACCATGAGTATATCACTCGACTTCTGTCAGTTTCTTCATCTATTCGGGGTAATAAAATGGGCAGATAGCCGTCTTGAGAGGCAGGAAGACGATTCAAATCTCATCTCTGATATATACTAACTGTGTGACTTTGGGCAAATCACATAAATTCTCATGCTCTGGGCAGCACTCTAAGATTTTAAATTGTAAAAGAGGTTCCAATCAGCATTCATAAAGAGATCATCTTCTTTGATAGCTCTGTGTACCATTGCATTGGCTGAATAAGTTGTGGTACATTATTGTGATAGAATACTACTGTGCTATAAGAAATGGTGAACTTAATGATCGTAGAAAGACATGGATAACTTGCATGAAATAGTGAAGATCAAAATGAACAGAACAGAACAGAAACAGAACATTGCATATAGTAATAGCAATATTGTTTTAAGAGCAATTTTGAGCGAATAAGTAATTTTGACTATTACAAGTGCCCAAATTAACTCCAAAGGACATATGGAGGAAGATGCCATCTCTATCCATAGAAGGAACTGATAAATAGAAATATGTATAGAAAGATTTTATGTATATATACATATATATGTGTACACACATGATGGTAGCCATCATGGCTGGGAAGACAGAAGAAAAGAAAAAAGAAATTTATATGATAGCATTCTTGTATATTTTCAAGGAATAGCAAGTTGTACAGAATAGATTGCAGTTTCATGTGCAATAATATTTTTTTAAAAATATGCTTTGTTATGGATATGCTTGTTTGTTTTACTCTATAAATTATAAAGAAAAAAAATCGCTCACTACCCCCACACACACACACAAAATGAGTACTTTCACTAAGTGCATGTTTTGAGGGGAGGATCCAATATGGTAGCTATGTAAAGCAATTTGTAAAACTTGGAGCACTTTAACAATGTCAGCTATAATGATGATTGTTATCATTTCCATTATTTTGAGGAACCAAGAGACCCAAGTTCTGATTCTAATTTTCCCAAACTAGCTTTGTGACCATGAGCAAGTCCCTCAGATTCTCTCTGGCACAATTTCTTCATGTTTCGTATGAGATTTGACCAAATCTCCAGTGTCCTCCATGATGTTGTGACCACAAAGTGTTTCTTCTCTACCCATCATTTTGATAATGTCTTTATAGATAACAGAATCATAGACCTGGAAAGGAACTCAAAATGCCCCCAGACAACTCTACCTCAGTGCCAACCTACATTTATGAGAGGAATTTCTATGCTTAGAGTTCCTTGAGCACTAATGGAACCACAGCTGTAGTCCCTTCCCTTAACCTCCTCAAAATACCTAAACCGACAGTGTTTGTATACTTCTGTATGTTGGGATAAGGTTTTCACATCCACCTTTCTCCTTTGATCCTCCCAATCCTCTGGGGTAGGTAGTATGTATGTTATTAATCACAGCATAGAAAGAGAGAAACTGAGAACTAAAAGGGTTAAGTGATTTGCTCAAGGGAAGCTCCCAAGGAGTCAGAGCTGGACCCAGGTCTTTGGATTCCAAATTCCATTCTCATTTTACTCCCTTAAGGTGCCTAAGAGTTGAAAGAATGAAAACCTAATACAGTAAATAAATCACAAAAAAAGATGCCCTGTGTGAGAACTTTGTTTTCAAAATAAAAACATTAATTATAATGCCAACAAGCAGAAAAAGACATTTTAACAGCTTCAGCATAGTTATCTAAAAGGTAACCAGTTGATAGCAAGCATAAGAATAATAATGAACCAAACACTCAAATACCAGTAAATACATTGATCAAAGGCATGTTAAGTATGATGAAATCTGACTATTGAACTTGGCTGCCATTACTATTGGAACAGTTAGTTAAATATTACAGAAAAATCCAGCGTGCTGAAGCTTTTATCTCTTATTCATTCCAGAAGCCCCTTCCATTGACCGCTTTTTTGGCTTGTGCTGCAGAGCAAAATCAATATAGAAACACTAAACAAAGACTTCTGGAAAGAAAATCAAACAGCAGGCAGAAGATGAAATCTTAAAAAGCTATCAGAGATGCAATAAAGAATTGAATACACCTATAGCCTCCTTCAGACAGCAGCTCCACGGTACTCAAACTTTCAGCCCAATAAAATCACTTAAATAAATACGTTGCCAGGAGCAAAACTGTCTTTTGGCACAAAATATCCAAAAGGAAGAAAAGACTTACAAAAGGGCAGAATTGTTAGGTATTATCAATATCATCTTCTATTATTATCATCATCTGCTTAAAATTACTAAGTGCTTTCAAATGAATTATGTCATTTGATCCTTACAAACAGCCCTATCAGATAGATTGGGTCAGCATTATTGGTCTTACTTTGCATATGAGTAAACTACATCTCAGAAGATTCTTGACTTTCCCAGTTCACATAGTTGATATGTAAATGGGATTTTAACCTATTTCTGTTCTAGCAGAGGTTCCCCATAAGTGGAGCCACAGGACCTAGAGGTGGGATGGTGGCCTCACACAGTTCTCAAAGGAGCAAACATGCCTTCTGTGTTGTTGTTCCATCATTTTTCAGTCATGTTCAACTCTTTATGACCCTATTTGGGGTTTTCTTGGTAAAGATATTAAAGTGGTTTACCATTACTTCTCCAGCTCATTCTACAGATGAGGAAACTGAGGTGAACAAGGTTAAGTGACTTGCCCAGGCTCATACAACTAGTAATGTCTGAGATCAGATTTGAACTCAGGAAGATGAGTCTTCCTGACCTTATAGGGTCCCAGGGCTTTAAAGGGATTTTTAAAAAAAATAACACAGAAGACTTTCTATTTTACCCTTGAGGCAATATTTGTCCCCTGGAGTTTATTGAATAGAGGAATGATATGGTCACATCTGCACTTAAGGAAAAGAATTTTGGTTGCTATATGGTAAATTGGTGCAGGGACAGACTTGAGGCGGGGAAGACCAATATAGTGTCTGTTACAGTAGTTGAGGAGAGAAGGCACAAAGGATTGTGTTAAGGTGGTGTCTATGTGAGTAGAAGGAAGAAATCAGATATGAGAGATATTGTGGAGGTTAAAATTGGAAGGATCTGGCAACTGATTGAATTTGTGGAGTGAGGAAGTCAGAGGAGACAAGGCTGACATCAAAGTTACTGAACTAGGAGACTGGAGGAATGGTGGTGCCTTTAGCAGAAACTGCAAATAGATATTTTGCCTTTCACACCCATCTAGCTAGGTAGCTGCTGCAAATGTATAAAAATCTTTGGTGATTAATAAAACATGGATTTATTTAAAAGCTTTCCTGAATTAATAGTAGCTTCCCGTATTTACTCAAATCAATGAATATTGTTACAACCAAGGTTGTAGCCATATAGCTACTATCATGTGAAATTATTTGATGTTAAATTTTTTGATGTTAAAAAGAGATTCTTTAAGACTTTCAATGTGAAAAGCTATGTGAAAAGTCACAGAAGAGCCCAGATCTCTCACTTTTATTCCAACAGTGATCTAAAGTGGGTGCCAAATATAGATCTTCCTGACACTATGTTTGCCTCTTTATTATTCTCTACTCCGTGCTGCCTCACAATAGACCATATTGCCAATGAAAGCAACAAAAATCACATGGTTGTATTAGTAGATACAGAAAATGCATTTGACAAAATATAGCACCCATTTCTATTAAAAAATGTGACCATAAATGAACTTTTTTATTATTACAAATAGTATCTAAAACCAAGAACCAGCTTTATATGCAATAAACACCAGGATTCTTTCCAGTAGAAGCAAAGGGAAAGGGAGGATGTTCATTATCACTACTAAAATTTCACAAATGCTAGCTATAATAAGATATAAGAAAAAAGAAATTAAGGAAAAAAGTGCGGACAAAGAGGAAATGAATTATTGTTTCCCAAATAGTATGGTGGCCTACCTAGAGAACCTTTTATTTTCATCTAAAAATGAGTCAATTAAAGTATGTGTATAAAACCAATCATCAGCCCTCTTGTCTATTATGAACAAAACTTAGGAAATTATGGAAAGAGAAACTCTATTTACAATAACTACAGAAAGTATAAAAAAAATTGTAAATCCTTCTAACAAGACCTAAATAGATACCTTATAAATACAACTAGGAAACACTCTTTAACAAAATAAAGACAGGCCCAAGGCTCTGTCGTGGGCTCTCTTCTTTTTTCTTTATACCAGGGGTTATTTACCTGGGGCCCACATATCCCTTATGTGATGCATGGTTAGATTTCAAGGTGTCCATAAACTTGAATAGGAAAAAAAAAACACACACCTTTATTTCAAAATAATTGTGGATTGGTTTTTTTAATGTGTATAATCCTGTGGATTCTATATAATGCATTTGAAAGTATTATTCTGAAAAGGGGTTCATAGGCTTCAGTAGAATGCCAAAGGAGTCCATGACACAAAAAAGAAGGCCTGTTCTATACTGTCTCAATTGGTAATCTCATCAGCTCCCAGAGTTCCATTAAAATATCCATGCAGATAATTCCCAGATATATATAGATATGTATATATGTGAATATATATATATATACATATATATATACACACACACATACATATACGCGTAGGTAGGTATGTACGTAAGTATGTCTGCATACGTGTATAAATATGTGTGTGTGTACAGTGTTAGACTCTCTCCTTAATTTCAGTCCCACAATGCCACCTGGCATTTGGGTTCCTTTAGCTGAGTAACACTTTAAACCTTAAATTACTAAGGCCTAGAAGATAGAGAAGTCTTTTGCCACTCTGAGTTTTACTCACCTCATCTCTAAGAAACCTTGGATCTAGATGGTCTAGAGCTGCAGTTTCTCAAGCCTTTTTGTTTCATTATCCTTTTATACACTTAAAAAATTATTGAGAAGTCCCTAAAGGACTATTGTTTATGTGGGTTATGTATTTAGATGTGCTGTATATTTGAAATTAAAATGTCTTAGTATTATTAGGAAAATAATTTTGATCTCATGAACTTTCTGAAAGAGTTTTGGTGACCCTCAGGGGTCCCTGAGCTACACTTTGAGAACCATTGGTCTAGAAATTATTTTATAGGTCCCTTCTAGCTCACTAAAACTAAAACTCAACTCACTCTGTATTAGTAAAACTGCTTATAAATCTAAATTGTAATAATCTGGAGCTTAGTGCAGCTTCTAAAATTTTTGATTGATTATGTTGATGATTATTTGTTAAAGCAAATGTACATTATTGTTTACAAAGAAAATAGGTAATGTAATTCATCAACTTTGCAGTTCATGGGCATCCTCTCTAGCAGAAAGATATTTTAAATTTGTAAGATTTATCTCCCTTCTACACAATTTAATCTTACTCAAAATTAAGATAAAATAAATGTAAAATGTGCTGCATTTATCCTTTACTGGAATTCTCTTGGTTTACATCGAAGTTGTGTAGGTTCAGAATGACTTTGTTATTCAAATCAAATTCAGTTGTGTTTATCTAATTGAATGAATTATTACAATAACTTACCTGTGACAACTTTTGGGAGGATAAGATTTTAGAGATGGAAGGACCCTTTAGGAGATGTCTGATAAGCACTTTCCTATAAACTCTATCTTATTGTCCTCATTTTAAAGAAGTGGGAAAGGAGACTTGAAGAGAGTAACTTGTCCCAGAGGGCACAGATCACTGTGTCCTCACAGCAAGTGAGGCAAAAATTCAACCTTTGGCCCCTGATAATGTGGTGTTGTGGGGGAAGGGTGCTACATTTGCAATCGAAACATCCTGGGTTCTACGCTCAGATTTGATACTCTCAAACTTTGAGCAAGTCATCCTCTCTGAGTCGCAGTTTTTTCCCCTGTAAAATGGGGAGACTAGATGAAATGATATCTCAATTCCTATCCAGTTCTAAATCTATGATTACATGACCACAAGTTTAAGACTGTCATCAAGGATAGGGATTATTTTGTTCTTTGATACCCAGTAAGGGCTCAATAAATGTCTGTTGTTTATTTGCCTTATTAAGAGTTGAGCCATGCTACTGAAGTTAGAATGGCACTAGAATTTCCGCTGTCCAAGGTCTGACTGTTTTTAAGAGGGCCATGCTGGAGCTTCATTTAGAGGAGGCCATGACCAGGAGGTGGTGTGAAGCCAGCTCAAGAAGTGTTTCATAGCTGCCTCCTTTTCATTTTCTCCCATGTTCTTGCATCCAAGCATTTCAGTATATCCTAGGCAGGAACTTCCTTGACTGAATTTTTCTGCTTTGTTCTTAGAAGCACAAAACATGTCAGAAAGATCATTGGGAGGAGGTTAAGGCAACCTGATTTGTCTTCCATGCTCTGCAAGAAAAACTTTGACCTCCCTATATCACTTCCCGTCTTGTAACTTCATGTAAAATATGTAAAATTCAACATGTAAAATTACCAGGTGACTTCTAACTTTGCTGCTAGCTCAAAAATGATTTGACAGTATGATCCGTTAAACTAGATAACCCCTAATATCCTTCCATCTTTAGTTTTCCAGGAAACAAAGAATAATGATGGAATGAGAAGGAATGAGGGACCACAAGCCACTACAATTTTTTCGAATTTAAAATGCTTGAAAGATTGATCTACTTTTTCTACCACATGGGCTTTCTGAGGGTTTTACACTAATGGTGCAGCCCTTCTGGCTGGAAAGATAACCTTCATAATGCCAACTAATGTATTGTTTTTTTGTGCCTAGAGTCAAACAGATTGAGACAATAAGTAAGAAAAATTGTAACTTCTCCATTCATCGCTGGCTGTTATCTCTTGAAGCCATAAAAAATAAAAATAAAAGGCAGGTAGGAAGGGACAGGATAGAGGCAATTGGAGTGCTAACGTTTTTAACTATTTTTGTGCTGATTCTAAAAGAAGGGGAAAAAATGAAAACTACTACACTTTTTTAGTTAACTGTGTCTGGATGATATTTTAACAATGTCTGTTTCTCAAAGCACTTATCCATACTCAAGGCATTCCCTCAGGGGAAGGGAACAAACATTTATTAAGCACTTCCTGTATGCCAGCCCTGTTCTAGCTTTAGAAATATTTTATTTGAGTCTAACCACAACCCTGGAAGGTAGGTACTGTTATTATCCCTATTTTGCAGTTGAGGAAACCAAGACAGACAGAAGTTAAGTGACTTTCCAGGGTCACATAAGTAGTAAGTGTCTGTGGCTGAATCTAAACTCAAGTGTTCTTGACTTCAGGGCCAGTACTCTATCAGGTGTGTCACCTACCTGTCCTGGAATCAGAAGACTTGGCTTCAAATTCTTTCTCTAATTTGAGTTTTTGTGTGATTTTTGGGCAAGTCATGTAAGTGTTAACCTCCCTGGGCCTCCAAAGTAAAAAGAGAAATCTGAAACCATCTTATCCAATCCGGGATTATGAGAAGGAACCCTTTCTGCCCTTGCCCCCTTCGTCTCTCAGCACCTTTTACCAAGGAATCAGCCTGTCTCTACTTGAAGACTCCAATAAGGGGGCAACTCTCTACCTCCTGAGACATCCCATCTCACTTTCAGACAGCTCTAATTGTTAGCAAATTATTCCTTACCTTAAGGTGAAATTCATCTGAATGGAACTTACACCCTTTCCTCCTACTTTCACCTTCTGAGGCTGAGCTGAATGAGACTTATCTATCTTCCGTATGTCAGCTCTCCAAATAGCGGTAGTGATTCTTCCATCACATATTTTCTCCAAGCTAAGCATTCCCAGTTTTATTTGATTTTTGTACTGCATGCTTTCCAGTCTCCTCTGGCTATCTTTTTGAACATGTTCCAATTTATCAATGCCCTTCTCAGAACAAGTTACCCGACCCAAACAAAATGCTCCATTTGTGAGCTGACCACAGCAGAGTACTGTGAGCTATTCCCAGGGGGCAGTGTGGTAAAATGGAAAGAGCACAAGCTTTGGAGTTAAAAGACTTAGGTTCAAATCCTACCTCTGATATTTATTTCACTATAATTAAATTTCAATATTTCAATTGTATTTTAATATAATTTCCTTTATTTGCAATGATGCTTTCATACAGGTAAAAACATTGTTATGAGAAAAGGTTTATAGGTTTTGTGAAACTGCCAAAAGGTAGTTTCTTTTTTTTTTTTCCAAACCTAAAATAGATTGCTAATCCAACCTAAACTAAGAATTAGAAAAATTTGTAGCTGGAAGAAGCCTTACAGATGATCTACTTCAATCCCATTGTAATGTCTACAAAGGTTTGAGAGATGTGGTTTCTAGGTAATTTCATCATTTTATTAATAAGGTCAGCAGGTTATTAAGAAAAGGACAGTCATTTAGCCATCTCTCATAGACTAAAGACAATCATGGTGGCAGGCTCACAAGTTTATATGCCCTTTGAAGAGTGGTGTTCAATGAAAGGCTGAGGGTGACATAAGTCACCCTTACCCTTGAACTAGGAATTATCTCTATATTATCTCAGACCACTCCCAGCCTTGGGCTATCTAGACAAAAGGTTTCGTCTCCATACAAGCTTGAGTAGTACACCATGAGCTCCCCTACTTCCTTGTAAGGTTGGATGAGATCTGATCAAAGAGAGTGAATTCAATTTCATTATCAGTAATATCCTTCTGAAGACTGAACCTATAGGACTTTGGAAGAAGAGGAGAGCTCTGAATCTCCCCAAGATATTGGTTATTAATATTCATTTCTCTCACCATTGTAAAGATGAAGAAACTTGTCCTTTTCACCAATTATTTATTGACCAATTCATGACTAGAACCAGAGACACCTGATTCCTTACCTAGTATTTTCTCTCCTGCTATATACCACAGTGCCCCCTTTATAATAGTGAACATATTTCTCTGGGTTTGAAAAGAAAGGAATAAAATGAGTGGGTAGAAGATTCAGAAAACTGTTTGTACTTGGTATAATGGGAAGACATTTGAAGAGCAGGAGGTATTAAATAAATTCTATGCCAATACATTCTTCTTTGTGTTATTGATGCTCTTACTTGAAATTGCATGAAGGAAGTGGGAGGAAAGATGGTTTTTGAGATATTCTGCAAAGTGGCTATCAGAGCATCCAGAAAACTAAATTTTCAAAATAAAGATGACAGACACACACACACACACACACACACACACACACACACACACAGAAATAGAGATGCAAAAGAGAGACAGGGAAGGAAGGAGGAAGGAAGGGAAGGAGAGATGGAGGGAGAAAGAGAGGCAGGGAGAGAGGAAGAGAGGAAGTAAGGGACAGAAGAGGGGAGAGAGACAGAGAGAGAGAGATTGATTTAATAGAAACTGGCAGTCACATGGAGCATAGGGAAAGTCTTAGCCCAATATCTAACTTAGCACCAGTTAATACTTTTTAAATACATGGACTTTGGGGAGAAATTCCTATGTACACACAAAAATCTAACAAAAATTCAGTTCTTTATAATAAAATATTCCTTAAAATAATCCAAAAATTAATTATTCCTGAAAAGAGAAGATCCACTCTAGGCCCTGCATGTCCTGAAATGCAATTGCCTCAGAAAAGCAGAAGAGACAAGGATTGTTCCTTGTGCCACCTGGAGTAGAACCAGGAGCAAGGGCTACTATCTTAACTTTCCAAAAGGGAAACAAGCAAAATCAAGAGGAAGACTCCAAAGTCTGTGTGTCATGAAGCCATCCCTCTGCCCTCTGCTGTGGCCAGGTTACATTTCTGAAGGTTTAATTTCCTTTCTATATACCTTCTCGTGGAGACCCATGCTCATCACTCATCTTTGTATTCATGAGAGTTAAGGGCAGCCTCATGACCTCTTTTTTTGAAGCTCAGTCAGACCCAATGGAAATTCCTTATCAGCATTTCAGGGAGAGGCTGGATCACAATTTGTCCAGAATATCACAGAGAGTGTTCCTGCATGAGTGTGGCTTGAACTAAATGACTTCTGAGGTCCCTCCAGATTTAAAGTTTCTATGATTCCTTGTGAAAGTACTCTGAAAATTCTGATGTTGATTGCTGATAAATATATTACTATTACTAACTTGAAAGAGCAATGGCCTAAGGCTTCAGATAAAAACAGAAACATTTTTAGATGCTTTCAAGTCCTTGTTTGTGAGATATCGAAGCATATTGATTGATCCCCTTTTACCAGTACAATTCTTTTATAATCCTCTTTAGCGGTAGTCTCCAAAATGGAGTCTATGGCATAATACCAAGAAGGCCTCAATGGATAGGAGAGTGACTAATCAAAGGAGAGAAGGTAGCTAACATTCCACTCCCCACAGAATCATTGGTTTGTATCCAATGCAACAAAACCACCTTCTTCACTGCTCCCACACTTAAGGCCCCTCCACTGGCCTTCCATTGCTGTGCTGGTTCCTGGGCCCCCAAGGGCAGGAAAGATATAACCTATCCCAATGTAGGCACCAGCACCAACTTTCCAGGTAAGTTTTCACTGCCCCTCCTCTACCCCTAGCATCCTTGCTCCTTTTCCTAATTACAACAGTAGGCTTTGCATTCAACATGACCCTTCCCCCCCCCACACAACATGCCCACATTTCATTTTTTCATCAGGAAATTAGTAGCAGAAGGTAAACAGACACAGATGGGTTGGGATTACATTATATTTCCCCTCAAAATGACTCCTCTCTCTTTGGAATTTTTATTTTTCCATGAAAAGCACTATGTTCCCAGACTTATCCTTATGCTTGACTCATTCAATGGAAGCTATGCACTCCAAATTTACCAGTTATCTCTTACTTACCAAATCTGGTGGGGTTTTTCCCTCAGTCATTATCCTTATTGACTTTTCTGGAGTATCTGCCACTACTGACCACCATATACACAGTAGTACATGTACATAATTTACAAATAAATACTTACAAGTTTAGATGGGTATAAAAGAAAAATTTTTGGCAGAATAGTCCAAGCAAAAGAAGACTGAAAACCATTATTCTCAAGGGATGATCACAGTGCTACACCTGACAGAGTCTGGGACTATAGGGAAAGAATAACAGAGATATTGTGTGTGTGTGTGTGTGTGTGTTTATTTAAACAGGGGTTTTCTTCTCCTGCTTCTTTTATCAGAGTTAATTGTCATAATGGTTTGAATCAAACAAAATAATTCCCTGCACTTGGTTAGGGCCTGCCATTTCCTTTTGTAGCATGATTATAGTAATATCTGCTCCCTATTTCTCCCTTTTTGGGTATGTGAATTAATTAGATCTCATGTGTGAAGTCCTATGAGCTCTTGCACCAGATTCAGTTAAAAAAGCGTAGGTTATAAAGCAATATGATTTTAAAATAAAATATACTAGAACTTTTATATTTGAATAAATCTGTCCATTGAAAGCAGTCACCTTTGGAGACTATGTGCTTATACCATGTGATCTGCCATTACTCAAAACAATTTTGGGATCCAATTGATCTATGAGGAATGGGCCAAAAATAAGTTTACCAGTCCAAGAATGCTAGTCTCATTACTTTATGGTCATACAAATCTCTTTAAAAGAAAAAACTGAAACCATATTACTCAGTTTGGTAACCCATATTATTAACCAGACTTGTCTCTGAGTAATTTTTGGTTGAAGTGATATGTACACGTATCTTAAGATGGTTGTCATATCATATCTATTTAGGTTAAACAGTCCTATTTTCTACAATTTGTCATCATGCAGTATGCCATGGTTCCAAAGATGAGCATTATCTAGTTGCTCTTCTTTGTTGACTCTCAGTTGACAATGTTGCATTTAAAATGTCATGATCAGAATTAGACCATATACTCCACATATGATCTGCCAAGAATCTAGATTACTACAATTACTCTCTTGAAATTCATGCCATCAAAGATGACAGAGTGACAGCATGGACTTTATAGAGCACTCCTGCCAAGCCCAGTCAAATACCTATAAAAAAAAATGGCTCTAAACAAATCCTGGAGCTGCAGAACCCACAGAATGACAGATTGAAGAAATTCTATAGCCCAAGACAGCCTGGAAGTTCTCCCAGAAGTGTCTATCACTCCATACTGGGAGTACAGCACAGTCCAGTATGGGCTGTTAGTGCACAGAGGGGCCCTAAGCAGGGCTTGGGGAGACTGAATCTCTCATACCTGTGGTGGTTTCCAGACTTCATGACCCCAAAATGTGGAGGATAAATTGAAAGGTCAGTGGGAAAAGCCTGTGGAGCCAGGGCAGGAGAGTGGAGTGGTCCAACCCTAGCCCCAGGGAAGCAGAGGGGGAAGGGGGCAGAGGAACCCATAGAAGCCACAGCAGCAGCAGGGGCAGCTGCAGCCACTGTTTCTGGAGCTCTAGGCCCACAGACTGTGGGGGGATCAAGCAACTGACATTACACCCCATACCCCCACTGGAAACAGAGATCTACCTTCACAAAGAGCTCAAAAATCAAGTAAATGGCTGGAGAAATGAGCAAAAACTAGAAAAAGAATCAGACTACAGAATCTTACTCTGATGGCTAGGAAGACTAAAGCATACAAATAGAAGATAACAAAGTCAAAGCTCCTCCAAGAAAAAATATGAATTGGTCTTAGGCCATGGAAGAGCTCAAAAAAGATTTTGAAAATCAAGTAAGAGAAGTAAAGCAAAAATTGGGAAGAGAAATGAGAGTGATGCAAGAAAATCATGAAAAATGAGAGTCAATTGCTTGCTAAAGGAGAACCAAAAAGATGCTGAAGAAAATAACATTTTAAAAAATAGACTAACCCAAAGGACAAAAGAGATCCAGAAAGTCAATGAGGAAAAGAATGCCCTAAAAAGTCGACCAGATGGAAAAGGAAATCCAAAGGCTCACTGAAGAAAATAATTCCTTAAAGATTAGAATGGAGCAGATAGAAGCTAATGACTTTATGAAAAATCAAGAAATTATAAAACAAAACAAAAGGAATGAAAAAATAGCAGACAATGTGAAATATCTCACTGGAAAAACAACCAACTTGGAAAATAGATCCAGGAGAGACAATTTTAAAATTATGGGACTACTTGAAAGTCATGATCAAAAAAAGGACCTAGACATCCTCTTCCATGAAATTATCACAGAAAACTGCCCTGATACTCTAGAACCAGAAGGTAAAATAAATATTGAAAGAATCCACTGATCACCTCCTGAAAGAGATCCCCAAAGAAAAACTCCTAAGAATATTGTAGCAAAATTCCAGAGTTCCCAGGTCAAGGAGAAAATATTTTACAGGCAGCCAGAAAGAAACAGTTCGAGTATTGTGGAAATGCAATCAGGATAACACAAGATCTAGCAGCTTCTACATTAAGGGATTACAGGACTTGCAATATGATATTCCAGAAGTCAAAGGAGTTAGGCTTAAAACAAAGAATCACCTACCCAGCAAAACTGAGTATAATACTTCAGGGGGGAAAATTGTCATTCAATGAAATAGAAGACTTTCAAGCATTCTTGATGAAAAGACCAAAGTTGAATAGAAAATTTGACTTTCAAACACAGGAATCAAGAAAAGCATGAAAAGGTAAACAGGAAAGAGAAATTATAAGGGACTTACTAAGTTTAACTGTTTCCATTCCTGCATGGAAAGATAATATTTGTAACTCTTGAGACTTTTCTCAGTATTGGGGTAGTTGGAGGAGTTATATACATATAGACAGAGGGCACAGAGTGAGTTTAATAGGAAGGGATGACATCTAAAAAAATAAAATTCATGTGTGAGAGAGGAATATATTGGGAGGAGAAAGGTAAAAATGGAGTGAAGCAAGTTATCTCTCATAAAAGAAGCAAAAAAAGCTTTTTCAATGAAGGGGAAAAGAGAGGAGGTGAGAGGGAAAAAGGGAAATTTACTCTCATCACCTTTGGCTTGAGGAGGGAATAACATGCACACTCAATTTGGTATGAAAACTTATCTTACACTATAGGAAAGTAGGGAAGAAGGGGCTAAGTGGGGTGTGGGAGGATGATAGAAGGGAGGGCAAATGGGAGGAGAGGGTAATTAGAAATAAACACTTTTGGGGAGGGACAAGGTCAAAAGAGAGAATGGAATAAATGGGGGGCAGGATAGGATGGAGAGAAATATAGTTAGTCTTTGACAACATGACTTTTATAGAAGTCTTTTGCATAACCACACATTTATAACCTATATTGAATTGCTTGCCTTCTCAGTGGGGATGGGTGGGGAGAGAGGAAGGGAGAGAAGTTGGAACTCAAAGTTTTAAAAATATGTTAAAAATTGTTTTTACATGCAGCTGAGAAATAAGAAACACAGGTAATGGGGTATGGAAATCTATCTTGCCCTACAAGAAAATAGAGGAGATGGGAATAAGGGAGGGGTGTGATAGAAGGGAGGGCAGATTGGGGGAAGGGGTAATAAGAATGCACACTGTCTTACTGGGAGAGATGGGGAAAAAATTTGGAACTTAAAATCTTGTGGGAATGAATGTTGAAAACTAAAAATAAATAATTTTTTTTTTAAAAAAATTCACACCATCTTTTTCTATCACCCTTCCCCAGAGCCTCATCTCTCTGTCATATATCAACTTTCAGTATGTTCTGTGGTATTCTCCCTTGGTAACATCTGCATTTGACTTGCAGTCTTCTTCTCTACCCCAATTCTAGCCATCATCTTTGGGGACTTCGGCACTCATGTTGATTGTCATTTCTATAAGCCGACTCTCACAGTTCATCAACTTCAACTCCCTTGACTTTTGCCTCCATTCTATATTAGCTATTTGCAGAAGTGATCATTACTCACAGTCCAAACCTCCCATCTCCAAGATCTTGCCTTGAGAAATCCCCCTTCCCTGATTACAGACTCCTAGCCTTCCACCTAGTCTCTGCTACTAGTCTGCAGTCCTGTTCTTTTCTTACATTTTTGTCCTCTGGTTCCTCGGACCACTCCCTGTTCACCCAATCTATCAGCCCTGCTCTGACTTAAGAGAATATATACAAAAAACAAAACAAAAAACAAAACATAGCATAATACAAACGAAAGGTATTGTTGCTCTGTTACCATTATCACTAATACTGTTGCTGCTACTGTTATTGACAATGTGAAGTGGAAGAGGCTGCAGCATAAAACCATTAATGAACTCAGAAGAATAGGAATAAAGGCTGCCATCAGGGAATTATATGATAGAGAAGATGGGCTTGTCAAATGGTGAGAATAAGTGTTGACAGGTAGACAGTCAAAGTGCTGCATTGGTTTTCTTGCAATGTGGAGAGAAATCAAGGAAGGCCTTCAGCAAGTTAGGTGGTTCCCCCATGTTAAAACTTTTGGAAAGACATGAGAGTTGCACTGGATAAGTAGGCATATATCAGTTGATGAGATTCAAGATCCATCTGAGCATTGAATAAGGGCAGTGATTATGAGGCCATTCCAGGAAATGAGCAGGAAGCTGAGACATGAGCCCTTCCACATCTATAAGTACCTGCTCTTAATGCCCTCCTGGCACAAGGAAGAAATTGAGTTCCTTCCGTGGGACAAAAGTAACTGGGAGCTCATTGTATGGGAGGTCAGTGGATCAAAGAATTTTTTACTTGAGCGGAGTAGAATTGGAGAAGATGTGACCTGTAAGGTCCCTTCCAGCTGGAACATTCTATTATTATGATATTTGCTAAAAGAGAAGAAATCCTATGGACACCCTAATGAGGCTAGCAGAAGTCCCGTCCTGCTCCCATGTTCTGTGAAAGGTGACTTTACTAGCAAGATCTTTCTAACAGAATTGAATTGTATCTAGACTTTCTGATCTGGTGTAGAGAGCACTGCTGCCCTCTTGTGCTGTAATATTATAATCAAACATTAACTTCAACACTTGCAGGCTCAACTTTAATCATCAGAGTTCTCTAGAAATCATGTGAAATCAAATTTGGTTGGTTATCCAATATCTAAGGTGAGGGATACAAGGAAGCATAAGAAATGGTCTCTGTCCTCCAGGCCCTTCAAAAGTATTCAAGTCTGCATTCATGAATAATATCTCATGGCATGGACAAACAGTACTTTCTGTTTTAAAACATTTCGATTTTGCTTATGCAACAGATTGATATATGTCACAATAATTGAAAACAATCTTCCAACACAGAAACATTTCAGAAGTGAGCAGGATTTGATTCTCCCAAAACAGCATATGATCAGTTTTACATTATAAGCAAACATTACATTTACATTATAAGAGAACATGCTTCTTGCGAAGCTTCAGGATGGCTAAGACACTTGAGACTTGTGACCCAGCAGGTAGGGTAGGCATGGCACAGTGGCAAGATTACTGGATTGAAACCATGTAGCCCAAGTTTGATTTCTACTGTGTGACTCACTGTGTGACATCAGATAAAAATAGTCTTATCAGAATTTGTAAAATGGAAATATTTGTTATGTAAGTTTTCAGGAAAGTTCTCTGTAAATCTTAATTTGGTAGTAAATATGAGTTATATTATTATTGTTTTATGTATTTTAATTCTATATGTAATAAGAATTTGAGACGAAGGGAAATTGTGGAATCTTCTAGTTTAGCCCTTAGTTTTAGAAATTAAGTTTTATAGAGATAAAATAACAAAGCTCCAAAGTAGCAGGGTCAGATCTCCTGATGTCAATTCCAGAGTTTCCCTATTACACTGCATTGTCCTTCCCATTTTACAGATGAGACAATTGAAACATGGAAAGAAGTAATTTGTCCAAGGTAACACAGTGATTTGTAAAGCAATAACTTGAACCTAAGCGACTGTCTAATAGCATAATTGAGTTAATTACCTTTTAGAGATAGGATTCATGATTCCAGGATAAGTAAATTAAGTGAAATAACATTTAAATTCAGGAATAAGAAATCTGTTGTTTTCCAATAAACAGGAATAAAACACTGGCAGATGAAGGGTCTTGGACATGGAAAATGGACAGTGTTGCTAAGTTGAAGAGTACATGGTGTAGAGTAAGGTGAAGAAGACTGAAAAGATAGGAGGAGGCTAGGTTTTGAAGGGCTTTGAATGCCAAATAAAGCATTTTGTATTTGATCCTGGAGACAATGGGAAGCCAGTGGAGTTTATTAAGTAAGGGGGAGGTTGGGAGGGGGTAGTGGCATGATCCGACCTATATTTTAGTACAGTGTGAGGTGGCAGATAGATATATGTCCATATAGCTAACTTTGCCACAAAGTAACATTATGGCCTTGACCTGGCTGACTTTTAGCCTCCTCTTCTTTAAAAATGTTGATAATAATACTTAGCTACCTAGCTCACACATGGTTCCTCATAGTCAAGTACATAAGGTACTTTGTAACTTTCAAGTAGCACTTAGTTAATTATTTATTTTTTTAAGTACATGATCTGTTTATTAATAGAAACAGTGTTGGAAGAGATGCTATGAAAAGGAAAGTCAAATTAGAACAATCAATTGGGTCCTGAAACAATCATACATTGTAACAAATCTACATGTGAGGGTCTACATGGGGTAGGACAGGGTGGTTAAAGAAAGGTTAGAATCCTCTTCTGTCATTAACTAGCTGTATGACTTTAGAAAAATGACTCCTGTTTGCCCCTCTTTCTAATCAGCAAAATGGTGAAATTTGAGGTTTCTTCTCATTTCAACTTTGTTTGCCTTAATATTAATCACTAGAACAAGAAGCTATTTAAGAAGAAAGTCTGCTCTCCTTCTGGTATCTCCTTAGGTCTTCTACTAAGTGATCTCACCTCAGACACTTGACCCTCACTAGCTGTGTGACCTTGGTCAAGTTATTTAACCCCAATTGCCTCATCCTGGGTCATCTCCAGTCCTCCTTATGAATATCTATCTGGTCACTGGATTCAGATGGCTCTGGAGAAGTGAGGCTGGTGACCTGCACAGCCCTCCCTCACTCAAAACCAAGTCAGGCACAAGTCATGTCATCATTTCTATGATAGCATGGTCTTCTTCAGCAATGAAGGATGAACACACGCTAAAGGATAGGGACTGGAGGTGTGATTTCGTTAGCAGAGAGAACTCTGGAATGAGGATACGCCTCCTAGCTAAAGAGCAGCTCCGGTCTCATTTCATTTCAAGCTGATTCCAGGTATCCTTACTTAGCCGCTCATGACTTGTTCCTCCCTCCCAGAGTACATTTTGTCTTTACCATTCACTGACATAAAGTGGCTTGTATTGCTGTTGATTTGTTTATATTCCTTTTTTTTATTTGGCAACTCAGATATAAGGCATACTATGATTTACATCCCTTTGTACCTCCTGAGACTGAGTATATCTGCACACTGTAATCACGACACCTTTCCTTTACATAGTGCTTTAAGGTTTGCAGATTGCTTTGCCTACATGACCTAATTCCATCCTCACAGGGAGTTATGCAGTAGGTACTTCCAGCATTAGTATTTCTGGGGTGAGGAAGCTAATGTTCAAGACAGTTAAATGGTTTGCCCAATGCCAAGCAACTAGTAAGTGTCAGTGGTGAAGTTTAAAAATAGATGTCTCCTGAATCCAAGTTCGATCTCTAATAGGTATCCCTGGTAATGGCTCAGTCAATCAGCTTTTATTAAGGGTTTACTGTGTGCCAGCCACTGTGCTAACTACTGAGAATACAAAGAAAGGTAAAAAAAAGATAGCTCATGCTCTCAAGAGGCTTACAGAAAGTCTAATGGAACAGGGGGAGGAAGGGAGGGAGAGTGAAGGGACAACATGTAAACAACTGCATGCAAACCAGATAATTTGGAAATACTCTTCGAAGGAAGGCGCTAAGATTAGGAAAGACTGGGCAAGGCTTGTTATAGAAGATACAGCTTTAGCTAAGACTTAAAAGAAGCCAAAATAGTAGAGGGTGGAGATGAGGAGGGAAAAAATTCGAGGCAAAGGGGGCTGTGAGTGAAAACACTAAGAGCTGGCTGAAGAGTGTTCCATGTGAAGAACAAGTCGTTCACCGGATCACAAAGCATGTGCAAGAGAGTAAGGTGGAACAAACTTGAAAGGGTAGGAGGGGATGAGGTTATGAAGGGCGTTGAAAACCAAACAGAGAATTTTACATTGCGTCCTGGAAGTAATAGGGAGTCACTGCAGTTTATTGAATGGAGTCGTGACAAGGTCAGAGCTGCCTTTTAGGAAGATGATTTTGACAGCTGGATGGAGGATGAATCAGAGTGGGGAGAGACATGAGATGGGGGATGGGGGGACCAGCCATCAGGCTATCAAGAGATAAGGTTGATAAATGGTGGCAGGAACAGAGGAGAATAGGATGAATATAAGAGAAATGAAGATGAAGCGGAAGGACAATGAAGCAGAATGGGGCAGCACAAGCAAAGGCAGTAGAACCAAGGAGTAAAATAATAAGACAGCACCAAGAAAGTTGATCCAAAGAGGAATATTATTACAGTAATTTCTACAGCATTTTATCTGTGATAAAAAACCGACAGAAGGTGAGCTGAGAGGTTTTCTTATGACAATAGTGTAGGGTTAGAGAGCCATGAAGTTATGCAAAAGAAATTTTCTATTCATATGTGAATATTTCCAGGAAGCTCCATTTAGTCTGTCAGTTACTCACACAATGATAATGACTCACATTTATGCGGTGCTTTATGTATGGTCTTCAAAGCACTTTCCTGTCAAGGGCCTCATGGAGTAAAAATGTGTGCTCATTGTTATCCCCATTTTACAAGGAGCAAACTAAGAATCAGAGTGTTTAATTAGAAGCAATAATAATAACTGACATTTATATCAGGATTTAAAGATCACAAAATGCTTTGCATACATTATTACGTTTGCTTTTGCAACTTTAAAAGTATGCACTATAGGCACCTCAAAAAGATGGGGTGACTTGCCCAGATGAAAAAACTGAGGCTCAGAGAGGTTAATGACTTGACTGTGGTCACGAGGTCAGACTTGAACCCAGATCTTCTGACTCAAAGTCCAGCATTCTTTCTCTGACACCACAATGTTTCTGTCTTCACACGTTTCTCACACCCTAACAATCTGACTTAGCCTTCCAAGGACTGCAAGTAAATGTCTTCATTTAACCTGAAGGATTAAAGATTCCTTTGTTGCTGTGAACACTGATTTTGTCATGGTTATTACGGTCCCTTTGCTCTAACAGAGAAGTCCGATTGTGGCTTAGAAGTGATTTTAAGTTTTTGAAGGCTATTGTAGTAGGGAAACAAGTCCTAGCAGGTCTTGACTTCATGTATAGGTGAGAGGAGCAAGGCATTGTCTGCTGGTCAAGGAACACTCTACTCAAGGGTGGATAGGCTCTTAACTAGAAGCTGGGCCACCACGTGCTCGTCTGTTGTTGTTTTCAACCAAGCAACTCATGAAGTGCTGCTGCTATTCAGTCATTTTCATTTGTGTCCTGCCCTATGTGGGATTTTTTTTGGCAGAGACATTGAAGCACTTTGCCATTTCCTCCTCTAGCTCATTTTACAGATGAGAAAACTGAGGCAAATGGAACCCTATTTGTGACTTGCCCAGGGTCACATAGCTACTAAATGTCTGAGGCCAGATTTGAACTCAGGATGATGACTCTTTTTGACTCCAGGCCTGACAGTCTATCCATTGAGCCATCTAGATACCCTCCTGAAGATTTGAAAGTAACATAATAGTATTCCATCACAATCATGTACCACAGCTTGTTCAGCCAATCTCCAAATGATGAGCATCCCCTCAGTTTCCAATTTTTTGGCACCACAAAAAGAGCTACTATAAATATTTTGGGGCAGGTAGGTGGTACAGTGGATAGACAGCCAATAAGACTCAACTTCCTCCATTTAAATCTGGCCAAAAGTAAAGATAAAGTTCTTATAAAATGTCATCTTCCAAGATAGAAAGGTAAACAGTTTAGCCTTATTGAGTCCCTGATGATTTCTTTGTCTCATTTACCCTTTTATGCTTCTTTTAAGTCTTGTATATGAAAGTCACATTTTCTATTTGGCTCTTGTCTTTTCAACAGGGATGCTTGTAAGTCTTCCGTTTCTCTAAATTTCCATCTTTTCCCTTGAAGGATTATACTCAGTTTTGCTGGCTAAATTATTCTTGGTTGTAATCCCATCCCTTTGGCCTTCCATAATATCATAACCCAAGCCTTTATTTGGATAGCTTCTAAATCTTGTAGGATTCTGACTATGGCACCATGGTATTTGGAGTGTTTCTTTCTGGCTTCTTGAAGTGTTTGATCTTTGACTTGGAAGCTCTGGAATTTGGCTATAATATTCCTGGAAGGTTTCATTTTGGGATCTCCTTCAAGTGGTGAGCAATAAATTCTTTTATATTTTATCCTCTAGTCCTAGAGTACTGAGGCAGTTTTCCTGATAATTTCTTGAAATAGATTGTCTTGGCTCTTTTTAAGATCATGGATATCAGATGACCCAATAATTCTTAAATTATCTATTTTCCAGATCTATTGTGCTCCCTATGAGATAGTTCTCATTTTCTCCAATTTTTCATTCATTTCACTTTGTTTTTATTGTTTCTCAATTGTGTTTTTTAAGCTATTTCCTTTGGTATTTTTTCTGCCTCTTTTACTACACTTTGTTTTTTTTACAATTTTCTTCCTTTGTTTTCATTTTTGCACTCACTTTTTCCCATTTTCCTGTTATTTGATCTCAAAAATCATTTTTTAACTCTTCCAGGAATTCTTATTGGGTTTATATCCAATCTGCATTTTTTTTAAATGGAAGTTTTTCTTGTAACTATTTTGACTTCTTTGTCTTCTGAGTTTGTATCTTGATCTTCCCTGTCACCATAGTAGATTTTTATGGTGAAGTTATTTTGTTGATGTTTCTGTTTTTTGATCATTTTTCCCACTCTTTTTCTTGATATGATTCTTTATGTTAATATTGATCTTTCTTCCTGTCATTGGGAGACAAAGGGGTACTTCATTCTTTTTCCTACCTCTGTTTTCAGAGCTAGTTCTGAGAGTCTGAAAGTATTCAGTGCTTCCCAAGTTGTGTGATTTGGCAAGAGGTGTGGTCATTGCTCTCCTGATATGCACTCTGCTCCTTACCCAGGAAGGGCCCCTCATCCCTTAGGACTACATGACCATTATTCCCTTGGAACTGGAAATAATACTGCTCCTCAGCATCATTGATCCGTTGGGACCAGAAGTGATGCCAACCCTTAGAACTTCCACTCTCTCTTCACTAAAAGGATGTTTCTCTGCCCTTGAACTATTATACAGAAGTGTATAACAGGCAATGAAAGTGCCAGTCAGCTTCTAGTTGTATAGTGCTAGCACAGGGGTCCCCAAAATCCCTTTCTGACCATTTGCCAGGTCCTCATACCATCTCTGGCTTGACAGCTTTCAAAGCTGTTTCTTCATTCCATCACTGGTGTTTCATCTACGTGGGCTCCAGGCCAGCCACCTCCCCCATATTACAAATCTCCCTTTACGACCTCCTATGTAGTCTTAAGTTTAAAGAATGCCTCACTCTGACCTTCTCCAAAATCCAATTTGTGGCATTATTTTAATGCTGTTTAGATGGAAGGTTGAAAGAGCTCAGATGGGTGCTTTCTCCATTCTGTCATCTTGGCTCCCTCAATAAATATTTAAGAACCTACTGTGTGCCAGGCACTGTACTAGGCTCTAGAATCTTCAAGGGAACTAGGGATTCCAGGAGGTAGAGATAAGGAAAGAAAGTGCCCTAGGCCTGTGGCATAGCCTATGCAAAGAGAGGAAGGTAAGACAATAATATATATACTTATTATATTATATATTATATTATTGTATAAATTATATATGTTATATATAGGGTATAGCAAGGAAGCTGGTAGGGCTGGAATATAGAGTATATATGAAGAATTAATGTGTAAATCAGACTGGAAAGACAGGGTATAAGCAGATTACAAAAGGCTTTAAAAGGTAAACATGGTAGTTTGCATTGACATGTATTGACCCTGAATATACCTACATATTCCTAGGTGCTATGATTCAGGTTCTGTTTGTCTATATATTCATATTCACTCCTCTGGCTTTAGTAATCACCTCCATTAGATGCCTCCCAGGAGGAGAGAGAGAGAGAGAGAGAGAGAGAGAGAGAGAGAGAGAGAGAGAGAGAGAGAGAGAGAGAGAGAGAGAGAGAGAGAGAGAGAATGAACTAATCCTCCCACTTAAACTTGTTCCTTTTTCCAAATTCTCTTTCTGTTCATGCAACCCCAGTTTCCCAGCCTCACAAGCTCAAACCACATAATGATATTTACCTCTTCCTGCTTCATTACATGTCAATTCCCTCATTTATGGAGGGGGGAAACAGAGGCTTAAGGAGTTTAAGTGACTTGTATAGGATCATTCAGCTAGCAAGTGTATGAAGCAGGATTTAAACTCAGGTATCCCTGATTCCAATTCCAGAATTCAATTCACTGTACCTCATAGATGCAAATCTGACTCTCATTCTCTTAATCAAGAAACTCTAGTGGTTCCTTATTGCTTTTGTTATAAAATATATGCTTCTTGTTTGCCTATTAAAGTCCCTCCCAACCTGGTCCCAACCTATGTTTTCAAACTTATCATATAGCATTTATCTTCCCACACTTTTACAGTTCAGCCAAACTGGCCTTCTCACTCTCCTCTAGGATCTCTGTCTCTTGCAGTGCCATCCTCCATACCTGGAATACATGTCCTCTTCACCTCCATGACATAGCACACATTTCTACATGAAGCCAATGACCTCCCTCCCAAACCCTCTTCTGTTTAGTCTCTTTATGTTTATTCTGTATTTGTATGTGTGTATACATACATATGTGTATATACATATAAACATATACATATGCATATATGTGTGTGTGTTTTCTCTTGCAATATAAAGTAAGTTTATTGAGAATAGGTGTAAAAGCAAGCATCCCAACATACACAGGATGGCCTGTGTGTCACAGGCTCTTTGATCTGCTTTTCTAAAAGGAAAGGCAACTTTTGAGAGGTGAACAATCTACTTTAATCAAGCACATATATCATTCACCAATACAGAAAAATACAAAAAGAGAAACAAAGACCAATAGACAGGCTTCCAATTATCTGACCATAAGCAATCCATATACCACAGATCAACAGAGAGGTCCAACTATCTGATCATAGTTACCAGAGAGGGAAGCACCAACATCTGAGTTTTCAAAGCCAGGGGATTCAACAGCTACCAAGAGTCTCATCTGGCCAAATAATCGTCTTCCAATGGGTGAGTCCCAAAGCAAAATCTCACTTCAGAATATTTATATACTTTTTAGAGCCAGAGGCATCACAACCCTTGAGAACCAGCGCCTCATTAATAAAAGGTATGGGCCTCTCTACAACTCTTTCAGGTCCATTAATGGATGGGGAAGATCTTCTTTAATCACATTATTCAATCAGAGGTACTTGATTATACTAAAACAAAAAAGTGCATTATTAACATAGTAGGGATTGTTGTATTATTTTGTTTGTCCTGAAATAGCACAGTGCCCTAAATACTTGTTGATCAATTCATGGGTGGAAACCCAGGGAGAAGAGAATTTCTAAGAAGAGAAAGTGGTCAATGCAGGAGTATTAAAAGGCTTAAAGAAGATAAAGACTAAGTAAAACAATTTGAAATTTTTAGGGAAAAAACCTACTTAAACCATTTACATAACTCCTCCAGGAATTCTACTATTGGGTTTATAACTAAAGAAGTGCAGTGATAGAAAAAAAGAACCTACACTCTCCATCTTGAGATTACTTTTTTAAAACTGTATTCATATTTTGTAGTTGATGACCTATGAATGTGTTTCATCCTACCAGTAGAAGAAAGTTTTTTAGGGATGGGAGTATTTTGCTTTTGTGTTTGTACCCCTACCACCCAACACAATCCCTCACTTAACAAAAGTTGTTGAGTTGGATTGAAGAGCCATAGTAAAAAGCAAAGAAGCAAACATTTGTAACCAACAATTGAAGGAATAGCTAAAAATTTTTTGATATATGAATCAGGTATGATATTACTGCACCAAAGGGATAACTAAGATAAAAAAAAATCAGAGAACCATGGGAAGAATGAAATGAACTGATTCAGAGTAAAAAAAAAAAGGGATAAAAAAAATTATACACAATGACTGCAGTCACACAAATGAAGATAACACTTAGACAATAGAATTAAGTCAAAGTCACTGGCCAATATTGGAGCCAATATCTGAGGTTAAAATACATTTCCTTCCTGTTAAAAAAAATAACTATAAAATCAAAATGTTCTCCACTGGGCATAGTGAGTGGTAGGTTTTCAAGTAAAGGATGTACGACTACAAATATTTTCTAGAAGCTGTTTCTATAGTTACGCATTTGTGTGTGGTCTCTATTGCTTCTCCAACTCCAAGATTCTGGGATTTTAAGATTCAGGCATTTTTTTATCCTTACAAAAACCCTTAAAAGGAAGGAAAGCAAGTATTACTATTCACATATTACACATGTCCCTGTGTACATTGTTCGCCTGGGACTGCTTACTTCACTTTGCAAGCAATTTCTGCTTCCTATGAGTCTCTTAAATTATATTTTTGCCCATCTATTGCCATGTTATAATATTATATTCATATATCACAACTGATTCAGCCATTCCCCAGTTGATGCCTTTAACTTGCAGTGCTTTTCTCATTTTCTTCCTTTCTTCTCCTTTTAAACCCCCCTTCAGAATTAGTAAAACTTGTTTTGTCTATTTCATAAGCATTAATCTATTCAAAATAGAAAAGAAACACAGATAACAATAGCTTTTATTTATCCAACATTTTATATAGTCACTGAACACTTTATGGGGTGACTTAGAGTGATATAGTGGAAAGAACAGTGGCTTTAGAGTAAGAAAAGTGGGCTTTAAAACCTGTCATTGCTATTTACTACCTGCATGACTTTGAGCAAATATTTGAGCCTCAATGAAAATGAGACATTTGTCCCAAATGGCCCCTAGGTTTTTTTGCTTTTCCCTGATCCTATATCACTGACATTTGAACCTCACAGCAATCCCATGAGGTAAGCATTATAAATATTATTATCCCCATTCTACAGCTAAGAGAACTGTGGTTCAGAATAGTTACTCATGGTATACATAAATAATGAATGGCATAAATCAAGTTCAAAATCAGATCTTTTGAATCCAAATTCAGTGCTGTTGATACTGCTCCCTATACAAATGTGATTTTAAAATGTTGTTTCCTTATCCTAGGGAAGGTAGTGATTTTATAAACAATAACCAAAACTAGTTGAGAAGACTCTGTGATCCAATGGACTCCTGCCTGTCTTTACCAATCATCCTCACCTCTTGCCAACAGCATTTCCACTGCTCTGAAGTTTCCATCTCTGACCTTCCATAAACTCAGCACCACTTAGCCAAGATTCATCAAGTTTCTTCTCTTATTTCTATTACAAACAGATGACTTGCATTGACATAGCCACTGAACCATATGTTTTCACTCTATAAAAGTCTGTCAATCAACAAACCCTTATTAAATGCTTACTGTGTGCCAGGCACTGGACTAAGTGCTGGGGAAAGGCAAGGGGGGAAAACAGCCCAGGCATTCAAGGAACTCATATTCCAATGAGAGAAATAGTCATTGCATAAATGGGAGATACTCTCTCAGTGGAGGCACTGGTGAGGAAAAAAGACTAGGGGAAGGGAGAGAGGGAACTAAGAACAGCCTCTTCCAGAAGGTATAATTCGAGATGAAGGTCATGTTTTGTCCATGCAAGTGTTTCTGTTACTGCCATAGAGGCAAGTACCAAAAAAAAACTATTTTGATCAGAAAATCTGTCGGTCATTTCTTTGTAGACAGTTTTATTTCCTTATTGTTATACTTAGAGACTTTCTTCTTTTTAGGTCCTGGAGATTTTCATTCTGTTAAAGGCATATGTTGATATTACATAATATTTCTGTCTCTCTGTCTCTCTCCCCCCCCTCCCCCAGCCCCAGAACAATTTAACTGATGATTTTTTTAAGTCTTTTATGTATGGCATTATGATGGAAAAATGTTGGGTTTTTTTGTTTGGTTAGTTTTTGTTTTGCTTTGTTTTTTGGTAGACAAGGGTCAAAAATCATGTGGAGAAATTACATATTAAATTTTTTCAGTCTATATGACCCAAAGATATGGTATATCTCACAGGGCTAGGGACTAGACCTGATTTCCTTAGTATAGGCAACTCAGCACAGGGGACTGACTTCCACCAGTGCAGGTAAGCACCTTCTCTGCAACAAGGAGTCTACCTGAAACAGTGAGAGGTTAAATGACTTGCCTTGGGTAACATAGCCAGTATGTGTCACAGGCAAGATTCAAACCCAGGTCTTCTTGACCTGGTCTTCTTGCAAATACCCTATCCACTACACCACTCTGTCTCTGTGAGGCTCATTGGCATCTATATTAACTATTTTCTTCTTTCCCAATAAATGATATGCCTTTGATTTTTCTATCACAGAAGATTCGCAGTATGGCCAGCTTTGTACTCCCAAAGAAAAGTGCAAAAATTCATTTTTTATGGACCATTCACTCATACTGCCTCTCTGTAACTTTCTTTAGGAATGCCCCAGTGGTGTTGTTAATGAAGAAACCTTCAAAGAGATTTACTCTCAGTTCTTTCCACAGGGAGGTAAGTACAAATGGAAAGTTGTTAACATGCTCTGAAAATGAGCATTCCAGTTGTAATTTGCAATGTGATTTTGATCTTCCTCACATCCCTCTGGTTGTTAAAATGATTGTGTATACTTAAATAATATACAGTGGTCACAACTGAAAGTAGCACATGAGCAGTTAGACCTACTTTTGTTAAAGAAAAAAAAGAAGAAACACTTTTTATTAGTTTTTATGATGATTTTAATGATGATGGTAAGGGAATATAACACTTATATGACTGTCCTAGAACGTGATTAGCTTTTCTTTATCATTTTTTAAAGTATAATCTGCATCATTAACATTTTTTCCATCATTTTATTAAGTCTAGGCATTAAGAAAATGATAAATCAAGTCCTGATTTGTAGCATTTGCTGACTTGCAGGGAAGAAATATTCACAACGCACATTTAACAATCAGCTTTCTGGAGTCAGGTTGAACTAATTCTAGCATACTCCTGCTTAACCATATATGTAACACTAAATCAGATCCCCTGAAATCTAGTAAAATTCCAGTTAATGTTCAGACAACTGGTAAGCCATATGTTCCTATACCAATATAAAGGTTATGAGAATGGGATAAGCATATATACAGCACCTACTATGTGTTGGGGACCAATCTAAGCACTTTTTTTTGAATATTGCCTTTGATCTTCATGACAATCCTGGAAGTAGATGGTGTTATTATCCTCATTTTTTTAAACAATTGAAGAAATCGAGGCAAGCACAGTTTAAATGCACTTGCCCAGAGTCCCATAGCTGGTAGGTGTCTGAGGTCATATCTGAACTCAGATCTTTTGACTCCAAGCCCACTGAATATAGTGTCAACTAGATGCTTTAGCTAGACTCTAGTAATGAAGGCAGGATTTTGAAACAGGAGATTTGGATTTAAATCCCAGCTCTGATATTTAGTATCTGTGTAACACAGACAATCCAATTAACCTCCTGGAGCCTCAGTTTCCTCAACTATAAAATCTCATCTACTATGGGTGCAAGGAAAGCATCTTGCAAATTTTAAAGCTCTAGAGAAATGTGAGCTCTAAGAAGTATATAAGATCCATTTAAAATATCATTTCATTTCCACATATAATTTTTAACTTATTTTAGATTCTGAAAATTATTGAAGAATTAAGTATATACTCTTTACTCATGTATTCACATACATATCCCTGGAAATTATTACAGCCACAAACAGAAATAGGATGCTTTTTTTTTCTTTTAAATATATATTGCTTTTGGTAATGGATTAAGTTATTATATGAAGCAAATTCAATCCAGCTTCACATTAAAATTTCATCTTTTTTTTTGAAAAACAGTATTTCTACATTATGGACTCCCTACTTAAAATATATTCCCTTGGCAAAAGAATTCATATTAAAAAGTCCAAATAGATAAGAAGAAAATCACTTTCTTTACTTTTAAAAATTCTTTGATTGTCCATGTTAAGATACACAAATTCACAAGAACTATGTATTACTGATGACTATAATTTTTTTAAAAATTCATGGCTTGCAATTTAAAGAATTGATACGGCATGCTCATAGTTTGCTATAATGCAAATGATGGAAAAGATATTTTAAGGAAGAAAATTCAAGTGGTGATCATTTCACCCTGACCTATAAAAGTCCTTCTTTGGACAGCTTTTATGAACTGTTTATTAGTTCTTGGTGCTGACAGGATCAAAGAAGGAAGAGCAAAAATTATAGTCCCCTATGTATATATGTGTATGCATGTATGTGTATATACATTGCAGCATATATAATGCAGTAAGTACACAGCAAAATATGTCACTATGTTACATATGTATATGTAGTATATAATGTCTATTGTGTAATAGATGCATTATATGTGATGTATATGTTTGTAATTTCCTGCAAAAATATATAATATATAAATGCATGTATAAATAGTATTCCAAAAATCTTAGTGCAGTTTTAAGCTTTAATAACTTAAACTTTTATATTTACATATATGTATATATATGTTTGTATATGTGCAAGTATATGTTATGTATATATGTATAGGTAAATAATTATGTGTATATGTATGTGAATATGTATGCATATGGCTATATAAATAAACATGTATGTTTATATATACAGATTATATAGTATGTATACATATATACATGCAATATATACATTTATACATGTTATATGATAATTTAATTATGTATTATAGCATGCTGCATATATAATTATAATTACATTAAACAAATTCATTATGTATGTGTATATATATACACACATATGTGTATATATGTATGTTTTGGTGTGTATGTGTGTAGGCCCAAAAGTCTTAGTGTAATTTTAATCTATAATATATTAGCATTAAGACTTCTGGAAAACCCTGGATATATAGGTAGGTAGACAGGCAGGCAGGCAGGTAGGTAGGTAGGTAGGTAGGTAGGAGGATGGATATAGATATAAATATATGCACATATATGTGTATACACATATTTCTAATCTCAATTTCTTTAGATAAAGAAGATGCTTTATTTAATGTGCAAAGCATCCTATAACTTTTATTGTCTCAAGATATGAGGCCTACACAGCATTTATGGGAACTGTTAACATGTTCTTGTAGAACAGCAAGTTCATGTATGTGCGAGTGTTGGCTTTAGAGTGCAGATAATAGTAGGAGCACTTACATCTGCTTCTGTCCACCATGCTTATACGCATGAATGAGGTATGAGTATGGAGCAGGGCTAGGAACAGATAAGCATCTGTGAGAGTAAGACATGTGACTTATCTGGTGTTCTGGTCATCAAAATACCTAGAATAAGCTGAGTGACATCGATAATGAGTGAAGTGTACCTAGTATAAAAAAATGAGGAAAAGCACAATGGAGAAATCTATTAAAAGCAATAAAAGTGAGAAATATGTTTTCACCTTTTTTACATATATATAGATATACATATAGATACAGATATAGAGATAGAGATAGATATAGTTTCTAAAACCTATTATCCCACACCACTTTTACTATCCCACCTTATTTCAACCTCCCTGTCCACTGCTACCCTGTGTTTATTATTCATTTGTCCCTTCATATGTTCATTTGACAAACGTTTATCATCTACTTGCTATTTGCAGGTCATAAAGTAACGATAATAGCGATAACTGATATTGACTTAGATTTCTGTAGTTACAAAGCATTTTGTACTTATGTTTTATGTAAGTCTTGAAACAACCCCATGGAGATAGGCAATACAAATATTATTGTCTCTATTTTACAGGTGACGGAACTAAGCTTCAGAGAGGTGAAGTCACTTTCCCAAGGTCACATAGCTAATGAGTGATAGAGACAGAGCTCAAGCCAATATCTTGTCATTTTAGACTGAGTGTTCCCCAGACTTTACCAAGCATCAAATGCCATTTGGTTCATACCTCTAATCAGATGAGATGCAACTCAATGGCTTATTAACTCAGCCCCATCAGTAGTTGCATTGATATTTCTAGTTTCCAATATTCAAAGGGTCATATAAGTAAGTGGTAGTGAAAGCAAATGTCACTTTTTCCATCACACATAATAATAATAAAAATAGTTATTATTATTAACACCAACAATTATAGCTTGTATCTATAAAGCACTTCATGGTTTACAAAGTTCATTAAAACTTATATGATCACAACTATCCTAGGAGGTTAAGTACCATTATTATTCCTATTTTACAGATGAGGAAATTGAGGCAAAGAGAGGTTAAATGATTTGCCCAGGATCATACAGCTAGTAATTATCTGAGACTAGATTTGACCTATGTATAAACTTACAAGAAGAAAAACTTCTAGACAGTACAGTGGTCAGAGAGCTTGAACAGGAGACCAGAAGATTTGGGTTATAATCCTGTTTCAGGATCTAACTAGCTTTGTGACACTAGACAAATTGCTTAATCTCTCCTCATTGTCTCATTTTTCTCACTCATCAAATAAAGTGGTTGTTCTGGCTGCTAAGATCCTTTCCATCTCTAAATCTCTGATCCTATGAAGCCCACATAGAGTCATATCCCTGGGTATTCTCCCAAAGCTCCACTATGACCAGCTCTTCTCTGACTTGTACATTCCATCCTCACCTCCACATCCATGCAATCATGTCCCTTCTGCCTCTCTTTATCTCTTCCTTTAAGGTCTCTTTTCTTCCTCCTAGACTCAAGGTAGTCTCCTTGAAGTACTCCCTTATTCTCTTTACTCAGATATTCATAAAGTGTTTACCTGACCTCATCTTTTCCCCCATTACTTCTGGCCTTGTTTCTCTGTGTATATGGTTCCACCACCACTACCACCTCCCTGATAAACTTCTTCAGAGCAGGGATTGTTTTAGTTTGGACTTTATATCCCAGTACCTAGCACTGGCCTTGCACATAGACCAGTGGAAGGAGAGATGAACCTTCATCATACTATTAATAGTTAAAGCATTCTTGGCTCTGGCTAATCAATATTCAACTGAACTGGATGCTATAAGTTTTAATGTCAGTTATTAATATTCTTGCTTTTTATGCTATGAGAGCTATAGACCATAGTCTATTATTTTTCAGGCCATGTCTATGATCAGTTGTATAAGAAATATATCTATGCAGATATCTGTATGTCTGTATCAGTGTTTCTTCAAGTGAATATGTGAAAAAGCATCTAATTAGAAATATGTTATTATGTGATCAACCAAGTTACTTGCTCTCTGAGTTTCAGACTTTTTGTCTATAAAATGGGTGATGAGATCTAAGGTCTCTTCTATAGAGTTCTTCCTAAGACTGTACAGACTTGATTCTTCTGAGTCAGTCAAGGAAACAAGAAATTCAGTGAGGCCATCCAGTTAAGGGAACTTCAGCACCTTGGACACAGAATTTTGACCTTGTTGTTGGGTATGAGAATAGGGGGTTGGCCCATACTTGGGGGGGAAAAGCAGATTTATTGTCTTCTTTTTGGTGCCATTAAACTTTTCTCTGCTGTGCCATGACTGAGCACCTTCTTATCACAACAGCTGGTATCAGTATCCGTTATCACATGGAAGGTTTGGCCAACTTTTCTTTTCTTTTCTTTTCTTTTTTTTGCTTTTTTTACAGCAGATCAAATATATGCTGAATTCAACATAGTGCCTTAGCTACAGTCTCTTGCTAAATTAAGTGCCTTGGAAAGATACATTAAATTACTTCCTGAGAAGTCTAATTAGGAGTTATGCTAGAAGAAATATCACTTAATATTTTATTATCTAAAAATATTTTATGATACCTTAGACAGCTCTCAAAGAGTTATCATTTTATGGATGTTCTATCTGTAATTCAAATTAAAAATGTCAGTGCAGATGTGTTATAGTTTGATAGGTAGGTACTCTGAGTCCCACAGAGAAACCGTGTAACATTAATAAATGAAGCTTTGTCTTCAGAGATGGTTTTGCTTGAGTATGTGACAATTTACTCAAATAGACACTCAGGTCATTTGGGCATTGAATTTAGATTTCATTAAAAGATGAACTTCTTCATGAAGGGTGAAAGCCACGTTATATTGTTATAATTAGTACTTTACATTTAAATTAAATAAAATTATTGTCTTTGGAAAGATTTTCTTAAAGCAACGGAAAGCTAGAACAGGTTTAGTGTGGAAAAGTTAGTTTTTCTATATGACATTAACATCAATTGAGGAACACGAGAGTGGATTCAACTCCTTGGGTGCTTTTCAAATTATATTTGCCAAGGAAAGTGAGGAGTGGCTGCTCTATCATGTGGGCTATGTCCTTGATATCAGAAGGTAAAGATTTCCTCCAAATATTATTAACTAGAAGAAATTCACCTATTTTGTAGAGCAGTGCAATTATCTTTCTATAACATTTTTTAAATAAATATTTTGAAATTATAAAACTTTAGAAGCACCATTTGAGGAGGATAAAGTGCTCACAGTCTATAACAAATATTGCACTCAAGTGAGATCCTACTCCTGGGGAGACTTTTGTGTGAATGATAAGTCACCTTTCAGAATAGACAGTCATTTTTTTCCAAAACAGCAAAACCTAATGACTAATCAGCTCACTGTCTCATAAGTTAGTAAAAAGTTTAAAAAGTCATATACTTGGAGCTAGATGGGACCTTAGAGACCATCTTTCTCATCCATCCCCTTATTTTATAGGTGAGAAAACTAAGGCCCAGAGAGATCAAGGGATTTGTCCAAGTAGGTATCAGAAGTCGGCTCTGAACCCAAGTCCTCTGACTCTAAACCCCGTCTTTATTTTACCTTGAACCACACTGCCCCCCTCTAGAAGCATGTACAGCAGAACAGCTTCAATCTTTTCAAATAAATAATCTTGGTAGTTCTACATTGGACTGGTCCTGGACCTATAATTGCTTTGGTCTAAGGAACTTCTGCCTGAGGAAATTTGTGTAGGTTGGTATTTCCTTAGCACCTTACAGCCTTAGAGAGGAGTCTGATCACTGAAGGTTTAAGTCATTTGCCCAGAGAGTAATACAGTCAGAATGTGTCAAAGGCTTCCTTGAGCCTCAGTGTTCTGGAGGTCAGCTCTCTAGAACCTATACCAAGCCTGTCTTACTGGAGACATCTTATGATTCTCTCCCTGCAGCAAGTCAGTATAATTTAGTTCATTCTCATTCGATTTGGGGTTTGTCGTGAAGCCCTCCAGTGCGTGGTATGAATGCTCTATGTATGGCTTAGGGAAAGACCTGTACAAGATTTCAATCAGTCAGTCAAGTATTTATTTTGTACCTACTATGTACCAGGCATTACCAGGCACTAAGGCTATAAAGACAAAAATAAGACGTTCCCATTTTATATTCTATCTGGTGAGAAGAAGATACATACAAAATGAACATACTACTTTTTGAGGAGAGGCCTCATGAGAAAAGTAACACTCAAGCTGACCTTCAAAAGAAATTTGAAGCAGTTTTGTCAGTGTATTAAAGATTTTGAAACAGGTAGTTTTTTCAAAGGCAAGAAAATGGGATATTGGAGTCTTGTATGTGAAGAAAAGGAAGAAGGCCAATTTGGGGGACTTTTGAGCACAGAAACAGAACCAGTGTTGAAATAAGGCTAGAACAATAGCTGGAGTCAGGTTATGAAAATATTAAAAGACCAAACTGAACATTTTTATTTGCTATTGGAGGTTATAGGGAACCAGTGGAATTTACTGAGTAGAGGAGTCATATGGTCAGTCCTGTGTTTTAGAAATATGTTGCTGGAAGCTGGAGAATAGATTATAAAGAGGAAAGAGTGGAGGTAGGGAGACTGGTAGGACTTGTATTAGGGTCTGTGAGTAGAGAAGCACATGGATCCAAGTGGAATTATGGATGGAAAATGAACACAACTTGAAAATTGATTAGTGAGTGAGCGTGATAGAGAGCAAGGAGCCAAGTAGTGCTGACAAGACTACAAACCTCGGTGAATAAAATAATGACAGTACCATAGCTAGAAAAAAGGAAGATATATATTTATAAGGATATGTTGAGCTTGCGATACCTTGGAAGACATCTACTTTCAAATGTGTATTAAGTAGTCAGTGACGTCAGATCCGAGAGCTAAGGAGAGAGGCAAGGTATACATATGTACATATACACACATGCACATATATGTATGTGTGCATTATATGTGTACACACACAAATAAATCTTGGAGTCATCTGCCTAGAGATGGTAACTGAATCTATGGATAAAATCACCAAGAGATAGAATGAGGGTACATTGGGGAATATATATAATTAGAGTTTACATTTTGGATGATGATCTAGCAATAGGAAACAGGAGTGGTGAGAGACATAGGAGAAGAACCAAGAGAGAACAGTATTATCACACCCCAGAGATGTAAAATTATACAGGACCACTGTGTAGTTAACAGTGTCAAGTGCTACAGAGAGGCCAAGAAGGATTTAGGAAAGGCCATGAATTTCTGATTGGTAATTTTGGAGATAGCAGTTTCAGTTGAGTAATAAAGTCAGAAACCAGATTGCCAAGTGTTAGGAAATGAGTGGGAGGAGAAAAAGTGGAATCAATGAGTGGAGAATGCTTTTTCTAAGAGTTTGTCTACAAAAAAGGAGGAGAGATGTAGATATCTTGAGGGGGTAGGTGGAAGTGTCAAGTGAAGCTTTTTAAAGGTGGAAGGGGACCTACCTGTATTTGCAGGCATCTGGGAAAAAGTAGATCCTGGAGATACTTAAGATTAGAGAAAGGGGATGATTGTAGGGTCTAACTACTGGAGTAGTCTAGAAGGGTTGGGATCTAGGGTCTTTAGGAGAAAGATCAACTGTTCATCAGAAACCAGAAAGAAGACAGAATGGACCATGATGTGAAGGGGTTTTGAGATGTAGAAATGGAAAAAATGGAGGCAGGGAACCTTTATTTTTTTCAATAAACTGTGAGATGAGATCATCAGCTGAAATAGTCAGGGGAAGGGCTAGTATGGAAAGCTTGAGAGAAAACAATTTTGAAATAGCTGCTGTGGGAATTATGGTAGAATCAGTTAAGGAAAAGGCATGACTATATGCATTGGTAGAGGGAGTTTCCTCATGAGAAGTTTCCTATTCCAAAGAACTCGCCACTCAGACCCAAATCCAAATATTTACTAGAATAAATTTACAAAGATTTCCCTTTACATGTGGTGAAATTAAAAGGGAGGTTGGGTAAAATCAATTAAACAGAATACTCCATTTTCTAGCCATTTATTTACTGAAGTATTATGGTGGTGCAATGTAGGGAAAGGGAGAAATTCTGACAGATTTACTCTATATTTTAGGGGTAAAAAAAAGAGCTCTGCAAACTGTATCTTAAAAACTTGCCTAATCAAGCTGATGGTTGCTTCTTTGTTTTTTTTAAACTTCAGATTCGACAACATATGCACATTTTCTGTTCAATGCATTTGATACTGATCACAATGGATCTGTAAGCTTTGAGGTAAGTCCTCTGTCTGACAAATGAGCAGAGGTCCTAACAACTGTTCCTTTAATTTAAAAATTCCTAAACCTTACTGGAAATTCAGCAATTTCATCCTATTTGAGCATGGAAAAGTAAAAACAAGGAAAATAACATGCAGAAATCTCTTTTTCAGCACTTAAATTCAAGATAGTTTTAAATTGTGTATCACTCAACAGTGATAAAAATTACATCCGTAATTAGACACCCAACACTTCAAATCTCTCTGGCATGGAGAAAGGTTAAGTTGCCTAATTTCATTAGTATAGCCATTTGAGGAAAGAACAGTAAAAACTCAGTTAATGAATCCCCTAGGACTGAAGCTCTTTGATAACCAAGTTAGTCATAATCTTTAAAGACATCTTAATTTGCGGAGGCCAGGAGACCTAGAAACAGAGTAGAATGTAGGTGGCAGATGAATTTAGAAAGAATTCTAGGTTCCAGGGGCTGAGCAGCAGCTATGAAAGTGATGGTAGCTGAAAATACGGTAGCAACTGGAACACTGACAGCTAAAATTAAGTAATGCTGGAGGGGAAGACAGTGATGATGGAGGTAAAGCTGGAGGAGGAGAAAATGGTAGGACTATCACTGCATGCATGAGATGAGGAATTCATTCTAATGCTTCCTATGTGACTATATTGCTCCAATTATAGGCTGACTGAAAACAAACCACACTCCTAAAATGAGACCTTTTTGAAGTGCAATACAAGCCATTAATTCATGCTTTGTGGAGAAGTACTAGGGAAAATATATCCAGTTTAGAGGAGACATCATCTCTAGAAGGGGGAAGATACAAACTCAGATAACTATAATATATAATACTCCGTGAGAAAGATGGAACACAGAGCAAGAACTTGCTTGCATGGGGAGCAGAGGAAGCTTTGTGAGAGGGGTTTTATTTGAATTAGTCTTTAAAGGATGGAAATGGAATCATGAAGAGGAGAGTTAGAAACTGACATGACTGAAAACAACAACAGAGATTCATCAAATGAAGAAGGGGAGGAAGGGCATTCTAGATGCAGAAAACAGGGTGAAAAGCGGGGGAAAGTATTTTTGTATCACCACTAGTTGTTACTGTAATCTTTCGAGGCTTTGGAGGCTCACCTCACTTCCTCCTAAACCAGACTGTAAATTCCTTTAGGTCAGAGACAGTGTCTACGTAAATGTAACAGTTTCCCTGCTGCCTCTCACATGCTCTGCTTTCAGAAAAGCATGAATTAACGTCTTGTGTTGCATTTCAAAAACATCTCATTTTAGGAGTGTGGCTGGATCAAAAATTCACATGCCATTCCTTTCTTTGCTTATCAGCTTGGATCAGAGGAAGGACTTTCTCCTCTAGTTCCTCGCACCCCCAGCTCCTTCCTTTACTCTGCCCTTTTCCTGGGGCAGGGAAGATAGAAGGCTTAGTCATAGCCACAGGAGCTGGGATGCCTCCCTCCCAAAGTAATTCAGTCAACTAACTTCTATTAAGTCAGCTACCTGCTGTGTTGGAGATATATAGATATAAGAAAAATAAAAGACCTACTCTCGAGTAGCTTACAGTCTAAAGAACTCTTCTACAGAGCCACCACAGGTAGCAGTAATAATAGAATTGAAACACTCACTGAATCAGAGGGATAGTAAATAGCCCCTAATTCACATAGAATCTTCTCTTGCTTCATAAATGTTTAGGTTTTCTGAAGATGACAAAGTCATTCCCCTCCCTGTCCCACTTTCACATTCCCCTTTTAGTAAATTATTTTCTGCTGAAATGAGAAGACAGAAGATGAGAAAATATGAAATTATACCCATAAATAGGTTATGATGACTCCAAGTAGTGTTTTCCCTACTAATGGTAGGACTTTTAGTTATATGCAATGTGAAATATAAAATCACTTCAGAGTTGCCTTCTCTGACCCTGATCAAAATTAAAGACATATCTGCAGACACTTGAAACAAATTCATTTATAATAGGGAATCAGGCTCCCAACATACTATCAGCTGTGATGTGTGGGTGGTATTAGGGGGTTGGGATGGAGAAAAATAGCACAGCAGGAAAATGGGAAACCTTTTTTCTTATCTATCTATCTACTTATCTATCTATATTTATATTATATTTATAGATAGATAAAACATAAGAAGGGGTGCAGAAAAGGGTAGAGAGAGTGGAAGAGGAAGACAATGTTCTACTCATCCACAGTATTTCACAGCCAGAGTGTGTGCACCAACACTTGAGAAGAAGAAAAAGAAATATTCCAACCACTGATGCTGAATTTCATAGATGGGAAACATTCACCAATATTTGAGGATCACCTCCCCAAGTCCATTTGCTTGTGGCTCATCAGCCTCTGATGGATAAAACTTTTGACTGGGAAGTCCATTGGACACCATCACCCCTGTCTAGCAAATGCCTCTCTCAGCCATTTCTCTGCCGTCTCTCCTGTTGTTGCTGCTTCTATAAAATATAAAATAGTGGCACCTCTTCTCCACTTCTGTTCCAGAAATTAAAAAGGAATAGCTACATCTCTTAAGATTCTTTGCCATCATTCACATGCACCTTGTGTGATTTTCAATGCCAATCTTGCCCATGGGATGTTAAATGTGTCTTTATAAATGGTACCGAGCATAGGCCATGTTAGGATGTTAGAGAAATCACATGTGGGAGAAGAACAAACTTGGTTTGTTGATGAAATATTTTAATAGAACATTCTCTTCAAGTTTTGAGATATTGCTGGATATAACAAATATTTTCTAACAAAAGATAAAAATAGGAGTTAAGTTCATCTAATAGTTTTGTTTTTAATTTCTATCCTTACATAATTGTGATGAATTTGTGGGGTAAGAGCTGCATGTGTTTGTGTTTTGTGGAGGTGATAAAGATACCCTCCCCTCCTTCACACACAGACACAGACACAGACACACACACACACACACACACACACACACACACACACACACACACATATACCCCCTCCAGGTAAATGATTTTCTACTTAAATGAGGAAACAGTCCAAATGGTTAACCTATGAGAGGAAAAGAAGCAAAGTTTTCACCCAATTTGTGCTTCTGGGATGCCCTACAAAGGGAAGAGGACTGATTCATGTTCACTACTACCTCAGAAGGAAGAGGGCAAATACAATCCCACCTCTGCAAAAACAAAACAAGAATAAAAAAAGAGTTCTTTTCTTTCCTTTTTATTTAAGATGCTATGGGCTAAGAGTACAGGAATCAAACTGTCGCTCCGTAAAGCTGATGCCAAAAGCTTTTCAGCAGTTTTGTGCATCAGGGAGCAAATGAACCAGTCTCTTCACAGATAAAACTAAGAAGGTGCAAACGCAAGTACTCTTGAAAGCAAATGGAGTTTTTGGCAAGTGCTTACAACTTCCTGCTTGACAGATTTCAATTACCATGTGGAAAAGCTAGGAGCAAAAATGAGATAGGCTACATTGAGTTCCCATTTTACATCAGCACAAAATAAGGTAGAAATTCATTTTTAAGTAACTGTTTATTGAAATGGAGACTGCATCATGCAGAAAAGACTGCATAACCTCAGATGTCGATAAAGTAGGAGAAAAACTGGTTAGTGCTAGAGGTCCCCATCTGTCTTCTAATATAACTTTAGAGCATGAGAAAAAGAAGGTGCTCAAAAAGGAAAAAGGGGCAAACTAGTTCTTTTGCTTTAACAAAGGAACTCAGATTCCCACCCTTGCAATACTGGGCGCTGATAGATGAGCTTTCACTGGATCTTACCCAAAATCAGATGGCAGCTAGGCAGTGCAGTTGTTAGAGCACCAGTTCAGGAGTCAGGAGGACCTGAGTTCAAATGTCACCTCAGACACTTGATACTTACTAGCTGTGTAATCTTGGGCAAGTCACTTAACCCCAATTGCCTCATCCTGGGTCATCTCCAGTCATCCAATGAATATCTGGTCACTGGATTCGGATGACTCTGGAGGAGAAGTGAGGTTAGTGACATGCACAGCACTTCCTCACTCAAAACAAAGTCAAGTACCAGTCATGTCTTTATTTCTCTGATGGCATGATTTTCTTCAGCAATGAAGGATGAACACACACAATCAAAATCAGGCAAACACCATTTCCTAATCATCTCCAAATCATGCTGCCTTATAAAAACACACATACTCCCATTATGAGAATGAGAACTACTCAAGCAAAAAAAGTCTTGATATTCTCAGTGCTTAGCACAGTCCTTGGCACATAATTAGTGCATAATACTTCTTCATTCATTTGTGATCTTGTTATGATGTTGGAAGATGGTACACCTGACAGTAATCCCTGCTGATGTGTCTACAAATACAAAGCCAACTATCTTTTTCAAACATGTAACCACCATGTTTTAACTTGAAATGATGGTCAAAAACAAGCTACTTAGCTTTTTCCTTCTGTGCTTGTGTCCAAATGTTCTACAATAGCCACATACAAAGAATTTCTGGCTTATTACTTGGTCATAATATCCTTGGTTCATTTTGGTTGCCAGTAGCTTTGGTAGAGACCTCTAATCTGCCTCCACTACAACCAATGACTGATCAGAGCAGCCACATTAGTAAGACTTTAGGAAGGCTCTATTAATGTTGCATCTAGGACAAGTTTGGTTTAATCTGTGCTCTGCGTAAGTTTCTAATGGAAACCGCACCCCCTGCCCAAAATCAAGAGTCATGTTCTCTAGTGGAGCATAGGACAGTAATAAGCCCGCTCCCATCCCTATTGGAATGGATAGCATAATGTTCTTGGGATAGTGTCATTTGGAAAATGAGACTGGAAAGAGTCCTCAAAGGGGGAACCTTGAGATTAGTTAATTGAGGAGATGTAGTGGTATTATGCAAAAATAAAGTTCCTATTGTAGAAAGGTACCAAGAGGTACCAAGTGTACAAAGATAAAATCTTTGCCCTCAGGGAATTTATAATAATATAAACTACAGGAACACAGCATGCTTATAGATAACTAAATACAAAATACATGAGGAAAGCACTGTTCAAAATTGTATTCCTCAAGAAAGGCTTTAAATAACACCTAACATTTGAATTGCGCCTTGAAGGATGGGCAGAGGTAAGGAAGGCTTAGGTTTTAGGCTTGAGGGACATTCTATACCACCTGGAGAAAAGAAATGGAATGCTCTTTTGGGAAAACAAAGTTCAAGGCACTAAATGTGACTAAAAGTGACTAAAGGCTAAAGTGACGGAAATGTGGAGGGTCATAGGCAATAACAGTGAGTGATAAATCTGCAAAGGCAAGTGGAAGGCAAATTATGAAGACCTTTAAATATCAGACAGAGGAGTTTTTATCTAGAGACAACAGTTTTTTAGCAGAAAATTTTGAGGTGTAGTTATATCTTAGCCTTGCGATGATTGTCTTTTCTTTTTTGGCAATTACAGCTTTGATGGAATGGAAAAGGGGAAATACTATAAACAAGAAGGCTAATGAGAGGGATATTACAATAGTTCCAGTGCAAAGTGATGCAGACTTGAACCAAGATAAGAAGGGTAGGAGGAAAAGAAAAAAAACAGTGATTCTCCAGTTGTATTGTCCTGGGAGGCAGAAAGGGGATGGTGAGAGTATCCAGAAAGTGTGAGTGACCAACAGCATTGAAAACTAGAGAAATGACAAATAGAATTAGGATTGAGAAAGGGCCAATCTAGTTAGTACTTAGGAAATTGCAAATAACCTTTGAGAGAGAATGGCCAGTTATAGGGTAAGGTGAGCATTCATATTATAAAAGGCTGAAAGGTGAAATGTGGTGGTCAGTTCTTTTTCAGTCATGTCTGATTCTTCATGACCCCATGAGGGGTTTTCTTGGCAATGATACTGGAGTGGTTTGCCATTTCTTACTCCAGCTCATTTTACAGATGAGGAAACTGAGGCAAACAAATTTACATGACTTGTCCAAGGTCATACAGTGTCTGAGGCTGGATTTAAACTCAAGAAGATGTCTTCCTGACTCCAAGTCCAGTATTCTATCCACTATCCCACCAAGCTGCCCCTATAGATAGAGGCTATTTCTTTGACAGTGAGTCACTAGACATTTTACAGTTTAAATAGCAGTATTCATTGACAATTTTTCATTTTCATTTGCTAAAGAGGGGAAAACTGGCTTTACGTCAATTACCCTGGTTGAGGTTGGCATAGGTCTGTGGGTCTAGCTTTAGTTTTAGAGCTATATTGCCTGCAAGGCTGTCTATGATCACTTGCACATACTCCTGGGAATATATATTACTTAAAGAAGACATAACACTGCAGAGTTTTTTGGTTTAGGGTTTGGTTTTGGGTTTGGTTTTTTTTTGGTCCAGACCCAAAATTTCATCATTAGGGAATTTGTATTGTGGGAAAACTCCCTTCACCAAGGCAGATTGGCAAATTATCTGTAATTTATGGCCTAAACAGTTACCTTAAGCATTTGACAAGTTAAGTGACTTGTTCAAAGTCAAACAGCTAGCATATGTCAGAGAGAGAACTTGAATCCGGGGTTTAACTCCCCTATGCTATACTTCCTCTCTTACAGATGTTCAAGTATAATATATGTATCCACCTTAAAAGATTGTGTGTATAAAGCTTGTTTAAATAGGTAAATATGGCTTATGGGGTAGTATTGATAGATATGGTCTAGAATCTGAACTACCTCTTCAGAGAACAAAGGCCATGAGTGCACTGCCAGGCTGCATTCAAAGGGGATGCAAAAGACAGACAAGGTCTGGGACAGTCAGAGTTGTAGAAGCTCTTCCCTAGTTTCCAAGAGGAATATTAACCTAGAATTATATCTGCTACCTTTCTAATATCTCTGGTCTAAGGATATGATAGGCTCAGGAATAAAAGCTACTTTCCTGATTACTCTGAAGAGTAAGCTTACAAGGTTAGTCCCAGCCTTATAACACCAAACGCTAGTTACACAAAAGACCATCACAAATAGAAAATAGCGAGCAAACACTATCCAAGGAAAATAACATGAACAAATTAGAGAAATTAAACAGCATAGAATACATCAAAGAATACATACACAAGGGTGAATGTGTTCTTCATTTGGGAGAGAGGTAGGATTTCATTTCCATCGAGAGAGAATCATCTTACCTAGAGAAGGTCCATTTTAGAATCATAAGCAAAGTCAAAGGGATGATGGAGTTGGCTTTTCCACAAATGTCCTCTATTATTCCAAAGTCTTTCTCTTTCCACCACCACTTTGGAACTTGTTTCTCCATGTGACTCTCCCAAAGAAATTTCTGGAACCAACTTAGTAAGTCCCTTATGGCAGGCACACTTATCTTACTCAACCTCCTTTCTAGCAAATTAAGAGTCCTTTCCTGAGTATGCAACACAGCAAACAACTGTTACTCCCCTCCCTAACTGAATGTGAGCCCAGTTATTCATAAAAGTAATTATAATTTTCCTTTTAAATTATAACTATTATGGCTAGAAGTTTAATTTACTGTTTCATTTTTCCATATGTATTCCTTGCAAATCTGTCTCTGCATAACAGAAAGAGAATCTGAATCCATGCAATACCAATTATAGTAATTAGTGGATTGGCGAACAGTTTTTCATTATTTCTTATAATTTTAAGCAATTAACAGTAGATTTTAGATTGTTTAGATTTCTGGTTCTCAATATTCTTTACTTTGTACTAGCAACCAATAAGCTGTTTTCCCTTGACCTCTAGGTGGGCTCCTTCAGACAAGTCACTGATCACTCTACTCTCTTACATTCTTTTTCGAAGAAGGGATTTGAATCAAGGAGAGTACTATGTTTTTTGAGATGACAGTTTCTACCCACACCAGTCCAAGCCTTATGTCACTGTGACAATCCTTACTAAGAAGAGAGCACATTAAAAAATTCATGTTTGTTACCCACTCACAAATAAAAAAAATATGTAAGGAAAATGAAAAAGTATTTTTGCCAGCAGGTGTGAGGTTGAAGAATATTGTTTTGGGCCCCACATGAAAGGATTCAACATCTCTTTTGTAGTCTTTGCATTGTTCTATTTGATTGGAAGCCATCCTTTTGAATTAAATCAAGATTATTCTTCATTAAATGTCTCCTCTGTTCCAGGAATGATATTCTAATTGTGCTGGGAATAAAAATCCAATGAATGAAACCATCCCTACTCACAAGGAGTTTACATTCTAATGAAAGATAGTGAATAAATGGGATCAAATGAACTGTCTATGCTGAAAATGTGAAATGAAGAATTTAGTAAGATTACAAATTTTGCAACTAGAATTGTAATGTAGTATAATGGTTAAATCCTTCTGTTAGAAGTAAGCCTGTCTAACAAGCCCCCAACAGCGAGAAACATGCTCACCTTAAATAAAGAATACTACCTGTTGTGAAATCAGGAAAGCCTTTATTAACGTTTACATCCATTCCCCTTGAATGGTTGGGTAGCCATTCCCCAGTAAGACTACAACACATGCAGGAAGATGGGGCTTCTTATACTGTTTTCTGAACTTTGGATCTCCCACCACACCGTCCCCAGGTTGTGTGACTCCATGTTCTCCTCTCTGATAGGTCCTTCCTCACACAGCTCCTTGCACATTAGTTTCTGACCTCTAACCTGTCCATGCTAGATCACAACCCTTCTCACCTAGGAATGTGGACAACAGAACTTTCTTCCCACAAAATCTCCCCTTTTTTCTTTATTAAAATTTCTGTTTTCACACCTAAATCCAATCAATAAATACCTCCTCACATTCTCTCCCCTATGAATTCTTCCCTTCATCTATCCCCCTTATAGGAAGGGAGCAAATTTGACCACCGCATTGACAAATTACAAGGGAGCAGTCCCCTTGGTATAAGTACAGATACAGAAATTCAAAATACAAAGGTAGATCAATGAATTATCCATTCAGAGTTTCCATCTCCTGCAGCAGTCTGGGGGAGGAACATTATCTGATGCATTTTTCTGGTTTGGATGCTCGTTCGAGCCATCTTCAGGGCAGCATCTTCTTCCCTTTATTTTTTTGTAGAAATCCAGATGTCCACTCTCCTATAAAGCTGACCATAATATCATTTTACATGACCATTCCTAAGCTTTATACACTTATCACTCTTAGAAAATCAAAATTGGAACTTTGGCCAATTGTCATGTTTAAGAAATTCATGTTAGAACTCAATTTTTACATTTTTACATTAATTTATTCATTTCCCCCATCAGGAAGATGAGATTTCGCTATGGAATTAATAACAGGCTCCAGTCCTCACATAAATACAATAATCGTTTCTAACACAGTACATATCACATCATAAAATAATTTCAACCTCTGGTCATGTGATGCTTCTTTTAAAGCATTTACAATATAGATCACAAACCACTTTTCTTTTGACATTAACCAACTGAGACAGAATAATAACTCTGTATGCTAACCTCACAAACCTTTGACCGGATTTGTCTCCACACTACTACTAAGAATTAAAGCACCCTAACTTATTGTTGTTGGCCTAAAGTCCTAAGCTTAATAGCTTAATTTTAGACTTAACCTTGGATGTTCACCTACCAACAATCTATTATTTAACAGATCTAGCATTATGCTTACAAAACTTTTGATTATAGGAAATTGCCACTAAGAGCAGGGACATTGCAGAGAAACTTTCTTACTTCCCACACTTCTAATCATCATGTGTTTTATAGATATCTCATTGCCATTTTCACAACCAGATTCTCATCATTTTATTGTTCTATATTTCAACAGATCCTACCAGTGTTGCTACTTACACCTCCCAGCAGTTCAGATCACCATCCATATACTCTTCCTGTCCCATGTAATTATTGACTATGTCCCCCGGATGTACTCTATGTTACAGCTTAGGCTTATACTGGAAAGACACTGCAAAGATACCAGTTACGCTTCTCAGGGATCAGAAGATGCTGAAAGTACTAACAGAAACCTCCAAGAAATCAAAATCCAAGAGAATAGCATCGATTTTACTAAGTGAATCTTAATTGTCTAGTGTAACATCCAGGAGTTTACTGCCCTAGTTTTCAGCATTTTACAACTGACTGTCATGAGTTTTATATCATCATTTTTTTTCGATGCAGATAACACACAGATCTGCATATTCAGTACCTATCTTTCAGTCAGTACACATCACTGACTGTTGGGTATTTCAGACTGAATCTCAAAAACATCTCAAACTCTACATCTGAAATCATTACCTCCTCTCCAACTGACCTCTCTTCCAAATTTCACTATTTCTGCTGAAGGCATGTTCATTCTTCTGGTCTTTCAGACACATGTCCTCAATGACAACCTTGACTCCTCGCCACACATCTAGACAGATACCAAATACTGCTATTTCTCTCCTCCACAATGTCTTTTTTTCCTCATTGACCCCATTTCTCTACTCCACAACCATTACTTTATTTCAGGCACCAGCACTTCTCATCTAGATTATTGCGACAGTCAATTGGTCTCTCTGCTTCTCCCCTATTCCAGTCCTTCTTCCACATAGCTGTCAAAGTGATATTCCCAGATCTGACCATATCATTGCCCCTTCTCAAACAACCCCAGTGACTCCTAATTGGCTCTAAGATGAAATATAAACTCTTCTGTTTCACTTTTAAAGCCCTTTGCAATCTTGTTCCAATCTATCGTTCCAGTCTTATAGTATACTGTTCTCCTTCCCATACTGTATGATCCAGTAAAACTGGCCTTAACTTTGTTCCTAACACAGTACTCCATTTCTGCATTTTTGTACTGGCCAGGTCCCATAATTGGAATGCACCCCCTCCTTATCTCTACTTCATAGGTTTCCTCTCTTCTAGACTCAGCTCAAGTACCACTTTATAATTGAAGCCCCTTCCCTCTTTAACTCTGTTTCATTTATCTAACATATTTATTATCTATATGTTTGCATATGGACTTGTTTTGGAACATAAGATTTTGAGAATAGGAATTGTTTCATTCTTTATATTTGTGTCCCCAGAACCTAGCACAGTGCCTGGCACATAGCTATTGAACTCTTTGGGTAAAATTCTTATTGACGGATTGATTTGTCTAGATTATACTGTACCCTATTAAGTTGTAATTTTCTCTCTCTTTAGGACTTTGTGATGGGTCTTTCCATTTTACTTCGAGGGACAGTACAAGAAAAACTCAACTGGGCATTTAATTTGTATGACATAAATAAAGATGGATATATAACTAAAGAGGTAATAATTGTCTTCTAGGCATAGCTATTTTCATATTTTCTACTTAGAACCAATTTCATTTTCAGCACTGAGGAGTTTTAAATTAAATTATACAAATACAGTCATAGAATTTATACCTGATTCAAGCAATCAAAACTATTGCATTGCATTAGTTTTACTTAGGGAAAAATATTCTGAGAAAAATTTGGTGTGTAGGCTTATGATATTTTTATAGATCAATGAAAGAGCTCAGTTCTTCATTTATTAAAAGAGGAATTTTGAACATATGATCACTATCAATTATGAAATGTTCTACACATAAATAACATACAGATTGCCTTCTTTTTTTTTTAGAAATTTTATTTTTAATGCTGATACATTCTGTTTTGATACAATTATTTCCCAATAAAATTTGTCCATAGAATCTTCCCTTAAAAATGTGGCTGAACAAGTTGTGGTATATGATTGTGATGTAATACTATTATGTTATTAAAAAATGATAAGATCAGTAATCTTAGAAAAATATGGAAACATTTGCATGAAATAATGTAGAGCAAAATGAGTAGAACCTAAAGAACACTGTATACAACAACAGTAATATTGTTTTAAGAATGACATTGAGTGAAAAAGTAATTTTTACTATGTAAATATCCATATTAATTATAAAGGAGATATGAAGAAAAATGCTATCTGCATAGAGAGAGAAGTAATAAATAAGTTTGTATAGAATAATTTTACTTATATCTAGATAGATAGATAGATAGATAGATGCCTAATTGTGTCTAATGGTAATCATAGAGGGGATGAGGGAAGGAAAAAAAAGAGGGGAAAGAAATTTGCATAATTTTATCATATATTGAAAGGGAATATTAATTTGTACATGATAGGTTTTCAGTTTTGTGTGCAATCATATTTCTTATTATACTGTGTTATAGAAATGCTTGGTTTATTTCATAAATTAAAAATGAAACACATTTTTAAAAATAGTTAAGCAAAATCATCTAATTGTGACTGACAGAACATGTTACTTTCTGATGCTGTACTTTGCCATTTCTTGACAAAAAGGAAAGTGTATTTTAACTTCAGTCAAAAGAATTACTGTCAGTAGCTATATTTGGCCTCAGTTCTGTTTTCTTTTTGCGTTTATCTCCATTTACATTATTGTAATCATTGTGGATACTGTTCATATGATTTTACTTTTTTTCACTTTGCGCCAATACATGCCAATTTTCCAATTTTCCCGTGAATTCTTCAAATCCTTTGTTCTTTATTGCACATTACAGTAACACTTCATGATCTTATTCATTTCCTAATCGCTGAGCACACAATTAATTTCCAGCTTTTGCTATTATAGATAATGCTACTATGAATATTTGTGGGTATCTACATTTGTCCTGTCCCTTCTCAAGAATTTGTTTTGCTCCTGACCGTTGCATCCCTTGATCCATCCTCACTTTTATAATCCACTTCCCCCTTTCTGTTATCCCTTTCCCTTCCTATTTCTCTATTGGGTAAGATAGATTTCTATGCCAATTGAGTGTGTGTGTGTGTGTGTGTGTGTGTGTGTGTGTATTTCTTCTTTGAATCAATTCCAATGAGAGTGAAGTTCAAGTACTGCCTGCCATTCCCCTGCCTCATTATCCCAACTATTATAAAAGTTCTTCCTTGCATACCTCTTTTATGTGAGAAAATTTTCCCCATTCTGCTTCTCCTTTCCCCCTCTCCCAGTGCATCACTTTTTCTCATCCTTTCATTTTTTTTGAGATTGTCACATAATTGACTTACACCATGCCCTTTATCTAGGTAGACTCCCTCTAACTGCCCCAGAAATGATAAAGTTCTTGGTAGCTACATGTATCATCTTCCCATATAGCAATATAAAGTTTGATTTTATTGAGTCCTATATTATTACTCTTTCATTTTGTGCTTCTCTCAAGTCTTCTGTTTGAATGTCAAATTTCTATTCATCTCTGCTCTTTTCATCAGGAATGATTAAAAGTCCTGTTTCATTAAATATCCTCTCCCCTCCCACTTCCCACCATGAAGGATTATACTCAGTTTTGCTGGGTAGCTTATTCTTGGTTGCCTTCTGGAATATCATCTTGCAAAGATTCCATTTCCTTAACATGGAAGCAACTGAATCTTTGTGATCCTGAATGTAGCTCCACAATATTTAAATTGTTCCTTCCTGTCTGCTTGCAATATTTCCTCTTTGACTTGGGAGCTCTGGAATTTAGCTATAATATTCCTGGAAGTTTTCATTTTGGGATCTCTTTTAGGAGGTGACTGATGGATTCTTTCATTTTCTATTTTAACCCTCTGGGTTTAAGATAGTATGACAGTTTTTCTATTATAATTTCTTGAAATATTATGTCTAGGATCTTTTTTTTATCATAGCTACCGAGTTGTCCAATAATTCTTAAATTCTCCTCAATCTATTTTCCAGGTCAGCTCTTTAAAATTAAATAGTTCACATTTCCTTTTATTTTTTTTTCATTTTTTTATTTTATTGTATCATTTCTTTTAGCTTCATCTTACTCAATTTTAATTTTGAAGGAATTATTTTCTCCAGTGAATTTTTTTTAAACCTCCTTTTTCATTTGATCTATTTTGCTTTTTTTAAGTTCTGTTCTTCAGTAAATTTTTGTACCTCTTTTACCATTAGGTCAATTCTGTTTTTTAAGGTGTTATTTTCTTCAGTATTATTTGTATCTCTTTTAGTATGCTGTTAATTCTCTTTTCATCATTTCCTTTCATCATTCTTATTTCTTTTCTCATTTTTTCCTCTACCACTCTTACCTTAACTCTCCTAGGAAGTCTTTAGGTTTCTAATTACCATTTTTCTTTGAGGCTTTGCTTGTTGATGTTTTTAAGTTATTGTCATCTTTTGATTTTGTATTGTCTTCCTTGCCTCTGTAGCAGTTGAGATCAAGAAGTGTGTGTGTGTGTGTGTGTGTGTGTGTGTGTGCATTTGCTAATTTTTGCAGACTATTTCTTGACTTTGAACTTTATGCTAAAGCTGGGCTCTGTTCACCAGAGGATGGGGTCCTAAGCTTCAGGATTTTTTGTACTGCTGTTTTCAGAGCTAGTCCTGTAGGTCTGCAAGTTTTTGATGCTTCCAAGGTAGTGTTATCCTAGAAAGGTGTGATAACTGCTTTCTTGGTCTGCACTCTGATCTTTACCTGAGAAAGGCTCCTGCTTCCATGTAGAGGCAAGTACTAATGCTCCTATTGCTTTCAAATTGAGACCAGGGTCCTTGCTTTCTTATGACTCTCTACCCTGGAATTGTGACCCAGAACTGTTATAGGCAATAGATTTGGCAATCAGTGCTAGCTATACCTAGTCCCAGCAAAGGGTCCCCTAAAATCTCCTTCTGACTAGTTTTCTGATCCCTTTACAGTCTATGGGCTGAAAACTCCTAAAGCTTCTGCTCATGCTACTATTGTAACCATCTTCAAGGTCCATCATTACTGCTGACACCACAGACTCCGTGCTCCAGATAGCTCTCTACCCAGGTGTCACAGAACTCTCATATCAATCTCCTAAGTTTCCTTAAGCTGTAAAAATGTCTTACCCTGACTTTTTGTTGGTTCTAGTGCTCAAAATTTGGTAGGTATATAGAAGAGAGGCAAAGAGAAATAACACATTATGCTTAAAGTCATCATAAATAATGCTAATTAAAGGAAAAGCTAACCAAGGTTCAAAAAAGAATTAGCAAAACAATAGTTGTAGGTTACTTTAGCATGCCTATTTTAGGAATAAATAGAAGTAGCAAATCAAAAAAGAAAGGGAAATTATAAATCTAAAGAAAATTTTGGAAAAACTAGATCTAACATACCCATAGTGATTATTAAATGGGAATGTAATGGAATATGCTTACACTTTAGCATCATAAAGTACATTTACCAAAAACAAACAAAAAACCCTACTCATATACAAAGATTAAGAATTCATAAAGAAAAAAGGCAGAAGGGCAGAAATATTAACATTTTACACACCATAATAAAATTGATCAGGGAAATATGAATAAAAAGAATCAGATATAAATTAAGTAATAATGCCTAAGTAATAAGAAGTTAAAGAACACATCATAGAATTAATAATTAAATACATTAAAGAGAAAGAAAAAATAAAACAATATACCAAAATTTATAGGATATAGTTAAATCAATCCTTAGAGAAAATTTTTATCTCTCTGAATATTTTTATTAGCAAAATCAATCCAGAACTTATTAGGTACTTCCTGTGTTCCAGGTACTGTAACAAATGGTAAGGATATGAAGACAAAAACAAAATGCTCCCTCAGTTCAAGGAACTTACATTTTGTCAGGAATAACATTATATAATGTGAATATATAGATGTAAGTAGATATATAATATATGTGAATTAAAATACAAAGTAATACTTTTGGATAAGCATTGTCAGTTGGGAGATGAGGATCATGAAACGTCTCATGTAGGAGATAGTGTTTGAGCAGAAGTTTGGAGGAAATCAGGGACTGGAAGCATTGAAAATTATGAGGAAGCACATTCCCAAAATAGACATCATCCCAGTGAATCCTCAGACCAAACTTCCCTCTTCAGTTACCCCTCTCCTCTATGCATATCCTTATTAGAATGAAAGTTCCTAGAGGGAAGAAACTGTTTCCATTTGTACTTGTATTCTCAGTACTTATAGCACCAGGCACTTAATAAATGCCTAGTAAATCCTTTTCTATTCATTCATTTAGAACTATTGCTAGGGGGGAATTCTTAATCAAACAAGGAATAAAGGGGATTATGAAAGATGAAATAAACTTTTTTTGATTACATACCATTAAACAAAATCATTGCAACTTAGAATTCAGAGAAGAGATATGTCCAGGGAAGATATTTGCATTTAACATATGAATAAATTCTGATATCAAAAACATATGAAGAATTGAAATGAATCTAAAAGACCATCATTCTCCAGTGGATAAGTAGTCAAAGGGCATGAACAATATTTTCAAAAGGAGAAAAGTAAACTGTCAATTACTGTTTGAAAGGAAGTCAATTCAGCAAATATTTATTGAGGGTCTACTCTATGCCAGGCACTGTGCTAAATGCCTGGGATATAAAAACAGAAATGAAATAGTCCCTACTCTTAAAGAGCTTAGTTTTTCCTGAAACAATGTTTGCAAAGATAAATATATAACAAATCAAAGTAAATACAAAATGATTTAGAAGGGGAGAATGAACACTAATTGAGAGGAGACAGCTGATCTATGCTTTGAAGAAGCTATGAATTCTACAAGGTTGAAAATTCAAAATAAAATAATTCTCATACTTATTAAGTTGGGAAAAGACAGCAAGAGAAAAAAAGTCCATAGGGGAGATGAAATTAAATTTTGGAAGTGCTAGGGGGTGGCAGACATAGCAAAGCACTCTTGTAGATATTGTAAGCTGGTTCGCTTACTGGAAAGTAATTTTGAATCATACAAGAATTACTGAATCATTTATTTGTTTGACCCAGAAATCCAATTACTGATTACTGGGATTTATACCCCAAGAAAATTGACTGAACAAAAAGTCAATATGTATAAAAATGTTTATAGTAGCATTATTTATGACAATAAAAAGCTAGAAACAAAATACGTTTCTAAAAAAACAATAAGATGTTAAAGTGAGTGAATAAATTGTGAGATATATGTAATATAATACATACATATGTGTGTATGATGTCAGTAGGATATTATTCTGAAAGAAATGACAAATATGTATAAAGTGATACAGAATGAAGAAACAGAGCCCAAAGAGCAATATACACAATGACCACAAAAATGTTAATAAAGATAAGACTAAATGGTAACAAAATTCAGAGATAAATTACAGGCAATTCAAATTCATACACTTCTATTAAACAGTCAACTACAGAAATGAAAAGTAACATAAATAATCAGTCATAATAACTTGAGCATTTTTGCTTAACTGTTTTTGAGGAATGTTCTTTAGTGGGGAGAAGTATTCTTTGGGTGTTTGTTGGAAAATGTTTACGGTGTTAAACAAAATGCAGGATTGAGATATGAAAAATTATATGAAATGATAAATGAAAAATAGAGAATAAGAGATATCATGATATACTTCTCCCATCCATGTCTTACTCAAGCTACTTTTTCTTTTCAGGAAATGCTTGATATAATGAAAGCGATATATGATATGATGGGTAAATGCACATATCCTGTTCTTAAAGAAGATGCCCCCAGACAACATGTGGAAACATTTTTCCAGGTAGGAACAGAAAAGGAGGACAGTAGGAATGCAGTTAGAAGCTCCTCCACTAAATGCTTCCTTATAATTTTTATAGTTTAAAAATATATGTAGTATTCCACCTAAAATAAGTAAAGATCAGAACATGGAGTGTCTTCAGAAGTAGTAGGTTTCCTTTCACTGGACATCTTTACACAAAGTGTTATTATTATTGTAACACTAATATATCTTATTTCTGAACAGAAAATGGACAAAAATAAAGATGGGGTAGTTACCATAGATGAATTCATTGAAAGCTGCCAAAAAGTAAGTATCATAAGTAAGATACCACATCCCCTCAATTAGCTTAATTACTAGGCACAGTGCTGTCAGCTAACCCTCTCAGATCTTTATGTTTCTACATACTCAGGGCCCGACCTTCAAAGGTTGATACTAGGCTAGCCCAAAGGTAGTAAGAAATAGTAATAAAAAGAGAAGCAATGCTGGCAGCTAGGTGGCACAGGACCTGGGCCTGGAATCAGGAAAACTCATCTTCCTGAGTTCAAACTGGTCTCAGACACTAGCTGTGTGACCTTGGTCAGTCACTTTGTCTTGTTTGCCTCAGTTCCCTCATCTGTAAAATGTGCTGGGGAATGAAATGGCAAACTACTCTGGTATTTTTGCCAAGAAAACCCCAGATGAAGTGAGAAAGAGTCAGACACAACTGAACAACATCAGAACAATGTTATGTAGTTGATAAAGTTCATCTTAAAGTCCTCCGTCACTGATATTATCGGAGGAAACTTCTGAGTCAATATTAATAAATAATAATTTATTTTAAAAGTGTGTGGCCTTAAGAATGAGCATGTGAATCTCCTCATGAGGGCAATATTTAAGACAGAGAATGTAGACAATCTACTTACTCTCAGGATATAGGAGAGTAACCTTGACAGGACTGATTATGTGGCACTTTTTGCCAACATTGCTATTTTTAAAGTGTGTGGATATTTCTGCATCACAATCATGCCGAATATTGGAGAGAGAGGATGATTTTACATCTATCCACAATAGTTACAAAATAGTTAAAACTTCCGAAGTTCATTTGTGCTTGAGAAACATGGTGTGCCTTTATACCATACAGGTAAACAAACATATCACTGCTCATCAATGGCAAAGTATGCACTAGAGTTGAAAACCAATTCTCAATAAAGGTGTATCTTTATTTATAACTACTTCCCCTAAATGTTTATAGACAAATTATGGTAGAATGTTTTGAAAATGCTAAATAGGAAAAATTCAACATTTCTGCTATCTAGTCTTTAAGTACTAATGAGAGGCCATGTAGTAGAATGAAGAGAACAGTAGACTTAAAGTTGAGAAGCCCTTGATTCCAATCACATTTCAGATTCTTTCTAGCTGCATGACCCTGGTCAAGTCACTCATCCTCTTAGAGACTCAGTTTCTTCATCTGTAGGTCCAGTGAGAAATTTGGACTGGAAGTGCTCTAAGGACCCTATCAGCTCTAAATCTATAACTCTACAGTGCAAATTTTCATGATGTTTAAAATAGGTTTTTGTTTTTAATTCCCAGTCCTCTCCAGTAACCCTTTCAGCTTATACAAGGTACTAATGATTGAAAAAACCAACCAGGTTGATATAAACCTTTAATGCTGCTTCTAGTACAAATTATCTCCTCATAGAAATTCCACTGCCAAGAATGGAAGCTATGATCACTTCAGGAGTATAACTGCCTCCAGGGATATTCCTGGAAAACATCTTCAAAACGACCAGTTCCTCAATTTCAGTGAAATCTACTGAGATGTTAGTTTCCTACAGCACTGAGAGGGTCCTATATGGCCCATAAATGTTAAAGGTATGACTTGAACTCAGGTCTTCCTAGCTTTTAGAGAAGCTCTTTCCACCATACTACCTCTCACATTTCTGGAGAACATCCTTAAGGACAAAAAACTTCCCAAATGTTCTGCATCCATACCAGGCTTCTTCAATAAAAATCTTCCTCTGCCATTTTAAGACCCCTTATTTATAAAAGTGGACCTATAGAACTTAGGATCTATAAGAAACTTTAGAGAGCAATTACTCCAATGCCATCATTTAGCTTTGCTCTTTTGTACTTATCTCTGACATGGTTTTTTTGCTGAATACCCTCTCTTCCACCTACTGCTCCTGTTATAAATTATGTTTACATGTTGTTTAGTTTGGGAAGATTTCAATTATCGTAAAAAATAGTTATTTAAAGTCTTGACAACATACCAACCTAAAAACAATATAGAAAACTAAAGTGCTTCTATAAATAGAATCTATATTTAAAAATATTTATTTATGTACATATATCTTTATATTAAGGTATTATTAGCAGTTTACAAAAACAATATTTAAACATCTGTTATTTTATTGCCTAAGTTGTGGTGGTTGTTGTGTGTGTTTGAGTGTGGTTGCGTGTGCATTCAAGTGTATATTTTATAGTGGGGAATGGGAGGTCAGGGTAATAACATACCTTGAATTTAAACAATTCAAATTTAATCTATGTATTTTTGTCTCCTTTTACAGGATGAAAATATAATGCGCTCCATGCAACTCTTTGAAAATGTGATTTAACATGTTGGTTAGATCATGAATTTAATAGACAAATGTGAACTATTCTAAAACAATACTTAAAGTTGGAGTTACCACTTTTAGCATAGACTGCTCAGCTTTACACTGAAGCATATTATGCAAATAAGCTTTGTTTTATTATAAAGCCATCCCCAAAATTATTTATTTCCAAAATATCAATTTGCATCCTTTCCATTATGCCACTGAGTTAATAGGATGTTCCAAAAATTTCCTACCATGAGGCTATTCAAAGAAATGGTACCTGACTAACACATAATGTTATTGACATTCCAGTCCTGGGATTATTGAGGCTTTCGCACATCAAAGTGATGTTATGATAGTGTTTTTTGCTACCCATTTGTATTAGAATCTAACCCCAGGATTATAAATGTATTTTCTAAAATATTGGCATCAATGTTTAATTTACAGAAATTAGATTTCATTTCCATATTTGTATGCTGTAATCCCATTTATATACTTTGAGTAAACAAAAACAATTATCGCTATTAAAAAATTATTATGCAGTCCCTGTTTTTGTGGGTTTTCCTCCTTTTGTTGAAGTCTCCTTTTGCTGAAGCCTTTAATTCATTTACCTGGCATTTTTCTGCTATTAGAGCTAAAATTATTTATTACCAGATGACAGCATCCTTTTTTTGAGTAAGGCTTATTAATAAGCATTTGCTGGTTTTCCATATTAGAACCCCAATCCCACATAACATATATAATTTGGGACTTGCTCGATAAGATGCCCCTAATTAGGCTTCACATTTCCTATTACAGAAAGAAAATTAGTGGATCCTAGTATCACTACATGAATGACCAAGGCCACAATGTCCACGTTGTCTAATGAAGACAAGAATCAGTTTAAATTAAGGCTCACCAGTAGATGAGCACCCAGTAATACACATTCATGACTAATAAAAATCAGTCTAAGGTCAGGTTCATCTCTGACCTGACCTTGTCCCTTGCATTTCTATGACACAAAGAACACGTACCTATATATAATGGGGAAGAACATTAGCATAACTTCATTTTGAAGGGAAAACTATCATATCAATAACTACAATAATGGAACAGTAGAAAATGAGCTATTGTTTCAATTATTTAACCAGATTATGTGAATGGATTAACAGCACACAAGCCCCGATTTTAAATATCATTGTTTCTGTCAAGAAACTTAGGCCTAAAAGTCTCCACAATAATACTAAAGCTACAACCATCTTCATTTTTCTGCAAATGCCACAAAGACAAAGAAGGTTCTGGGGTAGAAGGGATTTTGCAACTTTGTTTCACAAAAATATATCAGGGATCTATTCTGGTGTAAAGATAAGATGTTGAAGAATGTTCTGCTATCACCAGTGTAGGATTAAGTGTAGTACAATACATGTACACCTGAAATTTGCCATTAGAGTATGTGTGTAAGCTTAATGTATACATTTTGTATTTTAAAAAGGAAAAATAAACAAAAGTAGAATGTATATTACCCTAATGTTTATGTTTTAGGTCTTCTTTTTCCCCTTAAAAATGTAACTATTTTTTTTTATTTTCATGACTTATTTCAAGGTTCCGGCACAGGGGAAAGCTATGAATTGGGAGTCAAGACCTGGGTTCAAGTCTTGGTTATGTTAGTTATTAGTTGGTAAGTCACAACCTCTGTGAGCCTGATTCCCCATCTATAAAATGAGGATAAAATGGAAAAAAACCCAACTTCATTGTGTTGCATTTTTTAAGCTACTATAATCTTCCTTGACATTTATGAACGCCTATAATCTATCTAGAGGGAGTACTGCAATGCTTTCAACCCTGTTTTCTAAGATGATAGCTAATGCATTCAATTTTGCAATACTGGTAAATTTTCAAATTCTGCTCTCAATTCTATTATCAAGAGCAGTGGCCTTCAAACTCTTTACAGTTGTGGAACCCTTAGCTGTAAATAAAATTCGAGGAGCCGCCTATAGAGTAAATGAAGAATTATTTTAAATATTTACTTAATGGTACCAAATAACATAACGATCATTTTAAAGAGTAAATATGCTCTATTAACTATAAGAAAAATTAAATAGTGACTTAAGGTAGCCAGCAATTACAAAAGCTAACCCTTCTCACATACCCTCCAAAGCCTACTTTTGTATTCCAGACTTACAGAATAGAATACAAAAGGTATCTAAACATAATAATTTTCTCCCAACCATTCTTCCATGGGACTTCCTGGAGTGGATGTAGAATAGATAGATAAATGTGACGACTTCTCCTAAGTTAACATGGAAAATAGAGGAGAAACCTTTATTTTTTTTTATTTTTATTTCTTTTTTGCATATATAGTCTCATGTAGCTTGGCAACAGCTATTAGTTGAAGACTTTTCTCCAGCTTCCCTCCCTAAACTCTCTTAGGGAGGAGCATAAGTATAGTGACCACATATTCCAGAAGAAAAATCAAGACAAGTCTAAGAATTATTTTTTCCACATCTGTGAAATAAGCATTATAAACATCCTAGAAAATACATACATTGTGGATATGTACATCATATATATGGATACAAAGGGCAAATAAATGGCACATTATATGGGCTCAAAATGTTGATGCTTATATAGCTTACAAAATTAAGCACCTAAGTTTTGTGTGTGTGTGTGCATGTGTGTATTTTTTTCACTTAATCCTCATAATAATTGTGAGGTGAATAATGCAACTAGGTCACACATGGTAAACTTGGAATCAGCGAGATCTGAGTTCAAATCCTGTCTCAGATATTTACTGGCTATGTGACAAATGGAAAAGTCACTTAATTTCTGTCCCTTCTTCTCTGAAAAATGGGGATAATAATGGCGCCTACCTCCCAGGGTGGTTGTGAGGATAAAATGAGGACATTTTATAGCACTTTGTCAACCTTAACACACAATATAAATGTTGGTCATTAGCATTAATAACTAACATTTAATTAATATTCATAATTAACAGTATTGTTATTCCCATTTTGTAGATGGGGAAACTGGCTCACAAGTGACAGAACTGAGACCTGAACATGGGTCAATTGCAGATCCACAGCTTTTCCTTTTATATTTACCTCCTGTTTGTGTAGGGACATGAAGAGCACTGAACTTGGAGCCAGGAGTTCAAAGCCTACCTCAGGTATTAGCTGGGGGACCCTAGTCAATTAACCTGTATCACCTAAATGAGAGAGGAGGTACAGGGTGGAGTTCCAAGGTGACCTCTAGCACTTGCTAGCTATGTGACTTTGAGCAAGTCATTATATCCACTGGTTCCCTCAATGGTAAAACAGGGATAATAACAGCATCTCGGAATCTCATAGGGTTGCTGTGAAATTCAAATGTGATAATATTGGTAAAGCAGTTAGCAACACTGCCTGGTGCAATAGTAGGCTCTATACAAATCCTCCCTCCTCAGATTCAGCTTCCTTTTCTATAAAATGGAGGTTTATACCGACAGCAAAATTTCCAATTTTAGACCCCATGATACTAGACTGCAAATAGCCCCGAAGGGAGGATATGTCATTGGCTATCCTCCTCACATCCCTCAGAGGGTTGTTTTGAAGGAAAAAGCTTTGTAACTCTTAAAGTCTTACAAAAATACAGGTATTTATTACTATAAATTCCAAGGCTAGATCCTGTTCCTGGATTGTCAAAAATCTCTAGCCTGAAGTCTATGAGGGTGAAAGATATTACTTCTACTAATATTCTTTAAATCTATATTTATGTAAAAGCAATATATATGTAACTTATGAAAAACAATTTTGTTTTTGCATAATCTTTCAATATATGCCTTCACATTCCAGAAGTTAGCCCTTAATTACCACCCTCAAGAGAAAGTAAAGTTTAGCAAAACTTAACAATGTACTGAATAAGGTCCAGCAATACAGAAAGTGTTCCAAATCTATAATCTCCTATCTGTGCAAAGAAGAGGGGTGATGTGCCTTCTTATACTATTTCTTTAGGATCAGGCTTGGTCATTATAATTTCTCAGCATTTGGATTCAGTTGTTTTAGTGGTGTTTTTTCCATTGCAGTATATTGTTTCCCTGATTCAGCTTACTTCATTTTACATAAGATCATATAATTTTTTCCATGCTTCTCTGTATTCATTATATTTATTATTTCTTACAGCACAGTAAAATTATATATAAATTTATGCACCATAACTTGTTTAATCATTCCCTGATTGATGGGCATCTACTTTGTTTTCAATTTTCTCCTATGACACAAAGAAAACCAAATCCGCGTGTGGGGTGGGGGGTGGTGCCCATGACCTTTGTTTTTATCACTAACCTCTTTTGGGTATTATGTGTAATAGTGGAAGTTATATGCATCGTATAATTCCAGTGTCTTCTAACTAGTCATTTTCCAAAATAGCTATCCTAATTTAGAGCTTCAATATATCATTCTTTCCACAAACCCTTCCGCACTCACTATTTCCATTAAAAACTCAGTTGTATTAATTTCCATTTATTTTGTTATTAGTGATTTGAAACATTTTTTATTGGGTTTGAACTAGTTTGCAATTGTTTTGAATAATTCATATGTTATGACCACTATCTGCTGGGAATAGGGTCTGCTTCTAATTTCTATTAGTGCTTGCATAAAAGGCTGTGTTAGAATCAGGTTGACCCAGTTCAAGAACCAATTGTTAGTTTCCCTGTGAGCATTTATACTTTCAGAAATCAGCAAACCTACAAATAAATGAGCCTTTTATTAAAATTTTATTGACTGATGGAGAAAATGTGAACAGTGCTGTTCAAACTTAAAAGAGCATAATGAATATTTTTCCTGTCAGAGATCTGATTGTTAAACATTTATCAATATATCATTTTGGATATTATACATGAATCAGAAAGATTTGATCAAAAAAAGTTTTCTGGGTTATTTTTCTTGTTATCTTGGTTCTAATTAGTTAAGCAAAAGCATTTTAATTTCATATAATTGAAATTTTCTATTTTATCTCGTGATCTTTTTTTTTTTGGTTAGTAATTCCTCCCTCCCCCCAGCCATAAGCTGTGAAATGTACCTGATCTGTTTACTTTTTAATTTAAAAAATTATCATTAATATTAAGATCACATACTGATATATACTGTTTTAATGCCAAATTTTTTTTATAATTTTCCCAGAAATTTTTGTCAAACAGGAATCTCATCCCTAGGTAATTTGTTTTGGAGTTTGTAAAAAAAAAAAAAAAAAAAAAGTCAGTTATTTCTGATTCTTCATTGCCTAGTCTGATCCACCAATCCATTTTTCTACTTTTTAACCAACACTGCTGTTTACTGCTTTAAAATTTGAGGGCTGGAAGTGCTTACTTTCTCCCTTTCTTTCATTACTTCTTTTGATATACTAGAACTGTTGTTGATTGAAATAAATTTTGTTATATAGTCTCTAGTTCTACATATATAATTGTGGTACTTTAATGGGCATAGTACTAAATCTGTAAATTAGTTTTTTCACTATTGCCATTTTTTATTATAGTGGTATGACCCCATGAGCACTGAAATTCATACAATTATTTTAGGTTTTTATTTACTTCTTTAAAGAGAATATTATGTCTCTATATGTAGATATATAATATAGACAGATAAATGGATGGTGCTTTGATAGATTACTTTCCATAAATTTTGTTTTACACTTATTTTGAATGAGAGTTCCCTTTCTATTATTCCCTCCTAGATTTCATTGAGTTATAGTAATGCTGCTTTTTAAAAGTTTATTATAAAATCTGTAACTTTAATGAAGCTATATATTTTATCAATTACTTCCTTTGCTGATTTCCTAGGATTTTCTAAATAGAGAATCATCAACAAATAGGAATAGTGTTGTTTTCTCTTTATTTTTAATCCCTTTAATTTCTTTTTATTGTGATTGTAAGTACTTCTAGAACTGGAAACAACAGGAAATTATCCTTGTTTTTCTTCTCTGTTTATTGGTAAAGCTTCTACTATTTTATCACTGAATATAGGGTATCCCAAAAGTCTTAGTGCATTTTAAAGCTTTAATAATTTTTCTAAATATGTTACAAACATAAAAAAAAATACTTTCAGGGCTATTTAAAATTTTTAAATATTGATTCCTATTGAAATTTTACATAGCCACTATTTTGTATACATGCTGTAGCCAATTTTCAAATTTTGTAAAAACATTCATCATTTGCTACTTAATGATTGAAAATCGGTAAGCATTTGTTAAGTGCTCACTATGTGCCAACACTGGGAACTTTAAAAAAAGGTAAAAGACAGTCTTAACCTTCATGAAGGTTAATCAATCTACTCTAGCATTTGTAATCTTAGCCTTAAGACTGTCCAAACGATAGCAGTTTTGCTGCATATGTGAGTTTTCATGTGATCCTACAAGAAAAAATTCCAGTAAAGACAGATGTGATAGAGGCATATTAAGTATGAAGACCTCCTCTATCAATCCACTGGTCTAAGAAAGCACCATCCAGAAACTTTTGCAATGTATAATAATGATAAGACATCTCATCCTGTCAAAATCCAGATTAAAATTTACAATTCAAAATTCACAAAACTAAATAATTTAAACTTTGAAATTACATTTTTATAAGTTTGTAGCATTTATTGTAATGAATTTATTAAAGCTTAAAATTATACTAAGACTTGAGATACCTTGTATAATGCTAAAGTTTGGCTTTAGATACATGCCTTTTTAAATTTAAAAACATTGTTTTTTTAAAGCTTTTAGCATAAATGATTGTACTTTATTAGTCTTTTTCTGCATCTAATGATGAAATCTGCTCTTTTTAATATTGTTATTTTTCAAATGTTGAATCATCCTTATATTACTGGTATAAATCCAACTTATGGTAAATACTTTTTTTAACATAAATTACTGTAATATTTCTACCAGAACTTTATGTAAAGATTTTTAATCATTATTCTTTAATGAAACATCTTAGTACAAAGACTAGATGTGGGTTCAAGTCCTGCTCTGATATACTGGCTCTATGACCTTAGGCAAGTCATGTGATCTTTCAGCTGTCTAGGCAACTCTCCAAGATTATAAATTACAGCCAAAGTGCTGACTTATATTGATAGAGGGAGATTTCTCACACAAGTTTTTTCTGTACCAATGAAATCCCTGGTCTAATATTTATTTGTTAGTCTGCAGATCCAGTACTTATTCATTAATGATCATTGAAGCAATTACTAGGCATTTATTAAGTATTTACTTTGTGCCAGAAACTATGCTAGTGTGGTGAACACAAATAAAATGAATTGAAAAATCCCTACTTTCAAGAAGCCACATTCTTGTAGAAGCAGGTAAATACAATAAATATACAGAGAAAACAAATCAGTACAAAGTGGCCAAATACATGGTAGTTTGAGAGAAAACATTAGCAGTTCAGAGAAGATGATCCTTGGACTGTGTTGTAACAAGAGAGGGGTTCGATGGAGGGAAGATGAGAAGGGGGAGCATTACAGGTATAGAGCACAGCAAGCGCAAAAACACAGGGACAAGACAAGGTGTCCTGTTTGATGGCAATTTAATTAAACTGCGGGGTGAAGGATGGAGCAGAAATTATGAGGTTGGAAAAAATAGTATGAAGCAAGTAGAGGTTTGGTGCTTTAAAACTGTGACTCCTGGATATTATGCTAGAGGATTATAGCTTCACTGTGAAAGGGAAGAGAGATATAAGATAATGGCAGGAACTACTACAAGTTTGTTGTTAATAAAACTAGTGGGAGATTTGGGTATATTTAAAGGCAGTAGGGAATTCCGCAATCAGAAATAGGAAGATGTTGATTCCCTGTACTGATTACTGTTTTTATTGCATTGTGTGAAATGAAAGCATATACTTAGCATTTCTGCCTTTTATTATTTCTTTCCATTTTGGTATTTCAGAAAAGTTGCCATGTGATGCTAAGAAATCTATATTCTTCAATGTTCCCATTCAGAAAACACCATAACTCTTTTAGCCCTAACTCTGACAGTTTGTCTAATTCTCTATTTTTCTTGTTTTGTTTGTAAGATATATCTAGTTCTAAGATAGGAACGTTATTATTACTATGCTTTTTTTGCAATTAACTTTTCCATTATGTATCTGGGTATTGTCACTTGGAGCATGTACTTAGTATTGCAAAAGGTTATTTATGGTTCTGCCACTTTTTATTTTTGCTACTATGCCACGATTGCAACTCCTGCTTTTTTGGGTTTATTTGATGCATAGTAATTATTCGGTCTCATTTGATTTTGTTTGCTTTTTAGGTGTTTCACCTAAATAACAAATTGTGGGATTATGTTATGTTCTCCATTCTATCATTCTTCCATGTTTTTGAATTGCTTAGTCCAAAGTTAAAGCTCTGACTTAGGTTTGTTTGCCTCCATTTTCTTGGTACTTGTTTTCCCACAAGAATTTTGTTTACTGACAAAACAAAGGTGGTTTAGTGGATAGAGTGCCGGACTTGGAGTCAGAAAGCTGTTAAAATTCTTCTGTAAGACAAGGAACAAGTTATGTAACATTTTAGCCAGTTTCCTTTCTATAAAATAGGTAATAGCATCTACCTCAGAGAGCAGTGGTGAGAATCACATGATGAGCTTTGTAAACCTTAAACTATCCTTTTCTTTGAAGTCATGGTTGCCCCAGTGATTAGTTTTGCTTAGACTACATGATGTCATTCTATTTTCTGGGGCTCTTTTCTCTAACCCCACTACCATTTTCCTAGTTTCCCTACTTGGGACTTTTATTTTTCATGGACTTATCTCTTCCCCTCTTTACTGCTTTCCTTCAGCTCTCAAGTGGTTAGCTCAAAAACTTCAACTTAGGTTTACTTTTTAGTTCAGCTCTCTTTTAGGTTATTCTGAAATTGTATTTTCTGAGAAATGAGAAGTAGTGTTGGGCTGCACCAGGGCCATCTGGTAGAAACTACTGTGTCCCAAGTAGTGTGGTCCCCTTCTACTCTATCCTCCCTTTAACTATTTTACCTTCCCCCAATGCTATGCCATCACATCTCTGGGTTGATGTTACCATGTATGAGATTCTGCTGTCCCATTTTCTGCATCAGAATATTGTTCTCAATACCACAATACTCCTAGAGAAGGTAGCCTCTCAACACACCAATTCCTTTTAAATTTAACCCATCATCTGGTTATCACATGTATGCACGTACAACCAACACACACAGCCTCTCACCTCTTCCACCAAGGGAGCACCCTTCCGAAGGATCCCTTCTCATCCCCCACCCAATTCAATCACCCAGACATGGCCTCTCCGCTTCTGCTGATAACCATTCTAGCCAAAGTGCTACCCATCTGGGTACAGCATCAGCTACAGCAATCACCATTTCTTGGTTTAGACTTTGCCTTCTGGTTCAGGCTTTTCTATCCCTATTCACCTTCCAACAATTTTGTCCCACAAAACAGTTTCATGTGTGAATTGGGTAGGGAGGGAGTGGTAACAGGTGTTCATATTTGTCTATGGTGCACCAATAGTGGTACTTTCTTCAGTTTTACATCTTTATCTCTTCATTTTTCAACTATCTGGTTTCTTTTTAGCCCCATAGGGAAGATTACCAAAAAAAAAAAAAAAAAAAAAGAAAAGAAAAACCCTCTAACCAAGGAGCAATTTATTTCACTACTGATTTTTTCCTTTGGTAATTGTATTAATTGTTATCTGGGGTGTTTCCATGTGATACATTTTGCTCAGTATTTTTCCCTGAGGAAATGCCCACTTGGGTATCAATGCTGCTGCTGTTAATGATTAACCTTAGTTTTTTAGGGTATGCCATTTTATTTTGGGGTGGTGGCTTTTTTCCCCAGCAATTATGCTACTTCCTTCTCTCCTGTAATTTCTGATGTTACAAGGAAAAATTTTGTGTTAAATTGTTCTCCTTTATGTTTCAAGGTTTCCCTTGGCTGCTTAAGCAATTTCTTTTCTTTGCCCCTGATGTTAAATTTGACAACTATTTTTTGGAGTTTGAAGAATAAGGGTGGTGGTGGTGGCCGTCATTGCCTTAGAAGGCGAACTTCTTTGGATTGGCATTTTTTTCATTGATGCTGTCTTCTGTATTCAAAAGTACCAAGGAGCTTTCTACCCCCTGCATTGTGGCATTCATGTTTTTAGATTTACCACGTTTCCATGCATCCTGTTATTAAGGTCAGGCCACTTTGGCTGTTATAAAGTTCATGTGTACTTTAAAAAGTTTTCTTTGCATTCTCCATTGTCAGATTTCCTCCATTTCAGTATTTGTGTTTATATTAATCTTTCAGTTCTTCAGATATGTTTTATGGTCATCTATGATGACATCATCCTGTCTAATGAGACATATCCAATCTGCTGCCAAATCTGGTCATTTCCACCTCTGCAACATCTCTCATATTTATCTCCTCTTCATTCTGAAAAGCTTCAACTCTAGTGCATACCTAGACTACTGCAACAGCCTTCCAATAAGTCTCTCTCTCTCTCCCACAAGTCTTTCCCCACTCCAATCCATCCTCCACTCAACTGCCAAAATGTTCTTTCTAAAGCACAAGTCTGCTCACGTCACTGTTACTCAATAAACTTCACTAACTTCCAGGCCAGATGTGAAATGCTGCTTGGCACTTAAAGCCTTTAAAACCAGGCCCTGCTAGACATAGACCCCGTTCTTCCAGTTCCACATTCAATTCCATATCTTTTCAATGTCTGTCCTCCATACCCACAATGCTATTCCTCCTCTCTGCTTTCTGGTTTCCTTGATTTCCTTCAAGATTCTGCTCACGCCCTTCTTTCTGCAAGAACTTTTCCAATACACGCACTCCTTTCTCACCCTGACAGCTTTCTTCCTGAGATTGCTATCCATCTCCTCTACATAACTTCTAGGTGCGTACATCATCCATTAGGATATAGAACCGTATGCCAGATACCAGGCTAAGCACTTTACAAATATGATCTCATTTGACCCCCACAACCACCACAGAAGTAGGTGTGACTGTTTTCCCCTTCAAGCAGAGGCTAAGTAACTTGCTGAAGGTCATACAGCTAAGTAAAGTGACTGAGACTGGATTTGTATTTGGGTTTTCCTAACTACAGGCCACTGTGTCACCGAGTTGCCTCTAAAATCTTGAGTTCTTTAAAAGAGAAATGATTGTTTGCCTTTCTTTGTTTCCCAGCAATTAGCACTGTGCCTAGCACAGAAAGTGTGTTGCACCCCTCTATCATTTCCACTGCTACCTTCATTCTCCCTCTGCTTTCTTTCCTACTGCCTACAGACATAACCATCTCCCCTATCCTCAAAACACTTGATCTGTCCCTGCTAGTTATCATCCTGTATCTCTAATTCCCTTTAGGGCTAACTTCCTTAAGAAGGTTTCCAAGCAGTAAGTCCACTTACTCTCTGTTCACTCTACTGTCTTACTTGCAACTTCATCATTCTGAAGTTACTACTAATCCCTTAAATGCCAAATTCAATGGCTTTTTCTTACTCCTCAATCTTCTTGACTTCTCTGTAGACTTTGACACCATCACTTACTCTAGGTTTTTATGGCACTTAAACTTTCCTAGTTCTTCTACTTATGTGACTACTCATCTCCTTTGCTGGCTCTTCACCCAGGTCAAACCTACTAACTATGGGCGTCCCACAGGTCCTCTCTGTTCCCTCTGTTCTATCACTTGGTGAACTCTTCATTACCTTTTCCACCAAACACTCCAAACTTTCCTATTACCGTCAAGGGCACTACCATTCTCTGACACATTCTGGCTTGCAAACCAGGTGTTATCGTCACTCCCTTTCCCCCCAGTATCTGACCTGCTGCCAAGGCCTATTGATTTTACCTTTGTAACACCTGTCATGTAAGCCTCTTCCTATCCTGATCCTGCTACCACTCCATTCCAGGATCTCATAACCTCACTGGTGGAATAAACCTGCGAGTTGGGTCTTTTTGACACATATCTTCCCACTCGAGTACACCCTTCACTCAGCAAACCAGGAATACTTGCCTCCTTTGCTGTTTATCAAACAAGAGTTCTGAAATCTAGGCATTTTCACTGGCTGTCCTCCATGCCTAGAATGCTTCCTCTCCTCATCCTAACTTCCTTCAAGTCCCAACTAAAATTCCACCTTCTATAGAATGCCTTTTGTTAATTATTTCGAATTTATCCTATATATAGTTTGTACCCTCCCCATTGTTTGCATGTCTTTTACCTTTTTTTGTATCCTTAGTGCTTAGCACGGTACTGGCACATAGTAGTTATTTAATTGGTTACTGATTAACAGTAATTTTTGACCAAAAAAATAACTGGAATATTTTCTTCCTTGAATAAGGTTGAGCTGCCTTAAACTTTCCTCACCACCCTGGTCTAATGTGAAGCGCTCTTCTAGGTAACGTAGGAAATCACAAGGTAAAAATGTGTGACAACTGCAACATATTTATTAATTACTTTTAAGGGAATAAAGGTTATTAATAACGTAACACTAAAAATTTTGTGAATATAATTTGGAATTTCAAGAGCTGGATTCTTATATAGCCCATATTTCTTTTAGGTGAGGAAATATAAAAAAATAATATTATACATCTAAACTCATGTAGTTTCAGCAAGTTATAGTAAAATAATAATTTACATGTTATTACATAATAGATTATTACACTATTGAAAACTTCATATTTGGAAATGTTCTGGATGTTTTCACCAAGCATTGCACATCATAAAAATATCTGTTTATAAGCAACAATTTATCGGTGAGTTACTAAACAGCTTAATCACTCTTATTAATTTCTATGACTGATAGGCCTAAAAACTCTACAAAATATGACAATAATTATGAAAAATTAGTACAATCACTTAAGTGATACTGTAACTAAAAGGCACTAAAATATAAATATCTGTAACTGTAAACAAAACTGTGGTTCTTCATACAGACCAACTGTAACAGGAAAAAAAAACTATTTGACAAATTCCACAAAATTGCACTATAAAAGTCTTTTTCAATAGTTTTCCATAATTAACCATTTTTCCATGCTGATAAATGCATATTTACTATGATTCGGTGGAATAAATATTATGCATTAATTTTTATCATGTAAATAAAATCTGTAGCTGCGATAAAAAAGAAACATGTTCAAAAGGGATCCTACGATGATCACCACAAGCTTCTGACATCTCTCACCACTTAGTCAAATGCTTTTATCACTCCTTTGGTTTAAGAGCAGATGGAACAATAAGTTGGGATTTTAGCTTTGATGATTGTAAGGCTGCCCTGTTGGTAGAAAAGATTTAGCATCATTAGTATATTGTAGTACTAAGTGGGGTAGATCAATTCCATATATAATACTTTTCTAAGACTACACAGAATTTATCAAAAGCTTATTTGAAAATGAAAATAAGAATTTTTTTAAAAAAGAACAGAATATGTGTAGTATTAGCAATCAATTCTGATGTGTCAAACACTATGAACAACAAATCTTATCAAAGCAAGTTGTTCTTTCAGTGTTTACTCTTGAAAACTTGGAATTATGGTAAGTGAGAGAAGACCTACAAAACACTTAGTATTAATTAGGATGGCCTTCCCAAGTGAAGTCTGGAGCCACCTAAGATTGTTGTGTCTGCCTCTTCATGACCCCATGGACTGTAGCGCGACAGTACTGTCCTTGGGGGATTTCTTGGCAAAAATATTGGAGCAGGTTGCCATTTTCTTCTTCAATTATTGAAGATTAGGACAGTCCAAAGAAAAGTCATTAAAAAAAAGATATAGAAGAAAACAGCAGAGAGAACTGAAATAATACCTATCTTCAAGTTATGATGTGAGTCAGAAGTCTCTGTGTATCTATACTATAGCATATGGCAGATATACACATGTTATATATCACACATTAAAAAAAAAATTTTAAATACCTAAGAGAGAAAAATGGATTAAAATCACTTTTCTTAATCTTCAAAGATTTATGATTCCAATGATAAGGAAGCCCTTCCACAAATACTGATCACAACTAACCTCATGAACATTCACTTTGAATGGTTGTGATTAAAAAAAAAAAAAAAAAAAAAAATCTGGTGTCCAATCTTTTGGAGACGAGCTTTTTTTTTTCGTAAACCTTTCCAACTTAACAAGACCTGCTAAAAAACCGCAATACACTGCCACAGCTTTCAAGAATTTAAGGTTATGTCGACATTACATTGAGGCAAATTCTTTTATAACTGTTTTTTAAGACAAAAAAGAGGTAATCGTATTCTTAACTGACTTCTGAAGGCAACCCAAACTGACCAATTCTCTAAGTATTTTTCAAAGAGAGCACCCCACACTTCTGATAGAGTTTCAAATCTCCTCAATGAAATCTCATTTAGGGAGAAGAAAAAAGGAAAGAACCTCAAAAGTCTTAGAAATAGTGACAGAGAATAGATAAAATTCATTTCTTCATTCTGCACTATTATATGCATAGCCATATGCTCTAGGGGATAGAAAACAAAATTCAAAGTCATCCCCTCAAGGAATTTGTACTTGAGAAAGATCAAAAAGGACAAGAAAGCAAAGTATTTAATAATTAAGCTATTTTATAACCCTAATGTTAGCAAAGTGGATAGAGAGTTGGCCTCTAACTACTAAGACCCAGGTTCAAGGCCCACCTCTATGATCTGTATGACCTAGCAAAGTTACTTAACCTTGAAGAGGTTTAGGAAGCTTTCAAAGGCTAGAAGTAGCAGAAAAGATGCCTACATGGATGGGTAGAGGTCCTGGAATAACACAATACCCCAAGAAAGCCACAAGAGAATCAGGCCAGATTTTCACACACAAAGGCCAGCCCTAATATAAAGTGTGAAGTCAGGCAGCATGCTGGAAGAATGGATAAACCAAAAACTGTATCATAATGAACTATTATGACACCAGGGATGCTTAAGACACAAATGCAGAAAAAGTGCCTCCAAAACATGTACAAGCAATGCCTCCATGAAGCAATAAGAAATATTTAAATAGTTAAAGGCTTAAAAAAAAGTAACAACTGACCCATACAATTGATAAGGAGAAAAAATTAATAATCACTGGACTATCAATGCCATGACCAAAAAAAGTCTATATATAGCCTATTTCCAGAAATCTTAGATTTCTTAGAACCAGAGAGCACAAAGTAGAAGTAAATCCACCAGTCATCTCCTAGAAGAAACCCCTAAATAAAAATTCTTAGGAACTTCACAACCAAAACCCAGAATTCTGCAAGCAGCAAGAATTCAAGTACTAAGGAGATATAGTCAGGATGACCCATGATTTAGCAGCCACCACTAGGAAGAAGTGAACAATGTGAAAGATAATATTCTAGAAGGTAAAGGATATGAGCTTTACAGTCAAGAATAACTTAAATTATTCTAAGGGTGAAGAGGAAAAAAAAGACCTTTAATGAAACAGAGAACATTCCTAATGAAAAAAAAAAGACCAAAACTTTGGAGAAACTTTGAAGTTCAAACACAGGAATGAAGCAAAACATATAAAGGCAAACATAAATAAACAATGACAAAATTAAAAACTGCTTACATTTAAAAATGGGGAGATGATACCTGTGTCCTCTCTGAATCCCCATCATCGGAAATCAGAGATTTCCAATTAGACAAGGCCTGGGAGTGGTTATGTCTTGATGATATTTGGAACACCCACACAGAGTTAGGTATAGAAATACATTTCACTCAATAGGGAAATCAGAAGTAAAGGGAAATTACAGGAACAGCAAATTATGAGGGGGATTAGTCTAAGCAAAACAAAAGCTAAGTATGGACAAAAACATTTACAGCTCTTTTTGAGGTAGCAAAGAATAGAAATTTGAGGAGCTGCTTATAAACTGGGAAATGGATGAACAATTTATGATACAGAAATGTGATAGAATACTATTGTATTGAACTCTTATCAGTATATGGAAAACCATGATTCCAATGGACTAATGATGCTACCCACACTCTGACAGAGAAATGAAAAATTCAGAAAAAGACAAAATTTTTTGGACACCGATGTGGAAGTTTGCTTTGACTAATATACCTATTTATAGGTTTCATTTTTTATATTCTCAACGGAGGGGAAGGGAATGAGGTAGGAAATTGAGAAGGTGGGTCTTGAATGATTAAAAAAAATTTAAATGGGGAAAAATACTTAAGCTCACAGTTACTTCCAAATAAATGAAAAGAGTAACTTTTTACTCACATTTCCACCATGTTGCTCTAGGTTTTGTAAAGCAGTAGTGATTGGCTCTTTGAATTTCTTATCCATTAGTCTCTTGGAAAGCTTAAAAAAACAATGACAACATATATTCATCTGCTAAACAACATGCTCTGAACAAGACACTGGGTGACACAAAGACAAAAATGAAACTAAAAAACTCAATCATGACCGTATGAAAACTTTCCAAATTTCACTAATATACCTCCCTTAAAAATAGGCTAACTGGGAAAAAAATACCAATGAGATTTCAGAGCACCTGGGCACTCAACTGCTTTTAGAGTAATTTTAAGTCTTCTCTTGAGAATTAACTTTAATAGAAATCTGAAATACACTAGTATAATATTAAAAGGTACAGATTAGAATCTAAAATTAAACAACCTGGCACAGCTGGCCTCAAATACAGAAAACTTGGGATCCAGTCCCCCTTCTGATACTGGATGTGTGGCCCTAAGGCAAATTCATTTATCTTCTCAGCGTCCCAGGTAATTGTGGTAGAGGCAAATAAAAATGTGCATTGTCAAATGAAATTTCCTAAGTGCAAATTAAGCAATCATTTAAAATTACTACTGAAAAAACAAGTCCAGTCCAAAAATTAAGAAGAAAAGCTAAAAACATAGGGGAACAGCACATGAAAAGGATACAATTATAACCAAATATTTTTAATACTTACACTTGTAAGCAAATGCTTCAAATGGTCATTTAGAGAAGGTCCAACAACACCACTCAATTGTACTAAAGCATTCAATCCCCTTCCAAACACTTCACCATCTGAATGGGTCTTTTGGGGGAGAAGGAAAGAGAAAAAGGGTAATGATTAAATAAAATTCATTTATAACTATAGGATAATTATCAACCAAACATACAAGTTTTAAAGTTATAATTTTTACCACAAAATCCAGAAACAAGTGCAAATGCTCAACTGCATCAAAAGCATTGAATGTATTTTCCGATGAAAATATTAGTGTGTTATTTGAATGCAAATACAAAATTAACTTAAAAAGTACTGTTAACCTCTGGTACCTCTCCTAAAGGTATCTGCCCTTCAAAAGCAGATTCTAATTCTGAGAGTATCAAGTAGATACCAAGCTCAAAGGTAAATCAAGTCTTTCTTGCATAGATTAATGACTTAAAACATAATTTAAAGAGAATCAACTATGCTAAATTATTAAAAAATAATCCCTGCTGGGATTTCTGATTTTACACTGTCTTTGAAATTAAAAAAAAAAAAAAGGGGGGGAAATAAAAAACATACCAGAGCCGCCTTCAAGACAGGAATCAGTCTAGGTAGCAAGGGCACGGTTTTCTGAGTAGCACCTTCAACCAAAAGTAATTCTTTAAAACCCTCTTTTGATACAAATGTATATGGATGTTTAGTCTCTCTTAGACCCTGTTAAACACATAAAAATGTGATTTAATATTAAGTTTGGTCATACTAAGAAAAAATAAAAAAACGATCTTAATAACAGAGATCTGAGTATATTCATTATTACGTCTTCCCAGCCAGGAAGTACAATTTCAGTAATAACCAGTACAACTGCAATTAAAACTGGGACCAAAAGGAAAAACAGGAACCAGCTGCCACTCTGACGGGCTAAATAAAACAAGATGACTTCTTTGATACTTTTATTTTCATCCTAAATGTTACACTTTTCTTACAAAGTAAAAAGAATGCTAACAAACAGTTGTATACACTAAGGCTGTGCAACATGCCATTTGTGAGTCTTTCCAAGATTAGCTGGATTTAAATTCCACTGTTTTCAAAGTCACTGCCATTTTTTTTCTTAAGGGAAAATCAACCAATTGATTGTTATTATGGTCCTCAATTTCCGTAACAATTTTCTGAAAGATGACTTTACGTTTCTGAGTTTTAAAAAAGGCAACATCACGTAGCAGAGACAGTTCTTCTTGACAGAGGACTAGACTTTGAGTCCCACCTGTTGTACCCCATAACTAGTCATGTGACCATGGACTGAACTTTTACCTATGACAGTTTCCTCATCTTTAAAATAGGAATAACTAATACTTAATTTACCAACTCATAGGATTGTTGTGAGGAAAGTGTTTTTGTATATAAAAAGCACTGTAAAATATTACAAAACACTAGAAAGTACTATACTAAAACTTTTAATATCAAATACTCTGCTCTAGTTTATGCGAAAAAAAGAGATACCATAAAGTTGGTGAGAGGAGAAAAAACTAAAGGCTGCTACATGTTTATGGGAAACACAAATCCCTCAGAAACTTAAAAGGAGAAATTAGTATCTTAGCTCATCAGCATAATGATGAAATACTTCATCTTTACAGACTATGTTAAGATAAGAAGGCATTTTTCCAGAGTCTATTTTCCTTCACAGCAAGGTACAAAGGACAGAGCTCATCTAGAAATCCAGAGCCCAGGCTGTGTGACCCTGGGCAAGTTCCTCAACCCTTCAGTGCTGTAGACAATTCTACAGGACTGTGAGTTTCAGAGAAACTGCTAATTTGCACTGGTAGAGCATCTTCATTTGGTAGAGCATATTTCTCAGCAGGAATCAATCACACATTTAATTTAAAAAAAAAATCCCCCCTCAAACTTTTCCATTTATTTCCATTACTACAATAACAGAAATGAAGGATTTTTTTTATTGGAAAAGAAACACTCCCATTTTAACTTATTTATAAGACTAATAACTGGGCAACCTTCTTTATATTATCTATTTATATTAATGTCTTGAAAGCAGAAACCCTAATAAATTTGCCCAACAAGAAGTATTAAAGTGTAAAAAGTAATTCACATTTACTTCCTATACTTCGCAAAATGCTTTACTCAGAAATAACCCTGAAAATTAAATAGGTGGCCTATTACTTTTCTCATTAAAAAAAAACAAAACAGCAAAAAGGAACATGGAAGTTAAGTGACTTCTCCAAAGTGACACAAAATTAGTGTGACAGAGCTGGGACTCTAATTCCGGTCTTCTAAGTCAATCAATTAGAAAGCCCTTATTCAATCCTCTCTACATAACAGGCACTGTAATAAACTCCGGGATATACAAAAAAAAGGCAAAAACACTGACCCTTCTCTCAAGAAGTTCACGATTCTAATGGAGGACACAACATATAAATAATTAGGTACTTCTTACAAAGTATATATAACAGAGTATGGAGTACTTGGGAAGGCACCAGCAGTTGGGGGAGTCAGGAAAGGCCTCTTGCCTTTGTTGGTTTCCAGATGAGATTGGACTAAGGACACAAAGCAAAGAATTCCAGGCATGGAGGACAGTCAACTGGAAAGCTGAAAAACTGGGAGATATTTTGTTGGACAAAGGGCAAGCCAGGGTAGTTTTTACAGTGCCATTTGCCTTTCATAACACCAAAGCCATGTAAACAGTAAATGCCTAATAGAGTTCCCAGCAAAGCAAGCCTATTTTTAAATTGTAAGAATAATTCTTCCTCTACAGAAGGCACTATCAGAAGGCACTACAGATTCCCTTGTTGTTTCTTACACTACCAACTTTTTTGTGATACAAATTTTAGCTAAAATGCAATTACAGTCCCCACCCCCTCCAAAAGTTTACAAAAACAATATATTTCAATATAATGAAAAAGCCTATAATTATGAATATTTATATTTAATTAAAAGGATGTCAGTTTCTTATTAAGACACATTATGACAAAAATATTAAATGTGATTTTTAAACACATCAAGCATTTGTATTTGTCTCCTTCCATTTAAAGTTCTCATAGTATAGATACATGAAGCATTTTAAATTTTTTAATTTAAAAATTGTTTTTCTTCATCTATAACAAATTCCTGTCTACGCAGAAAATTAGCTTCTTACAGTTTATAGAATAGTTTATAATTAATCTTTCAGCAATGAGTCAAAGGTAGTAAATATTCCAACTTCATTTTTTCTTATTTATATACCAAAAATATTAAATGAGCTCCAGGAAATTCTCTACTTCACTACTTAACAATTAATATGGCTTTAGAAAGTTTGATAGTAACTAGAGAGAAAGCAAGTCTGCTTTACCTCTTACCTCTGCTAAAGTAATAAGAAGAGGATCAAATGGAAGAGTTTCAGGAAGACAGTCCCATTGTAATTTGTGTTTTACTGAACCATGTACCAACCTGAAAAATAAAAGACAGTGAATTAGGCAAGTATGAAATGGTATTATCTGTAAATATTGTTAAGAATACACAATAAATTTTTATCAGTTTCTACAAAGTGCGGTTATTTTGTCATTTCCTAGTACAAAGCAATGCTATCACATGATAAAGAGCTTATTAAAAACATCTTCCAGTGTAGCTTTTAGTTCTAAAAAAAATTCTCCCTTAATAAAGTTTTGGTATGGATTCATGACCAAGTAATATTGGATTTAATGAAGGAGGCACCATGCTGTAGTACAAACAACACTGGATTCAAGGTAAGAGACTTGAGTGACTTTAGGCAGGTAATTTAAACTCATCTGTAAAAAGGAAGGGGTTGAACTTGGTGACCTTTAAGGTCTATCCAAGCTCTAAATCTGTAATCCTATGAAGTCTTTTTAAGTACAACTAAATTTGATTCCTTCAGGGGATGTTAAGACATGCCATTGTGGAACTCCAGTCAGTTATTAAGTGGAAGGTCCTTAATGTATGCCTTAACCTTAGCACATGGTTTTATCATTAATATTTAAATCATTGTTACAACTACAATAGCAAAGCAGCAACATATGCTAAACATTTTATGTTAAGGTTACCAAAAAAAAAATGTTAATTTAAATAAAAGCTTAAGGTTTAAAAAAAAGGTTTCAAATAAAACCAACTTTCTTAGGTATTGGAATAGGTTTACAGAGGGCCTTAATATTAAGAGCCTTTTACATGAAGACCCAGACCACAGGAGAAGAATATTTATTGACTGTGAACGAGGACAACAGGATCTAGATGTTGAACATGAGGAAGAGCATCTATTGTTAAGAATACACAATAAATTTTTTATCAGTTTCTACAAAGTGCAATTATTTTGTCATTTCCTAGTACATCTACGTGAACTGAACTTCTGCTCAGCTACAAGGGCAACAGCTATGCTAACGTAGTATAGTAGCGGCAATAAAAAAAAATTAGCCAACTACTGCAAAAGGTGATTTATTACCCCCCGAAAAAAATGTTATGACTGAGAAACATTTGGGGTGATGCAGCAGTTAGGAAAGATGTGACCACAGAATTCCTAGTGCTGGGAAGCTGGGATCAGGATGCGTCAGTACTGGGAAAGGACCCCCAGGGCCTACAGAATCAGTACATAATCCCGTTAGGTTCTTCTGCAACATCTACAATGAGCAGCAACAACAGGGACAATACCAGGGCCAACAACAGCCAGGGATAGCATCTAACGTGTCCCTTTCCTGGGTCTTCTCAGCTCTGGAATAAACAACCCCAGTTCTTTCCACTGAACTTCACATATGGGATGTCCTTGGATGCCCTTCTCCGCAAACTTTCCAGCTAATAATTACACTAATAACTGACATCCACATGGTGCCTTTTCAGTTTGCAAAGCACTTTTTCACATAAAACTAATAACAATGCTGTGATGTGGGTACCACAGATATTCCCACTTACAGATGAAGAGGCTGAGGATCAGAGGAGGTTAGGTGTCTTCTCCATGGTCACACAACTATAAAACACTCAAGGCAAGATCTGATCTAGCATCATATTCACTACCCGTTTCCTAAAATGCAGTGCACAGAACTGAGAAATATTTCTAACTATGGTCTGACCAGGGCAGAAGACAGCTGGATTACCGCCTCTCCAGTTCTGGATGCTAAACCTTTCTTAAGACAGACCACAACTACATTTGCTTTTCTGTTGCCATATCACAATGTCAACTGTCATCTAAAACTTGTAATCCACTAAAATCCACAGATCACTTCTAACCATACTTCCCAAATATGAAATTCATCTTTTTAAATTCAAGTACAAGACACTACCTTTACTCCTGCTAAACTTCATTTTATTAGATATAGCTTAAAGTCTAGCACATCCTGTTCCTTTTTTGGATTCTGAATGTCACCTAGCAAGCATAAGATCTGCAAACTGGATAAAAATGAAACAAAGGTCAAAGTCACAGGGAAAAAAAACGTTAAATAGTAGAGGGTAAAGCATAGGTAACTAGGATACTCCAACAGATAACTCTTTCCAAGGTGACATTAAGTCCCAAATGCAACTGATATTCTTAACATACTTAACCTGCAAAAAACCCATTTAATTTGATTAAAATCATTTCAGGAATATGGTATATTACATTGCTAACTGATTACCTGCAAGGAATACCTCCTTTGGAATAAATAGCAGCAAAAGCAGAAGGGGCCCGTGGCTGATCACTAAACTGAAATGGAATTAAGAAAAAATATAAATTTTTTTGTGCGTATCAAGGTTTTGCATATAAGCACCACATTACTGCACCTTCATAATACATAGGGAAGGCCTGACCTTTAAGGTATAAGAGACTACAAATAAAGCCAGGAAAAAGATCAGAATTTGGATTTACAATGCTGGCTAAAAAAAATGTGCACATGTACACACCAACACACAAAATCTTTATTGGTTTCATATTTGCCAAAGAAATTTAAAATGTAGTCTTCCATCACTTCAACAGTGTTATGAATTAGTGAGAAGTCCACACTTCAGGTGAACTAGTTGTGATGCAGTTTAAACACACATGCTTATAAAAGCTCACAACTAAGTCACACAAGTAAACAAATGAAGTTTTCTGGTCACCCAGAAAGTATAAAACTGATTCATTTTAATTTTCCAAACACGAGAGAGCTTCAGAGAATTCACATAAACATAATTTTTCTTTTTTATATAGTGCCAGGAACAGAGCATATCTGCTTTCAGAGAACCAGCTTAAGTATAGAGAGGCTCATCAGCTGGGGGTAGGTCACTTGGTACTGAATTCTTTAGCAACACATAAAGTAAAGAAAAATGCAAAGAATTGCTCAGTCCTTATGGCTTCCTACTATGTTTGTACATTTTGGTACAGTGGAGGCATAGTGATAATAATTATAGCTTATAGAATACCTGCAAATACAGTTAGAAAATGTGAGATCCATGACTGTGAACAAAAAATAAACACAACTAGAAAAAATTATTACTGTTTCTGACATTGTAGAAGTTATAAGCTAAATGGAAGGATAGTTCTCTTTGGATGAATAAATAAAAGAACTGGAATTCTTTTCGTCGTACATCAGAGGGGGGAAAAATAAATATTTCATAAGATACATTTTGTATCTTAACATTGTGTATCATAACACGTGTAAGTTTGTTTAAGAAAACAAAGAAAATAATTGCAGCTTACATACCAATATCTCCTGCAGAGAAGGACATAGAGAAATGCTCCCTAAAGACTCTCCAAATTAAATCAATATTTATTTTGAGACTTTGTGAAATTTAAGGCAAAGCTAGAGAAAATCACACACACATGAAAATATGATTCAGAACTAGGAATAAGAAAGGTCAAAACCCTATATATTACAGAGAAACTTCATGGATATAGATCATAAATATTTTCTTAGAAAAGAGATTCAGGAGCTATTGAACATGAACACCAATGATATAAATGATTAAAATTATATTTTAACAAATGAGTATTATTTACTATGTGAGATATTTCAGAATAAGTTGTATATAGTCCAACCATCAAATTATCAGAGCAAAGATCAAATCAAAATCAAAATGAAAATACAATAAAAATAAAATTATCAACTGATTGATCTAAATAGTATCCAGCAATAAAAATGAAAAGCGAGTAAAGAAACCACTTAAATATCACTATTTTCTTGAGAAATATAACTAATGTAAGCTAATTACCAAAACAAAAATATCAAAAGAACTACATTCCACTAAACAAAAGAAACAACTTACTTCAGCCAACAAACAACATAATCTTCAGGAAGCAAAGGAGAATACTGGTTTAGAGAGAAGTTTGGGAGGCTCTAGGTAATGCTTTGAGAGTAACAAAAGGAGTTTAGTTTCAGATGTTGAAAATAAAATCTAAGACTATACGCAAAGGGCTATAAAACTGTACACTCTTTGACCCAGCAATACCACTTTTAGATCTGTATTCAAAAATATTTATAGCTGCTGTTTTTGTGGTGGCAAAGAAGTGGAAATTCTTGGGGGATGGCTGAACAAGTTGTGGTATATAAATACAATGGAATACTACTATGCTGTAAGAATGATAAGCAGGTAGACTTCAGAAAACCCTGGAAAGACTTATATGAACTGCTGCTGAGTGAAATGAGCAGAACCAGGTGAACATTGTACACAGTAACAGCTACACTGTATGATGACTGACTTTCATAGACTTAGCTCTTCTCAGCAATGCAAGAATCTAAGACAATTCCAAGACTCACTCAGAGAAAGAACTTTGGAGTCTGAATGCAGAGCGAAGCATGCTATTGGCTTTCCCTTTCTTTTGTTGTTTTGTTTCTTCTTTCTTGCGCTTCCTCCCATTAGTTCTAATTCTTCTTTACATTATGACCAATGTGAAAATGAAAGTTTCTGTCATCAGCACAACTGTATAAGCACAATAAACACTGTATTGTCTGTCCAAGGGAGGGATAAAAAAAGTTAAAATCCAAGTCATGAGCCTGCTTTCCCATCTCTAATCTCATCAAAATTATAAAATATTTTGGCAAGATATAACTATGGATGCATTTTTCTGTGTGACTCTGACTACTATGCTAGCCAAAAAAAGGGGATAGGCATGCTTGCCACTGGCAGGGAGGTTGCTCAGCAAAATCGAAACAGGTGGTGGTAAGATCCATCAGATGTTACCAGTTGCAACTGATACTTATGCTGATTTCATCAAGCTCTAAAATACTATACAGCTACCACAATCATACCCCTAATTTCTCAAGAAACTGGCCTTACTCAATCATTATGTAAAGTGATAATGAAATCAATGAAGAATATGAAACTGACCTGTAAACTACTGAACTTTTAATAGCTTTAAATTTTAGTCTAAAACTAAGATTTATACTTCAAATATCTATCTTCTTGTGATGTTTAACGGCTATGAATTACAAAATACCACAATTTCAAGGAATAACCAAAGGGCAATGAAGAAGTGCACATTTGCCGCATACGCAAAACATTACCCATTCATTACCAACTGAGATTTGCAAGACAGAAATGGCATTTAAAATGTCACTAGGTAGATTTGTGACCAGAGAAAAAGTGGGCTACTTACATGGCAAGAGTAATTTGCATCCTCCCAAAACTGTGGTGATTCCATGACTTAGAATAACAACATTACTAAGAAGTTAAAGGGAGGTAAACTTATACTTAATATAAAGAAGAACTTTCAAGTGATTAAAACTGTTCAAGCTAGGGCTTGGATGACAACTGATTACAGATGTTACAGGAAAGATTCATGCATCCACTCAGGGACTGAAATAGATGATTTATAAAGCATATAATCAATAAAATGTTGAGATGAATTTACTTTTAATAGTCTTAGCTCTTCTTTAATACTACAGTTATTCATTGTGTTCTATTTAAAATGGGGGTGGAAAAGTGAGTATCATGTAAATTTTAAAATATTCTTTTTACTTACGGGGTCGATAGTTTTAGGATTAAGTTTATCACTTGGTCGAGGATGAGGTTTCTTTACAAAATCTGGAGAACTGTTGGAGGACAAGGATTTGTTTTGGTGTACTAGAGATCTATGTTTTATTTTGGAACCTGATGATGTTCTTTGTTCATAGGTCCCTATATGTTGAAAAAAAAAACAGTAAAATAAGGTTCACCTTCTGCACCCTTCTTTATCTATACCATTAGAAAATATACCAAATTATTTGACTATCTCTTTAGGGTGATACAAAGAATGTACCGGTCACTCTGCTTCTCATCTGTAGGCTTCCATGACTCTCAGATTTCTGCATTCTTCCTTTCTTAGTAGCTGCTCCTGAAATTAAGGAAAAAAATATTTCAGACACTAAAAAAAAATCTATAAATAGTAGTAAGACACCAAAGTAGCAGAGCCATGAGAAATGAGAAGGGAATACATATATATATATATATATATATATATATATATATATTTTGCACCTATTATGTGCCAGGAACTGTGCTAAGTAATTCTACAATTCTTTCATTTGATTCTCCTAACACCCAGGGAGGCAAGGTGCTATTATTATCTCTATTTTACAGTTGAAGAAACTAAGGCAAACAGAGGTTAAATGGCTCCCCAGAATCAAAGTGTCTGAACAGATTCTAACTCAAGTTCTAAAGTACCCTGCCTAGGTGGAAACAATATACTTTTCTTAGGCAATTTAGAAAAGAAATTAGAATTAGAAGAGAAAAATGTATGTTGTACACAGCTGAAATAATTGGCATGACAGAAAAACTTGAATATGTAAAGTCAAGCTTCATCAAAGAAACAAAGGAGACATGCATTTGGAATGCAAATACAAAGAAGTAAAGGAAAATCTAGAAGAGAAGCAAAAACAATAACATTAACAGAAAATATGCTCTCTAAGTAAAACATAGAAGAAATGACACCTTAGAGACAAGCTAAGAATAATATGCTTCCCAGAAAAACAAGAGAACTCAAAAAACCTAAACACCAAACATAGAAATTAGAAATAATGCAAGAAAATTGTCCTAAATTTCTGAACACAGAAATTGAAAGAATTCATAGGTTACCTCCAAAAAAAAAATCAAGGCTACAAACTCTGGGAAAAATGACTATATTTAGCAATTTAATTCAGAAACAAATTCTCTGCAAGTAACCAGGAGAAAGGTCTTCAAATACTAAGGCAGCGAAATCTGAGTAAGACAAGATTGATGCTGTACCACCATAAAACACAAGAAACAATGGAAAGTATTCCCGAAAGCAATGGAGCTCGGAATGCAGCCCAGGTTGACTTACTCTGCAAATCTGAACTTAGCCATAAATGAAAAACGATAGACGTTCAATAATAAAGAAGTATTTGAAACAGTCTTAGAAAGAAAATCAGGCCTGAAAAGATTATTTGCTTCTGAAAACTTCAGACAACAGAAAGGCAGGAAGGAGAACAAATGCAGCAGTTAAGGACAACAAAGCAATAGTAATAGCAGAAAGACCAGTAAGCAGTCTTTCTAAATGTACACTAGAAAACAGTAGAGAAAGCAGAAGTCGGGGGTCTGGAGCATAAATGGAACCTGGCTACACTACCTATAGGTGACTATGTTTTTTGTGGGCCTACATTGTGAAACAGAAAGTTGTATGAAATGGTGAGGGGAGAAGAGTGTGTTTTGTCTGGGTTCAATGAAGGTAAGGTGACTTCATTGGCTTCTCAGGAAGAAAGGAGCCTGCAGAGTGAATGAGGAGGGAGGGAAGATTAAAGAGGGAATGGGAAAAAAGAGAGGTTTTATTTTGGTAGAGGGACAGGGCTCCACTGATGAATGTTTCTGTGGCTGAAGAAAAGTTGGTTTATTTGGCCCCTTGAGGTTCAGGTTAAAGCAAATACCTGGATTCAGGATTTTCAGAAAATCAGTACTCAGGGAAATGATTGATCACAAGCTTTATTGTTATGTCATGTAACAAGCAGGCAAATGAAGCACAGGGAGAAGATTTTGAGGCAAATGGGGAAAGAAAGTAACCCTGGGGAGTAAAGGTATCCTCCCAGTTACCAGCAGCAAATGGCATTGTTTAGAGTGAGGCACAAAGGAGGAAGTGACAGAAACTATCTAGAATGGAAAAGCCCAGAATGGGTACATGGGAAACTTTGATTCCAGGAAGACTATAGAGAATTAGAGAAGGCCAGATAACTATATGAGTTAAGAACCAGAGAATGTGGGTCTAGAGTAGAAAGAGAGAATGGATAACGAAGAGGTGAGAGCAGGGCGCAACAAATAAATAAATAAATTTTTAAAAACTAATGGTTGAAGGACAAGAGAAACAAGAAACACAGGAATCTACCTGAAAGGAAGGGGAAAAAAGGGAAAGGATCAAACAATTAGCTAAAAGCAGGAAAGATAAAGGAATGAATATACAAAACTCCATGAAGAGAAGGGTAACAAATCAGGGTGGGGAAGAGTTGTAAGAGTAACACAACAGAAACTGGATCACCTTAAAAGAAAGCAAGCTAAAATAACTGAAGAGAGATTGTGCTATGTTTACAGAGGAAGATGTATAAAAAAATTATAATGTGAAAAAATCCAGTATTAGAGACACATGGAGGAAAATGTGAACCTAACTCACCATTTTAAACGTGAATCCTGAAAAGCAGAACTTGCAATCATGCTATCTGACAAAACAAAAACATTCAAAAAATAAAAAGGAACAAAGAAATTGCATTATACTGAAAGGAACTAGAAACAACCAACCAGTATCCATAAAAAAAACTCTCGAAATGCCTTAGAATTCTAACTCATAAAACATTAACTGAGTTACTAGATGTAGACAGTAACATTAACAATGACTGGAGATGTCAATACTACTGGCTCCTTTTTTGTTAAATGTATCAGAAAGATAAACAAAAGGGAGAAGAAACTACTGAACAAGTTGTTGGAGAAACTAAAGCATCTTCTAAATAAGAATACAGGTATTTTGTGGCACCACATGTAACTTCAAAAACTGATCTGTATCAGCAGACAAAGATATCATAAACAAAAACTGAAAGACAGAAATAGTAAGTATATCCCTTATAGAACATAATGAAATAAAAACAGCTATTGCTTCAGGACCACGAACAAAAGACTTGAGTGGGTCAAGGAACGAATCACAGAAACAATAATTATATGAAAGAAAATGGTAACACTGAAACAACATACCCAGATTTCTAGGATGAAGTTCAAGTGGCTAGGGGTGAGGGAGAGAGTGGGATAAGTATCATATCCCTACAAAGACATATTAACAAAACAGAAAATGAAAATTTAATGAAATAAATGGGCATTTTTAAAAATTAGAATAAACCTAAAATAAACACAAAAGGAGATTAAAAATCACATAAAAATGTTAAACTATAAACCAAAAAGTCACATTAATGACAAAACTAAAAATCTGCTCTTCTAAAAGACCAATAAAACTGATATACGTTTAGCTAATCTGATTAAAGTGGACAGAAAATCAAATTAACAGAAAATGAGCAAGGTGAAAAAGTTGAGGTCTGGGAATCATGAAGTTTGGGGTACTCAGGGCCCTGAAATACCAACAGGCGGGGTTCTGCCTAATGAATTCGACTCCAGACTTTTAGCCAAAGTAAAACAAAGTTTATTAAAGTTTCCTCATGCAGGGCTGGCTCTTAAAGAGCCTCGCCAAATAAGCCGGCCAGACAGAATCTCAGCTGGATTGAATCGGAGCCCTTCATGGAGGCGAGATAAAGTCAGAGATAAATATATTTATTTAACAACTCCGAAAATGTCACTTCTCATTACTGGTCAACAAGCATACATACATATATATATATATACGCACATATGTGTATATATTTATACACACACATATAAAGTACATATACATACACGTACACACACACACACACTATATATATATATATGTAGACAGAGAGCCTGCGGTGAGGACCAGACCTGACTTCAAGTCTGGCCTCAGACACTTCCGAGCTCCGTGAGGTAACCGTGCTTGCCTCAGTTTCCTCATCTGTAACATCAGCTGGAGAAGGGAACGGCAAACCCCTCCCGTATCTCTGCCAAGGCTCTGGGACGGCCCCGCTGGACAGAGCCAGGCCAGGCGCGCTGCTCCCCAGGCCGCCAGCACACAAACGCGCGTGTCCACACTTCCGGCGGAAGGCGGATCCGCAGGGGTCTGGCGGCAAGCCAGGCCTGCTCAGAGGCACAAGCGTCTTTTCTCGGCCTCAGCTCCCCCCCAGAGACAGACAACGACCGAAGCCCCTGCGGGGTCGGCCTTCCCGCCGGCTCTGCTCTCCCCACCCCTGTGGGTGCCAGGCCTCGGGGCGGGTCCGGCTGGGAGGGTGTCCGGTGACACCTGGGCCTTCAGGGAAGAGGGGGAGCGGGAGGTTTTCTCCACGGAGCAGGCGCCCGGCCCCAAGGCGCCGCCAGGGAGGAGTCCCAGGGCGCCATAGCAACGCCCGCCGTGGGGGACAAACAGGAAAAGCCTGAGTCACCTGATCTCCAGGAGCGCGGGCCTCCGCCGCAGCCGTCCTCACCACATAGCTGCCCGCCCCGAGTCGCTAAGTCCCCTCAAACAGGCCGTGATCGGCACAGACGCCCGGCCCGGGGCCCACGGACCCGGTAACCCTCGAGCCAGCTCGGGCTGCGGCGGGTAGGGCGCGGAGGAAGAGACGACAGCTCCTAAGGCGCGTCATCGGCTTTGACGCGGCGTCGCCGAGGTGACGTCAGACGCGCTTAGCGCGCCCCCCCCCCCGCGGAACCGAGGGAAAGACGCCGGCCGGCTCGGGGGCGGGGCGTTAGTGGCGCCTGCGCGGTGGGCACGCTCTGAAACCTGGCGGAATCGGCCTACACACCTCCCCCACCCGCGCCCTCCACGCGGGGGCGGGTCTCACGTGCTTCTGGAAAGCGAAAAGAAAGGCAGAAAAATGAGATGTTGGGAGGTCGTTCTAATTTTGAGCTAGTTAGTGGCGCCAAGTCGGGAAGACGCAAGTTCAAATCCAGCCCCAGACACTCCCCGCACAAGTCTCTTGTTCCTGCCTCAATAATAATAACACGTGCCTCGCAGGATTGCTGTGAGACCCAAAGGAGATGTTTGTGACGCACCGTGTAAATAAGTATTCGCTATTATTAAGAGACATATTTTGCAGTTATGAAGCTAAACTGAATGTCTGCCATGGGTACAGAGCTGTCCTGGAAGTGAGACACTCAGCAGCAGTACCTGGCACACAGTAGGTGCTTAATAAATGCCGTTTCCTTTTCTGACTAGAAAGTAGGAGGCCACCTTTCATGTTCTGCCCCGGGACAGACGGGTAGTGTGGCCCTGGGCAAGTCACTTTACCTCTTCAGGGCTCTAGGTCAGAAATATCAGATACACCCGGGACCTCCCAAAAATCCCCTTAGTGCAGCCTGAAGCAGATTAAAATGTAATTGGAAATACTTAAGGAAATAAAAATACATTTAAACATAGATAACACTACCAGCAAGAACCTTATTATAGCTTGGTGGCCCTCAGTTTTTATTTGAGTTTAACATCACTGATCTAGGCAACTGTCTAAGAATTTACGTTTCAGAAAACATGCTGACCTTCCAGAGGGGGTTTTCTCATTCAGAAAGTTTCCTATACCAGTGAATTCACATTTTATCTAAAAATGCTAAATATACTTCCTGAAAAATCCACCTCAAGGACCACGTACCATGTGGCATCATGTCTGTAGGACACATAGGTGGTGACCTAGAGTCAGAAAGATCCTCTTCCTGAGTTGAAATCTGGTCTCAGATACTTAATAACTATGTGACTCTCTAGGCAAGTCATTTAACCACGTTTGCCTTAGTTTCCTCATCTGCAAAATGACTTGGAGAAGGAAATGGCAAACTGCTACAGTATCTTTGCCAAGAAAGCCCCAAATGGGGTCATGAAGGGACATGACTGAACTGGAATGGCTAAGTCAGATTCACTTACTGGCAGGCATCCTTCTAGGTAATTTTTACAAGCATTTTCATCTTGTTTAAAAGCCAAAAGGAAATTGTTTCTGATTTATTGCTGTGTATCTTGGGAAAACTTGGAGACTGAATTTTCCCAAGATCAGAGAAGTAAGGTGGGGACCTGGGGCTGGGAGAGTGCTTGAGGATCCCAAGCATCCATTTCATTCTTATACAGAATACATGAAATGGGGTAATATAGGAAAATAAAAGACTGAAAAGTGTGAGCCAGGATGAGGTGGGAGGAAGGAGGGGGCACTTTAAATGCTAGGCTGAGGAGTTTGTATTTTATCCTACAGAAAACAGAGATCCATTAAAGGTTGTTGAATAGTGTGATGACATGGCAGATCTAAGTTTTAAGACCATCAGCTTAGCTTGGAAATGTCTTAGCCCTATTCACATAAACTGTAGTCTGGCTCAGATCCTCATTACCTCATACCTAGACAACTGGGGGAACCAGATAAAGGGAAACCAGGCAGGAATGTTTGGGCCAGGCTAGAGTTTATGTGAGGAGAGCTGAGCTGATAAATGAGGGGTAGGTGGGACAAAATCCAACACCTGATTGACTGTAGAAATTAAGGGAGAAAGAAGAATTAGGTATTTTCAAGTATGTCAGTGTGTTCCTTAGAAGATAGTAGAGTCGAAAGTTCCTCCGCCCACAGAAGCTACAGGTCAGTGAGAGAGACAGCTGGCTGGCTGAGGGGAGCGGGGTATCTCCGTGACTCGGGCCCCTTCGGGAGGAAGCGGCGGCGGCAGAGATGGGGGCAGGAAGTGGCGGAGGCAGAGGTGTGGGCGGCAGCGGAGGCAACAGCAGCAGTGGCGGCCTGAGACTCCCCCAGCAGCAGGATCTTCATTACTGAAAGTCTCTGCATAAACAACCTGAGGGAGCTGAGCCTGGGAGACAGCCCTGCTCCACCCTGCTCCATTACTGAAGGCCTCTGCATAAAGCCCCTGAGGGAGCTGAGCCTGGGCGGCGGCCCTGCCCCCACCCCAGCACCAGAACTAAAGCTTGCTGCGGAAAGCCCATTTGAACCTCAGACCCCAAGCACTAGCTGGGCGGATCTAGGCGGGGGTGGACAGGAATCTCAGAAGTCAAGTAACTGGCTGGGAAAATGCCTAGAAAAGGAAAGAAAAATAAGACTATAGAGAGTTTTTTCCAACAAATGCAAATGATCCCGACATTCGGATCTGATGACGAGAACGTATTCTTGCCATCAGGGAAAGATGTGGAGGGCGGGGCCTCAGTACCCCAGACACCCCAGGGGGGTGGCGGGTGGGCTCAGGCCTTGGAGGAGCTCAAAAAGGATTTTGAAAAGCAAGTTAGACAGATGGAGGAAAAACTGGGAAGGGAAATGAGAGAGATGCAAGAAAAGTATGAAAAACGGGTCAATACCTTGGTTAAGGAGACCCAAAAAAATGCTGAAGAAAATAACACCTTGAAGACTAGGCTCACTCAATTGGCAAAAGAGGTTCAAAAAGCCAATGAGGAGAAAAATGCTTTCAAAAGCAGAATTAGCCAAATGGAAAAAGAGGTTCAAAAGCTCACTGAATTTAATAGTTCTCTCAAAATTAGAATGGAACAGATGGAGTCTAATGACTTTACGAGAAACCAAGAAATCACCAAACAAAACCAAAAGAATGAAAAAATGGAAGAGAATGTGAAATATCTCATGGGAAAAACAACTGACCTGGAAAATAGATCCAGGAGAGACAATTTAAAAATTATGGGACTACCTGAAAGTCATGATCAAAAAAAGAGCCTAGACATCATCTTCCATGAAATTATCAAGGAAAACTGCCCTGACATTCTAGAACCAGAGGGCAAAATAAGTATTGAAAGAATCCATCGATCACCACCTGAAAGAGATCCAAAAAGAGAAACTCCTAGGAACATTGTGGCCAAATTCCAGAACTCCCAGCTCAAGGAGAAAATCTTGCAAGCAGCTAGAAAGAAACAATTTCAGTACTGTGGAAATACAATCAGGATAACTCAAGGTCTAGCAGCTTCTACATTAAGAGATCGAAGGGCGTGGAATAGGATATTCAATAGGAAGTCAAAGGAACTAGGACTCAAACCAAGAATCACCTACCCAGCTAAACTGAGTATAATACTTCAGGGGAAAATATGGTCTTTCAATGAAACAGAGGACTTTCAATCATTCTTGATGAAAAGACCAGAGCTGAAACGAAAATTTGACTTCCAAACACAAGAATGAGAAGAAGCATGAAAAAGTAAACAGCAAAGAGAAGTCTTAAGGGACTTACCAGAAGTGAACTGTTTACATTCCTACATGGAAAGACAATATTTGTAACTCTTAAAACTTTTCAGTATCTGGGTAGTTGGTGGGACCACACACACACATGTACACACATGCACGCACACACACACATGCACGCACACACACATACACACATGCACACACACACAGAGAGCACAGAGTGAATTGAATAGGATGTGACCATAGCTTAAAAGAAATTAAGGTAAACCGTGAGAGAGAAATGTAGTGGGAGGAAAGAGGGTGAAATGGAATGGGGTAATTATATGTCATTTAAGAAGCAAGTAGGAGACTTTTTTAGTGGAGCGAAAAAGAGGAGAGCTGAGGAAAAAAAAAACAATTAGTTTACCCTCATCCCATTTGACTAAAGGAAGGAATAAAATGCACACTCATTTTGGTATGAAAACCTATCTTACAGTATAGGAAAGTGGGGGAGAAGGAGATAAGCAAGGGGGGGGGATGATGGAAGGGAGGGCAAAGGGAGGAGGGAGCAATTTGAAGTCGACAATCTTGGGGAGGGACAGGATCAAAAGACAGAAGAGAAACAATGAGGGGCAGGATAGGATGGAGGGTAATTCAGTTAGTCTTACACAACACGACTATCAGGGAAGTCATTTGCAAAATTACACAGATATGGCCTATATTGAATTGCCTGCCTTCCCAAAGGGAATGGGTGGGGAGGGAGGGATGGGGAGAATTTGGAACTCAAAGTTTTAGGAACAACTGTCTAGTATTGCTGTTGCTACTAGGAAAGAAGACATACAGTTAATGAGGAATAGAAAGTCATCTGGCCCTACAGGAGAAAAGAGAAGATGGAGACAAGAGAAGGGAGGGATGACAGAAGAGAGGGCAGATTGGAGATAGGGAAAATTAGATTGCTTGGGGTATTGGGGTGGGGGGAGGGGATAAAAGGGGAGAAAATTCGGAACCCAAAATTTTGTGAAAATGAATGTAAAAGAGTTAAATAAATAAATTTTAAAAAAAAGAAATAACTGTTCACTATATATAGAAATGGAAAACAAAAAATAATAAAAAATAAAAAAACAAAAAAGAAGATAGTAGAGTCATTAAAAGAAATGTGGAATTTTGGAAGAGGGATGGGTTTGAGGGAAAGTACGAGTCTTGTGCCTCTAGGACAAAGAAAAGAGAGACATGCTCTACCTATTTAGTTGTAGAATGGTTCCTCCATGAAGGTGGAGTGAAGATTAGTCTCTGTTTTTCCGTGCAGCTGACAGCAATATCTGTTTGCTGAAATGGAAAACGAGAGCTGCCAGCTGTATTGGACATAACTGCAGAAAAGGAAGAAACTCTTGGTATTAGCATCCAGGAATTGGTTTGATTAAGTTCAGTATACTCAAAATGTCTTCTACTGCTCTGTAGTTTGTGTATTGGGGTGCTACACACTCCAAACTTAAAATAGTTGTAGAGTACTTTTATATAGACATATTTGAGAAACTACCCAATGTGCATAGAAACTCTACTGCACCCCTGAAAAAAATACCCTATATGAGGTTTGTGACCAGTGATAGATGAACCTTTTATCTAAAGAGAACTTGATGTCAAATCAAAAATACCTTATTTGATTATTCCTGCCTGAATTGTTTTCTGAAAATATTATCCCTTCTAGTAAGGGCCTTCAAAAACCATGAGTTTTGCCCATTTTTAAATACTCTATTTTAGGATCAAGGATTTTATGATACCAAAAAGTAAGAGTTCATGATGAATGTTTTCAAATAGTTTATCCATATGTGGCATAAGAAGGTATCAAGTTCAAGAACATGTTTTGCATTTCTGAGTTTGGTCTAAAACCTTTCTGAATTTTGTAATTTCTTGTCAGAAATACTTGACTCTTGTAAAAGTATACTGCCACATAATAAGAGAAGTATATTATTGTACATACTAACTATGGAATGCCTGGAACCACTGGGGACCTTCTCCAGTTAATTATAGGGTTATGCAAACCCAGTTGGTGGAAAGGAAGCAAAATATATACCATATAATCCAAGTCCTCTTGATATGCAATGAAACACATATTAAACATGGCATTCATCTTACAAATTTAGGAAATAATTGAATTGAATAATTGAAAGAAATGAAGATTAGGAAGAGATGGTATTGTAAAGAATAAAACAGGTCATTTTTTTTTTTACAGTTTCTGAAAGCTCTTGTAGATATTAGCAATTCAAAGGCAGTCTTTAAGCTAAGTCAAAAGAGAGTTTAAAATAACAAATCCAAATACACAAGGTAATTCAGTAGGACATACATAGTGGTATCTTTTCTGAAAAGATAATAGTTATTATGGACTTTCTCTTACTGTTAATCATTAACTGATTAACATTAACAGTATCGTAGATATTATAAATGTAAGTTTAATTATAATTAACATTTAAAATATAAACAATAATAATGGTGTTTATACTATTGCATTTTTTGCACATGAACTAAAATGTCATTTTCTCATTAAAGCATACCAAGCATATTTCCTTTCATTCAGAATTTGTAAAAAAATGCTTACCACCATTCTGGGATTGACGTATGTAGTTCTATAAGGAAGAAACAAAAACGGTTTGATGAAATGTAGATAAAGCTAGTTGGTGTCTTGTATTTTGGTGGATCCATAATGTGTGGTCCTTCCTCCACGAGTGCTTATACAACTCCACCATGCCATTTTATTCTGTGTAATTCTGTATTTTCCCCATACATCCTGAGTAGAAGATCTACTCTACAAGGTAGATACATTCCCCTTTTTCTTTTGACATTTCAGGCAAACCAGTTCTTGCCACATGACTTGCTCATCTCTTTTTCTCTTCTTACACATGCTTATTAAATGTCTTTTCCATTACTTTTTTGTGTCACTGGTAACATGATCCAATATGTTTATGCCCACCATGCCTTTTTAGATTATTTATAATTTTAATCCTGTGAATGTTACATTTCATGATTCACAACCATGTAAACATAGAAGTTAAGAATCACGTGCTGCTTTTTTGAGTTTTTACTGGAACAAGTAGTTTGTTATCATTTAAAAGATTATATTTCAAATATGATGCAACTTAATCTCAGTTCATTGACTATACCTGTCCTCTCATTCTAGAATACCCCTCAGTGCCAGAGCATTTTTTATCTATACAATATACCTTTGCCATGCTGGCCCCCTTATCTAACTATCTTGGGGCTTCCATTTTGGGGATGCGCCTAAACCAGACCAGCTACTCTTTATTTTCTTCTTTACTGTCCTTCTGCTCTACAGATTTTGCCATCACACCCCTCTCCCTTCCAGCTCCATTTTATTTGTATTTGTATAGCACACTTCCTGGCACATTGTAAGCACTTAATGAATGTTTGTTGCCTGCCTCATATGTATGACACTTGTCATAAATATACACACATACATATGAACTAATTTGAGAGAATGCCCATCTTCCTGCATGTTATAGCATGGTTAATATATATTTTTCATCTGCTTTGTCTTTTCCTTGTAGAATATTAGACCAATATGTGTAATTGTTAATGAAATAACTTTTCTATATTCCAGACTCAGTGTATAATGAAGTATAATGCAAACTAGGGAGAGGAACATTCAGGGAATAAGGAATTGTTTTGTTTAGACTTTGGGCAAGATGTTTTCTGACACATGTAGGTCAACATGTACCCTTCCACTGATAGCACATATACCCCTTAAGGACAAGTAATCTGTTATTTTTCCTTTGTGTCCTCAGTGTAGCTTACATAGAGCAATTCTTTAATAATTTTTTAAAATGTTATTAAATTCCCCTCAAAAAGAGTATAAAGGAGAAGACCATTATATAGAATTTGTATATTCTAATCTGTTCATTAGAATCTAAATTCCCTGAGCAGAGATCAGTTCATTTTTGTCTTTCTCGCCCCAGTGCCTAGAATAAAATACAAAGAGGTATAATCAGTGTTTGTTGATGGATTGACATACAGGAAGATGTAGAAATGCATTGCCCAGGGTGATACAGGGTTTCAGAGTTAAGATTTGTATCACTAGTAAAAGCACTCACATCAGTCAGATCCCAGATATATCAGTGTGTCTACTCTGATCATCGTGATGATAGAGCCAATAACATGAGGAAGTAGAAATGACATGTAGCAAGATGAGGTTTAGAAAAAAAGTCATATCAAATGAAATACATACAGAATAAATTTGTATTGGCACCAATATAATTTTGAAAGCCTTGAGATCAATTTTCAAGATTCCTTAAAGAGGGAGTAGATATCAAATGACTGGGGAAAACATCATATACAATATTAGCCCTCAAAAGACACAAAGAGGCATGAGGTATAGTCCTTTGCACACTTCCTACCTGAATATTCAAGGATATTTACAATCTGGCTCCAAACTTAATTTCTTTCCAACAGGAAAATTGTATTATTCAATAGAATTGCAAAATCTTAAATTGAAAGAGACTTCAGAAATCATCTGGTCCATGACCAGTAAACTTATCTAATATTTTTCCCAGGTCATATGTTTATTCTGTTCCCTTCTTGGATTGCAGTGGCTGTACTGGGAAGAGCTGTAGTGACAAGTACCCTTCCCTACCAAGCATCATCCCTTCCACCAAGAGCTCCCAGTCTTAGAAGCATCTCAACTAGAGTCTACAAGGATTTTACATGGAATGATGAAATGTTTCTTCATGGACAAAAAAAGGAAACTGGGATTTTAAGGTTTGTATGCCATTACTGTCCCTGGTATTTACCGATCTCTTTCTCTATAATCACTTCTATATGGAGGAGGAGCCATTAGAAATACCCTGTTATGTATGTTCATATCTTGTTTCTCAAATTATACTGTAAACCCTCTGAGAATAAGGATCCTATTTTATGTTTCTATACCTAGATGGCCAGTACATAAATGTTGACTGATAAAGATGATGATGGTGGTGGTAAAGGTGATGATGGAATATTGTATAAAGTTCATGTAAATGTCTCAACTTAAAGCACTGAGAATTCTTTCTGAAAATATTAATATCTATCATAAACTACTTGAATATGGAAGTGTAAACATGAACTTCATCATTTAATTCAGTAAGATTTGTTAGCAGAATCTAGGTCACCAGAAAATTCTTTCAGGAGTCTCCAACTTTGTTATTCAAAATTCTACAAAGCACAATGATAAAATGTGTGAATTTGAGAGAGAAAAAATTATTTCAGTAGGGGACAGTGTAGGAGTACTGAACTGGGTGTCAGGAAATCTGTGTTCCAGATTCTGATTTAAACTAAATTTTTGTGACTTGAGACAAATCCCTTCATGTTTTGGGATCTGTATTTCCTTGTCTATAAAATGACAAGATTATAATTGCTAAGGTCTCATGCAGCTTTCATTTATAGTATACCTCATTTATGTTTTGCTATATAAATGATAGATAGCCAAGTCTATGTACACTCTTTGATCACAGCAGATTATCTTAGCATATACTGGCACCCGGAATCCCTGCATCAATCTCAGATAAACACAAGAAATAGGCATGTTACCTGACTATCTCATCCAGCTAACTGGCTACCTAGGAAAGTACAGAAAAACTCAACTATAGAGAAACCCAGACTACCCAAGAGATAGTGACCACTATTATAGACTTCAATGAAACTTGCTCCCCTGTGTCTCATTCTCAACTCTCTTGGAACTGCCCTTTGCTGATACAGAAGAAGTGGAGTTGGTTTCTTAATCATTGGTGATCCTTTGCTGCTGGTTCCCTTATTATATAGCTTGAAATAGAATTGTCTGCAGGTGTGTCTACAACTGTCCAACACTAAGTGGTGAGGCACTAAGCCTACACTGTGCTATCTTGCTCCCCTATGTCATTACCTATGTATTATATTTAATATTATGATCTTTGAGGAAAGAAATAAACACACAGGTGAACCAATATATTTGCCTTGAACTTTGCCCTCCATTCTTCATATCTTCTATGTTATCAGTCAACCTCAGCATTCAAAGTTTCCTACTCCCTCCACTTCCCCTCCCTAAGTTTTTCTGCTCCAGTAAGCTTTCTTTTGTTAGCATGGGATTTCTTGTTATCCACTCAGTGATCAGCTACTCTGCCCTACTGGTTGCACCATGAACACTTGGTAATGTGTTACATGAACATGTAATAAACTCATTCTAGTACCAAGCATGAACCAGAGATGGAGGAAAAATTGACTTGGTTTTGACTGAAACAAGTGATTGCCTGAATGCCAAACCTCATTAGTTTCATTTGTATATTTCTGTATAAATTTTATTCATTTGGTCATTAACTTCATTTATTGATTAACCTCTCAGATTAAATTTGGATTTTAGACAAATAGAGCTCTCAGACCTTAAAAATGGTTTCGTTTGGTTATTTTGGAATGTTTCACATTCTGTTTCCTATTTTGTTTAATTCAGAAACCTCAAAGATGCATTCTATGAAATAACTAGGTAGCTACTTTTCCCATCACTTTTCACCTGTATGCATTATGGAAAGCCCACCATTAAAGGGTATAAGCATACCTGGTACTGAGACTTTATGGGAAGTCACACACTCAAAAATTAAGTGTTACAAATCTTATTTCAAACTTAGGGGTCAATTAACTACTTTTGTCGTTTAAATTCTATCAAAGAAGGGTACCATACCATTTTCCCTCTCCTATATTGGGATCTTGATTATGTAGTCTTACTGAAAGTAGTTTTTATGTAGCCTTTACTGAAAGTGAAATGTCTCTTCCTAAAACCTGTTTACTTTTTCATGTTACTCTTGATTCTTGTGTTTGAAAGTGAGATTTTTCTATTCCGCTCTGGTATTTTCATCAAGAATGTTTGAAAGTCCTCTGTTTCTTTGAATGACCATTTTTCCCCTGAAGTATTATACTCAGTTTTGCTGGGTAGGTGATTCTTGATTTTAGTCCTAGTTCCTTTGACTTCTGGAATATCATGTTCCAAGCTCTTCGATCTCTCAATGTAGAAGCTGCTAGATCTTGTATTATTCTAATTGTATTTCCACCATACTCAAATTGTTTCTTTCTATCTGCTTGCAATATTTTCTTCTTGACCTGGGAACTCTGGAATTTGGCTATAATATTCCAAGGAGGTTCCCTTTTGGGATCTCTTTCAGGAGGTGATCAGTGGATTCTTTCAATATTTATTTTACCCTCTGGTTCTAGAATATCAGGGCAGTTTTCCTGGATAATATCATGAAAGATGACGTTTAAGCTCTTTTTTTGATCATGGCTTTCAGGTAGCCCCATAATTTTAAAATTGTCTCTCCTGGATCTATTTTCCAAGTCAGTTGTTTTTCCAATGAGATATTTAACATTGTCTTCTATTTTTTCATTCTTTTGGTTTTGTTTTGTAATTTCTTGGTTTCTCATAAAATCATTAGCTTCCATCTGCCCCATTCTAATTTTTAAAGAACTATTTTCTTCAGGGAGTTTTTGAACCTTCTTTTCCATTTGGTTAATTCTGCTTTTTAAAGCATTCTTCTCCTCATTGGCTTTTTGGACCTCTTTCGCCAATTGAGTTAGCCTATTTTTAAAGATGTTATTTTCTTCGGCATTTTTTTTTTTTGGTCTCCTTTAGTAAGCTGTTGACTCCCTTTTCATGGTTTTCTTGCATTGCTCTCATTTCTCTTTTCAATTTTTCCACCACCTCTCTTACTTGATTTTCAAAAATCCTTTCTGAGCTCTTCCATGGCTTGAGACTGTTGCATATTTATTTTGGAGATTTTAGATGCAGAAGCCTTGACTTTTATGTCTTCCTCTGCTGGTAAACATTGTTATTTCTCATCCAAAAGGATGGAAGAAAATGCCTGTTCGCCAAGAAAGTAGCCTTCTACAGTCTTATTTTTTCCCCCTTTTTTGGGCATTTTCCCAGCCAGTTACTTGACTTTTGAGTCCTTTGTTAAGATGAGGGTATACTCTGGGGACCTGTAAGTTCTCAGTTCCTCCAAGGTGGCCCTATTAAGGGAGAGGGGTATACTCCTCTCCTGGCCTGTGCTCTGGTCTGGGAGATACCACAAGCTTTCCTGCCCAGGATCTTTGAAGCTGTCTTTGGCATTTGTGGGTTGAGCAATCTGGGAACTGCAGCTACCACTGCAGGGGAATCTGCCCTTGAGGCCTGCTTATGCTATGCAGCCAAGGTTGGGCTGCACTCAGCTCCAAGACCAGTGAGATAGAGTTTTTCTGCCTACAATCTGCGAGTAGGGTTTCCTCTCCAGTACCACCTCCAGTTCCACCATGCCAGTGCACTCCTCTTGACCCCAGGACTGCCACTCAGGGCTGAGATCCAGATCAATTGTGTGATTCCCCCAGGGGCTTTAGGCAGAGGGTTAAAACCTATTCTAATGAGTATTAATATATACCCAGTCCTGTCCAATCATTTCACTCCACTGAATGAGGTTTAGAGCTCACTACATCATGAAATTTTTGAATTAATTTTTCTTTTTCTTTCCAGATGTAACTGAGAAAACAAAGAAAATGAGAAAGCCCATATTCCTTGAAATGATTTCTTTTAGGACTTTTCTACCCTCTTTCACTTTTACAGGACCAGGAATGGAGGTTCTCCACTACCATTTCTAGACCATTCTTTTGTAACTTGGTTGTCAAATTCAGATAGAAACTTGCATACTGACTTAGAAAGCCACAAATGAACATTATTTATATTGTATTGCATTCTTATTTATTTTCTTAAACATTTCCTAATTACATTTAATCTGGATTAGCCACACTGAAGAGTTTTTCAGGCCCATGCAATCTCTTCTCTATAGCCTTCCCTCAAGACTTTCTCATTTATTTACACTGTACTCACCTTTTGTTGCTGTTCTCCTAAACTAATCTCTGAGTTATTTTTCCAATCTTACTATTATTTGTGTTGACATTTGACTCATAGTCCTTATTTCCACTCCCTTATTGACTTTATTATTTATGTTGACAACTTCTCTGGCATCCTAATCTTATGATTTTTTAAACCTCTTCAACTACAATATCCTCTATTTATCCTACTTTAACTATTCACCAGCATGAACAGACTTAAGCTTTATCATCTTCTTTAAGATTCAGAACTTTTCAATTAGAGACTGCTTTAGAATTTCCTACTCTCTCATTCCCTTTAAAACTAAGTTGGGATGGGAGGAAGATGAAAAGAAATAAATGTAGGTGCAAGGTCATTGCCTCCAGCTGTCTGTTTGTATTTTCTGTGCTATTTTATTCTAGTAATCAATCACATGGCCAATGAAATTAAGAAATTGTGGAATTCTATGAGTTTGGGAGTTCATCCCTGAAGGGCAAGGTTGGCCAACCAGAGTGGTGACATAAGCTAATCATAATTTCTGATATGTTTCAAATAATATCTTCTTAGTTGCCATTGAATCCAATGAGAGAGAATAAACAGGAAACAAATTTGGAAAGGGGAAGGCATGGGGGAGGGGTGTTGTGTTCTGGTTTCCAAGTTCACCTTTAGCTTTGCAGAACTGCATTCTAGCATAGACTCTGCAAAAACATGATACTGCTGTTACATTTGATCCTTTAATCCCATCTAGTTTTTATCTTCTTTCTTCACCTCATTGCTAAATTTCTTTAAAAAGTTTGTCTTTTATTCCTTTACTATGCAGTGTCTTCTCATCCCCTTGTAATCTTGCTTCTGCCCCCACCATTCTTAAAAAACCGAACTCTCTAAAGTTCCTAGCACCTATTGCCAAACAAGTCCTTTGGAATTGTAGTTGGAAATTGCTTCCGTCACAGTATTCGTAAGTCCTTTGAAGTTGTTTACTTTTACCATGTTATTGTTATTGTGTAAGTTATTTTTGTTCTACTCGCTTCACTCTGTGTCACTTCATATAAGTGTTCCCAATTTTCTCTAAAACTGCCCCTTCCATTATGTCTTAAAAGAGAGTAGGTTTCCCTAATGTTTATAAACCATAACTTATTCAGTGATTCTTTAATATTCATCCCCTTAGGTTCCTTCTTTGCTATAACAAAAAGGGAAACTATTAGGAGGATGTTTGTACATATTGATCCTTTTTTTGTTTTCTTTGATTGCTTTGAGATATACGCCTAATAATGGAATTGCTGGGTCAAAGATCATTCCTAGTCCAAATTTCTTTCCAGAAGTTTTGGACCAATGCCAATAGTGTCTATTTCCCAACATTACTTCCAATAATTGTCATTTTCTTTTTTGTCAGCTTCACCAATCTTATGGGCGTGAGGTAAAATCTCAGAATTGTTTTGATTTACATTTCTCTTATTATTATTTACAACAATTTTTAAGATATTACTATCTATCAATAGCTTGAATTTCCTTCTTTGAAAACTTTTTATTCATATCTCTTCTGGGCTGGGTCTGACTCAGTCTCATCCTCTGGTAGTTCAGGCTGGCACAGAATAAGTCACTTGCGTTCAATAGTTTTGTAAAAAACAGATTTATTAGGCATGATGTGTGTGTGTGTGTATGTGCATATATATATATTCAGCAAGGAGAAACAATAAGAAAATTTTGAGGTAATTCAGTTGAGTCAACTCCCTTTCCTGAGTTAACTATCATGATCTACCAACAAATGATCAGAGCAGTCCTGGAACTCCTTGTGACCACTTTGAAGCCTGGCTATGAGAAAGCAACCTTTTTCGTGAGTCAATTCGGTCCTGAGGAAGCCTCAAATCTTGTAAGGAAGAATTAATTTAACTCACACAGGGCAAGGAGTTAGATTATTGTTCCTACCACAATATCCTTTGATTATTTATCTATTGGGCAATGATTTATCTTCTAATATATTGCAATCAGTCTAACAATAGCAACAATGACAACCATTAGTATTTTTGTAGTGCTTTAAAATGCACCAAATGCTTTATAAACATCTCATTTTATCCTTATAAAAGCCTTGGGAGATAGTTCTTATTATTATTCCCACTGTACAGACAAGAAACTAAAGTATATAGCCATAAAATGACTTAATCAGGGTCACGTAGCAAGACAGTGTCTAAAGCCAAAACAGAACTCAAGGTCTTCTTGACTCCAAGTTCAGCCCTCAAACCTAGATGCTTTTTAATCTTGGAAATTTGACTTTTGTTAGAGAAACTGCAGAAATTTTTTTTTTCACTTCACTGTTACTCCTTTTGTTTCAATTGCATTAATTTTGCTTTTATAAAACATTTTCAATTTCATATAATTAAAAGTATATATTTTATTGTCTGTAATCTTCTCCCTTACTTGGTTATAACCTCTTCCTATCTCTGTAATCACAATGTTTCTATCTTTGTTCTTTTAATTTTTCTTATGATGTGAACTTTTATATCTCAAACTTAGAATTCATCTTGGTATATGGTGTCTGATGTTGATCTAAACCATTTCTTTCCTGCCAGACCTCTTTCTGTTTTTTCCAACAATTCTTGCTGAGTGATGAATTCTTAATTAAGTACCCCAGAACTTAGGGGCTTTTACTAAACTGTGCTATGTTTATTTCTGTTTGTTTGTGTACCAAATCTGATTTATGAGCAAACTCTGTTTTTTTTTAATCCAATGTCAAATAGTTTTGATGATTACTACTTTGTAAAATAGTTTGAGATCTTATACTGCTAGACCCCCTTCCTTTTTATTTTATTTTTTATTATTTTTACTTGAGATTCTTGATCTTTTGTTCCTCCAGAGGAATTTTATTATTTTTTTCCTACTCTGTAATGCTTTCACGTGGTAGTTTGATTGGTATGGTATTGGATAAGTAAATTAACTTAGGTAGTATCATTATTTTTATTGTATGGGTCCAGCTTACTCATAAGCAAATAATATTTCTCCAATTATTCAAGTCTGCTTTTATTTCTGTAAAGAATGTTTTGTAGTTGTATTCAGATAGATGGTGTGTGCATCTGACTACATCGACTCCCCTAAAATTTATACATTCAGTAGTTATTTTGAATGAGGTTTTTCTTTTTAACAGCAATACCTCTCATTTATATATCACTTTCAGATTTTCAAAGCACTGTACGTCTTATCTCATTTGATCCTGGAAATAACTCTGAAAGATAAATGCTATTATTATCCTTATTTTACAGATGTGGCAATTGAAATTGAGACTTCAGTGACTTGCCCAGGATCGCACAAATAGTAAATATCTTGTCAAGTTCTTCTTGACTTTAAATCCTTTCCATTTAGCTTTTTGGAAATATACAGAAAAGCTGTTGATTTGTATGGTTTTATTTTATAGTCTATTACTTTGCTGAACTTACTGTTTAAATTTAATTGACTCTCTAGAGTTCTTTAAACAAATCATCATATCATCTGAAAATCATCATCTGTCTATGCTTATTCTTATAATTTCTTTCCTTTTTTTCTTATTTGTTGTAAACTATTATTTCTAACACTATACTAAATAATAGTGCTGATAACTTGTCTTGTATTCTTAATGTGAATGTCTCTATAGGTTTGTTACCCTTGTCTATTTTCTTCTGTTCTGTTCTGAGAAATCTAGAATCCTTAGGTTGTCTCTAGGCATCCTGTCTTTGATATCAGTATGTTTTACTTGCAACATGAGCTTATTTTCTTTGAATGTTATTGTTTTCTTCTCTTTTTCTAGGTTTTCTTTTACTTTGTGAATTTGTATTCCCAATATATTGTTCTCTTTGGTGGGGCTTACCATTGTAGATTCAAGGTTTTCTATTCTTCTTATTTTTTTTTCTGTTCAGGATATAAATTTTGTTCTCATAATTCTCATTTCTTTTTTAGACCACTGAGGAACAGTGTGTTATAGTTCCACATTCTCCTGAAATCCCACAAGGTTCTCTGTCTCATGAAATGTTAGATCAATTTCTTTTATTTTGCAGTATTTATTCATAGTTGGCTGAACTTTTTTTTTTTACTAGATTTGGAAGTCATATTTTCTTCTCTTGTACTATTTTTCCTGTTGATTTATCTGTTTGTGTTCATGTCCTTTGAGTTTTTCTTTTTCTTCCTGAAATTTTTGGTACTTTCAGTCTTCCCTCCTCCACCTTATTTTCCTTGTCACTCACTTCCTGATTCCTTCCCCTCTAATTGTTGTTTTCCTTGGGGACTAGATCTCCAAGTATTTCAGCATCCTTCTACCTTGGATCATTCATGGTTCATCAGCCTAGGTTTTTGCCCCTGCTGACTTTCGAGTGGTCAGAACTGGTCCTAGCTGAGTGCCATGATCTTTTCCTCAGGTTTGGCAGAGTTCTGTACAGCTTCACCCACACCCACCCCTCCGACATGGTGTTCTGCCCTCATGACCAGTCCCATTCCTTCTGTTCCTTAGTTCTCTGTCCTAGCACTGGCAAGTCAGTGTGTTTTCCCCAACAATTCAGAGCTTTGAATCTCTGAAGCTTCTGGTTTGCAGTCCCTGGCAGGCTTTTACTCCTAAAGGACTGTAGTCAAGATGATTGTTAGGCCCAAGCAAATGTCTGGACCTGGAGCCTGGGTCTCCATGGCACTAGAAGGAGCAAGGGAGGATCAAAGTATAAGGGTGGATTTTTATGTCAGTCTGTATTGTGTCCTTGTGTCTTCTAATGCAGCCGATAAGGGGGAGAGGTGTTGAGTAAGTTCAAGGTCAGTGAGTATCAGTTTCTGAGTTTTTGTTTTGTTTTGACTTTCCTTTAAACTCTGGGTATTCTAGACTATGGAGAGAGCTAAAGCTCCTTTATTTTTGGTAGATAATTTCTATTTTGGAGATGTTTGAGAGGTCATGGGAATCAGAGAAAATGTCTACTCTGCCATCTTGTTGCTTGCATGACCTGGTACTTTCTCTCCTTTAGGAATTTTGTTCAATGCCATAACTTCAAATAATACCTCTATGCAGATGATTTGTAAATTATTATCTTTAGCCTTGAATTATTTTGTGATGTTTATATCTTCAAAGGACTTGGATGTCTCTAACTCATTGTCCCACCAGCAGCACAAATTTTCCATGTCCAAACTTTAGCTACTATCTTTCTCCTACACTTGCTCTTTCTGAATTCACTAGTTCTGTCTGTGATTTCCCAAGTTCTTTGGCACTACCATTCATTCACCTAGTCTCTCATATTTAAAGCCATGATATCATTTTTGACTTCTTCTTTTTCTTTTCCAGCTTACTTATAAGCAATTTAATATTAATTAATTAATATTAGCTATTTAAAACCTCATTAAAGCAAAAAGAAAGAAGAAACAATTATGAGAAGGTATGAAAAGGCTCGTAACAAGCTTTTCTCTCATAGATTATTGGACTGCTGAGAAATCTTCACTTGTAGCCACTTGGTGGCGCTGAGTCACCATCTTTTCAAAGCTTGTCTACCCTAGTCACCCTGGTGCTTCCTCAACTTTCACAGTTTGGAAAATTAGAAATGGAAAGAATGAAGTCTATTTACTGATGATCCTGGCAAAATAGAAATTTTTTGCAACACAGACTTGAAGATATTTTTTAATTTGATTGCTAAGAAAATGTTTTCTTCATTGTCAAATATTTACAGCAGTAAGAGCCGGAAACAAAATCAGCACAGAAACAAATGGAAAAAAAAATGTGTTTTAAGTTAAACTCAACTGATCTTTGTTGGAACAGCTATTAGGTTCACATATTAGGCGCAAAGGAACAGCTATGTCAGAACACACCTGCCTGCTAAGACTGTTATTGACCATAAGTGATACTCATTTTTGTCCATTATCTGCATTAACAGGAGCAAATACTACCTAAGGTGGCAAGGGGGTCATTAGAGGGCTGCTAGGCATCTACTTATTTTGAATTTAGTATAAAGGCAGGATGGTCTTTCTCAAATAGTTGCTCTGGGGCCTAGAGTTTAAATTATACCACTGTCTATCCTCGTTAAATTGATTTAAATTGAATGAATACTTTTCTAGGACCAAGAAACCATATAGTATATACATGTAATCAAGGCCTCGGGGTTTTTAGATGATGGAATTCACATGTGAAATGGATAACAGTATACTACCGTTTTGGAAAAGAAGATGGTTTTACTATTTTCAGAGATTTGAGGTTAACTCACAGCAGCATCTTTAGTGAGAAAAGTGGAGAGGGTCTTAGCTAGCGATGATAATAATAGCTCAGTCTAATGTATATAATGGTTAGCATTTACAAAGGTTTACAAAGCCCCACAGATACATTATCTCATGTAATATATCATAGTCACTAGTCCTGTGGTTTTGTTGATAGAGAGAAGTCCTAAATGAAAGAACTTCTTCTACCAATGCAGTTTGGTGCCTTCTCTGTAACTTTCAGTCTTTCAGAGTTGCCTAAAGCACTGAGAGACTTGACCAGGGTCATCAAAATCAGTATGTCAGAGGCAGGACTTAAGCCCAGGTTTTCTCAGCTCTCAGCCTAACTATCTATCCACATGGCATGCTCCCTTTCTATATTATATACCTTCCTAAAAATCTGTTCTGAAATTTAAAATTTAAATTTGGGATTTAAGAAACAAAACCGACAGTGTGCAAATGTTGACCAAGATATGTCATAGGTGTGAAAATGAGCTAGGCAAATGAAGAGAAAGGTTCATAAGAAAAAATGATATCTAATAATTAGAAAACCATTTCAACAGTCCAGGGAGGACACCATGTAGGTGAGGAGAGGGATGGATGTGAGAGATGTTATGGAAGTAGAAGTGACAAGGCATGACATTGAATAAGGCTAGGGTGAGGCAAGATTTGAGGATAGCTCCAAGCTAATAAACCTGGGCAACCAGAAGCCTGGTGATATCCTTGAAAAGAATAGAGGGGGTTAGGAAACAAGGTGGGTTGTAGAGGAGATATGAATTCATTTCGTAAGTAAATACATGGTCTTCCATCATTAGAATATAAGTTCTTTGAAGACAGTGACTCTTGTGAAATGTCTTCCCCTATCACATTGTCTGGTTCATAGCAGATACTTAAAAGATGCTTGTTATAGTGAAATAAATTGAACTGAATTGATTTACAGTTATGCATAGCATAGTGGGTAGAGTCATGAAGCCTTGGGTTTCAGTTCTGTCTCTGACAAATGCTAGCTGAGTGATAATGGATAAATCCCTTAGCCTTTCTACACAGCTGATACTACTGCTCTCTGCACTGAAGAAATTAGAAGACACTAGAAGTGTCAAGCAGCAAAACTCTATTGCATAATGAGATTAACATGTAATTAGGAAATGTTAAATGAAATCATTACAAAATACAATACCACATAGATAATGTTAATTTGTGGTTTTCTAAGTCATTATGTGTCTGCAGGGATCTGTTGCTATTTGACAGTACTAGACTTTGCTATCTCCCCCCAAACATCCCAAGGTTTATAAAGTGCTTTGTAAACTTCATTTCATTTGATGAGTTAGAATACTTTTTAAACAAGTGAGGAGGCAAACTAAGGAATACAACTTAACAATTTCAGTTATACATTTATTAATTATTTAGGGGAAAAGAACATGAGGGTGGTCATAGGTAATAACTCAAGAATTACCAATTCCTGGTCCTCCTCCCTTAAGTGATTATGTGTGGGTGGGGGAATAGCGCGGTCGCGGTCACCCATGGAATCAAAGAATGGGGTGTGCAGAAGGAGTAGAAGGGAAAAATTATCCTAATACAGAAATCTACAGTTAAACATCATGCATCCTTCTTCCTCACAGGGATGAATTACAGTCAATAACCTTATGAAGTAAAAAAGGGGGAATTAAGAGGATATTCATTGAACTCTTTTCCCCACTACTAAATCACCAACTAGGAAGCACTTAGGAAAATGTCTTAAAGCACTATAATTTACTAAATAATGTCATAGTAGCCTAAAAGAGTTAATATACCTTCTTAAGAAACTAACATCCCACTGAGGAGCTATTTGAACATGGGGACAGTTTAGTTCATTACATTTATAAATGACACCTAAGTTGTGGGGAAGGAGTAAGCAAAATTTTGGAAAACATAGAAATAAAATTCTGTTTGTCTTTATAAATTAGAGAGAAATTATCCATTAAAAACCAGATGATGTTCAATAAGGAGATATGGAAAGGAGTTATGAGGGAAGGTTCATTTGATCCTCATTTTTAAAAGCATTTACCAAGTTTATACCGTATAAGAAGAATTTTAAGTACTATCCTGCAGTTTGTTCCCAAAGGTTAGGTCAGAGAGGTTAGCAGGGCTTGGTAAGGGTACCCTGGGTTCAGGACCATGTTCTCAGCCAGATGTTCAGGATGATCCAATTTTTATTGGACCTTCAGCCTGATGGTAATAATACTTCCAACGGGGTAGGAAGAGCCATCATTCGTCCTCAACAGAACAAGCACCTGCCAGCACCAATGGACAGGTTTAGTATTCCATCTCCAGAGTACACTAGGGCAATAGAAAGAGGTGAACCCCTAATGAGATAAGCACATGAAGATTTATGGTGGTGCCCAGTTGCTGGCTGAGTGCACTGGAAAAACCTGAGAACTTTCCTTGACTGAGGTGGAATGACACCTGAATTCAGGGTTTAGGGTCCTTCACAAACTGAACTTAATTACTCTGCGGAGTTTATTCTACACTTACATTGCAAACTCTTGCTCTCCAAGTGATGTATTTGCAGTTGCCCAGCTAAGAGGAATAAGTAATACAGACTGACTCAGAGAGGCAGTATAGGATAGAGTGTTGAGCTTGCCTAAGAAAAACCTTGGTTAAAATCCTGCCTCTTACACTTATTTGGTGTATGACCATGAGCTAGTGACCCTCACTGAGCCTTAGTATTCTCATATACAAAATGGAGATAATAATAACTCACTCAAGTGGATTGGTTGTAAAGACCATAGAATGTGTAATGTAAGTAAAGCAGAATTCACAGTGCTATTTAAATATCTATTATTTTTGTTGGTTCAGACTTATAATGGCATTGGTATAAGGAACACCTGATGAGGAAATCTACCAATACAGATAAGCAACTGTCGAAACCTATTCTTGTGGTCTGGCAGTACAGAGTTTCTGATTGTCAGAGGTGGGAAGCCACTTCAAAGCCAACTATCCATCCACTGCACCATGTGGTGTCTCTAACAAGATGAAGACCGGTCCTCTGAGATAGGTCCAGGACAATATCTCAATAACTCACCCTTTAGCCACAGCAATGAAGTGAGCGGCAGAAAAGTATAGACTCCAGCCATAGCTTTCTGTGCAGTAGACTATAGACAAGTCATTGACTGTAGCTGTATGCCGTAGCTTTCTCAGCTTTTGCTCCCTCGGTTCTTACCTAGTGAGGGTGCTACTTTATGTCTCTACAGCTGGGCTTAGTGTCCATGGAGGTTTAGAAAGTTTGCCCTTCTTATGCCCTACAGATCTTCCTCCTGCTGGCTAGGAAAATGGAATAAAAATTATCAGTCTTTGACAATTTTTAGGCATTGACCTTGGAAATGAGGGATTTTCCCAGATGATTTCTAAAAGCAAGTTTTGATTTTGTGTATTTATGCCTTCATCTCCTATAATGCTAAAATATCTTGGCGAGAATAGAAGAAAAACATGGTCAAAATATAGTTAAGCATTACCAAGCATCCAGATGTTTCTCAAGAGTTAGCTATTTGGTACTATGTTGACATGTTGTCTGTATGATTGGCTAAAACTTTGGGCTTTATCTGGATATTCTAGTATGATACAGACATAGCCTAGGATTAAAAGTAAGATTTTTAAGAAGGGTATGTGAAAACATATGAAAAACATTCAAGAGAGAGGTATGCCTATTTTATCAAATCATCTTTGATAATAAGAATATAATAAATAGTTTAAAAATAATTGAAATACAATGATTAAAAATGAAATAAATCATTTGCATGTTTGTATTTTGATTGTCAAATAAAGAACTAGGTGGTTACTTCTTGGACCTTTATTATCAGATTCCTTTGCAAAATGACTGAAAAAAAATCAGCTTCTTGAATTGTAATTCTGATGAATTCCGATTTTGATCAACATCCTCTTCCACTCCTCTATTGGCTCTAACAAGTTTACTTTCTCCTCTTAGCTACCAAAATAATCAATGAACATTTTGATGATGGGACATTTTCTCTGGCTGTCCCTCATGTTTGAAACACTCTCCTTCTTTAATTCTGCCTATTAACTTCCCTGGTTTCCTCTGAGTCACAACTAAAACCTTATCTTTTAGAGGAAACCTTTCTCAATGCCTATTAATTATCATACCTTCCCTCCATTAATTATTTCCTATTTATCCTATAGATAGCTTGTTCATAATACTTGTATGCTTGTTGTCATCCCCCATTAGATTATGAGCTCCTCAAGGTCAGGGACTATTTTTTGCCTCCTTTTGTATCCCCTGAGCTGGCACATAATAGGCACTACTGATTAATATTTTTATCAGTGGTAGTATACACTTGTTAGGGTATAGTAATAATGTAATACAATTAAAATATTAGTTGGAATAATTCCAGTCAAGACATTTTCCAGGACAATTCCCAAACCTAATAATTACTTTGTCCCTTTTTCTATACAGTACCTCCTACCATTTATTGAACACCTCTATTCAGTGAGTGTTACTGATGTTCAATTTATAATGGTACATCATTAATCAAATAATTAAAGTTAGCCATTTAAGGATATTGACTTAAAGCACATGCTTTTGCTGCTCAAAAATCAACTGTTTCAAAGCACAGTGGATTGTGTCCTAGGGTAACGTCTGTCTCTGCAAGATCTTCACCTTTGTTAAATCTCTTAAATCAAAGGAATACATGAGTACTAATTATTAATAATGAAAACTTGAAATTCATGAACTACTTTTAGAATAAAATAGTAATAAGTAGAGGCAATGTAGTAAAATGAAATCAGGAGATCTAGGTAGGACTTTGGAGTTGGGTTTAGGAGATCTGAGTTCAAGTTCTCAAGGATACTTTCTAGGTGCGTGATGAGCACAGGCACACTTTTTTAAAAACCAGTTTAATGCTCAGTTTCCATATTGCAAAATAGGGGTAAATGTAACAATAATAATAGCAATAGTGATAATAATTCACAGAGTTCCCAGGACACAGACCTTAGAGGATATCTAGTCCAACCCCTTCAGATGAGGAAACTAAAACTCAGAAATTAAATGACTTGCTCAAAGTTACGCAGGTAAGACAAAGCCTTAGCCAAGACTTCTGATTCTTTCCATGGTATCAGAGCTAGTGTGAGGAAAATGCTTACTAAGGTGCAAAACACTAGGTAAATATAAGTTCTTATCATATAGATACATTCTTTCATTTATTTGTTCAACGAACATTTGTTAAACACCTACTGAATATAAAGTATTGATAGGTCTACGGAATGGAAAGATAAAACCAGTGACTGCACCTGACCCAGCAGGCTTCCATAGTGTTAGAGGGAGGCACATAGTACATATGCTTCTTATTACTCCCAGTAGAATGTACATTCTGTAAGGGCAAGGACTATTTTTCATTTTGTCTTTGAATTCCCAGTGCCTACAACACTTTCTGCAACATAGTAGGCACTTAATAAATGCACAATTGATCTACAAAGAAATTCTCTTGCATTTGGACTCTCTGTAAGATAGACTATATGGCAGTAGTAACCAGATTTGATGAGCATACATCTCTCTCACTTGACACTGAGAATCATTTAACAAAATTATCTATGATTGTATTTGTCATTAAATTTTAAACAATTTTAACATATTCAAAGGGGGAGGAGCTCTTTAAGAAAAACTTTAGAGCTATATTCTGGCCTATGGAATGAAGTGCTTTTTCTGTAAACAACAAATAAATTTATAGTGACAAGTTTAGGACTCACAAAGTTAAGTTTATAAGAAAAGAGATTTTTCTCTATATCTTTCAGTCATTGGGTGATGATAAATATGCAGGAAAAGGAGGAGCCAAGATGGCGGAGTAGAAAGATTCACATATGCTAGTTCCTAATCTACAGCCCATAAAAGTACCTGTAAAGAAGAACTCCCAACAAATTCTGGAGCAGCGGAAGCCGTGCAACAATGGAGTGGAGGAGATTTCTGTTCCAGAGAGACCTGAAAAACCAACACAAAAGGTCCATCGTGCACCAGACCCAGAGCAGAGCCCAGCAGCCCTGCCTTGGCTGTGCAGCACTGAGAGGAGCCGATCTGAGCAGGCTTCAGGGACAGAATCTCCACTGGCTGCGCAGGTCCCTCCACCCACAGGTGCAAAGGTCAGTGAGAGAGTCTGTTTGGCTGGCTGAGAGGGGAACAGGGTGTCTCCATAACTCAGGCCCCCTTGGGAGGCAGCAGGGGAGGCATCAGTGGACAGGAGCTCCCAAAGCAGACAGGAGCTCAGATCCATTGTTGAAGATCTCTGCATAAACCCCCTGAGTGAACTGAGCCCCTGATGGCGGCCCTGCCCCCACCTGAGAACCTGAACTTAATCTCACACTGAATAGCAGCCCTGCCCCTGCTGAAAGCCCTGAGGCTGGGGAGCAGCATTTGAATCTCAGACTCCAAGCACTAGCTGGGCAGATCTGGAGGCCAGGCAGGGGTGGAGAGGAATCTCAGAAGTGAAGTAACTGGCTGGGAAAATGCCCAGAAAAGGGAAAAAAAAATAAGACCATAGAAGGTTACTTTCTTGGTGAACAGATATCTCCTTAGGGAAAGACATAGAAGTCAAGGCTTCTGTATCCCAAACATCCAAAATAAATATTCAGTGGGCTCAGGCCATGGAAGAGCTCAAAAAGGATTTTGAAAATCAAGTCAGAGAGGTAGAGGAAAAACTGGGAAGAGAAATGAGAGAGATGCAAGAAAAGCATGAAAAGCAGGTCAACACTTTGCCAAAGGAGACCCAAAAAAATGCTGAAGAAAATAACACCTTGAAAAATAGACTAACTCACTTGGCAAAAGAAGTTGAAAAAGCCAATGAGGAGAAGAATGCTTTAAAAAGCAGAATTAGCCAAATGGAAAAGGAGGTTCAAAAGCTCACTGAAGAAAATAGTTCTTTAAAAATTAGAATGAAACAGATGAAGGCTAAAGACTTTATGAGAAACCAAGAAATCACAAAACAAAACCAAAAGAATAAATATGCAGGAAAAATCCTCCCTGTGCCTTTTTCCTAATGTATGCAGGATAAAATCAACACGTATTGTCATCCCACAGTTATAAGCATTATAAAATGGATACATTAGTGAGTAGTTGATGATTAACCCTTGATAGCTTCAATATCAAACATGATTTTTTTAAAAAATCATTTGGTATCTCTATGATATCTTGAAAATCAGACCCTTAATTTTTTTTTCAAATTGTTATGCCTATTATGTAAATATCTTCTGTATGTACCTGTTCTAGCTCAGCTGCTCTTCCCAACTTCATCTTTTTTTTTAATTCATACACTTGCCTCTGTTTTAAGTCTTTATCAATATGTAATTATGAGCTCTTTGTGCTTTAAGCATTTATTTTGTAGTGGAAGAAATAAATAGTTGTCCTGTATCCGTTCTACATTGAGTACCATTTTGGGGAGGGCCTAGGCATGAACCAAACTTAAAACTATAAGTGGTTTTCCCTAAGGATCTATGGTGGGAGTAGAAAGATCCAGGGAAAAATGATAAAGAGCATGACTCCTCCTTTTAGAAGTTTGGCTCCCCCCAGAATTGAACCTAAGGATCCCCTTACTGGAAGAGGCTGTATTCACAGGCACCCTGCGTAACACTGGTTTGTTGTTATGCTAATCTAAGTCATTTGTATCTTATCCTATGGGACAGGAGTTCTTAACATTTCTGCTGCCCCACCCCAGTTTTGGACTCCTTTAACAATCTGGTAAAGCCTATAGACCCCTTCTTAGAATAATGTTTTTAAATGCATAAAGTAAAATACATGGCATTACAAAAGAAACCAATCATGATGAAATGCAGTTGTCAAAATATAAAAAAAGAAGTTCACGTACCCCAGATTAAAAATCTCTGCTATATCTCAATTAGTGGGTGGAGAAAGGGATAATTTAAAACTGAAAATTTTATATTCATTTATATTTGGGGGGAAATATAAAGTAATTTATAAATGAGGGGAAAATAAAATATTAAATAATTTTAAAACAAATACAACAACAAAAGAATTCCTGTTTTAGGTCACTGTGCTAGGTTCTTGGAAAGATAAGAAAGCTCCAGACCCTGAAGAAGCTCAACAGTCTAAGAGAAGGAGATAAAACATACACTGGAGAAAGAAATGACGAACCACTCCAGTATCTTTGCCAAAAAAAAAACCCATGGACTTCCATGGGGTCATGTAGAGTAGGCACGACTGAAAAACAACAGACATGAAATATAGTAAAAAAAAACCAAAAAACCCAAAAACAACAGAAAATACACATTTGAAAAGTAAGTCACAAAAGACATATAAATTGCTTGGAAATCAGGTTAAAGAAAGATTCACTTACGGGACTAAAATTCCTTCCTCTCCAAATACAGTGCTTCCTAATGGGGTTGAGAAAAATTGAGTGTCATATATGGCCACTTCCAGTTGGGTTCAGTTTACCTCCTGATTATCTCAGCAGCCTGACTAGTGTTAGACAAGTAGTCATACAATAAAACCCCCACAAAATCTCTCCACACTATTTGGGACCAGAAGAGCTCTGTAACTCAGTAGCTAGAAGGGTTTAAAGAAGGTCTTAATTCATGCTTCGTTACCTTTCAGAACAGCTGAAGTGGAGGTGAGAGTTCCCGTTAAGATAGCAACCACAAAGCTTGACATGGTTATAAGATCAAAAAAGAAAAAAGAGTTAAATGAATTAAGAATAAGGCAGACAGGACCAAGACAGTTTGATGATGCTATCCAGGTGGGATAAAAGGTTAATTCTCAAGGGAAAGTGTTTTCCTGTTGCTAAGCTGACTAGCAGTGGTGACTCAGTTGTTTATCTTTTTTTTAAAAAAAAAAAACACACCTATATCTTTTTTCCTTGACAACTACAATATAATCTGTCTGGGAGTTGTTCATCATTTAAAAAAAAAAAACACCTCTCCCTGAAAGTGTTCAGATGCATGAGCCAAAATGATGATAACATCATGAGAGGCATCATATTTTATCTGGAACATGTAAATCACCAGGGGCCCCCTCTGTGCTTTCTGGCTAGAATGATGAATGACTCAGTACGCTGGAAGAGTAACCCTAAGGAATTCACCAGCAAATCTTTGACAGGGAAAACTGCCTCCCAGGTTCTTCTACTTGGGAGAAAAGCAGCAGCTCAACAAACTTGAAAATACAGAGATTTAACCACTTATCAAAAAGTTTAGTTTAAAGATATAGCCTTCTAGGCAAACAGTGCTGAAGCTGAACAGTTTTTCCAGAAATATGATCAATGTAAAGTTGACCTGATTACCTGAGACTCATCAAAATTCTTTTCTTCAGGAGAACTTTTTTTTGACCTCGCAAATTAATTCACCTCCTACATTTATGAAACACTTTTTTTGTGCAGAGTACAGTTGACTTGGCACTGCTATTACAGATTGAAAAAAAAATAGGCCTTCCCCTCAAGAAGCTTACATAGGAGAGAGGGAAGGGAAAAAGGAATGCATTGCATACACAAATATGCAAATACAAAGCATAATGGGATAATGGGGGCCCTTCCCCACTCCTTCACTTCTTACCTAATTGTTCATCTGGATTTCACAAAAACTAATTTTCCTTCAAGATTAAGTCAACCAAGAAACTCACACCTCTTCAGTACCCTCTACCCTCAGGGTCCCTCCCTCTCTTTGAACCTGTGATTGAGAGGATAGAAAGGTAGAAATTGGAGAGCACCTCCCAAATCCTCTATTTAAAAGGAGGTCCAGACACACTTCCTCATTTCCCAACTGGCTATAGGACCTCAACATGCCAGCCTTCTCCTCTCCTAACTTCCTGACAATTAATAGGCCTCAAGTACCTTTTGTTAATTTTCTAAGGAGGCACTGGTTCTCAACAGTTGTGATGCTTCTGGTTCTGAAAAGTGTATAAATATTCTGAGGTAAGGTTTTACTTTGGAGCTTACTCATTGGAAGTGTTTCTTTGGCCAGATGAGACTCTGGGAACCTCTAAGGAGGCCCCTGGCTTTGAAAACCCAGATGTTGGTGCTTCTCTCTCTGGTAACTCTGTATGTATGGGCAGACAGTTATCTGTCTGTTGATCTGTGGTGTATGTATTGCTCATGGTCAGACAGTACCTGTTGATTATTATTTCTTTGTATTTTCTCTGAAGTTCAGGGTGCTGACTTTTTCCCCTGAACTAAGTGAATGATATATGTGCTTGATTAAAGTGATTGCTGACCCCTCAAAGTTGCATTACCTTTTAGAAATGCAGATCTAAGAACCTGTGATAGCAGGCCCTGCTGTGTATGTTGGGGTCCTTGTTTTTACACCTACCTCTCCCTAACTCTTCTCAGATTCTTTTAGGTATTGTCTTGCCCCATTAGATTGTAAGCTTCTTGAGGACAGAGGCTGGATTTTTACCTTTCTTTGTAACCCCAGTTATTAGCACAGGGTCTGGCCCATAGTAGGCCTTAATAAATGTTTATTGACTGACTCACTCCCAGCCCCACAGCATACTCAGTTACCATACTCTTGGTTCCAAGAAACCATGTGGAAGGAAGTTTAGGGGTGGGTCCTTTTTCCAGTCATGTATGTGTGTTCATCTTTCCTTGCCAATGAAGACCATAGCATCAGAGAAATGATGACATGACTAGCACTTGACTTTGTTTTTTTGAATGAGAGAGGGCTGTGTAGGTCACCAGCCTCACTTCTCCTCCAGAGTCATCTGAATCCAGGGACCAGATATTCATCAGGATGACTGAAGATGACCTAGGATGAGGCAATTGGGGTTAAGTGACTTGCCCAAGGTCACACATCTAGTGAGTGTCAAGTGTCTGAGGTGAGATTTGAACTCAGGTCTTCCTGACTCCTGCACTGGTGCTCTATCCACTGCACCACCTAGCTGCCCCATCCAGTCATGTATGATGAATTGTTAAAGAGCTTGCAGTGGGATATATCTTAGAGACCCCCAAATAATCTAAGAGAAAGGAATAAATATTCCGTGTGTGCATGTGTGTGTGTGTGTTTTAGAGAGGAGGGGTAACCAGATGGCATGATCAAAGTGTATAATGATTAAAATGTGCCTAGAACATCCCAGAATGGTGAGTAGGCCAATTGGGCAGAAACCTGGGATTTGTATATAGAGTAGAAGAGTGGGAAATGAACCTGCTGGGGTCTCTTGGATGCAACTTTCCAGGTGACTTCATGTGATTCCAGTGAGACAAACAGAAGTGTGGTCCTTCTTGGCTTTGATATCCTGGTGCTTCTCATATGAAGCGTGATCTCAACTTGACAGGCTTGCATCAGAGACCCCTGGCTGTCTTTTCCTGTTTTGTGTTTGGGGCAGCAAGGTAGTACAGTATACTACAGGTACAGAGTACCAGACCTGGAGTCAGCAATATCTGAGTTTAATGTTGACCTCAAATAATTCTAGCTGTGCAACCCTGGGCAAGTAACTAAACCTGCTCACTTCAGTTTCCTTATCTGTAAAATAGAGCTAATAATAGCACCTTCCTTCCAGAGTTGTTGTGAAGATCTAATACAGTAGTAATTGTAAAGCACTTAGCACAGTGCCTAGCATGCAGTAAATGCTACATAAATATTTATTATTAGCTGTTTTAGGTGAGCTAGCATCCGAAAGTAGACTGCCATCTTGTGAACTCAGGAAAGTTGGAAGGTGCTAGGCGACCTGCCAGGTGGTGGCTGTTGAGCAATAGGGTAAACTTCTGCATTGGAGAGATCAGTCGTGGGAATGAAAACTAACTCAAGCTGTGCAGTTTGATTGGATAGTGCCCAGCCTAGGGGAAATGTAAAAAACCTAATTAGCAGTATAGCAAAACTGCTTAATGTTATGATGCGGCTTAAATATTAGCCTCCCTATTGACTGTAACCATAGTTCTAAGTTGTTACTGAATCCTGTTAAATTTGTTAGTACTTAATGTGATTTTTCCAAGATTAACATTTCTTTCTGCGTAGAAATAAATTACATATCCCAAACCTTATTCATATTATATATTGAATAGTTCTTTTACTCCCTCCTTTAGGGAACCTCAGACTCTGGAGTTATAATTATTACTATAATTAACATCTTCCCTGGAGAGTTAATGAACCAATGACTGTGAGATAGTCTCTGTGAGATAGACTGTGGATAGCCTGATCCCCCTAATTAGAGGTCAGACTTCTCCAGGACTGAACCTAGTCCAAAAACTACGTGACTTTCTACAGATCAAACTGAACTATGATTTTTGCATGTGTGTATATGTGTGTGTGTGTGTGTGTGTAGCTAAGTAACACTAGCCATTCTGGCCCCTATTGCCTGACAGGCCAGGTAGGTCAGGCTTCATCTCTCCTCTTTAAGGTTGCCTGGTATACTTAAGGAGATTTGGGGGATTCTGTGACTGCCATCAGCCTCTGTCCTCACAATGGTTTTCCCTCAAGTATAGTGGGGGTCCCCTGCACCCCATTTGGCTACTGACAGATTAGCTTTTACAAAGAAATATTTACTTCAAAAGATAAAATCACAAATATACAAACTTTCCCTCAATGTTTGGGAGGCATTATCCCTCTCCCTTCTTTGTGCCATCATACTCTTTGAGGAGGGGAAGGGGGTGAGAGTCACAGCTTGACTTAATTCCTATATAGCACAATCCCAGTTTGAGTATGCATGTGTGCATGTGTATATGTACCTATATGGTATATATATATACATATATATGTATGTATGTATGTGTGTGTATATATACATACACACACACACACACACACACACACACACACAATCTGTCATTTCATTGATACAGGGAACTCTCAGTAAGGAAGTCCCCTATGCCTTTCCCTCTTTACCTCCCACAAATGGCTTCTTTCAATTCTAGCTATAACCCCACTTTCTTCACGGAGCTTTTTCTGGTCATCTATAGAGTTAGTGTTTTCTCTTTGAGATTGTCTCGAGATAGATAGATAGAGAGATAGATAGACAGACATAAATGTAGATAGAGATACACACAAAGCTAGGTGGCGCCATAGTGCACAGAGTACTGGGCCTGGAATAAAGAAGAATCATCTTCCTGAGTTCAAATTTGACCTCAGACACTTAGGAGCTGTGAGGCCATGGGCAAGTCACTTAACCCGTGTTCCTCAGTTTAATCTTCTGTAAAATGAGCTGGAGAAGGAAATGGTGAACACTCCAGTATCTTTGCCAAGAAAACCCCAAATGAGATCACAAAAGAGTTGGACATAACTAAAACAACTGGATAGTAGAATAATTGAATATATACACACATACATACATATAGACATATAGACATATGCTTTGCCTTTCTTAGCACAGAGTTTGGCACATAGTCGATGTGTTATAAATTTTAGCTTTGTCTAGAATCACACTGCCAATGTGCGTCATAGGCAAAACTTCAACTTGTTTTTCTGACCCCAAGTCTGACTTTCACAGTACATACAAATTAATTTTTTGTCATAAGCGAGTGCTAACAGCTTGGTGGGAGAAGGGGAAGTGGACATCAGGAAAAGCTTTATAGGAGATGGCAGCTGAGCTGTGCTTGGAAGGAAAGAGAAGACCCTATAACATGGTAGGGAGGAAGAAATGTCTTCTCCACAGGAAAGCCCAGAGGCAGAAGATGGTTGGATACCAGTTTGCCTTGAACAGAACATAGAAAAAGGGTAGGAAGGATGAAATAGTACTGCAAAGGTTTTAGGTGAGAATCAGAGTGTGTAAGCCTTTAAATGCCAGGCCAGCCAAATAATCATCTCAGGTTTCCCTTTCTTTGATGGTGTAATAGTAATAAAGTCACATAAGAAAGCCTATTCCCAGAAGAGAAGTCTCTGCTTTTTAGGAGGCATTTTCTGAGTTACCCAGCTGTCCAGAGCTACCTGATGCTGACTGTCCTAACCATCCTTTGTAGCAGGAAACTGATTGAGAGGGGAGTAAAGATCAGTAGGTAATAATTAGTAGAAGTTTCACTCCATTGTATTAGTGATGTGATCCTAAGAAGAGCTAAGAAAAGACATTGGCACCAAAGGTTTAAAAATGGGACTTGACTATGAAAAAACAGCAGCAATGTACCACAGAATGAATAATTTTCTGGTATTAATGTTTATTTATTAAAGTGTCCTTCTTTGTGCTTGATAGATATCATATCTAACTTTCAGGGATTTTTTCCATATTCTGATGCCAGCCTACCTTTTGAACATTGTTACTCACTACTTTTCAATATACCACTACCACTACTTCTCTTATTACTACCACCATCACTACTACTACCCTTACTACTACTAATGGCACTTTACAAATATCTTCCACTGCTTGTCAATACAATGTCTATTCTGGAACAGTCAGGGGCTGGAAAGGTGAACCTGCATATCTTCTGGATGGGGTAGGTCCATCAGTGATTGTAGTAACTCCTCATCAAACTCAACTTCTGCTGAGCTAGACCAGACAGGCTCAACCACTGTGCTTTTCTCAGGGCAGGGCGTATTTGCCTAACAGGTCAGTCTGTTGATTTCCAGTGCTTTCTCTTAGAATGACAGCTATAGGTCTCTTTCCCTCTACACTCAGATATTCACTTGGGTGGGATGGTGTTGGTGGGGTGTTCTGTACTCTTTTCACCTGCTAGGGAGATGTGACCTTTAGCTTGTCAACCTGTTTTCCCTCCTCAAAAGTACCTTTCCTCCATAAACCATTTTACATAGCCTTAGGGTGCTTGGTTATTTTTACCTCTCATGTTATCCAATTGTCTTCTTCATAAGTAATTAGAATAGTTATGTCTCCCAGCCTTTCCGTGGTAGGGGAAGTCTATTTTCCACCTGAAGACTTTCCTCTTTGCCTTTACATTTATGTCTCTACCTTTTAACTTCTGTGTCGTCCCTTTCTTTTGCTGAAGTCTCATTGGGCCACCCTACCCTATAGAAGTCATAGAATCCCCTTTGGGCCTCAGTTTTCTCATCTGTAAAATGAGGAAACTTGGATCAGATTAGTTATGATGTTCTTTCCAGCACGAAGTCTATATTTTCATGATCCTATAATCATTCCCCAATTCCTTCTGTAGGTTCAGTTTGGGGCTGAATTTTCCAAACTCTCCTTTCTTCCAGCCACAGGGAGGGCCTGTGAACTTTGCTGTCCTTTCATTGACCATATTGTTGGAAAAAAATAAAGGAAATTTGTGGTCTTTGTCTTCCAGTAACATCATGGAATTGATTTCACTGGGTTTGGCAGAGAGAGAGAGTTTATGGCATCTCCACAGTGTCCAATTACTTGTGGCCCTAATTGCGGCATATCCAAAATGGAGGACACATATTACGTGGCAAAGAAAATGCAACCTGTCCCAAAGCATCAAGTTCCTTTGGAAGCATAGGGCCTCTACTGTTGATGGCATAGCTCAGAGAGAGACAATTTGAGTTCAAATATTTAAAAAAAAATAATAAAACCATCGCCTGTTCTCTCATGCCCTAGGTCATTTGTGTCACACACATGTGGCCTTCAGGGCTCCCAGAGGAATATAAAACCAGCAAGTCTGTCTTTGATCTCCCACCTTCTTTGGAATGTTTTAATCAATTAACCATGAAACTCCTCAGCTTCTCCTCTTCAAACCCATATAAAATGACTTTGGTCTGGCTGACACTTTACTATGTCTTGAGATCAAAGATTGTAGCAAATGCCAAATCCAACCAGGATAATTATGAGATCGTTTTTTCTCCAAAACTCTTAGGAATATCTTTGTCCCAAGGACAGAGAAGAGAAGAGCATTTCAATGTAGACTGAAACAAAAAGCTTCATGAGCATTTAAGGAAGGAGCTGATCTATGCACAGAGATGGTTATAGCCTTATGGGAAGGCCCAGGATTAACTCAGCCTGATCAAGGTCTGCTTTAAAAGTTAATAATGTACATGGCAGAAGAAAATGAAAAATGTTTCTTGGGAGAATTTTAAAACTGGTCTCTCATTTAGGAAGCCACTTTTCAAATCAGTCTAGTACAGAATGTGAGAACGATGAGGAATATGGAAAGACCAGAGAAATCCCACAGGTCCGGCAATTAAAGCTTAATCACATCAACTGCTATTATGTATAGCAGTCCATTGAAGGAGCCATCATTCCCGGAAATATAGCTATTTCTCCCATGTATGCAATGACATGGCTTTAGCACTGGTGAAGAATATATTCATACTTAGAATACCCCACCACCCAATTTAGTTTGAGACTATCAGTCCTTAGTAAAGCTTTAATATATCCTATATTTTACATTAATAAAAATATTAGCAACTCACTAAGTTTATTGTCATCTAAGTATTGTTCCATATTGAAAATGTTTTCAAAAACTTTCTCATAAAAAGAAAGGGAGCATTAGGAAATGCTTTCCCATAACTGACTCTTGAAACCAGAAAAAAGTGGTTAAGAGGGAAGTCAAAGAGGAAAGAAAAACAAGCAGATGTTGAAAGAGCAAGAAGAGTCAGGAAGCGAGAAGAATCCAGAGACCAGGGGAAGGTGGGGAGCACTCAGCCATAATCACAGAGTAGAGCAAAGTGGAAACTTTTGAGATGAGATTTGGAAGGAAGAAATAAACCATTCCGTGGCCTGAGAGGAGAATGAATTCCAGAGGGATGGGTAGCGAGAGAGCAAGTGGAAATAGGAAAGTCAAAGAGAGTACATGGTAGGGGCCATGACTGGAAGTATTCAGTGAAGGCGGGGGAAGGGACGTGCTTCATTTTCACACGTGGTCTGGGGTGGGACTCAACTGACCCAGGTTTTGCAAACCACAATGATGGGTTCAATTTGGAATTAAGGGAGAAGCCAAGGAAAAAACCTAATATCCAAGGACAGAAAGTATATATTTTAGGATTTGTCAGTTTACCATCAGAGGAAACATGTTATCTAAGGGAGAAAAAAATGGCTCACCATCAATGAAAATTTTACACATGTGTTATAAAATCACTACAGAATCAGGAAATCCGAGAACTGAAACCTAAACTAATCCAATTCTTGCTTGAACTGAAATCTTCTCTCTAACATTTTGGACAAATGATGAACTAATTATCCCTTTGAAGATCTTCACATTTGGAGAACCCACCAGGGCAATAACAGGGGAGGGGTAATAGTGAATTTAGAGTGTATTGACCATATTTGTAGCACTTCCCCAATGTAGAAACAACAGAGCTCAGTGCCCAGCAACTCAGAGTAATTTGTCATTCTGCTGAGCATCACTCTTCCCTGTCCTTTCTCTCTGGGTTGTCTCACTCACCCTGCCTGCACTCATTTTGACAGAGATTTCCACAGGGGATAGCTGCAACTTAATCTGAGTCTTACAGGTAGCCCTGGTGAAGGGGAACACATTCTCACAAGAACAGTAGTTCCTGAGCCACCATCAGTGTGCTTCCTATTTAACAAATAAGTCAAGTAACATCATTAATTGTTGATCAGAAATATTTATTAAACACAAGGCCAAGTAAGAATAGTAAAAATATAACCCTTGGCTCACAAACTGGGACATCCTCTTCCACCAATGCTCTAGTGCCCGGGTGGCAGATTAGGCACAAACTTAGCATGGAGGCACATTAACAGGGGACATATGGCCAGGGAAACTACTAACTCTGGTGTAAGTCACCTATAGGTAGAGTCTCTCCTCTGCTGGATCTTTTCTACCTCTCTGACAGGCCTGTTTCCGTGTATCCAACCCACTATCCTCTGGGCCATTGAGGAGATATCAAACTTTTAGGAAGACATAGACCCTAAACTTGAGATTTGTAAAGCATTTTCCAGTCCGGTCCTTGGTTGGGCTTTGAGGGCTCGTCACTTCTTAAACATTTTACTTTCAGAAACCGAAATAGATGTCAATACAAGAAAAGGTGCAGCTAGAACCATTCACCTCCAATTTGCTCTCCCAACAGCAATTTTGTGGGGGGTTTTCTTCCTTCTAATCAAGGCTTCAAAGCAGCAGGGTCAGTGCATATATTGTAAGGTCTTCCTGAGGACTCTTCTCAGAACCACTCACAGGTCCTATCTTGAACAATCCTATTGCTCCAAAGCAGACTTTCTTTTTGTGAAATGATTTATTTCTATCTTATGGTAGGAAACCAAAATCCACATTTCTGTCAGCCAAGCCACTGAGCCACAAATACGCAATATACAATTGTTCCATAGCCACCAAATATTTCCATGTATCAACATGTCCTAGCTTTCAATCATAAGGACCTGTCATAAAGTCCAATCATATTAGTTGTATATAAGTCAGATTCTGAAAAGATGACATTTTGACACTTTGATCAACTTTACTCTGTGTGAATATGCTTTATTAGTAGGAAAGGGAAGGGAATAAGCTTTAATAGAGTGCCTACTGTGTATCAGGCCCTGTGCTAAGCACTTCAAAAATATTATTTCATTTCATTCTCACAACTGTGGGGGATACGTGCTGTTGTTACGCCCATCTTGCAGCGGAGTAAACTGAAACAAGCAGAAGTTAAGTGACTTGCTCAAGGTCACACAGCTACTGTGTGTCTGAGGCTGAATTTGAAATCAGATCTTCCTGACTCCAGGCCCAACACTCTGTCAACTTCATGACCTAGCTCTTTCCCTTTTCAGTATTTTTCAAACAATCATTTTTTTCTGTCCCTTTCAATCAATAAAATTGTCTCGGTCAGAGATTGGTACCATCTTACATTAAAATGGAAAGCTCTCATGTGGCATATGGGGATAACTTTTTCTGCTGCCCAATATGCCTCTCTCAGCAGCCTTCATAATAACATCTTCACATTGTGTTCTATGATTTTTTTCTCCAGCCTGCCCCAACTGAGGATGCAGTTTTAGCTGCTTGCACCACCCACAAAAATTCTTAGCTAAGACTCTGGAACTTACTGTCCCCGAGGCAGCTCATTACTTTTTGACCCCTAATTGTTAGAAAATTTTCCTAACAATGAACTAAGATCTTCCTTTCAGCAACTTCCACATTCCTAGTTCTGCCCTATAAGGTTAATCCGAACAAGTTTAATTCCTTTTACACAATGGTCCTCCAAATACCTAAGGATGGTTATTGCTGACAGCCCTCACCCCACCGGATTTTCTCTTCTCTAGAATAAAATTTGTTCATTGATCTTCACATGGCTTGATTTTCAATCTTTTTTGACATTGTGATCTTGCTCTTTTGAATGCTTTCTAGCCTTTCTATGTTCTTCTTGCAGTGCGGCGTTAAGGACTAAACATGGTATCTATAATGTGCTGTGATCAGGGTAGAATATAGTGGCATTGTCAACTAAATCTTTCTAAATGTAATGCCCCTCTTAATACAACTAAAGATTACATGAGCTTTTTTGGTGGGCATGCCACACTGTTGCTTTGCATTGAGTCAATGAAACTAGCAAAATATCCAAACATCACTACGTTATGGCATTTTATTTGATATAGTAGGAATAAAAATGCTTCTTAGTTATACAATAAATATATGTTATTAACATGTAATTGGAGAAAACTGTTTTGAAATTGCTTGTTTATGTGTTTTAGTAGAGGCCCCAGTGGATCATAAAATCAGTAGAGCTGGAATGAACCTTAGCGGTCATCTGGTTTAACATCTTCATTTTACAGATGAGACAAATAAGGTCACAGGAGATGAGGTGGTATACCACAGGTCGAGCAGGAAGTAGTAAGTGCCAGATGTGGGTTTTGCATCCTAGTCCAGATACAGTAGAAAGAGCAATGAATTTAGAGCCAAAGGCTCAGGGTTTAAATCTCACCACCGTTGCCATTTGTAAATTGTAAAACCTTGGGCAAGCTGCTCACTCCAGTCTCCCATGAACTTCCCCAAGTACTATAATTAGGGAACAGGCTAGGTCCTCATTTCTAGCATGTAGTACCCTTTCCTCCCTAGTGTGAAAGCAAAATATGGGATCTCAGCTAAATCAAAACTATGTAAGGCATATGGCTTAAGAAGAATTTAGAGTTCTATTACTTGGCCTCTAAATTTATAGGCTATTAGTTGATAATGACAAAAAAGTAGCTTTTGTGTAAATTCTAGCATGCACTAAAAGATATCAGAAGATACTAACATTTAATGTATATGATAAAATGAATTTAACTTATCTCATAAAACTGCTACTGTTTAAATCTGTTTTGTAATCTTTTACTTTTTACATCAAATGTAACTTTGATTTGTTTTCCTTTCCTATGTAATAAATGCCATTCCTAAATTTAACTTTAATACAAAAGCTTACAGTATTTAGAACTTTCTAATACTTTCCATGGTAAGTTTCACTAGGGTCTAATAGAGTCAGACTATTTGTGTCAAACTGAAACACATAGTTGATAGAGAGGAATCTTTTGAGCAATCATTCTCCAAAGAGTTGCTTGGATATTTTCTAATAAAAATGTTGTTTCTAATAAATTTAATTACTAAACACAGTGACTTAGATAGTAAGGTGGCATGTCTGCAGTCAGTGAACTCCCACTTATGGCAACTGAATGGCACTTTGACAGTAGTATCCCTAATGATGAAGGCCTTCAGGTGGTAGAATACAGGGGATCCTGCCATGTTCATTTTCACATATTCATGGCTGAATGTTGTGGATATGTTCCCTTACCTTGGTAGTATATTTTCTAGGGATATCCACATTGATAATGAGGTTGACACATGCATTGCCAGAGCTTGCTCACTGCTTGGGAAGCTCCAAAAGAAAGTATGGGAGAGAAGAGGTATCAGGCTGACTACCAAACTGAAGGTCTATAGAATCATTGTATTGACCTCATTGTTATATGCCTGGGAAACTTGGACAGTCTGCCAGTGCCATGCCAGGAAACTGAATCGCTTCCATTTGAACTGTCTTAGATCCTGAAGATCACCTGGCAGGATACGATAACCAGACATTGAGGTCCTTTCTGGAACTAAACTGCCAAACATTCAAACGCTACTGCAGAGATCACAACAATGATGGACTGGCCATTGCCAAACGTACACTTGCCTAAAATACTATATTATGGAGAATTCTTGCAGGACAAGTACTCACAGGTGGTCAGAAGAAGCCATACAAGGACACTCTCTGGTACTTTGGAATTTATTGTGTGACATGGGAGACACTGGAAGAGGAACATCCAGCATGATGTGTTCTCATCAGAGAAGGGGCTATGCTCTATGAGCAAAACAGAATCGAAATAGCTCGAAAGAAGTGTGAGATGAACAAATTTAGAGAGCCCAGTCCAAATGTGCATATTGACTATTTATGCCCGACCTATGGTAGAACATTCTGAGCTTATATTGGTCTGATTACCCACAGTTGGGGGCATGATAACTTGACTCTAACATAGAGATGTCATTTTGATCCTCTTCAGTACTCAAGAAGTGCCTCTGGACACACCTTTGCCGAGGACCATAGGATTCTCATTTTGTTCTCCTTGTCCAACAGGGCCCATTATTTCCTTTCCCTTTTAGAGTACTGTCACTTTTGCTCTGGCTGTATACAATGTAATTCCTACACTTAAACAAGTGGTGCATATAATTTAAATTCTTGGATAAGTTCCAAATTTAATTTATATAATTATATAATTTGTGTATAATTGTGAATATAATAAATATAACCTAATATAATAGTAAAATACAATCTCATCATACTTTGATGGATCCTTGATTTCTTTTTTTCTTTTTTTTTTTTTTGCATATCCCACCTCCCAATTCTACTCTTTGCACTGTCTGTCTGCCATGCCTGGAATGGTTTCCCTTTTTACTTCTACCTCCTAGTTTCCCTTGCTTTTTTTAAGACAACTCAAATCTTACTTTCTACCTTTTGCAAGTGGCCTTTCTATGCCTCTGGATGCCAATGTCTTCTATTTTCAGATTATCTTCCATCTCATCTGAACATATCTTTTATGTCCTTAGATTGTTGTCTTCCATGTGTGAATCAGTCAAGCATCCCATCCCAACAGGTCAGGGACTTTTTTGTCCTCATTTCTTACCCCCAAGAACTTAGTACAGTGCCTAATGCATAGTAAGTGTTTAATAAATCCTTGTTGACCCACTGACCTCTAAAGCACAAGCCATTTCAGTAACATGCTGCAACCAATTTATACTCACCATTTATCTTCCATTATCCACCGGATTATTGGTCATTTTAATTTAGTGTTAACATAAATTATGGTGTTTTGGTTCATGCAGATATTCTTAGTCTATTAAAAAAAGTGGTCAATTAACATCCAAAAAGGGAAGAGGTTATCATGACAGCATGCTTTCATCAAAAACAGTTCATTTCAGGCTATTTTTATTTCCTTCCTTAATAGGGATACTAAACTGTTAGATCAGGGGAATGCTGTAGTCAACTTAAATGCAATATTAGCAAGGCATTTAATGAAGTATCTCATGATATTCTTGTGGAAAAGATGGAGATGTGTAGGTGAGACAATAGTATAATTAGATGTATTCAGTAATTCACAGGTCAAGTCCAAGTTGGAAAGAGGTTTTCTATGAAATGTTCCAGAGAACTGTGCTTGACCCTGCACTAATTCACATTTTTGTCAATCATTTTGCTTATCTATGATCTTATCAAATTTTACCTTTATTATTCAATCAGTTTTAAATATGTCTAATATATTTAATTATACTTTCATCTCATCCACTTTTCTCCACTTGGATATAGTCCTGGGTGGGGAAAGTGGCTCTAATCCTAGGTTGTGGTCTCCAACTAGCTTTGCTTTCTCTTGAAATCTTGGCCAAAGTGGTATGCTGTGCACCTGGGGAAAGATTTGGAACTCCTACCTTTAGACCAGAAGTCATCTTCGTTCCTGAGTTTTTCTTTCCCTGAAGAGGATACCAAGTCTGCCAACCAGATTGATTCTTGATTCCTTTCAGACATGTCTCTCCAATTGACTCTGCAGCTAGATTCTAAGTATGCTTATGCTTATATTTATATATGACATACACTTGTACTTTAAGAAGCCTTTGATGGTCTGTTTCTTCCCTTACTATACTCTTCAAGGGCTGTAGGGGAAAAGGTGAAGAGTCAGGTCAACAGCTGAATCCTTTCAGAGTTGACTGGCTACATTTGCTCTACTAGGTTCAGATCAGGGTCAAATTCCCTGTTTTTTGTTTTTATTCCCCCCACCCCACCCTAGGCTATTCTTGCCAAGAGAAGTCCAAGATCTCAGCCAGTCTTCACTTTGACTCTTTCATATGCAAATCATGTATAAAGTCTGAAAGGAGTCCATCCTTACATCCTCTTACCTCTCATCAAGTAATTTCATTAAGCAGTTCAGGAAACTTATTTAGTGAAAAGGACTCTCATCAACCCCACCTCTATTCCCTTACACATATTCATAGTTTTTGTCTTTTTTCTGTGCATAATTTCCCATCAAACAATGGGAAATGACTTGTAGTAATCAGAAGCTTCTGCCTATCACCTATAGTGAGCCTAAGGCCATTTCTTCTACTTAACTTTTGTTTTTTTTTTTTTAACTCTTTCTGGCTAATTTCCCTTGATTTTTGCCCTTGGAAAAAGTCAAAGCCATAAGTGGGAAGGATAGTGAGTGAATGTAGAGCTGAGCATTTTTGTGTATTTCTAGGTCTTCTGTGTGGGACCATGAGAATAAGTACATAAAGACAGCCAGAATTCAAATCAAATTCTTTGATTTTCTACTGTTTTGTTTCTCTGTTCCAAAAGGCAAGAGAATTGAGTTTCCAGCTCTTACCTAACCTTTTATCTGTTCGCCTGCTAGCAAGATGCTGAAAGTATAGTGTTATTACTGTCATTATTGGTATGATCCAACTTCAAAACATATTGTCAAGCACTTATGTGGGCATAGGACCCTTGTAGTGTAAAGGTAAAGGATTGTTTGGACAGCTATAGAAAGGCAACTCAACAAAATGTCAAATACTCTACCATACATACATAATGCATTTATAACTCAGTCTTTGGAAGGCTCTGAAGGAAAAGTGTGAGAAAAGTGGTATTAGACTGCCTATCAAACTAAAGGTCTACAGAGTCATTGTGCTGGCTTCATTGTTGTATGCTGTGAAACCTGAACATGTATGTTCGCATCCATTTGAATTGTCTTAGGAAAATTCTGAAGATCACCTGGCATGGAAAGGTACCAGACACTTGAGGTACCTTCTTGAGCTGAACTGCCAAGCATTCAAAATTAACTGCAAAAGAATGCTACTCTGATGGGTTGGCCATGTTGTTTGAATCCCAAAAGTTTGCTGAAAAAATTATTTTATGAAGAACACACACAAGGCAAGCCCTCACATGGAGATCAGAAGAAGCAATACAAGGACACTCTCAGGGTCTCTCTGAAGAATTTTGAAATCTGTTTTGAGATGTAGAAGACATTAGCACTCAACATGGCATACCTGTATCAAAGAAGGTGAGGCATTCTATGAGAAAAGCAGATTTGCAGTAGTTCAAAGGAAAAGTAAGATGACAAATTCAGAGATATTTCCAATTCAAATGTTCCTATGAATTATTTGTGCCTGACTTGTGGAAGAGCCTTCTTAGCTCATATTGGTCTAATTACTACAGTTGAACGTGTGTACTGTACCTTGACCCCAACATAGAGATGTCATCTTGGTCCTCTTTGAGAATGAAGGACAACCAACATATATATGTACATGAGTAGCTATTCAAATTCATAAAATTCTACTTAACCATCCCTTATTAAGCACATATATATAAAGCAAAAAAAAAAAAAAGTCATTTTTTTTTTTCCTGCAAGAAGTTGACATTATTTTAGAGGGACATACAAAAAAATGGATGACATCTTCAGTGTCGCTACAAAGAAAACTTTAATATTATGAAAACCAAGAAAACTCCATTTGTTGACAATATTTTATTATTTCATATATTTGATTATTTTGTGGTTGGAAATGACTCTAGCCCCTACTTCTCTTTACTTGGATAATTTATGAGTTTGTATGTTTTCATTAATTTTCATGTGTAAATATAGTTAAATATTAATTTAATATTATTTTAATTTGTAAATGTACTATCATAAATGACTAAATAAATTGCAAATACATTTTAATCAGTTTATAAAACTATCCAGTCATCAGCAAATTATCAGAAACTCTAGCACATTCAGATTTCCCCAGTGTCCTGGAATGTCCCAGCTCCTACTGCTCTTGGCTCTATGGTTCACCTACAGTAGTATTGGCATTACCCAGGAGGCTACACAGTGCTTGCTTGACACATGGTAAGGAGTAAATACATGCAAGTCAGCTTCGCTTCATAGTGCAGACATGAGGAATATGGCATGACTTCAGACCATCTGTCAAAGGAAGAAAGAGGAAAGGAAAATAGGTTGCATGTCCCCAAACTGGCTATTCAGTTCCTGGCTAATTGGAGTTTGCCTGCATTTTTTTTCCTTAATCATTTTACAAGAAAACAATTCTGGGCCAAAGAAAACTTACAAATTTGAGAAAAAGAGGAATTGTGTTCCAAGTCTTTACAAACAACAAAATAAATCGAAGTCCCTAAATAAAATCTAGTGGACTTTATTGGATTGAGGATAAAACTTCTTTTTATGAGCATAGGCATTAGCACACAGTAGGGAGTCCCTTGAGGCCCAAACTTCAAAGGGTGGTCTCCCTTTGTTGCATACCTAATTTTTCAACCACAAAAACTTGCCACCACAAAAGCTGCTCACACAACTAATCATGGTCACCACTAGTTAACTGAGGTACAATTTCCCTCTAATTAGAGGTTGCCAGTAGCTCATTGAATCTCAGTCAATGTGGGCACAGTTAGTTATGCATATGATTTTACTGCAGGCTATTTCTTGGGGAATGGGTGGGAGAACAATATGGCAAGTAATGGCTCTGGGGATGAAATAGTCTCATGGATGTTTGATATAGGTGAATCTTTCTTCAGTTCTTTGTCTATCCAAAGCCCCACTTATTCAGATAGGAAGGTGGAGGGGAAGAAGAAAACAGATAGAATGAGAGAGGGGAGTAGGAGACAGGGTAAAAGAGACAGAAACAGAGAAGAAGAGGAAGGAGGAGAAGGAGCAGAAAAAAAGGAGGAAGAAGAAAATAAAGGAAGAAAGAAAGGAAAGATGAAAGAAAGTGAGACATGTGCTCATTTGGGTATGGGGTAGGTGGATGGAACACTTGATGTTAAAGCCAGGAAAGCTTTAAATTTTAATGTGAGGTTGCGTGCCCTGGTGTTCTGCGAAGAGACACAGCCCTGGTGGTGAAACATGGCCACCAGGTCCCTCCCTCTTTTCCCATTGGTTGGTACTCAGAGGTACACAACTTTCTGATCTCCCTGGTTCATATGAACCTCCTTAACGTGTTCCCCCTTCCCTTACATACATTGTATGTGCATTCAAATTAAGGCTTTGTTGGAGGGGAGAGAATATTCATAAGATCATTAAGCATGTGCTCTGCCTTTTAGCTGTGACTTTTGACCCACCTGGAGATGTCCTAAACCTAGAACCAGTTCTAACTGGTTTCTGTTAATTTGGGGCTTTTGACTTTCTTAGAAAACAATACCCCATTCCCCCATTTCCTATCTGATTCTGGGAATTCTTTTAGAAAATGTCCCTTCCCCTCTTTGCAATCTCTTGTGAAAACAATACTTCTTCTGTTCCTTACAAAAAAAAAAGGAAGGAAGGAAGAAAGAAAAAAAGAAAGAAAAGGACGAAAAGAGGAGTAGAAGTCCAAGAAGAAAAGGTGGAGAGGAGGAGGAGAGCAGAAAGAGAAAAGAAGACAGAAAGGAAAGACATCTAGATGAGGGTTGGTGGGTGATGCTAGTATGAAAGGAAGCAGATGGTGTGGTAGTCCTGTTCGGTGGCCACTAAGAGGGGAATTGAGAAATGTTCCCAGGAATTTACAACTACAGGCTATTCTGGCTTCCAGCAGGCTCTCAGCCCAATCCCAAGGAGCCCTTCTTTAAATCACATCCTCTGCTCCATGTCTACCTCATTTCTTTCTGGGATCCTTTGCTCATGTCAAGGAAATTATGAGGGCTTTGTTCCAGGGAGCAGACTTCAGGTCAGCCATTGTAGTTCCTGGCTTCATTTCATCACAAGTTACTCATGCAACCACCTCTGGGCTTTAAGCCCAGTTTCCCTTCAAGATAGCATTGCCTTTGTGGGGGTCTTCTTTCACATCCTAGTCTTTTATTAGTATGTAGTGTTGATATTTCAAATTGTAATTTTGAATTTTTTTTCATAATGATATTGCTACCCATACTGTATTTGGGAGCACATGATAGCTCAAACAGATGTTTGTGGGCCAAAGATGAAAAACAATGCACTCGTTGCCCTCAAGGAACTTATGATTCACCAAGCTGGAATATGAAATAATATCTACAAATAAATACAAATTGAAATTGAGTGTTATAGAACAAAGAAGAGACCAAGTACTCTAGGAAAACTTAAGGAGCAAGAGAATATTTTTCAACGTACCCTCAGTAAGGGATTGGTCAATGATGGTGTCCTTTGGTTGGTTGGTTGGTTGTTGTTCTTCATCTTTGAAGAGGACCAAAATGACATCACCGTTGTAAAATGAAATTTCATTTGTGTCCAACTGTGGCTGATCAGACCAATGAGAGCTTGGAATGCTCTACCACAGGTTGGGCACAGTTGGTCTGTATGAATATTTGGGGTGGATATCCCAAATTTGCGCATCCTGCATTTACTTTGTGCTGTCTCAATTCTGCTTTGCTCAAAGAGCACAGCACCTTTTCTTATGTGGGCACACCATGCCGAGTAATCCTGTGCAAGTGTCTCCCATGTTGCATAGTCAAATGCAAAGTTCTTGAGAAAGACCTTGATAGTGTCCTTGGATAGTTTCTTCTGGCCACCACGTGATCACCTGCCCCATGCAAGTTCTCCATAAAATAGCCTTTTTGGCAAGCATACAGTCTGCATTTGAACAACATGGCCAGCTCATTGGAGTTGCACTCTCTGAAGCATAGTTTGAACAGTTGGCAGTTCAGCTTGAGCAAGGACTTCAGTATCTAGTACCTTGTCCTGCCAGGTAGAATCTTCCTAAGACAGTTCACATGGAAGTGATCAGTTTCCGGGCATGGTGCTGGTAGACTGTCCATGTTTCACAAGCATACAACAGTGAGGTCAGCACAATGGCTCGGTAGACCTTCAGTTTGGTAGTCAGTCTAATACCTCAACATTTATAGAGCACTTTCTAGGTATCATCAGAGTATTAAGGGCAGGGGCATAAACAAAAACAAAAGCCAAACAAATAAACAAAGACAGTTACTGCCCTCGGGAGTTTATAGTCTAAATGGGACAAGAAAACATGCAAAAGAAAAGGGTGATGGAAGGTGGCCAGCAGGAAGTTATCCATACGGAAAGGCCCCTGGGCAGGAGCATGGAGGAGAAGTCAGAGAAATCTCAGAGTGCTGCAGCCATGTGGGAAATGAGGAAATGGCTGTGCTGGGCCCCCTCCTTTAGTAGACATTTTGGAGTTCATGCCTCTGTCTCCCAGTAAGAGAGGCAGAAGATAGCGAAGAGGTTGACTACCAAGGCTGATTACATTTTGCAGAATGATGAGATTCCCAGGGCATGGAAGAGAATTTAGAAAGAGAAGTAAGCCCCAGAATAAGATACAAAGTCGTAAAGGAAGAGTCATTATCCTTTCAGTTCAGGGAACTTTTCTGATCGAAGTTAAATTTGGTCCATGAACATAAAATTTTTAAAAATCTCATAGAACTAGTGTGACAGAGAGAGACAGAGAGGGTGAGGGAAAGGAAGGAAACAGTTGAGAAAGAGGGTAGGGGAAAAGAAGGAGAGAGAGAGAGAGAGAGAGAGAACAAATAGTGAGAGTTGAGACAATTATATTGAAAATATGATAGCATTCATCTTACTAACTGTAATGCAGGTTATAGCCAGGACTATACACATGACAAAGGAGGGTACCAGCCCTCTGGTATACATTAGATTTAGAGGACATAAATCCCTAGGTTGTAGTTTAGTTAAAATGTCAGACTTTGTGGGAACTAGGGAATACTGGTGACCAATAAACTCTGCCATGTAAGTAGCTAGAGCACAAAGGTTTCTTTGATTCAAGAATAATGAAAGACTTTTCACTAGTGAAAGGGCACCTGAAAGGCCCACAGACATATAAAAGCATGAAAGAGGCTCTTTACCTTCTCAGATCTGGTAGGTTCTTCATTCCCATAGGGACTACACTAGTCAACATTATGGGCATATCTCTGTGGACAAAAAATGGGCTACCATGGACAGATCTGCAGAGGTCAGGACTTTCAGCATATATCTTTGATCTGGGTGGACAATTGTATTTTTGTAAGCTAGGTAAGTATAATTTGATATGCATTAGTTTTATCAAATCAATCACGTAGACTACTCTGGAACCTAGATTTAGGATGGCTTTCTTAACTTCCTACAATGCCAACTCATCTTGAAACAGGTTAAATCTTTTCCTTCCTCCTTCCCTCTCTCCCTTCCTCTCTTCCTTTCCTTCCTTCTTTCCTTCCCTCCTTCCTTCTTTTTCTCCTTTCCTCCTTCCCTTCCTTCCATGGAAAAAATGAGGCACAGAGTGATTAAATAATTTGCCCAATAGCACACAATCCAGATCCTCTGACTCCAGCCAAGGTAATGCAATATGACTTTCAATTTCAGAGGAAATTGATAATCAACATCTTTGAGCAACCTTACGTACAATGAAATTGGAAGGATATGTTTCTCAAGTAGAGCTCCTTGGGTCCCTGAATAACTTCCCCTGTTCTAATAAGTACACATCTGTATTTTCTAATTGATGGCAGTAGATGGCCAAAGATGGTAAACACATCCTTCCAGAAGTTTAGGCTGGAATGGTGCAGTTGACTGTCCTTCTACTTGGCCATCACTGACCTTTGTTGTGATCAGTTAGACCTTGACTAGGGGGCACTACTGTACAGCCATTAAATCCTGTAGTTTGAGCAATGATTGAACACGGTGTAATCCAGTTTTTTTCAGTTTACACAGCCACAATCTAAGAGTTATTAACAAGATATAAAGCACTTTTTCCAAAAAGAAAGACATAGAAATATCTAGCAAAGGAGCTTCTCTGGGAATGAGCGTGTCTGGTGATTTCGCTTATCCTCAATCTCCTAAATTGATATTCTAAAGAAAAGAGGAAAGATGTAAATCTTTGAATCTAGCCAGTCCTTCAGGCACCTGGTTCCCCTCACAATATTACTATTCAATAGCCTCAATCACCAGTCCTTACCTTCAATTACAACTCGATATTGATTTTTTTCCTGCCCATTATTCCTGCTTTAGCTACAATAGTTCTCTCCTGATGCTTGTCAACTCCATTTTAGGAGCTGTTAAATGAGAAGGAACACATCTGTGAATGACACACACAATACACTGCTTGATTAGGAAATAAATCTCTCAGCGTTTGGGAAGAAGTGAGGTGGTCTCAAGGTTCAGACAATGAATGAGGTGGCAATCTTGATTTCTATAGCTCCTTCTCCCCTCAACCCTTTCATTTTTTGTCGACTAGATTTTTCCAGCCTGAATGAGGCCCACTGAGAAAGTATCTGCCAGATAAAGGTAAGTGTACAGAGACATGTGTGTCCTGTTTGAAATAGCCAACCTCACATCTAGCCCAACTTGCACACAGAAGCCAACATTCTTTGCGAGGTGCTACCATGGAAAATGTTTTGAAAGTGCAGCAGCTGTGCTATGACCCCATCTGAGCTGAGCAAAATGTGTCCTGCAGCAACATTTCACATTGAAATTAATTGATTTCAAAGTCAGATTAAGTCTGATTCCATAACTCTGGCCATCTTGGATCAATATCCACTGGTTATTCATTCCAGTTATTGAGGGGAAAAATGCCTTTGGAAAACTTATCTCCAGTCAAATAAATATGGAAGTTTCATGTCATTGTGACATTTAAAAAGGTTCAAGAGACACAGTTTCTAGGTAAAGTCATTTTTATTAATAAGGCCTGCAGGTTATTAATAAAAGGATGGTCGATTAGCATTTCTCTTAGATCAAAGACAATCTTGACAGTGACTCAGAGTTTATATCCTTCAAAACAGTAGGTGGTCCATCAAACAGCAATCCAATTTAATTGGTTAATGTGGACTATATTAACATGAAGAGCTGAGTCTCTCTTGGTTAGGAAAGTATCTCTATACCAGATCACTCATAGCTTAGGCTATCAATTCAAAGAATGTATACCCCACCAAAGCCTGAGCAGAACCCTTTAGGTGAAATTCCTTGGTCTGATCTACAATGAGGAGAGTTAATGCAATCTCATTATCAGTAATGTCCTAAAGAAACTTGAACTTAAAGTGAGGAATCTGTGAATCTCACCAAGATGTTGGTTATTAACAATCATTTCTCACATCATTTATCTGATAGGTATCTATTAGGTACTTATGTGACAAACATTGTGATAGAGAATGAGAATACTTCAAAGGAATTATATTATATTGAGAAAACAATATGTACAAGATCACTGACTTTGGAGTCAGAAAACCTGGGTTCAAATTCTACCTTCAACATTAATGCCTATATGAACTTGGATAAATCATTTAACTTCCTTTAAGATGTTACTGAACACATTTCTAAAATAAAATAAAATATTAAATAAATATTTTATAATTTTTGTATTTTATAATATTTTATAAAATATAAAAAAATTGTCCTATGCCAACCTGCCAGTTCTAGATCTATAATCCTATGTTCCTACGTGACTTTAGATTTAAATGATTTTTGTACCTGCCTTGGAAACAAAGTCTGTGGATAAAAGAAGTATTTATTTAGTTTTTAGTCATTTTTCAGTTGTGTCCAACTCTTCTTGACCCCTTTTAGGAGTTTCTTGGTAAAGGTACTGGAGTAGTTTTCTCTTTCCTTCTCCAACTCATGTTACAGATGAGGAAACTGAGGCAAACAGGGTTAAGAGACTTGCTAAGGGTCACACAACTAGTAAATGTCTGAAGTCAGATTTGAACTCAGGAAGAAGACTCTTCCTGACTCTAGGCCTGGCAGTCTATCCGTTGTATCACCTATCTGCCCCTAGAAGAAATATACCCCTAGTTTTGGGAAATATTATATAGCTGCCAGAGTCATTGGAAATCAGTCTTTATCTTTTCCCAATCATCATATTTACCACAGGTTTATACCTATAAAACTCTACAGGCTACTTTTCTCAAATGGAGAACAATTCATTTCAATTCAATAAGTATTTAGTCACTCAATTAATAAAATATTTAATGGGGATGTACCATAAAAAAAGTCTAGTCAAAAAAATATGAAAAAGAATGGTGTGCTTAGCATACTTGACACTGGAAGCACATAATTAATATCTCTTTTTTCAATATAACAAAATTATTTTCAATAATAATTACAAAATGAATAATAATGCCCAGAAAAGAAACACAGTGAAAATATTCTTTTGTTCTTTTATTGATGTTCTTTGTGTATGTGATCGTCAGCAATTTTTTTTAAATATAGTATAGAAAAAGAAAACCATAATATATAGTAATGCTTTTAAATTACATTGATGTGATACTCCAGCGTTGTTTTCTCAAAAAAAAAAAAAAAAAACCAAGCCTCCCTTAAACTGTGGGGAGCTGCCTATTGTCAGGTCCCTGAAATTCTTACTGTTGGCCCTACCTTCCTCCCAGTTTAAAGAGACAAACTCTATAGCAGCCCCCCAGGGCAGAGGCAGGCTACTTCCCCCCTAATACCCTGGGGCTGCACCTGTCCTAATCTGAGCTATTCATTCTGCATCTTTCGGTCCATGATTCCAGTCCTTGCCTGGAGACTCTCCACTTTCCGGCGGGCTGTCCTTCCTAATGCACTCCCTTATTGCTTACACCTGGGGCAAACTGCCTCACTACTTCAGCCTTAATACCACCACTGGTAAAAGATAGACATACTCTTCTGTTCCTTTTTCAAATAAGCTAAACTCAATTTCTTTCTAAAATGTCACACACACACACACACACACACACACACACACACACACACACACACACACACACACCCCAAACTCAGTTTCCACTAAGAATGCGCACTTCACTGTTAGTAGATCCCAAGAGACTTGTGATACTGCCGACCAGATTTCACTCTCACTTCAGTCTCATTGTTAGGGCAGCAATTTGAGGTCCATCTTTTCTGGCCAGTCAGGTGTGCATGACTCATCCTCTTGGCAGTGGTCACCTCCTCTGAGAAGAGCGCAGTTGTAGGGAATCACATTCTCCTGCCATTCAGCACCCAGGACTCCCTAACTCTTTGGACTCATGTGATTCTCACCAAGGCTTGAAACACACATCTCTCCGAATTGCTCTTTGGTCCCCTCTGCTTAGGGAAAGAAACACAAAGCAGAGGAGGCACTTAGGGATTTCAGATCTAGTCCTAGGAGAGTCCTTGCTCACCTAGGAAAGCACATGTTCTCCCTGCCATGTGCTAACAACTGCCATGCTTGTTCTAGGGAGTAAGAGGGGAGAAAAATCTCCTAAGTCCTTCACCTGTCCTGCACCTGACTGAAAAATCCAAGAGGGCTGTTATTAGCTGTATCCTAAGAAACAGGCTAACTCCAAAGGAGGAAGTTTTTCTTTTCATTCTCTTATTTAATCTAGCAATACTTTCTGGCTCAGTCACCAATCATCGTCACACACCCTCACAAATTGTAGGGACCAGTAAAAGAATTGCTTTGTCACCCAAAACACAAGTCCAGGGGGACAACTAAGATTGCTGCTTCATCTCAAAGTACAAGTTCTTCAGCAAAGGGTCGGAACACATATGGTCCACCAGAAAAGTCTAGATTGTAGACCCATCACTTCGTATGCTCTGAGATGACCCATTGCCACACAGATATCCAAGTGGGGACATGATCCCAGATTTCATTCTCTTGTATCTTCCTCCCTCCCTTCCGTCTCCCTCCCTCCCTTCTGTCTCCCTCCTGCCCATTCTTTTCCCCTCTTAGGAGCCTATAATTCTTTGCATAGAAGCCAAGAACCTGACCTTTGCTTATGACTGTGGCATCACAAGGAAATTGCCCAAAGAATTGCCCAAGGAAAGCAGCATACTTATTCTAAAACTGCTATATGTATTTTCATGAGAGACAGTATAGACTAGTCCACAAGGCCAACAACTTGGTGATAGACATTTATTGAGTGGCACATAACTTAAGCTAGGTAGTATAGTGGTAGACTTGGAGTCAGGAAGACCTGACTTTAAATCCTGTCTTGGATACTTTCTAGCTGGGTGACCATGGACAAATCACTTAACTGCTATGTGCCTCAGTTTCCTTATTTGAAAATGAAGGAATTGGACTCAACAACCTCTGGTCCTTTCCAGCTGTAAATTTGTTATCCTATGATTCCTAATAAAAAAAAGGTGAAGTTGGTCTTTGATGATTTTACAACTTCTGTATCAAAATGTTCCTTCTCTTTTCTAGTGATTGATATATCTCTCTGCTACCTTCCCCCATGCCCTTGTTCAGTGTCTAGTTATTATCCCCTGTTGGCTATTAACTGAGTGGGTAGCCTGGTGATAGGAAGGAAAAATAAGAAGGAAATTAGAGCAGATTTCAGAAAAACTCTTACTTCTTCTGGCTTCCTTCATAATTCATGTCAGATCATGCTTTCTGCAGGATGCCTTTCTAACTACACCTAAGTTAGCAATGCATTCCCTTCTGAGATTGTCTTCCATTTATTCTGTACAGATCTTGTATGTACATGTTGTCCTCCCTTCCCCGATTAGACTATGAACTCCTTGAAGGCAGGTTTTGCCTTTCTTTGCATCTCCAGCGCTTAGCTCAGTGCCAAACACTTAATTAGATGCTTGATGACTGACAAATTTTTGAAATTTTGATTCATTAATTAGATGTGTGACCATGGTCAATTTCTTTAACCTCTTTGGGACTCGTTGATATTGTGTATAAAGACGTTAGACTAGATGACTTCTTATTTTAAATAAGTGTTTTATTGTTGTCTTTTGTTTTTTACATCATCATAGCTTCCCCAGTATCTTCCTCTCTCCCTGTCATTTCATATAACAGTCATTTCATATAACAAATAGTACTTTTTAAAGAAAAAAAGAAAAAGAAGGGAAAAATCTTCACAACTTACCAATATATTGGAAAAATCCCAAGCCATGGGCAGCGTGCAACATCAGCAGATTGAACTTTTTAAGATTTCCAAGTTCCCTTCCACATCATATGGTTCTAGAATTGAATCCCTCCTCAAATTTTACTCTGTAGCTACTCAAAGTTGTATTTGTGTCTGTGTGTGTTCATCTTTCATTGCTGAAGAAGACCATGCCATCAGAAAAATAGTGACATGACTTGCACTTGACTTTGTTTTGAGTAAGGGAGTGAAGATCACCAGCCTCACTTCTCCTCCAGAGCCATCTGAATCCAGTGACCAGATATTCATCAGAATGACTGGAGATGACCCGGGTTGAGGTAGTTGGGGTTAAGTGACTTGCCCAAGGTCACACAGCTAGTGAGTGTCAAGTGTCTGAGGTGAAATTTGAACTCAGTTCCTCCTGACTCCTGCACTAGTGCTCTATCACCTGCACCACCTAGCTGCCCATTTGTGTCTCAAAGGATAATTTTAAAGCTTGCAAAGCTCTCTGCCCTCCTCCACCATTCACATCTAGGAAGAGTGATCATCCCTTCTGAACCACAGAGAGAATGAATGGTTCACTACTTCTGAAAGTTTACTGTTGGTCTAGAGCAAGAATTGCAAACTCTGGCCTCAGAGCCAGTGGTTTTATGTGGAATTAAGAATGATTCTTATATTTTTAAATATAATAAAACTTATTTAAAAATGTAAAAAACACCCTAACACATTCTGGACTCACTGGCCCTCCAGGAACCTATGGTCAGTCAGATTTGGTCCACTAGCAGTAATTTGCTTACCCACAGAGAGAACACTGGGAGACCAGTATGTGACTCTGCCATCAACCAGCCTTTGTAATTATACCCTAGAGGCTCTCTAAACGTCAGTTTCCATATCTGTTAATCCAAGAGATTCATCCCTACTCAGCCTTTTACATCTAAACAAAGGACCTATGTCATAGGACTGTGGTCAGGATCAAATGACCCAATATCTATGGGAGAACTTTGAAAAGTCTATCTGAATTTCAATTATCACATCCTCTTGGCATGGCTACCTTATCTCCTATTCAATTCAGTATTTATTAAATCTCTATATGCCAGCAGATTCTTCATATTTTGGCTGTACTCCATGTAGTATTCTAGGTCCTAGGGATAAAGAGACACAAATGAAATTCCCTGACCTCAAGAAGTTTACATTCTACTATTAGCACATATATCTTCTTTCCAGAACTATATTTCAAGTCCCTGGTGGATGGACTTCCTATCTGTCATACTGCTTTGTATCCTTAAGGTCTAGTGTACTTTTTACAGGTCACCTTACAGCATTTTGACATATTAACTATCAGGTAAGAAAATAAGACTGATAAGATAAGAAAGCAAATCTGTATGGTTGCCAAAGAGAAGTAGAGCTAATTTCTGCAATAGGTTCTTTTCTAATGACAATATGTATGCCTAGTATTCTCAACACTTGAAAAGGAATTCATAAATATATAGTTGTTCAATATCAATTTAGATGATATTGTCTCAAACAAAACCTTGCTGAGACCTACATAGTTCTTGATAAAGCATGCAGAATGGCTTGCTTGAGGATTTCATTAACTCCATTGGGTTCAATTATTATCCCTATGCAGATGAGTCCCATAATTATTTATGCACTAGCCACTCTCCTGACTTTTAGGCTTACTGCGCCAACTTCCTCTTAGACATTTTGAACTGGAAATCCCATAGACATCTCTCACTCAACACATCTGAGACCAAGGTCATTATCTCCGTCCTCAACCTCCCCCCCCAAATCCCCCTTTCCCCAACTTTCCTACTATTGTTGAGGACACCACCATTCTTCAGTCACCTAGGCTCCCAACATTGGTGTTATCCTCAAATCCTCCTCACTCACAGTCACCCCTCCTCCATATCCAATATCTTGTAAAGTCTTATTGTTTATACTTTCCTAATATCTCTTGTATATAGCGCCTGTGTCCACTCACAAAGTCACTACGTTGGTTCAGGCCTTTATCACCTCATATTTGAACTATGTACAATAGGCTTCTGGTTGGTTCTCCTGCCTCAAGTTTCCCCCTGTTCCAATCCCTCCTCCACTCAGGTGATTTTCTATAGTACCCTCTTCCCCACTTAAACTCCAGTGACTCCCTATTTATTCTGGAATAAAATATGCAATGCTTTTATTGGCAGTTAAAGCATTTTATAACCTGACATTTCATACATTTCCAGTCGTACTTTACTGTTCTCCATATACACCATGAATCTGGCCCTTTTGCTGCCCCTCATTCATGACATGAAGTCTCCTGACTTTTCACTGGCTGTGTTCTGTACTTCCCTCCAAATCTCACTTCCTGGTTCTCTTGGCTTTCTTTAAGATTCAGCTAAATCAACCTTTTTGCATGAAGTCTTTCCAGGTCTCTCCTAACCTCCCACCCAACAATCCCCAGTGCTATTGCTTTCCTTTCTATGTACATTGTATATGTACTATATGTATCATATATATATATACATAGTTGTTTGCATAGTCTCCCCCTTTAGAATATGAGCTGCTTGAGGGCAAGTACCAAGTTTTTTACTTTCTTTGCATACCCTCTGCATAGTACAGTATTTGCACATAATAAATAATAAATGTTTGTTGAGTGACTGGTTCACTTTATGGGATATTTCAGGTTCTTTTAAACAAATTAAACATCTGGAGTCTTCAACGTTGCTGTATTTCATGAGGTTATATTGCTGAAATAGCAGGAAAAAATATACAGACTTTGTCTTTATGTCATATAGACTTGTCTCACTAATACATAATTAAGAAAAGTTTCTTAGATTGCCACAATACTATTAGTGGGTTGAGGCATTCTATTGATATGTGATAATTCCTCTTATGATAAAGTTCACTATAGACTATCATTCAGATCTGAAAGTAAGATCCTGAGGAGTGGAAATTGTTTTTGCCTTTCTTTGTGTCCTTAGCTCTTAACACAAAGCATTGCACACAGTAAGAACTTAATACATGCTGACTGATTGAAATAAGGTTCCTTTAAATATGGAATTTCCTCTGTAAAATTTAAATGATCCTGTTTACATATGAATTTCAGTTATACTTATATAAAGCTAGAGAGAAAGGGAAGTTGAGTGAATAGAAGGATTGCTTTGGAGTCATGAAGACTTGGATTTAAGCACCACCTTTAAAAACACATTAGCTGTGTGGCCTTGAACAAGATTCCTAACCTACCTCTCACTGTCCAGGTCACTGTCCAAGACTAAATTATAGAGGATTCACTGACAGGCATTGGTGGAAGAAATTACCACAGCTGGGAGTTCCCTCTACTGGAAAAATTACAGATGAGCAATGAAAAAAACATAAACACACACCTTTATAGTTGAGATAATGTTATTAATCTTTGAAAACCTATAGAGAACATGAACTCTAACACACACTAGAAATAATGCTTTGATTTTCAAAAAGGGTGAGATGGCAGATTCTTCACACTATAGTACAAAATTCGACTAGCTTGATTTCAATTCATGGCAAAACTTTGTAATATATTATTTAAATGGTTAGTATTTGAGTCCTTCAGGAAATAGTGCTTGCTGAGAGTCAGCATGGGTTTAGGAAGAACACATGATTCTACACTAAATTAAATAACAAAAAATAAATTTACATTTAAGAAGAATTCCATGTATACATTATACTTGGATTTCAGAAGAACACTCGACAGAATATCTCATGCTAGTTACTAGTGTTTTCCCATCCTGCTTCTCCAGGGGCTATTTTATTTTTGTCTTTGCATCCTAGACACCTAGTTCCTTAGGTTTTTACTAAAGGTTTTTTAGTTGAATTGTATATAAGGTGAAGAAATTTGTGTTAGCTAAATGATTTAATTGTTAGAGTTATTTAGAAGTAGTTCAATGATTTGCCCCTAAAAGTAGTCATTAATGCATTTTAATATTAACTTGGGATAATAAGATTCAGTGCTAGATAGCATTTGAGAATTCATTTTATCTAACATCCACATTTGATAAGGAAATTAAGGCCCAAAGAGGTAATGTTATCTGCCCAAGGTCAAACAGGTAGTAAATTGCAGTGGCAGGACTCAGACTCAAGTGCTCTCATTCCAAATGCATGGGTTTGAACCCAAACTGACTGCTAGTGATCACCATTCCCCCAAATGTTCACACACACTAACCATTTAAAAATTTCAGAATTTTGTCAGGAATTCAAACTGAGCTATTCAAGATTCAAAATATAGTTTGAAGATTCCACGCTCACCCTCCCACTCTTTGAAAACCATAACTTCATCTGTTTCTAGCCTTATGGCATTAGACAGACTTCTCAGTATGCCATAGCTGTTTCAGAGAGGTTTCTAGTGTAGAAAGGTTGGCGATCTGTCCTTGATTCTGTTGCATTCAGTGTTTTAGTGTTGTTTTTCAATGATTTCCATGAAGGCATAGATGGCATATGTTTATCAGATTTGGAGACAATACAGAGGAGTATTAAACAAAAAATGGGCTCATAAAATATTAATACCTAATTATAGATTTAATTGGAGGTAAGATCTAAAGGTGACAGATGTAAAGTCTCACACTGGAGTTCAAAGAAAAATCAATGGCAAAAATATAGGATAAAAAAATGAGGGTCTTGTGACTAGAGGACTGTTTTCATGAAATTGACCTGAGCATTTATCATGGATTATAAGCTCAATAGAACTGAATGTAGCATGGTAGCCAAAATGAATAATGTGATCTTAGGATAGAATAATTAAAGATGAATTGTGTTTGGGTGAAGGTAACAAAAATACTAGAAATTTGACACATGAGGATAAATGAAAGGGACTGTAGGTGTTTGCTTTAAAGAAGAGTCTTATGGGAGACCTGATTAATAGATGTCTTCAAGTATCTGAAAGCCTGTCCTATGAAAGGACATTTACTTGAACTCAGAAGACAGATCTAGAAAAATGGGTAATTCTTCTGGAGGGACAGATTTCATTTCTTCAGAAAGCAATGCATCCTATCCATTAGGACTGTGCAAAAGTGAAGTGGGTGAAGTAGTGAGTTCTGAGTTGCTCAAGTGGCTTCTTATTTGTCTGTTGTAGAGATTTCTTTTGGACCATTATTGGATGGGCAGAGAAGCTGCTAGGAAATATGTCCTTAGTTGAAAAGGGAGTAAAATGTTGAGTGTAAAGGCCTCTGGTACTTTTTCTTAAAGTACTAAAATGTTACCTGGTACACAGTTTTACATATGTTCAACCAGTCCTTTTGATGGTAGAACCAATGATAATGAAGAAGAGATGATATTCCCTTTTATTGAGCATCAAAACTTGTACTGAGTGAAATATGGACTCCATTAAATATAGTAGGAAAACCAGAGAAGAGCTAGAGTTATCAAATCAAATTTGTTGTGGAGACAATTTTTGGTTGTCAAATTATTTCTTGTATTTGTAAGTCATGGGTAAGCAGAAGGTCTAGGTGTCTACAGACTATACCTTGGAATGATCTTTTTTTTCACCCATTTCTAATGAGCGTATATGAAAGCACTATGTAGGAATTGATGGTAGCTCTTTAGAAAAGTACAATAATGATAAGAAATTGAGTGAAATATTTAAATACTAAAAAATAGGTAGGCGTGTATATATGTGTGTGTAGATGGTCAGGAAGGAAAAGGAACAGCTATTAGGTGGGTTAGAGAGGAAAATGATGTTTAATAACTTTCATGTAGGGTTGGGAAACTGGGATCCAAGGCTTACACAGTGAGTGTAAAGTAACATAGCTTCTTATCAGTATGCCAATGGAATTTGGCCATGGCTTACTGGGCAACACTCAGTGGCAACAGGAAGACCACAAAGTCACTGTCATTGATTTCTGAAGTTCCTTAAGGAGCTCCTATCCCTCCAAGCATTCATGATTTTTCATTTTAACAGTTTAAAACAAGATTCAAGTTAGTCACTAAAAGTTGTCCATTTTCCAAATGCCCAAAGAAAGTCTACCCTGTGAGAACAAGCGCAAATGTTTTGATGTTGTCTAATAAATCACCTTTTCTAAGGTACAAAACACTCTTGGAAACCTCAAGCTTAAAAATATTTCACAGATTCATGTTATTATCATTCACTAATGTGGAATCCAAGAAGTTTCTTAAGGTCCTAAATTACTTTTTAAGAACATAATTAACATTGGATGTATGAGGTATGTTAAAAATGTTCTTGTTGATAACAAGCATAACTCACTTTACACAATAGAAATGTTCCTCAAAGTATTTTAGCTGCATTCTTTTTTTTTTGGGGGGGGGAAGGTATATCTGATTATATTTGAAATTCAATATTGGTATGGTCTATTTAGAGAGATTCTGTGAGTAAACTTCATACAGTAAAGCATACTCTACAAAATGAATAATCACCTCTTAATTTATCCATTTGGTAAGGTCAAAGTTTTGCAGATAGTCTTCTTGAAGTGAGGTCTACTTGTTCCAAGGAGATTGTGTCTAAGCAAATAATGCTCTGTGAACCATTTAATCAATTCCAAGTTCAACAGTGGCTGCATTTTTTGTTTATTTTGCACATTCAGCAGCAAGGAGGATAAAAATACAATCTGAAAACTACTCAGACTCCACTTTGGGTTCAAAGTTGGCATTTTTCTTAAACAAGAAATATCTGTAACCGTGAGTGAACTCCTGGTGGTATCCCAGAAGAATGCCTTTGTAGTAATACCACTTAGCATATGCCACATCTTCATTTTGATCAATAGAAAAGGTTTTACATTGTACCAAAATCATAGTCCTTTTGCCCTGTCTTATGTTACATCTTCCCTGGTCCTTAAGGTAAACACTGTTCACATTAATATATTCAAAGGAAATAAACTGGGTCCAAGAAAAATAGCAAATGTAAATCTAAAGTAAATATTGCTTTACCTTCACAAACATTTTGGTTCAATAATAAACATCACTCAACATTGCACCCAAGAGACAAGACTTCAATGACTACAAAGTAAATGAACAAACAAATAAGTAATGAAGGTACAACAAAGACTGCCTGGGAGGGTGAGGGCTACGCATTGGAACCAACCTATTCCTCTCTGTCCTAAATGGCATGGCCCAAGAGTATAAGTAAAATGAGGAATACACATATATTTGATTTTTCATTTTTAAATCATAGGTCAGACACTAAGATTTAGGGTTAGAAGGGCCTTTAGAAATAATTTAGTCTAATGGTTCCTTTTTAATGAATCTCAAACTATTGGGATTCATAACAGTGGTCCAAGAGGTTCACACTAAAAAAATTATTTACTGGTACCTTAAGCAGCAACAACTTGCTCATGAATAACATATTACATTATCCTAGGCATTCACAGCACATGTTATTGTTGTTGTAGAAAGCAGCTTATATAATAATTAAAAGATACCCAACAACATTGGGACCACTGATTTAATCTAAATCCTCTATATTATTGTGCGAGAAAAGTTGTGACTTCCCAAGGTCACACAGGATGTACATGGTATTAGCTAGTATTCAACCCAGCTACTGTAATACAGTGCTCTTTCCACTTTCCAATGTTTGCTTCTCCTGCCTAGTTCTAACTGTGGGTGGGATCATAGAGAAACATATTTGGCTCAGACAGAATTCACCTGAAAATACCCCATGGAATAATTTCACATTAGAATGTTTACAAGAAGCACCGTCTTCGTATTTAACACTGTTTTCCTATAGCCATTCCCAGGTCTATGATGCAATATCATGTTAAGCATGCAATAAAAAGGCACATGTTTTCTTCTACCCCTCCTCCCGCCATGACAACTTTGAGTAACAGCTAATTAATTAAGGAGAGGTCCCCTAAATATCTCCGAATTTCTAAAAATGCCACCAAGCTGTTAATGAAGTAAATATCTGTTTAATTTACAAACATCAGTAGCATTACTGATATCAGTCCAGATAAGACAAAGCACGCTGCATTATACATGTACATCTAATTTTCTTGGTTTAAAAAAATGGAAAGAAACATCTGCATTTTTACAGAGTACCCTGGGATTTTAAAGAAAGAAAGAGCACAACCCACTATAAATCATTACCAATTCTACGTTGTCATTTAGCAGCAAACATGTTAACATAGGGAACAGGGTAATAAAGTAGTTTTATTATTTGGAAAAAAAAGTCACAGTTCTTGATATTACAGTTTTTAAGGGTAAAGAACTCTGAAGAAATATTAATTTGCAAAACGGTCTATTTTCTATTGTAATTTTTCTTTACACCATCTTATTTGGGAGATGTATATGTTGAACTGGGAATACTCCCTTCTCTACAACTGCCATCTAACACGATGAAATGTTCCTCTCATACTTTATAGGTTCTTGGTAAGTGTCCTGAATATTGACAACATTTATAACCAAAGGTCAAATGGTCACTTGGTTTTAGGTTCTTTTAGTGACACCAGAGGGCAGATACTAAAAAAAAAACAACCAGACCAAAATATTTACCCCAACACAACAGGCTATGTTAGTCCTATTGCAAAAATAAAAATAATAATAATAATAAATCCTGATTTTAATTCTTAAAAAATCCAAAATACAAAAATATCAGGACAAATATAAATTAATATATATTAAACCATTGAAAAACAGTAAAAGGGATGGCCTAAAAAATGTTAAGTACAAAGTACTTTGATACAATAAATATTTCTCAATGAAACTGAATACTGTATAGGGCTGTTTAAACTCATAGAAACAAAAAAATCATATTACTAATTTATCCATCAATAATCTATTGGTTCTGTGTCCCCTTTAACATTTATATTACAAAAAAATTAATACTGGAAAAAGGTAGATGAACACTTTTGTGTGCTTCTTTTGCTAACATGCTTGACATTAAGAATATATTTTGAGAATATTTTAAGAGATCTCATTCCTCTCATGTTTTAAACCAAATCCTTTTTTTCCATTACTGGAACCCATCTCTTCAGGATATTTTCCAATTATACCCCAAATATTCTTCTCATCTGTATACTCTGGATTCCTATTCACCCAACTTGCATCCTCATTCATATGTGTGTGCGTGTATTTGTTGTGTATGTGTGTGTGTCTGTGTGCACACTTGGTATGCTCTAATGGAACAGTGATATGTGCTGATATGAATGAGTGCACCTATAATAGGCCTTCTGTTCAGGTCAATCTTTCATCAATGCTCTGTAGGCTGAATGTCCCTTGGGTACTGCATCCATTTGTCTTCAGCATGTTATAAAGAAGAATCCGCGTGAAAAGCACTCATGCTTCTTTCTTTCACTGCTGTAATGCTCTTTATATTGTCTTTCTTCAAGCTCCTCTGGCCTAGGAGAAGTCTTAGTTCAAGCACTTCAATCTTTTGCAAATGCAGAAAAAAGTCTTTATTCTCATAATAAAAATAAGTCTGTTCTGTATTTTACAATATATTTCAAATATTTCCACTATGAAGCATTAATTAGTCCGACATGGTCAATAAGTATACAACATTTTCAAAGACAAAGGTGCTGGGGACATGTTTAGGAGGGGCACCTCGTACAGCCACATTTCACCACTTTCTCAATCTCGTCCACAAAGGACGACCCATCAGTGCATTCGAAAGAGTATTTCCGTCTCTTGCTCCTCAGAGGTCCACAGCACTGGCCATTTGAGCAGCTGCCTTTACATTCTAGCCGTGATACCTTTTTGGTCGTTTGGCAGGCAGCATAGCCTTGCTGCTTCTGATAGTAATCTCGGATGCGTTCCCCTCGACAAGAGACTTCTAGGAGAGAACGAAACACAGCAGTAGGTCATGTGCACTGTAAGAAGAGGATCCCAAATTCAACTCAGGAGATTCCATTTTTAAAAGGTGATTCCTATTTTTAGTGCTGGGATCCAGTAGGTATGTCTTATTAGCTGGTGCCACAGCTCTATGTTGTTTAAAAAAAACCAAACACCCCCAAAACAAAAAACAAAATTCTTTGTGTTCTCTTATTCTCGGCAAAGCAAATGTTATATATACGGACTATAAATACAGTATTATTGCAGTGACAAGAAAATTGAATTCTTAAATCTCTTCCTTTATTACAAAAATACACATTTTTAGTTTTTTACATAGCTAACAGCTGGATTTGTTTACCAGAGGGAACTGTTTCAGAGCATACAATTTAATTTATTAGACTTGGAGTTTAATATTATTCAATCTGTTACTTAATACAAGTTACATTCCACTAACTTCATAAATTACCCAAGTATAAACCAGCTCAAAAGGAGACATCTGCTAAAAGCTTCCATGGGCACGTTCTTTAAATCTGGTCACACTGATACACAAAACATAATAAATAAATGCCAGCTGCAGTGGAAAAGGAGGACAAGGTTTGATAGACAAAGGAAAAGGGAGAAAGGTGAGTCTAAAAAGAGTCAGGCCATTTTCATCCATCTCACCTGCATAATTTGCTGTGATAAATCAGTTGGACCTAAAAGGTCAAAAGCAGAGTTTGTGACAAAACTAGAAGCAAGGATATAAGATCTGGCTTCTCAGTTGAAGAAAGTAGAGAAATAATAAATACTGAAAGGTACAGAAGGTAAATGCAATAGTTGAGCAGAATAAAAAAAAATATTTTTATAGGAGAACAAATGACAGGAGAATAATTCCATATCTGTATTTAATATTGGGTCAGGGGCTTGAAGTCTTTCTTACCCAGGACCTTTACCAAGTCATTTGAAAGGAAAGAACAGTAAAAGTCTCTGTGGGTAGTGAAAACTGGTGTCTTGGTTCTTTTTTCTTCCATTTTGAAAAAAAAGAAACCCTCTCATTTCTTGAGGCTCAATCACAGCCCTGACTGATATGAACAAAGCAGCTTTATTTACCTCTGTCACAGCTTTCCCCAGTGTATCCACTATTGCATTCACAATAGGCCTGTCTGAGCCCTGAAAGTCGGCATTTTCCATGTTTACATCTAATGGACTGGCAGGGGTTAAACAGCTCTTCCTCCTCATCACACAAGACACCTCCGTGGCCTTCCAGACACTTGCAACTATAGGAAAACGCATTGATTGGCAAGCAGGTTCCATGCAAGCATCTAGAGGGGAAGAAAAAGAAACCCAAAAGAATGGAAATACATTAAAGAGGATACATGGGGGAGAGGGATATTCATTTTGATGAATGAATGGCTATGAGAGATGTAACAGTAATGGCTTGAGAGTTCCCTGTTTGACTCTCTAGTTCCCTCCTCCCCCTAACATTCAATACAAGTTACCATTAGGACATACTTATTTCCAAGACAAGGATCATTGGTCCGCTGGTCACACAGTGGTCCCATCCATCCTTCTTCACAATCACAGGTGAAACCTGATTGGCTTGATGATTGGCACGTCCCATGGGCACACACCTTTTTATGGCATGGCTCACAACCAGGCAGAATGCCTGTCTGCATAGGCACTTTCCTAAAGTCTTGAAGTTCACTGTTGATGTACAAGTGGCGAATGCACCCATGAAAACTAGTGCCATTCTGTCCTGGGGCTTGGCGTAGAGCTGCAATGTTGTTCTTTCCAGGCATTCCTTGGGGAAAAGCACACCACCATTAAAGGGCAGTTCCCTTTCCTGGACCACAGCCATGCTAAGATCTTATGAATGAATATAGACCCAACTTGTACTCTACTACCCATGGAGAAGTAGCTATCAGGTTGATCATTTGGGCTCATGTCAATGGGCCCCTGTGATTTTTAGACTCTGATCTGTCAAAGGCAATACTTCATGGGATGTGGTCAGAGCTCAGTGGAATGGTTAACTTTGGAAAGAAAGAACTAACCACTGTGGAAGGGTGTGTGATTCATTCATCTCCTTTTCAGTCACTAATTGAGAGGGAGTCTTCCAACTCCAAGACATTAATAACTAAAAATGGGATTACTTGGCAAACAATTTACAACCACAGAAGAAAATATAAAGAATGTATGTGTGTGTTATGTTTGTGTATACATACCACAAGTGACAGTCATCTGGTAATCCCTATATTGGCAGAATGAAACAATTTTTCCAAAGGTCTAAGCCAGGCTTTGGGGGAAAAAATATCCCTAGATGGGTTGCTGATGCAGCAGTCAACTAGTTCACCTCAGGGTCAAGAGAAAGTCTGGATGCATCTGTGCAAGCACATTGCCTTATACACACACATCTCTCGCCAAAGAAGGACTACATAATCTGCTCAGGGTGCCTTGTTTTCTGATCTTAGCAGTGTAAATTGCCAGCATAGAGCAATAGAGTAAGCTTTTAGGTTCTGAATTCTGGCAGATCTCATTTCATTCCAATGAATCTGAGAGATATAGCTTTTATCAGTAACACTCTTAATAGAGTTCCCTAATTTTGAGGTCCTCTCAGGCCCATAAAACTCCAATAGCAGTCTATTAAACTGTGTATGATCATTGATCCAGCAATACTGCTCTGAGGGCCATACCCCAAGAAGACCAAAGAAAGAAGGAAAGGATGTACACACACAGAAGTATTTCTAGCAGCTCTTTCTGCGATGGCAAAGAACTGGAAACTGAGGGGATAGCTTTCAAGTGGGAAATGACTGAACAAGTTGTGGTATATGGATGTGATGGAATAGTGTTGTTTTCTAAGAAATGATGAAGAGATGGCCTCACAAAATCTGAGACTTATATGAACTAAGACAAATTGCAGTAAGCAGAACCAGGAGAACAACCTACATAGTAACAGCAATATTGTACAAATAGCCTACTACAAAAGAGTAACTGATCAACACCATGCAACCACATTTCCTAAGGCCCCATGATGAAATGTACTATTATTCACCTTGAGACTGAGAACTCATGGACTCAGAGTGCAGATTGAAACATATGTTTTTTTCTTTTTAAAAAATTTAGAATATGCTAATGTAGAATGTGTTTTACATGACTATACATATTTGTAGTAGATTTTGTTTTTCTTGAATTCTTATTGGTTGGGGTCAGGGAAAGGGAGGGAAAAATTAGGAACTGAAAAAAAAGAATAAAAACCTCTGTGTTTTAAAAAATAAAACTTCATTTATTTACAGACAATTTGAAAAAAAATGATCAAAAGTTATTCAGTCATAACTATTTCAAAGTGAATTTTCTATTTAAGGTTATACCTTCTGTGTTACTGTTCATCTCTTCACTCTCCCCTCCCAAAGCAGTTCAAAAGACTTGACAAAACAGTTTTTAATGAAAACTTAACAAAATCAAGATCAAGGGAAAGTACGTAATAATCACCTCACAATTAAGTGATGCAAAGCATTTTCTTTATGGCAACTCTTATGAGAAGGGAATGCAGGTACGATTAGCCTCATTTTGCAAATGAGGAAACTGAGGTTCAGAGTGGATAGTTAACTTTGTTCTAGGGCACAAGACTAAGAAAGGGCTGGAATTTGAAACTAGATTTATTGACACCAGGAACAGAGATCCTTATATTATGCCATGCTGTAACTGAGTCAAGAGAGCCCTGATTCATCCCTTGTGCTAAGCCCACAAAGACAGCTTGGTGAGACAACTCTCCCACTCCTACTTGGTGTGAAATCTGCTACGAGGGTTAAAGTTTTTAAAGTAAGCCAAGGCAAATTTCCTTCTGAAATTTATTCTGACAAAATATGAACATTCTTTCTGAGGCCTTTCAGCTAGGACCACAGAACCTACAAATTGTTTTTACTTTTTCTTACATTCTAACCAGATGGCTCAATTCCTCCTGCTCATAAAAATGACCTTTTTTTTCCTCTCAAATTCAGGATCAGCTTTTGCCATGTTTATCTAGGCCATAGATGTGAAATGGAGGTGAGGAGAAAGCAAGATTCACAGAATGACTCTTCTTTTGTTTTTGGTAGACCCTGCCTGTTAGTGCTTATGGTCACCAAGCTAGTAAGTGTCTAAGGTAGGATTTGAACCGAGATCTTTCTGACTCTAAGTCCAAGGCTCTATCTACTGAACCATCTAGCTGCCTAGGACCAAGAGAGGAATGGATTGGATTTGTGAAAGTACAGTGCTTTTAATGATCCTAAATCATTTCCTGAAACAAAACTCTACTTTTGGACACCCAATCTGTTGGTGCCATGTGGCTATAATTCATGGACTACCACAATTTTTAAACAATGGAAATTGAGGTTTACTCAAAAGTGAGTAGTCACCATGTTCCTCTGTTAGCACATTGATTCTCTACTCTTGCTACATGTCTTCCCTTACCTAGAACATCTTTTGATAGTTACTGTCTCCATTTATGGGTCAGGGACTAGTGGGGGCAAATGAGCAACTGGTGTCACAAAATGTAAGTAAAAGAGTTCCAATATAGTTCTGTAGTTGTATGTTTATCCACGCTTGACAATTTTTCCCTAAACTGCAATACAAGTAGGTGCATGTGTGCTTAAATAAGAGGTATATTTTTTAAATAAAACAAATCCACTACCAATTTATGATACTGAATATTTCTTGGATAAGCAATACAGACAGATAAGGGGATGGACCCAAAATGGACTGAAGAGGAGCAAGTTTTATAACATCTGGAAAATTGCCCAACTGCTTCCTACTTTTTTTAATACCAGTATTTTCCCAGTAATACTATAAGGCTGTGAATCATAGAACATCTCTATTTCAGAGATATGTAAATCTCAAAATGAATGCAAGGCAATGGAAAAATGTATGCAATAGCAAGGTGATACTAAGAAGGTTGCAATATATTGATCCGACTATCAAAAGCTAATATTTACATAACAATTATAAAATTATCTCATGTGAAGATCACAAAAAACTTTGAGATAGCTGCTGTTATTTTCATGCCCAATTTACAGATGAGAAAGCTGAGGCTCCGAAAGTTTAGCCAACATGCCTAGGGTCACATGGCTTGGAGTATCTGATAGTTCTGAGTGCAGCACTCAACCCACTAGACCGCCTGACTAGAAGGTGACCAATGATGACTTGGCAAGGACATCACAAATGGCATAGACTAGAACAAGAGGTTGTCTGATCTCGCAGTGAAAGAAAAGCAGATGAAAAGCCCACATGTGACACTGATGCTAATACGTCTTGGACAAATGCTACAGATAGACAATGACCAGGGTCTAAAGCTAAATAGGAGGAAGAGGAGATTGGACTGGATTGAATTAGGGAAATCATGCAGCACAGCAGATATCAGTAAGCTTCCTCGCTGAAACATTAAATAAGACAGGGGATGCACTCCAGTGCATTCAGTGAATACTTTACAATAGATTTACAGAAAGATATGGACAAAATTCAGAATTTCATAGTTTCAAGGGACCTCAGCAATCATCTAGTCCTACCCCAAAAAGAAGCCCAACTACAGTACTCTTGAGAAATGCTCATTCAGTCTTTGTGTGGAGCCCTTTTATGGAGGAGTGGGGTCTCACAGAATGAGAACAGATGATTCACAATCTTCATTCAAGGAGAATGTACTTACGTTTATTAGATTATGGGCATCTTGCAGTAATGAAACAATCTCTAGTATCAAACTCTTTTCCTGAGGTTTTGGGGCTAGGGCATACACCCTGATATTTACATGGTTTTTGATGGGTTTTTTTGGCAGTATATGAAGTATGACCATAAAGAAATGAAACTCAGTGTCCAAATCACAAATGAGAATCTGCCCAGTTGCTGCCTATTTACTCTTTGTGTAATAATTTTATTTGCATTTGTTTGCATCCATTGTTGTAAGACACAACAGGCTAGTTTTTCAAAAAAGCATATAAGCAACCATTTCCAAAAGGACCAGCATAACTCATATTTTAGAAATAATCAGTTTCATAGAATTTAGAAAGAGACTATGAATGTGTATTGATTGGGATAAAGAGAAGCTTTTATTGGTAGTGGAAATGAGAACTCCTGTCTGCTTTTTTTTTCCATATCCTCTGAAATGTCTTTCAACTTCATCACCCAACTGAGACTGCTCACTCCAAAGTTATTGATGATATCTTAATTGACAAAACTTATGTCCCCTTTTAAACCTCTTCCTTATTGAACTTTTTGCAACCTTTGATAGAGTTTAACATGTCCACTAATTGTCTCTATCTCTCTGTCTATATTTCTATCTATTGCCATCTCCCAAGGCTCTGTCCTGGATCCTCTTTCCTTCTTTTTCTACTGTACCTTTTTTGGATCTCATCAACTCTCAGGGGACCAATTATCACTCTTACGAAGACGATTCCTAGATCTATTTATATAACTTTAACCTTGCTCCATATGTCCAGGCTTATATTCCCAAACTCCTCTTCTCTTGGATGTGTTGGACTGGGTGTCCCATGGGCATCTGAAACTCAGCATATCCAAAGTAGAAATTATCTCTTCTCCTAAATTCTTTCCTTTTCTGAACTTCTCTATTATTGTTGTGGTTCCCCCAGTAATTCAGGCTCGCAGTCTCAGTGTTATTCTTCACTCGTCACAATCACCCCATATATCAAATTTTATCAAATCTTATTGTTTCTCTTTTCACAGTATCTTTCATATGTGCTCCTTTTTTTCAACTCACAGAACCGGTCCCCTTGGTTTAAGCATTCATCACCTCACTCGTAGACTCCTATAACAGCCGTCAAGTTAATTTCCTTGCCTCAAAATTTCCCCCATTTCTATCTAACTTTCTCTAAGCTACCAAAGAAATCTTTCTAAAGGACAGGTATAATTAATAAACTCCAGTATTTCCCTACCACTTCCAGAATAAAATATTTTGTCTTGTTTGGCTTTTAAAACCCTGCACAATTTTGCCCCCTTATAGCATTCTAGTCTTCTTATACCACATTGCTCCCTACTTACTCCCTGCAGTGACACTGGCCTCCTTGCTTCTCCTCACACATTACACCCTATTTCCTAGTACCACGAATTTTCCTTAGCTGCCCCCACCACCTCCATGCCTAAAATGTTCTCTCTCTTTACTTCTGCCTCTGGACTTCCCTGGATTCCTTCAAGATTCAGCTCCCTGCACACCCCTGCAAAAGACCTTTCCCAGTCCATTCTCCCCAGCCCCCTGCTAGGCTCTTCCAAAATTACCTTCAATTTATGCTGCCTATTGTATGTATAGTTTTTTACATGTTTTCCCCAATGGAAGGTGAGCTCAATTAGGTCAGGGAATATATTTTGATTTTCCTTCTTTAACATTTAGTACAGGGCATGGACCATAGGAAGCATTTTAAAATGTCTGTTAACTGAATGCCCTTAGTAGGCACCATTGTCATATTTGGCATTAGTATCCAATGCTAAAACACACCACTCGGTTTCAATAAGTTAACAAGGATTTATTAAGTAATACAATATTCCAGACACCATATTAGACACATCAGAGGTGCTCTGATTATAACTTATAAAAGTGAAGTGGTTTTCCTTCACCATTGAGCACTGGGAACATAATGGGTTTATACAGTGCTTTCACAATCAGTCAATGTATGAAAGAAGAATAAGCAAATGCTGTGGTTGTCAGTGCTATCAAAACCAAGTAAAAGTGCTATGTTTATAATATAATAATAATCTTCATGTGCAGGTTAGATTATCACATCTCTCAAGGATAAAAAAACATCTCCTATCTATAAAGAATTTTTTCTTCATTTATAATTTAGTTCAGAGTAGTAATATTTGAAAATTCTGATTATGGATTACAGGGAAAAAAGATGCCCAGTATAAATGTACTCAAGGTTAGAAGAGGCCTATTTCACACTAAGGAGAATTAATAGCCAAATTTTAGACTTAAAAGATCACCTCATTCAATTCCCTTATTTTACAGCTAAGGAAGCTAGAACTTGGAAATGCTCATGGTCATAAGACTTGTCAGTTGGGAGCCTAGACTAAATCCTTATCTTAGCTCCCGGAGCAGTCCTCCTATTTCCATTAATTATCTGTTTAGCTGGCTTGTCTTTCCCTTTAGTCATCAGTCAGTACCAATCCACAACTCTGTAATAGCTGAGGAATCACATCTTTGTAACAATCTTGCTTAATATTATTTTAATAGGAGTGGCTCTGCTTGAGTTTGGACAGTTCCTTACCTCCTACGTAAAGTGGAGAGTCAAAGTTCAGAGTGGATTGCTTTGATAAGTTGGTAATGGTTTTGGGGCTTCCACCATCTACGGATAGTGACAGACTCTGACCCATTGCAATCAGTTCCACTATGTGAAAGTTTCCATCATTAATTGTCTCCACACTGCAATATAAAAAAACAGCATTTGTTTTAGGTAGTTGATTTTGGTTTTGAACTTCTTTGATTAGTTTTGTTTTTAAAATTTAAAAGGATGTTATAATAAGACTCCAATAAACAGTCTCTTTCAAAGAGAAAAACGACTAGTTAATAAAGACATCTCTGACATATAATAAATTAGCATTCTAATTCTCAATATAGATAAATTCATGTTTTCTTCCCACTGGAAAAGAGTAGAAATGAGTAAGTTTTATCATAATTTTGCTGAATTTTCTTAAACCTATAAAGGAATAAATTACATGTTTGCTTTTAAAGATTTTCCTGGAATCTCATTTACTAAATTACTGTTTTATTTGTACTAACTAGTATTCTCTAGATAGTGCCTAATATAAAAAGGGAAGAATTTGTTTGATAAATGTCCACTTTTGATTTATGCAAATGAATATCTGAACTACCATTTCTCAAACTTTTTCCACTGATAATTCTTTCACAGGACTGTTACTTAAGACTTTGTTTTTCAGAATATTTTCCAAATGATGATGAGAATAATGAAAATTGCTAGACTTTTCAAGTTTATAAAGTGTTTTCCTCACAACAGTTCTATGAGCTAAGAAGTACAAATACATGACTTCAAAGGGAACATTATTCAATGGAGAAAGTAAAACAAACATAGGCTAAAATACCTAAATATAAAATATTCTCATTATAATATTCTTACCCACTGTAATGATCATTATTTATGATTCTGCTTCAGAAAAGCAGTAAGATAATGAATAGTAAGTTTCTTTTTTGTTCTATCTAAGTTCAAGTGGTGCAATTATTCAAGAATACATTCATCTTTCATAACAGAAAATGAGAGCGTACAAAGAGCATGAACTAATAGGATTTTAGAATAAAGAGAACAAATAGTTTCTCTTTGTAAAACAGAAATATAATTAAATGTTAAAAGTAATATGGTATAGTGAAAAGAACAATGACTTTGGAATCACAGGACCTGAATTCAGATTCTACCTCATTCGCTACTATTTGGGTTACCTCGGAAATATCACTTAACTTATATATCGCTTAGTTTCTCATCTATAAAATAAGGGGGCTCAACTAAATAGCCTCTTAGTTTTCTTCCAGCTCTGAATCCTAGGTTCTAATAATAATAGAATAAGCATCTGGAAGAAATGTATGAAGGTAAAAAAAGGTACTAGGTACTTTCTGGAAGGAGTTGACTTTCATTGTATTTCCACTGTTATCAAAACAGAACTCAGCCTAAAAGAGAAGACTGACAAGTCTGCAAACTACTTATAACTTTTGGTGAAATAGTTTATTCATCATCCATATTTGTGTTATTGTTCTAAAATATCACTTTTTTTTTACATGCAACCTATTCTTTGTGAAGCTCATGGCTTGTCAATTCACAATAGAAACTTATCTTGTTATTGGTTCAAAAAGTAGAAAATGTGAGACACAAAATAAGAAATGTGTTTCTGAAAATAAATTGCTTCAGTAAGATTTTTAGGATCTTCCAAAGACTGATTTCTCATTTGGTAAATGGTTATTGCAGAGATTAAAAAATAATAATCCTTCAAGTTTAGAAAAACAAAGACAAATAGTACTGAAATTTCAATAGGGTTCTTAGTCCTTGGTATCATCAGGTGTTTATGACACTTAGTTATTTTCTAATTGGGGAGCAAGTAGTATGTGATTTGAGAAGCATGTGTACTCATCTGTAAACTCCTGCACACTCAAGAAGACAGCTAAGTTAGTTAGGCAATTCAACCTCCCTTCTTGCACAGATTCCTTTATACTCTTTCTTGCTTGATGACAAAAAATAATTACTGGAATTACTCATGGATGTTTTGCTTTTACAAATGTAATTACTGCAACACTTAACACTACTTAAAACACAGTAGGGGAAAATATAATGGACAGGGTTGAGGACTGTTTTCTAAATTAAATTGTAATAGTAGTCATTAGTGGCCCCAAGCAATACTGAGCAGACAAATATTAATGTAAAGTGTTATTGTTAGGTGATTAAACATTTTAAATCTTTAATATTTTAAATTTAATGAATCTTAATTTTCATTAATAATTTATTTTTTACTATTAAATAGTATTATTTGAATATTTACCATTACTATAATTCACATTCCTTAGTATATTTAAGATGAACAAAAGGGTTTCCTTCCAAAAGTCTCATGAGGTAAGTAATGCCTTATTGCCATCCCTTTATATAAAATAAAGCAAGTGGGGCTTAGAGGGAAGAAGACATCTGCCTTGTCAATAAAAAGTAATTTATTAGGCACTTTATATGCCTGGTGTACAAGGTCCCTGCCCTCAAGGAACTTACACTATAATGGAGCAGACGCCATGTACTTAACTAGGTTCATACAAAATATATGTAGAGTAGAAGCAAGGTAATCTCTGAAGGGAAAATGCTAGTAGCTAAAGGGACTGAGAAAAGCTTCCTACAGAGATGATTTGAGCTGAGATGCAGAAGAAACCAGGGAAACAGTGTTAGAGATAATGAGGGACAACAATGCTGGCATGGGGAACAATCTGCAAGGTGTGGAGATGAGAAGTGGTCCTGTGTAAGTATTGCAAATAGGCCAATGGAGTTGATTGGCTGCTGAACCAGAACTGAGAACACATACAGAAATAACAAATAGATGAAAGCTTTCTCTCTCTTTCAGGCAAGAGAGAAGAGATTCTGTAAGCCTCCAGGTAAGAAAGTCCTTTCCTGATCACCTGTGAATGAATGTCATTTTTTATTTCTTCTGTTTCTGCTATATTTCTTATTTTCTGTCTTAGGTTAATAAGTATTAAAGATGGAATGGACAAGTCAATGATCTTAGAAGTTTCAAAAGGTCTAATGACAAGACTCATAGTGGAGTCTGGTAGCAGTCAAAGTAGCTGAATCCTGGGAAGAACCCAACCTTAAGGAGTGACCTGCTTGATTCAGTCCAGTAGTGAATTGATCAGGCTACCAAGACACCTTGTTTTGAAAGCAAGGAAGTGACTCATGTGTTGGTGCTTCTCTAGAAGAAAACTTGATGGGAAGAATATATTTTTTTTGCAACCACTTTCAGAGAACCCATTGTACCTGGGGAGTAAGGTGGTAGAGGTCATCATGGTCTTGATTTGGGAGGTTTATGTATGTTAGGTCTTGCTATATTGTCTCAGTAAATATCCCTTTGTTAAAAACTGATTAAGTGAGGTTAACTGATAATAGAGGAGATATCAACTGGTTATCAATAACACTGAAGATAACTGGTCAAACTGATTTTGGGGAGACATCAATTGGTGATTGGAGGGGCAGCTTGGTGCCACAGTGGATAGAGTGCCAGGGCTTAAGTCAGGAAGACCTATTTTTGTGAGTTCAAATCTGGCCTCATACTAGCTGTGTGACCCTGGGCAAGTCACTTAACTTTGCCTTAACTTTCCCATCTGTAAAATGATCTGGGAAAGAAAATGTCAAACCACTCTAGTATCTTTGCCAAGAAAATCCCAAAATAGTGTCATGAAGAGTTGGAAATGACTGAAATGACTAAAGAACAAACAATTGAAGAGACTTCTGAAAAACAGCATTAGAAAACTTCACAGCACCCTCAGGGTTACCCTTGGAATTCCGAGTGACAGGGGAAGCAGTCTTGCTCTGTAGATTTACTTGCTGGTTTATATGTGGGAGAGTTACTCTGGAGCCTGTATGTACCACACAGGGTTAGCTCCTGGACTTAATGGTGCTGATTACATGGTTGGGACTCAACACTGGTGGGTTAAGTGATTTATTGTCTGTGTTTAACGCTTACTCAAGAATGATTACGAAGAATGGTCACTTCTTGGAGTAAAGTTTCATACTGAAAAGATCCAGGAATACTGTGCAGTGTATTCCAAAAAAGATATAAAACTGGCTACGGGAAACTACCATGGCACCTCATAGCTCTTTGTAACAGGCTACTATAGCAAATACTAGGGAGACAGTAGAGGATGATGGAAATAATATTGGTCAGAGAGCCTGGACACCTGTAATCCTAGCTCTACTGCTAGCTGCAGAAACTGGGAAACATTGCCTATATCTATTTTCTTTCTATAAAATGAGGGTGACACCTGTCTTACCTCCCTCAAAAGTTGTTGTGAGAATCAAATAAAACAATGTATATAAAAGTATTTTGAAAAGTAACAGTTGCTATATAGTTATATAATGCAAGCTATTATAATCACTACTAAAGTTATTCAGTATTCCTTTTAAACAATCAATCATTCAGTAAGTATTTATCTAAAAGGCATAGTAGTGAGGTTCTAATAAAAATAACCTGTCACTAAGGAAGACCTTGTCTGAAACCTACATATATCCACATGGAATAGTACCTTAATTTGTAAACTGGTGTTGATTTTCTTCTTGCAGGAGAGAGTAAACCCCAGAATAATTGCAAAGTAGTCAAAGGTAAGTTGAATGAATCTGCAGATCTTTCACACAGAAAACCTTTAAAGTTCAAGTCTACATATTTTAGAATTTCATGAAAAGCACTGCCTCACAAGTGTGCTAGACTGGGAGATGGGAGGCCTTGGTTCAAATCCACATGATATCACTAAACTAGTGTGTGATCTTGAGCTAGTCACTCTCCCACTCTGTGTCTCAGTGGCCCCATCCAGAACACAAAGGGCTTGGATTAGGGGATCTTTTAAGTTCTATGCATTAATAAAGTCTCAAGAGTCCATAAATAATGAGAAGATAAAAAAAAAGTTTAAAGACATTTTTGGGCAATGCTACAAAGAACTTTGAGGCACCTCTCAGGGTTTAAATAAAAGAAAAGGGGGAGGGTAATTAAGAATATGTGTCTGACCTGGGCTACTTGACAAATAGTGAAATATCTGCAGTGAAATATATTGTTCTTTATTTTTTAAGACAATGCCATGATTAATGTGGGTGGCTATAGCTTAAAAGAACAAGTCAGAACCAAGATTCCTTTCTATGCTGGGCATTTTGCAGAGGTTTCTTTCTTTCTTTTTTTTTAAACAAAAAACATGAAAGGCACTGGACAGTGTCCATCGGTTATTTGCATATGCAGCCTTGAAAATGAAAACTGTTAATTAGGAGTGTTACTGCTACTCTGTGAAGGATGGCCTGGGGTAAATCAGCAAGGTGGCCCCCTATCCCATCTATATATATATCCACCAGCAATACAATGAAATCCTTTCAGATCACGATAGGAATTGACAAGCACTCTTTTATTACTCCCTTGGGAATGATATGTTTGATGACTCACAAGAGTCTTGAGTGAACAAAGCATTTTGTGCTGAGCCTTTATGCTGAAAGCATAAATTGCGTTTATAACCATTATTATGTAATTTAACTTTACTGCACCTATCTATTACCTGAATCTTTATTTCTTCTATTTCTGGGCTATGTAATGGATGTATGAAAGCAAAGCAATTACTAAGCTATGCCTTGAGGGTTTGTTATTAGAAGAAGAGGGTTTTTGTTGTTAAAAAAAATCAAGTCTTAAAAAAGAGAGAACAAGATCTTAACTTGAAAATATCTGGGTTTCTTTTTCTGCTGCACTTATGCCAGGATACATTATAATGAGGAAATTTTATATTTATTTTAATTGGAAATCTGAAGACTTACAAATAGTTTAAGAAATAGAAGGAGTTTATTAGGCTTGGCTTTATGAGAAATCAGGATTTTCTATATAATTTTAAAAAATATGAGAGAGCAGTCTAATCTGAAAAGGTTTTGCTGTGGGAATCAGAAAAAAATTAAGTTGGACATACCACTTTTCCTTTCTAGACTTAGTTTTGCTCATCTCTGTTCAAACACTTAAGTGGATCTGTAGTCTCCACTATCTCTCCAACAATGCAGGCATGCCTCTCCCATGCCTGCCTACCCTGTGTGACTTTTGTTCACATTCTCCCAAAAGTTCCCTTCAAAGGGCTGACTCAATGGGCTGCAGCCTGTTCTGCTTTCTCCCCATATCATAAGGCTATCAATAGAGCACATCACTTCCCTTCCACATCTCCACTGCCCACATGTTAAAGGGCTAGAAGCCAAATGAAATTGTAGATGTGTTTGGCTATGTGCCTTTCAGAAATAATTTTTTAAAAAAATAAATATTAACTTTCTCTTTTAAGGTCAGGTTTTTAATAGCATATCAATAAAAGACTATACATCCCAAAAGGAAATAAATAAAAAGTTAAAATAGGACTGTTGGATTTGAAGAGGTACAATGTCACACCTAAAGGACAATTTATACCATTTAAGTTATTGCTACTTCAGTGTGATGGGGCAGGGCCTGAGGATAAATATAATCTTTTCTGAACTGTGTACCAGTAACTCACAAAATTAAAGCATACCCTCAGAGCTAGCTCCTTAGGATCTTCAGAACTCAGTTAATTCCTATGACTTTGATCTTTAGACATCATATAACACTTTGTTTTCCACTTCTCTAATTAAAAAGTGCATTATTGTATTTCTGTTAATATCCTACTAGACTGAGACTTCCATGAAAACAGGGGCAATGTCTTTAATAAATTTTGTATCTATCTCATTTCAAGGCTCTGCATACTGTAGACACCTGATAAATATATTTGGTCTCCATCTATAGCTCATTCCAGATACTAAGAAATGCAAATATTTTACAAGGACTACTGCTCATTTCCAGGTGATAAAGAAATTTGTGTTCTTTACCGACTAGTCAATAAATATTTATTAAGTGGCTATGTGCTAGGCACTGTGCGGTGTTGGGGATACAAAGGCAAAAAAAAAAAAGGATAGTTGTTGCCCTCAAAGGAACTTACAGTCTAATGACTTCTCTTCAAAAATTTAATTGAGCACACAACTCTATTTTACTGTTGAAATGATAGGATGTCATGTCAAGGACTGTCCCTAGTTATGTGGATGGACTATCTTTTGCTATCTTATTGAAAAAAATAATTTAAATGCATGTACCAACCAAGTGCCCCCTCCCCCCACAAATGATTAAAGAATAGCACTAAAGAATACTGATATCTTAGGTTGGGGATTCTTAACCTGGGATCTGTGTACTTGTTTTTATTTTGTAGAAGATTTGATAACTCTTTCAGTATAACTGATTTTCTTTGTAATTCGTTTGTATTTCATCTCCTAACATTTAAAAGATTCTGAGAAAGGGGTTGGTTCATAGGCTTCACCAAACTGCCAGATGGGTCCACACACAAAAAAAGGTTAAGAACTCCTGCCCTGGGTTCTCTCCCATGAATATGAGTGACTTAGATAGCTAACAATTCAATTTAGTAATATTCATTAAAACATGTATGTATATGCTTTAAGAAGTGAGGCCGCATCAGGCGAGAGGATGAAGAGAACTTTGTAAAACAAAGGCAAAATTTACTTTTGATAGCTTACACTTTCCATCTTTTCTTCCTAGGGTGTTTGCCTACAGCTTGCTCTGCCAGGTCTATAATGCATAGTATTCTTAAAGACCTGGTTCTTAGCTAGAGGTCAATTGATTTCAGCTAATGTGTTACTGATAACTGTACTATCTATTCAAAGGATATAAGTTTTGCTAGGGAATTCTTGAAAATAGAAAATAAAAGGCTTTGTGACCCAAAGGAATTTGTCTCTAATGGTAGAATTTTAGGTATAAGGAGAAAATTTATAAAAACAAAAGTTGTAGGTCTGTAGTTATGCCAGGTGACTTTTAAATTATACCATATACCTTAAAGGAGCATCATGGTAGGGCATGTAATTTTGAGTGAGGAAAATCTGGACTCCAGTTCCACCTCAGACTCTAACTATTTGTGCAAACCTGGGCAAGTTACTTAATCTCTGTGCCTCAGTTTCTTCATCTATAAAATGAGAGGGTGTTGAACTAGGTAGCCTCTAAAGTTCTCTAAATCTTTAGGCCTACAATCTTTATTGCCTACACTATATAAATAGCCACCAATGCTATCAAGAGCAAGTGATTGGTATAGAATCAAAAAGTTAAACAAATGATTATTTTTATGTGGAAGTATATTTTAATGCACATATGATGACTGTCTGTCAATATGTTACTTTTACAATATTTAATCACATATTATGTGGGAATGTTGTTTTTCAGTCATTTACTCACGTCTGACTCCTTATGGCCCAATGGATCATGGCACAGTCAGGTCTTTCTATCCTCAACTATCTTTTGAAATCTGTCCAAATTCATGTTCATTGTTTGCATAATGTGATCTATCCAACTCCCTCTCTGTTGACCCCTTTTCCTTTTGCCTTCAATCTTTCCCAACTCAGGATCTTTTTCAGTGAGTCCTGTCTTTTCATTATATGGCCAAAATATTTAAACTTCAGCTTCAATATTTGACCTTCCAGTGAACAGCCTGAATTAATTTCTTTAATTATTGGCTGATTCGATCTTGCCCTCCGAGGGACTCTGAAAATCTTCTCCAGCATGATATTAGGATCGGTTTTTTAAATGTATTTCAGCTGGTAATCATAAAATGTAAGTAAAATTGAATGTATTATTGGACAAAACTTACTATTGATAGTGAGTTTCTCTAAATGCACATATTTAAAGACCCTGAAATAAATACTCCAAACCTATATTGTTTTAGAGAAATTCAAAGGTCTAACCATCCAAAGTAGAAAAACAAAGTGGACATAATTGTACATTGTCTAGATTATGACATAACAAATAGTTTGTAGGACTAGTCCATTAATGTTTGAATCTTGGACAAGTTACAAAAATGCTTAAACTAAGCATAATGGGAAAATATTAGGTAAAATTACATGTGGGAAACTGTAGCATATTTATGATCTCAAATTGCTTGCTGCTGCTAAAGTCAATCTCTTTAATACCAGGATTCTCCTGGTAATACTGTACTGTTATAAATCACGAAATACCATGAAGTCAGAAGAGTTAAAAGGGCAAAGTGGCCATAAGAAGGGTGTACCATGTTACTCAAACACAATAGGTAGCAGGAAAACCCACCACATTTTTGAGACTACACAACCAAAAAAACAAGGTAGGCCAGTCATTTATCAATCATGAGGGGCAATAGATG